>CAWUFW010002486.1:0-1200000 GCA_963921515.1 Calotriton arnoldi
AGCGTTTCCGCCCGCCATCGTAATGGGCCCCTAATTTAATTTAAAAAAATAATATAAAAAATTGATGTGGGATACATATTTAAAGTGGGCAAATGTTATGTTGTATTTTATTTCTAAAATTTAAAGTTCCTTGTTCAGGGGGTTATTTTGATGGCAGTCGGACCGCATCCAATGGCTCATTGAATGCAGTCCGACCGACGCATTACAATGCATGCGGTCAGAGGCAGCAGGCTGAGGGACAGACCGACGCTTTCCATTTGGTGGCCGAAAGGACACCTATGGTGCCCCACTGTTAAGGTGCCTGCCACGGGGTGCAGGGATTAACACCACCTCCCATTTCCCTATGGAAGCATGTACTAAGGCCGGTTTATGGCTGTAACACATGATCCCGTAGGGAGATGTCGGAATGTGACCGAACAGTGTTCGGTCACATCCTAATCAGGCGGTCGGGACCGCCGACCGGAGGTCAGTCGGTACCGTTTCCGAGACGGTGTCGGGCGGACAACTTCATAATAGGCCCCTTAGTATGTTTAGTGTTAAACACTTTCCCTGAATTCATTTATATTTGGAGTGGGAATAGTGTATTTTGTACGTTTAGTGTCTAGTAGGTTAATTAAACTATTTTGATTTTGGAGTGGTAATAGCATAGTTTGTATTTGTTATAGGTGAGTATTTTTGCTTTCGTATTTTAGTTTGTGTCAGAAAAAGTAATTGTTTTGTGTATATTTTTATAATGCTAAAAAATATTTGGTTTATTACATTGTTGTAGTTAATAGTTTATAGTAGTGTAAATGTATACATTTATTTTGGTATTGTACTTTTTTTAAACAAAATTTTTATTGGTTTTCAAAAAGAAGACATATTAAACAGCCCAGGGGGCATTACAAATGAGCAAGGGGTGCAATCAAAGTCCAGTGCAGCGAACCCCACTTCCTACAGTCTTAAGGCCCATCAACCCCACCCAGTATTAATGTCTCCAGTCGGGGAGACAACTTGTACGCTCTTCCAGCATCCCGCCTCCCTCCCCATGCTGGGCGTAAAATGTAACACAGCGCGCCCCATCATGAAGAGCGTCCCATCAGGATTCTTCGTAGCATGGTCACCGATTACCCCCCCCAACTCCCCGTAGTAACTCCCGCCACCCGCCCCACCCCCCAGGCATGCCGCTGACTCATGAAAATTCCCATTCTCGCACATCAGACGCATCCATCATGGGCCATGTCCTCTATGTCCCGAATCCCAGGGGATAATATCATGGAAGGGAGTGACAGAAGCCCTCAGCCAGACCTTCCCAGACCCTGCGCCGATCACAGGATTATCAAGAACCACCAGGCTCAGTCGCCCGGTGGAGCGCCCCTCTCCCCAAGCATATCATCGGCGTCCTCGCTCGGGTGTTTCACTAGATCCACCAATGCCACCCACGCTCGCGCCATTTCCATCGACTTTTCATTCCCAGTACGCGTAGCCATGCGCAGTCTGCAGGACCCCTCACTCTCCGCCCATTTTACTAATTCCCTATTCCAGCGCAGCAGGCTGGGGTCATTTGCCGCCTTCCAGTGAGTGGTGAGCTCCCTCTTTGCCAACACCAACCCCAAATCAATGAACTTACTAGTAATTTTGGTCTTGGCAGTGTGCGAAAACCAATGCAACAAGCAACAGCCAGGTGTCAATGCTACCTCTCTTTCCGTCACCTTCGCAAGGCCAGCCGTCACCCCTTTCCAATACTCTCCCAGATGTGGGCATTCCCAAAACATGTGGAGAAACCCTGCTCCCTCCAGGTTACATCTCGGGCAAGTGGATGAGACCCCAAAATAATCATTAATCTTGCCCGGTGTTAGGTAGGCCCTATGTAATACATAGAAGTGAATTAATTGAAAGCGCGCGTTCCTAGTGCTCTTCCAAGCCCGTTCTACAAGCTCTCCCCATGGTTTCTCCTCAATGGCCTCCCCCAAGTCTGCTTCCCATTTAAGGCGCAAGGCTGTCAGGGGTTGTCGCAAGTCTTGTGCGATCCGCCTATACAGGCAAGTGACCGCTTTAATGGTCCCCGCTGCCATCACTACATACTGACAGGCCAGGAACGTAGTAGGTTCCACCATCCCCTCTCGCCAGTGCTTACTAATGGCTGTTGTCAGAGCGGCATGAAAAAGGAAGTCGCCCCGTGGAAGGTCATGTCGCTCGAGTAGATCATTAAAGGGGAGTAGGTTGCCACCCTCAAAGAGATCTCCGATAGTAATGATCCCTGCGTCCTCCCACATGCGCAACTTGCACCAATCGCCCCCGTGGGGCAGCTCCTCACACATCCGTAATGGAATCTCGGGCGCGTAAGGAGTTCGTATCCGCGCCCGTCTAGCCAGACGGTTCCAACACTGCCGCACCGTTTGCAAGTCAGGGGGGATTGGTCTATCTCTCATAGGCAATCGCAGCAAGACCCGAGACAGCAAATTCAAACTTGGGTCTGGCCCACCCAGGTCGTCCGGCTGCCGGAGTCGTCTCGCCACCCACCTCGCGAACCATTGAAGCTGCGCTGCGTGATAATAGGTCTCAAGATCAGGCACAGCAAAACCCCCTTCCGCCCTAGTCCTCTGCATAGTGGCAAGGGCCACTCTCCGCCTCCCGTTACCCCATAAGAACCCAGTAATCAATGCGTTGAGTTGTGCAAAGATCTTGTGCGGGATCCAAATGGGGAGCGTCCCAAAGAGATAGAGAAGCCTGGGTAATGTAACCATCTTCACCAGTGCAACTCTGCCGGCCACGGACAATGGGAGAGTCCCCCAAAATTCAAAGCAGCTCTTAACCCCGCGCACCGCCCGCCCTATGTTACCCTCCAGAAGATCCACAGGGTTGTGGTAAATCCGGGTCCCCAGATAAGGCAAGCATCCAGTCTCCCATGGAACCCCCTCCGCGCTCAGCGTACCATCCCTACCAGAACTGGCGGGGAACAGGCATGATTTGGTCCAGTTCACACGGAGCCCCGCAATCCTCCCTAACGTGCCTAGCAATTCCTTTGCTCCCCGGAGCGCGCCTCCCGAGTTGGCCAAGAACAAAAGCAGGTCATCTGCATAGAGCGCTATATGCTGCAAGTGTCCCTCCACTAGAAGCCCTTGATAGTACCGCCTCGTCCTGGCATGGATAGTCATAGGCTCCATCGCCAGGGCAAACAACAAAGGGGACAGCGGGCATCCCTGCCTCGTGCCTCGTCCCACCTCACAGGCATCAGAAATCAGTCCCCCCGTTCTGACCCTGGCAGTGGAATTATTATACAAGATCGCCGTCCATTCCACAAAGCGGTCCCCCAAGCCGAACGCCCTCAGGACTTTAAAAAGGTACGGCCATTCCAGGCTATCAAAGGCCTTCTCAATATTGACCGTAAATATACAGGCGTCTTCCTTGCAATAAGTATCTGCCCCCAGGATACGCAGGAGTTTACGAATGTTCATCGCTGTGTTCCGAGACGGAATAAATCCGGCCTGGTCCACGTGAACTAAGGTCGGCATATGGGTCAGCAGTCGACTAGCTAATACACGACTCAGTATCTTGTAATCTAAGTTGAGCATGGCAAGTGACCTGTAGGAGGTTCGATCCCAGGCAGGTTTGCCCGGTTTCAGAAGGGGGACACCACCGCTCTCTCGTGGAGGCAGGGAGGGAACCCTCTCGTCTCGCGCTATTATACAATGCTACCAAGCGCGGGACCAGGGCATCCGCGTATGCAGAGTAAAATTCCACCGGGAGCCCGTCAGTCCCCGGTGTTTTGTTCTTAGCCTTGTGTTTGATGGCGCTACGTACCCCTCCCCCCCCGCAATATCCTTGCCAAGTTCCTCTGCCGCCTCTACCTCAATCTTGGGGAGTTCCACTTCAGTCAAGAAGCCCTCATCACTGGGATCCCCTGGGCCAAGCTTAGTCTGGTAAAGTACTGAGTAATACTGCAGAAACTGCCCATTAATGTCGCACTGCCTATGGTATATGTCATCTCCTTGCCCCGTAGCTCTAATATTGACATCCCTCTACGCGCTGGGTTGGCCAGCCATGCCAGCAACGCTCCAGATTTGTCCCGTTCAGCGTGCGCCCGAGCAGTGTAAGCCTTATAATCAAAACAGCGCAATATTTCTATTTGTACTGCTAGGTCCTCGCGAGCCGCGAGGAGGTCATCCTGCCTGTCAGGTCGTTCCGGTCTCTCTTTCTCTGCATCCCTAAGTCTATGTTCTGCACTTTGCACCTCCTGCAGCAATACCCTTCGCACTCCCACCACTTCCCCTATGCAACGCCCTCTGATCACCGACTTAAAAGCGTCCCATTCAACAAGTGGACTCGATGCCGTCCCAGTATTGTTCCTAAAATAATCCTCAATCGCAGTGCCTATTGTATCCCGGAACACTGGATCTTCCAGTGCCTCCGGCCTTAGTCGCCAAGTGGGAATGGCGGGGCGACCCCGCAGCCAATTCAGCGACACCAACAACGGATTATGGTCCGATACTGTTCTAGCTAAATATTCACTATGCACAATCCCTCCATGCACGTCCGGCGAACAGAGAATCAAATCCAGGCGAACATGCAAGTCATGCAGCGGAGAAAAATAAGAGTAGTCCCTATCCCCTGGGTGATGAACCCGCCAAGAGTCCGTCAGTCCCCATTGTTGCTGCCAGGCCCGTCTCGTCGCTGCCAGTCTGCTCACTGGGGCATCTACAAGGGGAGGGTGAGAGCGGTCCAGGTCAACGTCCACAATGCAGTTGAAATCACCTCCCAGTAACACCAACCCCGTTAACATGGCCGCCAGTTTCCCTGACGGATGCGCAAAAAATGCCGCTTGATCTATGTTGGGGGCATATAGGCTTCCCAATACAATGTCCTTACCGTCTAGGCGCCCCACCACCACCACATACCGGCCGTCCGGATCAACCAGCTGCCCAGTGCTCTGAAATGGAACCCTCGCCGGACCCAAATCAATGTGCCCCTAGCAAATATTTTGGTATTGTACTTTATTTACTTTTGCATCATATTTATACATTTAGTTATACAGTAATGAAAAGACACGTTTTTAAATATTTTTTATTTGACTCATAAGTATTTAATGCAAGTTTTTATAAGTTGTAAAAAAATGTATTAATGACTAAACATTTATTTCATATTATTATCACATTGTACATATTTTTTCATTTATTGTATGCATTTATTTTTTATATTTGTTAACTTTTTTATAGAAAATAGTTTTCTATATTCTTAATGTACATTAGATACAAGTAGTGTATATTTGAAATAAATATTAACATATATTTATAATTTTTGTAAGCAACATATATCTGTAATAACATTTATTAAATATTTTTTCTAATATTTAATTATTTGTTTTTTGGTTACATTATTTATTTATATACAGAAACATATATTTTGTATTTTTCAGAGAAACATATTTGTTCATATTTTATGGTATCATTAACATTTTTTAACATGTTTTGTAATGAACATTTTTTACTGTTTGAGTAATATATTTTTAATATACATTGCATAATTTTATATATCATATTATTATATATTTTGCAATCATTTACATACATAATACTGTATATTTCTATATGTATAACATTTATATATATTAAATAATTATAGATTTTTATAATATTATTTTATATTTTATTTTATTTTTAAACATAATAAAATAAAACCTACAATATTTTATATATATATAATACTTTGTCACATTTTGTATGGTATAGATTATTTGAATAGCTTTTTTTACACTGTTGCAGATATATTTTTCATTTGTTATTAACAATATAAATTTTAATATATAGTAAAATAAATTCTATATTTTATTATTTTAGTTACTATATATTATACAATTTTTGTAATACATTTTATAATATTTTAAATTTTTATATTTTTTGTTCAATTGTATTAGTCACATTTTTCTTTTACTTTATTTTTATTGAGTTCAATGGGGATATAGTTTTTTTCCAATTTAATTAGACGGCCATTTTTTGTGGCACTAACTGCATTTTGTATTCTATCACTGTTGGTTTTTGGTCGTTATTGAAGAAGCAAGGTCATGGTTGGTAACTGCATTTGATCGGTGAAGGTAAGTTTGTTTTAAGTTATTTCTAAGGTAATTTAAGGGTAGGGGGGAGATAGGTATTATATAGGGTTTGTAGTGTGTTATTTTTTAAAGTTGTTGTGTAGTGTAGCGTGTTTGAATTATTATATGGATTAGCGTGTTGTTTTTTATGATATATTGTGTTGTAGTTTACTAGTTACGTGTAGTAGCAGGTGTTGTGTGAAATGTAAAGTATTGCAATGTATGTGTTTGTGCAGGAGGGATGTTCACAAACTCCCACTTCTCAATGGGAGCTTCTGCTGCGGGCGGTTTCTGCCCGCCGCACAAGCTCCCATTGAGAAATGTGAGTTTGCGACCACACCATGGGCCTGATTACGATGTCGGGCGGAGTTGCCTCCGCCCGACATCGTCTCGGTCATGGATCCGACCGACACCTGGTCGGCGTTCCCGACCGGCTCATTAGGATGCGTCCGAACACTGTTCGGTTGCATTTCTGTATTTTACAATAGGAGCATGTATTCCCGCCGTAAACGGGCCAGAATGCATGCTCCCATTGTAAAATGGGAGGTGCAGTTTATCCCTGCACCCAGTGGCAGGCACCTCAAGGTGCCTGCCATGGGGTGCATTGATCAACAGGGGGGCACCATAGGTGCCCCCTCGGTCTACAACCAGAAGCCGTGTGCCCATGGGGGCCCTACTGGGTGCCCCCAAAGTCGAGTTCAGACAGCCTTTCTGTGTCGGAAAGGCCGGCACAGAAAGGCTGCCGAAACCCAACAACGTAATCCCAAGGGCAGAAAGAGCTGCCCTTGGGATTACTGGCTGCATTCCGACTGGCGGACGGGCTCTCCGAGCCTGTCTGAAGTCAGTCGGAATGCCTGGTCGGATTCCTTTCCGACTGCCTCTATTGCAATGAAGGGGGGGAAAGGAATCCGACCGGCGTATAACTATGCTGTCGGAAAGGCCACGACCGATGGTCGGAGCCTTTTCCGACAGCATCGTAATCGGCCCCCATGTGCGGTCGCATCCAAATAATGAGGTCGGAACCGCCGATCTGAGGTCAATCTGTTCCCTATTCGCAGAGATGTTGGTCGGAGGCAACACGGACCGACATTGTAATCAGGCCCTTATTGTTGACGATATGACGATATTTTTGTAAATGATATTGGTGTTCGATGTTGGTGATATCGATGTTTTTATGATGATATTTTTTAGTCGATATTTGTGTGTTTTTTTAATTCAATATAGGTTGACGATATTTTTGTTGTTGATATTACTGTGATGATAATTTTGTAAGTCGATAGTAGTGACGATATAATGTCAGTAAATCCTTTGAGTCTTGAGGGCCTGGGGACCACGTTGGCACCATTAGCCCACTCCAGCTTGGGCTAGGTAGCTCGGGCGAAGTGGTGCTTTCCGGCACCTGGTTTTTGCGGTCTTGGATCCTCACAGCTCAGTCTTTGGTACCTGCAAGATGCAGGGGAACAGCTCCGTTGCTCCATGGGAGTTCCTGAGTTGTTGGAGAAGCAGGGACTGGAAAAAGATATATGGCCCATGGGATGAAATTCATTTTTATGACATTAATGCACCCCAGTCAAGAGACAATGAAGGTTTTCCAGCGTCTGAGATCTGCTAGGATGGACCTTTGGAGTTACGTCCATTTGACCTGTGTTCAAAAGGACAGCGTAGGGTTAGGTTATCACCCAAATACCTAATCGTGTTTGGTGCCCATTGTAACCACGCTGGGAATTGCAGAGTAGGGAGGTCCTACCTGGCTATAGTTAGATTGGGCATGCAAGATTTGGTGATGGTGATTTTGAAGACCGATACCGCCTCAAATGTGGCACATCTGTCAACTATAGCCAGTAGGGAGGTAGTGGGTCGATAGAAAGTAAGCAACAGATGATCCGCAAACCAGCTCATCTTATGATCTCAGCCACGAAAGGGGATTCCCACAATAGCAGGATTGCAGCCGATGGAGATGGCCAAAGGTTGACCTCCTAGGGCTTAGAGAAGGGATGATAACAAAGAACACACCTTGTTCACCCCTTGTCTGCTTTACTGCTAAGGTGGGAGCATTCAGCGCCAATAGTTCTATGTCCTCTCAGTTGACCAAGCAGAATAGCTATTTGCTATCAGCCACTGGTGTGCTGACTGGCTGTTTTTCACTAACCTGCCACCATAGACGAGTTTCTGACCCCCCAAGGATGAGGGCCTTTGCTCTCAGGATGCCAGAAACTAAACCTGCTCGGGCAGAGGGTGTTTTCACCCCCTCCCACAGGATGAACTGCAGATTAATATTCCAAAGCGGGGGGAGAGGGGGCTTCGAAGAGCCCCCCACCTTTGCTATGCGAATCTGGCTTCTTTCGCAGGAGAGGAAGCCGACCCACTTTGTCCAGAGCCCTTTGGGACATGGAGAGGTGGGAAAATTAGCGAGTCAGAGAGGCGTGTCTACCCTCAGGCTAGTGCCACCCCTAAGGTGGGGGTACCCAAAGTGGAGGTGATTTTTCAAAGTTAGCCATCTTGGTGATGGCAAACTTAGGAATTCTAGTACGGGGTTATGCCCACTTCCCACAGGAAGTGGTCATATAGGGGTTGTAGTGACCCCAAGGGTAGGTAGCCCATTGGTTATTACCTGACGCTCCCCTAACGCCTCTTAATTCAGTATTTAGGGAAGCGCCTGGCACCATAAAATCAGATCCTGTGGATCAAAATAAGGACAGAAGAGCTGTGAGAGCAAGAACTGCCGGAAAAGCCACTGACTTGGCACCAGCCCTGCCGGCCTGTTCACCTATTCTCGACAATCGCACCAAAGTCGTCTCACCCAGCAAGCTGCTGATCCTCTAAAGCCTGGGAGGACTGCCAGTGCTTCTCCAACAACTCAGGAACTCCCCCCTGCATCTTGCAGGTACCAAAGACTGAGTTGTGAGGATCCAAGACCGCAAAAACCAGGTGCCGGAAAGCACCACTTCACCCGAGCCACCTAGCCCGAGCTGGAGTGGGCTAATGGTGCCAACGTGGTCCCCAGGCCCTCAAGACTCAAAGGGTTTACTGACATTATATCGTCACTACTATCGACTTACAAAATTATCATCACAGTAATATCAACAACAAAAATATCGTGAACCTATATTGAATTAAAAAAACACACAAATATCGACTAAAAAATATCATCATAAAAACATCAATATCACCAACATCGTACACCAATATCATTTACAAAAATATTGTCAACAATAAGGGCCTGATTACATTGTCGGTCGGAGTTGCCTCCGACCAACATCTCTGCGAATTGGGAACAGATTGACCTCAGATCGGCGGTTCCGACCGCATTATTTGGATGCGACCGCACATGGGGGCCGATTACGATGCTGTCGGAAAAGGCTCCGACCATCGGTCGTGGCCTTTCCAACAGCATATTTATATGCCGGTCGGATTCCTTTCCCCCCCTTCATTGCAATAGAGGCGGCCGGAAAGGAATCCGACCAGGCATTCCAACTGACTTCCGACAGGCTCGGAGAGCCCGTCCGCCAGTCGGAATGCGGCCAGTATTCACCAAGGGCGGCTCTTTCCGCCCTTGGGATTACGATGTCGGGTTTCGGCATTCGACATTTATTTAAATAGAAAAATGAATACAACAGTGAGATTTTAAGAGACATATTTAAATTTTAAACCACAGTTATGAATAAATATTAATTACAGTGATACACTTTATTTTAGAGTGAGCTACAGGAAACAAATAAACATCATATTTTTTCATTGTAAAATTTATTTCCAAACAGTTGAAAAATTGACAATTTGCAAAAATAGAAATATACACTTTTTTTTTTAGAAAACAAGACTTTATGGCAATAAATAACATTTTCCCAAAAGCATGGTTGAAACTTTCCCATGGTTTTACATTATTTTCAATGGTGAAAACGGTCCTTTTTTCCGTTGGTACGCAAAGCCAGTCTCTCTCTTTCTCAGTAATGACGAGGAAATGGACCTTGTCCTTGCATATACATAATGGTACACCCAAGACAGTATAAAGGAAAACCACAATAATTCACTTTTCAAATGTTCACTGTAATCTTTTCACTCTTGTACAAAAAGGGTGCTACAATTGGTAGATAAATATGAAATAAAACTTTTACTTATTAAACCAAAACAATGAGCACCACAAATATTTATATTATTGTAAACACATTAACCGCTTCGACGCGGCTGGAATTCCCCCGCTGTGCGGGAGAATTCCACGCGTGCGCGGAACGGACGGCCCCCGGCCGTCCTCCGCACACGCCCACCGTGACGTCGGACGGCCAGGGGCCGTCCGACGCATGGAAGAGGTTAGGATTCTACCTCCTACGTATCATAATATTCGTATTCGGTCCACTGAGAGCATAATGGGGTTATACCTCTACATTTAATATTCAAAAGATTATTAATAACTACATTTAACGCCTTATTGCTTTTGTAAGGTTGCCTCTTCTGTTTGAAAGCATTGTAAATGTATCCATCTGAATAATTCAATACATAGTACCTGTTGGAAAAGGGAACAAAGGAAAAAATATGTTAGTTTGCTTATTATGCAGAACAATAGGTTTAGCTTTGCTAACTTGGGCCTGAGTACGAGTCTGGCGGTCTCGCGGTGGCACAGGGTGGCGGTCCACTGTATTGCCGATTACAACTTACAAAGTCATATCGGCAGTGGACCGCCTGCTGCGTCAGAGAACAGTCGTTCACTGGCGGTGGCGCAGGAGCGCCACAACACAATATGCTGAGCAGGGACTGGTACAGTCCCGAGCAGCATATTTTGAGTTCTTGCACTACCAGCATTTTCATGGCAGAGCCTCACCATGAAAAAGCTGGTGGTGCAAGACCAAAGGGGGCCCTACCGGCCCCATGCCATGGGAATACATTCAGGGGGGCACAACATGTGCCCCCCTTATCTGTATTCCCCCCCATTTCCAGCACGGCTGGAACTTTTTGGCCGTTCCCATTGTGGTGCCTGTTTTAAAGGCACCACCATGGGAAAGGCAAAAGAACCGCTGATCGTATTACGAGCTACGCATTTGCAACCAGTAATACGGTCGGCGGTGCTTGCCCAGCTTTGGCGCAGCGGAGGCGGCATTGCGCCATCGCCGCTGCGCCAAAGTCGTAATCATGCCCTTAGTCATGTTTAGGAGGTTTTTGAAAAATGCCTTTATGAAAGTTCCCCTTTTGGACAGGGTTAGCCCCATGATTTGCCCGATATCTGATGCAACTTTGACTGAAGAGCACAGGGTCCCTGCTAACCAGGTCCCCCAGTGCCAGTGTTATTTCCCAAAAACAATGTAAATGCTTAATTGTTCCACAATTGGCAAGGCCCTTAGCACCTCTGTAAGTCCCTAGTAAGTGGTACCCTATGGTACCTAGGGCATGGGTTCTAAGGAGGGCCCCTTAGAGCTGCAGCATGTATTGTGCCGCTCTAAGGTTACCGGGTCTCTGAAATTACACATTAAATTACTTGCTAAACTCGAGCATGTGCGTAACAGCAGTCAGCATTCCTGTCCACTGTACAGAACTGCTATTCATAGCGGCTGCTGGCACTGCGTACTAAATTACATGCCTAGACGTGCTTGCGGTTAGCATTCTAGTCACCGGCCGCTTTCCCGGGTTTCTGAACCAGACGGTCAGTATACACCACTTCCGGGTTACCTGACCAGCACGTCTCACTTGAACTAAGGAGACCCACACCGGTGAGAACTTATGCCCGACTGAGCTTTGCATCAAGTATGTTTTTCCTCCCTTCTCCGCCCCTGTCCAAGCAAAGCACAGACATCTATTGTATGGATACTTAAACTGAAATTTTCAATCCGTATTCTCCTAGTTACGGCCGAATTAGCTTGAGGAAATAGGTTAGTTGAACCTGATCCGTGACGATTGGCACCACAGCTCTCTAATTGGTAACAGGACGGGTGGACGACTACTCAACGCTCCTCCCTGTTTGGATCCCCTTAAAGCGATCAATTACAAATAAGGGCCTCATTACGATGTCGGACGGAAAGCCTCCTCCTGACAGTCGGATTCCCGTAGACCGCATCGGAACCCTCTTGACCGATTACGATGTTCGCGGTCGGATTGTAAACCGCACAGTCTTTCGTAATCGGTTCCGACCGGCTCTCGGAGAATTCGTGTTGGTTGGACCCGCATTCTACAGCTCTACAGACTGTGTTTCCGACCGAGCGATTACGATGTGGGTTTCCAACATCCTTTCTGAGTCGACCTGTCCGACACGAAAAGGCTGTCGGAAAGTGACTAGCAGGGCCCCCTTCATCCTGAGGCCTCCAGTTGGGGGCAGAGAGGGTACCTAAGGGACCCCCCCTGTAAAACCTTGCACTGTGTTGCAGGCACCATGGGGTGTCAGCGACAGGGTGCAGAGTTTTCCGCACACCCTCATTGGAGCCTGTGTTGTTTGGCGGAACACGGGCTCCCATAGGAGTCAAAGGGAATCCGTTCGAAGAGTGTTCGGTTGCATCGTAATTGGTCGGGTGGAACTGCTGACCGCGAGTCGGTCGGTTCCGATTCCGAGATGGTCCCGCCCGACATCGTAATGAGGCCTCGGTGCACTCCGTGAACACACCCTTTCTTTTCATCAACTTACCCCACTCTCATTCATATCACACATACTCCGGATTCATCCACTTTCTATGCGAGAGATTACAAGATGTAGGCTCACTCGCTGCATGGTTCTCTGCAATCATACTATTCTGAAAAATAAGCACCAACCAACCTATGATGTATTGATTCACTGGGACCTAAAAATAAAGAAATAAAAATTAAAGGGCTGATTAGGATGCCGGGCGGACGTAATCGGTAACGGGACCCCCCAACAGGCTGTCGGCGGTCCCGACATAGGCATTTTGATGCGACCGCCACCACGGCGGTCGCAATGCCTATACTTTGCATTGCAGCGGGTGCTGCTGGCTGCAGCACCTGCAGCAATGCAAAATAGGGACACCTGACATATCCCTGCACTACTTGGCAGGCACCATGCTGTGCCTGCCACATGGTGCAGGGATATGCACCCCAGTGCCCATATCGGAGGGCAGGGGGAGAAGGGGGGCCTGCTACTGGCCCCAAAGTCCCTTTCCGTCTGCCATGAAAAGGCAGGCGGAAAGGGACATTGTAATCCCTAAAGCCGTGCCTGGTAGGCACCGCCACCATCGTAGGGAATACAACCCCCTCCGTCGGATGCATGCCGGTGGGTGTTGCCGACCGCCAACCATCTGACCACCATTGAAATATGGCGGGTGTATAAGATGGTTCCGATGTCAGTGGCGGTCCCACCGTCATCATAATTGGCCCCTAGGATATGGGCAACACAATCTAAAAACAATGTTGTGAGAGGCTAGCTTAGTATATGGTGCTCACTTTTCTATGTGTAGCACCCTGCACTAATCCAGACAAACCTTATGGTGATTTTAGTGGTCTTAGACAACCTTAGAAAGCTCTCTAAGTGGTAGCTGTGGAGAGCAACCTTCAGGCTTAGTCCAGAAGGAGTGTAAAGCAGTACTTATATATGGTATAGGTTAAGTGAAAAAGAATCACACAGTGTAGTTATAAAAATGGGTATTTTATTACAAACACTCACTAACACAATTCACACAAAACTTAGGAAATAGAGCACATAAGTAGCACAAATGGGGTCTCCAGGGGGAGACTAAACCATATGCTAAAATAGTGGAATGCAAACCCAGAAGACGTAGAAGTGTTGGGGACCCAAGGAACCACCCAAGGTAAGTACCCAGGAACCCCACGGAGGCCGTGTGCAGAGTGTGAACACGACCGTGCGATCAACACAAGTCAATGGGTAAGTTGCGGTTGCAGTTTTTTTTTGATAATCAAATTTTATTAGATTTTTCAAAGAACGAAAATACATTGGTAGCAGATCAGACACGTTATTCAAATAAAGTACGTTTAAAAAAGACACAGACTCATAATGCATTTGTGGACTGAGCATCGCCCCCACTTAAAATTCGCAATATACATAACCCATTTGAACCCTTTATTCAGGCAGCAAGTTAAACCATTTGCCCCATATTTTGCCGAAGAGTTCGGGGCAGCCCCGGGCCTCGAAGAGGGGTTCCTCTTGGGCACCACACCAGTCCACACCTCGCCTCCATTTCCGCATGGTGGGTGGCTTGGCTTGGCTTGAGACCAGAGCGCAGCAATATCGCGCTTCGCCACTGCCACTGCCGTTCCCAAGAAGCGCTTATCTGCCCGGGATCCATCGAGGCCGTCGAACACCCCCAGGATCAGGCGTAGCGGATCGTGGGGGACATCCCACCCTAGGGCTTGTGTAAGCTCAAGTTCCACCCCTGCCCAGAACTGCGCTAGAGCGGGACATTGCCACACCATGTGATAAAAATCAGCTGGAGCGTAGTTGCAGCGTGGGCAGGATGGGGAGGGCTGCAGGCGGGCGCTGTACAGGCGTGCTGGGGTGAGGTATGCCGCGTGGAGATAATAAAGTTGGACTAGACGCAACTTGGAGGAGGTAGTCAGGGTCTTAGGTGCCATAAGGGTGTCCCTCCAATCCGCGTCTTCCAGGGGGCCCAACCAACCCTCCCAGCGGGCACGAAGCAGGTCTAGGGATGCGGGGCCGTTGTTCACCAAGGAGCGATAAATCCACGACACCCCCCCTCCGCCCAGGTTCCCCATCATCACCTGGGCTTCCAGGGGGCTAAATTCGGGGAATGAGGTGGGTGACGGAATGTGGGCTTGGAGGGCATGCCTTAGCTGTAAGTACTTGTAAAATTGGGAGGAGTGAAGGGAATGACGGTGTTGTAGGTCTGCAAATGATCTGATATGGTCCCCCACCCAGACGTCTCCCAATAGCGAAATCCCGATGTGGTCCCATTTACGGAAGTTCTGGAGGGACGAGACCTCGTCCAGCCAGGCCCCACTCCACAGAGGTGTCTGCCCAGTGAGTTTCTGGTCCCACTTTACTTGGCGTAGGGCGGTTCGCCAGGCCATGAGCACCGTTCTGGTGACGGGGGGAAGGGCCTGTGGTACGGGGCTCCCATACAGGTAGGCCTGGATCTGAGCAAAGTCCATCGACCGGAGCTGCGCCCGGTACGCCGGGTCGGACCAGCCGCCCGCGAACCAGTCGTGGATCACAATGAGCCTCGTAGCCAGGTAGTAGAGGTGCAAATTGGTCACCCCCATTCCCCCATCGTAGGGGGGTATGCGGCAATGTGCTAGGGACATGCGCGGCCTCCCTCCTCCCCACAAAAATCGGGTGAGGACACCATCCAATTCCCGAAACCAGCTGCCTGGGAGATGAGTGGTCACATTTTGTAAGATGTACAGGAAGCGGGGGAGGACCATCATTTTGAAAAGGGCACTCCTACCAAGGAGGTTGAGAGGAAGGGTTTGCCATCTTCTGAGGTCCGCCTTGGCCCTGGAGACCAGGGGCGTGATATTCAGGGCCCACTCGAGCTCCGGGAGGAGGGCCACCCACACCCCCAGGTATTTGAATGATTGCCTCCGTAGGGGGATGTTCGTTTGCCAGTCGAAGCACGCCCAGGATGAGTGTAGGGGAACGAGGGTGGACTTCGCCGGGTTGAGCCTGAGGCCAGAAACCCGTTCAAAGGCAGAAAGGGCGTCCAGACATCGTGGGCCGGAGCTCTCCGGATCTGCCAGGAAAAGGAGGACGTCATCGGCGTACAGGGCAATCTTGTCAACCTGGTTCCGGTCCCAGGCCCAGCCGCGGATGAGAGGATCCTGGCGGATGAGGGAGGCCAGGGGTTCCATTGCTAGTGCAAATAAAAGCGGCGAGAGCGGGCAGCCCTGGCGAGTACCCCTCTGGATAGGGAACGCCTCCGAAACCACGCCATTGATGAGGACCCTCGCCTTGGGAGTAGAGTAAAGGACTCGGATGAGGCGTCAGAAAGGGAGGCCGAAGCACATCCTCTCCAACACGTCCTCAGGGTAACCCCAATCTACCATATCAAATGCTTTTTCAAAGTCTATGAAGAGCAGTGCTAGATATGGGGTGAGGAGATGGCGATGCGCCAGGGCAAGGTGGAGACGGCGTATGCAATGCCGGGTCCCCCGGGCAGGCATGAAGCCGCATTGATCTGGTTGCACCAGTTCTTGCAAGTGTGGACGGAGCCGTTAGGCCACCACTGTGGCGAAGATTTTGACTTTCGTGTTGATAAGGGAGATGGGACGGTAGTCCGTACAAGCAAGGGAGGGCGGTTGTGTCTTCGGGAGGACTACGATAGTGGCTACATCAGTCTCTGGCGGGAAGGATCCCACTTCAATTACGTGTTTAAACAGATCCACTATGTGTGGGACCAACGTGTCCCGGTAGGCCGCATAGTACTCTTGGGGGTACCCGTCGGGCCCGGGCGTTTTGCCGGAGTGCAACATTGAGATAGCCCCATGTATCTCCTCCGGAGTGAAAGGCCGATCTAGGGTCTCCGAGTCCATCTGGGAAAGGCAGGGCAGCTGAGTCCCGGTCTCGGCCAGCAAGGCCGCCAGAGAAGTCTGGGGGGGGTTGAGCCATGTAGAGGGTTGCATAGTAGCCCGCGAACGTCCGGGCAATGTCCTGGGAGGTAGTATGGTGGGCCCCGGTCCCGTCCCGAATCTCGGGAATGATGCGATTGGCTTTGGGTTAGGACACCAGGTTATGGAGAAGCTTGCCATTTTTGTCACCCCATCCGTACATGCGTGCCACAGAGGAGTGCCAAAGCATTTTAGCGGACTCCAGCGAGATCTGGTAAATTTCTTCCCGGATCAATGTAAGCTGTCGGGCGGAGTCATCGCTATCATTAGTAGCCTGAGTCTCTTCCAACTGTGCCGCCTGGGCCTCCAGCTGTTTGAGGCGGGTGGATTGTTCCTGGCGTCTCGCGTAGACCAGACCCCTTGCCACCCCCCGCATCACGGCCTTGCCAGCCTCCCACAGCGTGCCCGGCGAGGAGACCGAACCCGTATTAATTGAAAAGTATTGCCTCAGCTCCTGCCCGAGGGACTCAACAAGGTCCGCATCCTGCAGGAACCAGGCATTCATTCGCCATACCGTTCGGGCACCACTAGGGGGGTGTCCGAGACGAAGGGAGATGGGGGAGTGTTCTGAGATACCCCTGGGTAAGACTGTGGCCCCGGACATCAACTGACAGTCCACGGCAGATAGTAGGAACAGATCGATACGAGAGTGGGTGAGGTGAGCCGCTGAGGTGTGGGTGTATTGTTCCTTGCGGGGATTCCACACCCTCCAGGCATCGCAGAGACCCAGGGCCGACGACCAGTCAGATAGACGTTTTGCAGAGGCAAGGCGGGAAGCCGATGGAGTACCTGTCGTGTCTCGTGAGGGCTGCAGGACGGCGTTGAAGTCGCCCCCTACCACCGTCAGACCCTGTGGGAAGGAGGAAAACACCAGCGTGAGGCGGCGGAGGGCAGGGGCCATAATGGCGGGGGGAATGTATGTACACAGGAGATTAAGGGGGTGTCCCTCGATCGTACCCGTCAGGGCCACATAGCGGCCTTGTGTGTCTGTTTCGGCCTGTGCCAGGGTGAAAGGCAGCCCTTTCCGAAGTAGTATGGCCACCCCCCGGGAGCCCCGCGAAAACCCAGAGTGCCAGACCCTATCGAACCCATACCGGGCAAGGAAGTTACACTGCGAGCCCTGAAGGTGGGTTTCCTGCAGGAACAGGATATCTGGCGCGTGTCGGTGGGCACTACGAAGGACAGCAGTGCGTTTTATACGGTCCAGTAGGCCGTTGACATTCCAGGAAATAATGTGGAGGGCCCTATGTACGGTGGACGCCACCAAGGTGGGTAGCGCGGGGAAGACAGGACGCAGGCGCAGGCAGTGCCGAGTCCCAATGGAAACAAAATCCCCTAGGTGGGGCTTCTGGGCAGCGGGTGTGCAATGTGGTGAGTCGTGTGTCATTGTCAGAGACATACATAGATGCGTAGCTACCAGCAAGAACAGAGAACAGCGGCCCGTAGGCGGCTAAAAACAACAAACTAACAGGAGACAACGGTCTCCCCCCCCCTTCGCCCCCCAACTCCCCCCACCCTACACTTCTGAATATGAAGCATCTGTCGCCCTGAGAAGGAAAACAATTTAAACAACCCCGCAATGAGACTAGTTGCTAAGCTAAAACGATTAGCGGAACATGAACATGGCAGAGATGGACCCCCCTCCATGTGATCGGATAAAGATTCGTCCACAGCTGCAAGAATAGGTGGGACAAATAAGTAACAAGGAATGCAGTTAAGTCCAGGGAGTGAAGGAGGGAATATTTCGTGGATCTTAAGGTTTCGTTGATATCGGATCTCCCCTCGCGGGGATTTCAAAGGCAGTCACACTGCAGGCGCTTCTAGGAATTGGGATGAAGAGTTCCCGCTGTGTGCCACCGTTCAAGTACCCTCGGCTTCTCCGGATCCTCGGAGCGCAGGGCTCCTAGACAGATCAGAGTCGGAAACGGCGTGACGCAGGTTGGCCGACGGCCTTGGGAGATCACTCAAGTCAATCAAAGAGGTAGTTGGGCTGGGAGTGTCGGATCTCCGGGCTGAAGCTGGGGATGGAGGATGTCGGGATGCTGCACCTGGCGATCGGGATGTCGCCCCACGATGGTCGTTTTTCTTGCGGGACCTTGTCCGACGTCTCTGGGATTTAGGGAGGGTCGGGTGTGGTTCCTGGGGAGCCCGTTGGGTGGGGGAAGGAGCCGGCCGGGGCAAGAGGGGCCGTTCCTCCATGAGCCAGGTCCATGCCGCCTGGGGGCTGTCGAAGAAAAGTGTCTTAGTTTGAAAGATGACCTTGAGCCGGGCCGGGAAGAGGAGACCATAGCGGATACCCATGTTGCGAAGCCTCTGCTTGACCTCATCGTAGGACCGGCGCTGGGCCTGCACCTCCCTGGTGTAGTCGGGGAAGACCATGATCCTGCCGTTCTGATATTGTAGAGGCCCCTGTGCCCTGGCCGCCCCAAGGATGGCATCCCTATCCCGGAAATTAAGGACCCTCAGGATTATGGGTCGGGCAGGGGCCCCTGGCGGAGGTTTGGGAGCCAAGGAGCGGTGGGCCCGTTCAACGGCAAACCAGGGCGACAAGGCGTCCTTGGGCATCCAGGACCGCACCCAAGTTTCTATGAACGTGTCGGCATGACCTTGCTCCACTCCCTCAGGAAATCCCAGGAGACGCAGGTTGTTTCTTCGCGACCTGTTTTCGGCATCCTCAGCCCTTCGGTGGAGCTCCGAGGTCTGGGTCTGGAGACGGGCCACCTGGGTCTTAAGTTGGCCGATGTCGTCCTCCGCCGTGGAGATACGGGATTCTGCCTCCGTGATGCGTGCCGTGGCATTGCGCAGATCCTGGCGAATGAGAGCCACATCCACCCTCACCTCGCCAATCTTGTTTTCTACTGAGGCCTGTGATGTGCTTATCGCCTGAAGAATGGTGGAGAGATCTCCCCCTGCGGCGCCATGCGTGCTAGGCGGTCCGCCGCCCGAGTCTCGGTCCGACGTGGTAAACTGGTCCATTTTGGTTTGGGTTGGGGGAGCAGGATTCTGTACGGGGCGATTTCTGCCCATCGCCGCTAGAAGTGTACTTCGGCCCTGTACAGCCGGGGCGAGCAGCGGACCCGCAGAGGGACGGGTGGGGGGCCCCCCCCGGCACCCAGGCCGTCAATACTCAGGCCCGTGCACCCAAGACAGTTCCCTCAAACCCCCAATGGGGGTGAGATGTGATTTATGCCTCGGTTCCACCCGCTGGGCCAGGTAGAGCGCCCCAACGTAGGATGGCCAGGCCAGGTCAAGTATCCACCACCACGACAGTCCTCCAGCCCTCAAGGTCCGGTGGAGGTGGTCTCACCTCCGAGAGAGCAGTCCGGAGCAGTGGGGGCCCCAGGAGTAGCCACTGCCCGAAGCGGAGTCTGCACCCTGCACAGACCGTCCAGTATGGATGGGGGGTAGAGTGAGGCCGAAACAGAGTAGGGCTCCGTGCCGCCCCACACACCAGATCCAGCGGACCCAAGATCCCCCCCGGCGTGTGCAGCAACTAGCACCAAGGGAGCCCAGGTGACCCAGGGCCGGCGGGTCCAGCGGCAGGAGGGAGGCCCTCACCCCCACGTCCCTCCGGCGCAGCAGCGGGAGATGAAGGGAAGCAGCTGAGTGAGGGGGGAGTCAGACCAGGCCGATGCAGCCCCAGGCCGGTGGACTTGGTGAGGTGCCCCCTGAGGAGAAGTGTGGCGTGGGAGGGGGGGCGGGAGCACCGACGTCTCTGTTCTGCCCGCCACCCGACACAATGGCCGATCTCCGCCCTCCAGGTCGACCAACAACCCGGGCCACCACCGCGGGCAGGACGCCCCCCGGAAGCCACCGCAGTCAGGAGGGGCCGCCGCCCCCTCGCCAGTCTGTTGCAGCTGGGGAGACGGAGCTGGGCAGCTAAAGCAGGGAAAGTCCATCAAGGCCCGCTGGGCAGCACCTCATGAGGCACCCGCAGGGAGAAAAGGGGGGGGCGGGAACACCAACCTCCTCACCCCGACCGCCACCCGACACAGTGGCCGATCCCCCCCCACTCACCGTCAGACCGATGCCTGGGCTGGAGGTCCGGGCGTCCCCACAGGCCGCCGCTCTCACGCACCGGTCCAGTGCGGCAGGAGGAGGCCGGGCGGGTCCGCAGGAGAAGAGTCACGGTCCCAGCAGGCCACAGGTGGGTGCAAGTGCCGCCGTCTGGCTTGAAATGGCGGCGCCCGGCCACAGACGGCAGTCCGGGTAGGCCCCACCCCCTCCGGTCCACCAGGCAGCCCCGCCAGCAACAGGCCCGAGCGGGGGGCAGCGGAGGCAGCCAAACAGGAACACCGCTGCCCGATCCCGGCAGCCGAGAGACAGCGGCCCTCACTCAGCCACGGCACAGTCCAGCGGGACACCAGTGTGGCCTCCAAATGCAGCGAGGCCGTCCCCCGCAGCCGCCTCACACCGCACCCAGCGCCGGAGGGTCCCCGGAGGGATCCCCGCAGAAGGAGGTGTCCACGGCGCGGGTTCGGCGGTGGGTACAGGCAGGCACCACTACCGGCACGGTCAAGGCGCCGGGCCCATCCAGGAAGGCTCCCGGCCTAGGCGCGAAGGGACTCCGGGGCCGCCATTTTACACTGCAGGGCCGGCGGGGAGAAGAAGGCGGCCCACTGTGGCAAGGAGTCCGATCCGCTCGCAAGAGGGATCAGAGCGGTGCAGACATTGCGGGGGAACCCATCAGCTAGGCTAAGGAGGTGAGTTGCAGCTGAGAACGGGTGGATGCCAGGTGGATGACGGAGGGGGTCCGGAGCACTCTTAGAGTGCGACCGCCATCTTGACGCCTCAGGCCACGCCTCCTGCGGTTGCAGTTTTAAAGAAAAAGGACCCTTCCCAGCGTACCCTGAAGAAACCCCGCGGAAGATGGAAGGTTGGAGAGCCACCCCACCCGTGGATACCCCAGGAAACAGGATACCTACACCAGGGAAGCCGGGTGCATAGGTGTCAAGTGACGTCGGAAGCCGCCGTAGTCCACAATGGAGGACTTCAAGAAAGATGCCGCTGGAGAAGAAGACTAAGGAGTCCGGTGCAACCCAAAGATGGATTCAAGATGAGAGATACCTGCAAGCAGAGGGGACAGAGTCTATGCCACTCAGGAGTGACCAGGAGGCACGGAAGACAAATGCCCACCGATGTACGATGCAGGCGAGGTTGATGATGCCCTTGAATTTGTAGCTGTGCGGACCAGGCAACGCTGTGGAAGACCAGGAGCCGTTTATGAGCTGTCCCACGTTGGGTGTCGAGGGCAAAGGGGTCAGTGTCTGGCAGGGGCACCAACAAGCCTTGGCAGCAGCAACCAAAGTAGTCGACAAAAAAGGTGCAGTGTCGGGACCAGCGCGGTCCAAGTGACTCACCACAACCAGGTAAGTCAAAGCAGGCCCTGAGCAAGCAGGGGAGCCCACTGAAGCCAAAGAAGACCCTCAAGAGGACCCCCAGACTGAAGACACAGTAGTCGCAAGAGGACCTCGAGCAGCTCACCACTGAAGAAGGCCCACGGTGCAGAGGAAGCAGTGAGGGCGACGATCTGGCTGTAGGAGTTGCTTGAGGTTGGAGCCCGAAGATCTCTGGAGGAGAGAGTCAACAAGCCTTGGCAACGGCAAGTCGACGCAGTGCACAGCGGTTCTGTTCCAGCGGGTCCAACGAGGGATACTAAGCTCCAACTCGGTGTGAAGACAGTGCAGGCCTCGAGGGAGTTGCAGAACCATCACCTGTGTTGCTGAGCCTTTCGGAGTCCATGGGAGCCCAGGATCAGCAGTCCGGTCATCTGCGTTGTGGTGCCTGCAGATGCAGGGGAGTGACCTCTTCACTCCAAGGGAGATTCCTTCGGGTGTCTTGGATGTCCACAGGCCTGATGAACCTGTTTGGAGCACGGACACAGATGTTGCCGAAGACCAGCAGGACAGCGAGACCAGGAGCAGCAGGAATCTTCCCCAGTGCAGTCTCGGTTCCCAAAGCGAAGTCCAGAGTGTCCAGATGATCGAAATTGAAGTGGTATGTGATCTGAATCTTGTACCATGACGAATCTAGGGACCCACCCACAGGAAAGCCCTTAAGTACCCTTAGGAAAGGGCTGGGACGATTCAGGGGTCCCTCCCAGAGGAGGGGCTGGACAGTGAGGAGGATACTCCCATGTCCTTTGTCCAGTTTCGCGCTATGGCGCCCTGAACTGGTTTGAACTGGAGTATGCAAGGAGGGCACCAAATGTGCCCTTCAAGCAGTCTCAGTGGCACTGGCAAGCGCACCCACCCTGCCCCAATACACTAAACCCTGTCTGGGAGGCGGTCACACCTCCCTGTGACAGGATACCCATTGTTCTGCTTTCCCCTGCTCGGGCTTGGCTCAGCAGCAGGAGGGCAGAAATGTGTCTCTGGCTGGCAGCAGCCCTAGCCTGCTGTCCTGTTCTGGAAGACTGGTACCGGGAGCACTGAGGGCCTCCCGGAGGAGCTTTACAGTGCATGGAATCATAGCGGTGTGGGTGGTATGATTCTAACATGTTTGATACCAAACATGACAGGGTTCGTTACAGCCAGTTTAGAGATGGTCATCGTATAATGACGCATGGCCACTCTATACGTCGTAATGACTGTTGCACTGACAACTTGTAGACTCCGAAAGTTGTAGGGGTGTCCTGCTCATGCAGGGGCACCCTCACTCTTAGGACCCAGCACCCTGCCTTCAGGATTGAAAAGGCCTGCCTTAGGGGTGACTTATAGGTTTTAAGTGAAATGACCACAGATAGATGGAAACCTAGATCTATCGTAAGTGGTGCTAGCATCAGATTACACAGGCTGCAACGTCAGGCCTGGAGTCACAATTGGAGTGGTCTGTCATGGGTGGCCGTAATACATGCTTCAGCCCATGGGAGACCTCTGGTGTACCTATGCACTGGGTACCTTAGTTCCATATACTAGGATCTATCAGGGTACACCAGTAGCCAATCTGGAGTGTACTTAAGTACTCACCAAATCCAATTTAGGGACGAAGCACAGAGACTGGGGTCCTGATTAGCAGGATCCCAGTCAGACTAGTCAGAAAACATAACACCAGCAAAAAGTGGGGGTGACCATGAAAGCAGATCCTACTTTCCTACAAATATAGTTAGATCCCTTATCACAAATTGACTTTTATATGCAATATATAGTAAAAACACTCAGCTTTACTTATATTATGTAACATATCCAAAGGCCCCTTAATTACTCTGGCCTTACAACCTCCTCTTTCTTCTTTTCCAGTGATATCAGTGCTCAGACACCTGTCCTGAATATGATCTCAAATGTTTGAGATCGAAATGCCATCGACCCCATAACTATATTCAACTTTTGTTTTCATTATATAAATTCATGTAAAGGAATTCAATGATTTTCTAAGAGTGCATGTTTTTTTTACAATCCTTTTTCACCCACTAGAGCACCTTTTGTCACTTAAATGGGAGCACTGGATCATATATATTCATATTATCTAGAAACGAATAGACTACAAAGTTTCTTGATATACTGCAATGAATAAATTAATTGCACTATAAGATAAAAATATCTGGAAGTTGTGTTTCTTCATAAAGTTTTCAGTATATTACATAAAATAGAGTCCAGATCAAAAACATACGGAACCTATTTCAATTTGTTTTTTCCTTTCATGGAAAAGGAACATATACGTGACCACGGCCCGTTTCTGAACACTGTTCGCAAAATTTATGCTCTAGGGTTACCCAGCACCATACCCACACAGACTGTCATTGCATTCTGCATGAAATGGTGCACTCCAAAACGAAAACCCTGTGTGCCATATCCCCTAAAGCTGCATGGTAATGCACCCCTACAGCAGGCCTTACAGACCTCAGGCAGGGTGCATTATATTCCTTGTGAGGACATATCAGCATGAGCAGATGTGCCCCTGAGCTGTCCAGTTCAATTAATGCTAGTATAAGTGAACAGGGATCTGTAGTTGAGTAACACACATTTAAGGTTAATTTTGGTTACAGTTGTGGATGAATGAGATATGGGGACTGGTTTGAGGTTGGATTTAGAAATGGGCCTTGAAATGGGATGATGATCCCAATGTGGATGAGTGATGATTGTCTGGATTTCTCCCACGGGCATCGTGTGTTTCATGGGTGCGTGGTTGTAGGAGGCAAGAAGGGAGAGGATATCGCTTTTGGATAAGTGACTAGCTACTCACTGGGGTCAGAAGGGAGGTCTAGATTTGGTTTGCAGCTCCATTTGGATTGAGGGGACCTTGTGTTGGTAGGGCTGTTGGCAATAATGCATTTGAAGGTGGTAGTGTTCTGGTTCCAGTAGTGCTTTTTTTGATTCGTACCTTTATGATCCAGTTTAGAGGTAATGTGTAGTAGTTTTTGGATGTCAGCCCTCAGACATAATTCTGTTTTTAGGTCGTCGAGTATTGACCAGAGTGGAGGTGCTGTCCAGTTGATTAGATGTATGAGAGTTTTTGGGGGTGACTAGGGATATTATTGGTTTGGGGCAGCCTCAGGATATGGGGATGGGTCAATGCCCGTGAAACTGTTCATGGCTTGAGGTTTGGGAAGAGGGAAGATATGGGAGTTGGAGGAAGTGTGGTGGGCCTGATTTAGATCCTGACTGGGGAGCACTGTTCCTGGAAGGAAAGTGTATTATTTGAAGAGGTGGGAGGTTTACGATTGGTAGGCGTGGCGACCGGCTTCACGATGTTAGAGAATTGATTGTGATAGGAGTTGCTGCTATTACTCCAGTGGTCAGCGTTAATAGTAGGTTCGCTTTTTGATTGGGTAGGGGTGTTGTTAGGGAGTTGTTGGCTTGTGGAAGGGTCATCCCTCTTAGGAGGGGAGGTGATATTCTGTACTGTGGTAATGTGACAACTTGGGTTATAGTCATAGTTCTCGAGGGGGACAAAAGAAGTCTGGGCTGTCGTGGGGCTATGGGTGGTAGAGAGAGTAGAGGGCACAGGAAAGTGGTGAAGAAAGGAGTGGATGGGGATCGCTCTGAGGGGTAGTGGTTGGTCGCGGAGGGGGTGGGGGTTATATTATTGCGTATCGTATTTTTAATATTTGAGAAAAGTTTGTCAAAGAGCTCCCGGTTGTGATTAGATGGTATCAGAAACATAATATAGAGAACACAAATATTGTGATACATAAATATCGATTACAAAAATATAATTTTCCTTTACATATAAAGAAAAGTACAAAAATATTGATTTTTAATAATATGTGTGTTAAAATAGTAAATATTTTGATGGAACATTACTATAATGTCAAATACATACATACATTTAAGTAACGTTTTAAACTACATATAAACAATTACATAAACAGACAAATATATACGTTTGTATGTTTATATATAGATATAACATAACATTATTAAAACAAGATGCACATTATATTAAATATTCTTTTTAAATTTACTAATTTAAAATGCATATATTCAAAAACAAAACAAACTAAAAGAAAAAATACATTAAAAAATAATTTAAAAAATATTTTTAAATATATATAAGTATACATGATTATAAAAATAAACCAAAAATATTATTACATAGATGTAAACAAGATTAAAAAGTAGTAACATCTGTGAAAAATAGATATACTATTTGTACTGCAATGTATACAACAGTTGGGAAAGCGTTGGAGTCCAGAGGGGCAAAACTTACTATTCCCACTCCACTCTGTGCAGCATTAGAGATAAAGTAGTTTACTTCAAACAAATAACATATTTTAACAACTCTTAATTTAACAAAAATATAAAATACTTAATATAAAAATTATATGTATAAATGTGAAATTTTTTAACAAATTACATAATTCTTTAAAAAAAAATTATAACTATCAATTAAAACAATTATTAATTTAATTAAAATGCCACACTATGGGGGTCATTAGGATGGCGGGCGGACTTGTGTCCTTCCGCCTTCCAATCGTTCCAACCGTTCGGTCATTCCGAATCGGTTCCGACCGGCATTCGGAGAATCCGAGTCAGTCGGAGCCGATTCGTCCAGCTCAACGGACAGCATTTCTGACCGACCGATTACAATGTCTGATTCCAACAGCCTTTCCGACTTGGTCTGTCCAACACGAATCAATCAATCACGTGTTTGTTACGCACAACTACTCACCCGTAAGGGTCTCAAGGCGCTGGGGAGGAGGGGAGGTGCAGGTTCCAGTCCATCAAGGAGGGGCTTCTGTCGAAGAGCCAAGTCTTGAGGTTCCTCATGAAGATGGGGAGTGATGTTGTCTGTCTGAGGTGGAGCGGTAGGGCGTTCCAGGCTCTGGCCGCGAGGAAGGAGAAGGAGCGGCCTCCCGATCTGGTCTTTCTGGCGCGGGGAACCACGGCGTAGGAGAGCTGGGCTGATCGTAGGGTTCTTTGGGGTGCGTGGAAATTGAGTCGGCTGTTCAGGTATGCTGGTCCGGTGTTGTGGAGGGCTTTGTGTGCGTGGGTGAGGATCTTGAAGGTGATTCTAGTCTCGATGGGGAGCCAGTGGAGTGTGCGCAGGTGCTGGGAGATGTGGCAGTGTCTTGGCAGGTTGAGGACCAGTCTTGCGGCTGCGTTCTGGATGTTTCGTAGCTTGCGGGTGAGGTTTTTGTTTATTCCGGCGTAGAGTGCGTTGCCGTAGTTGAGTCTGCTGGTGACGAGGGCGTGAGTGACGGTCTTTCTGTGCTCGAGGGGGATCCATTTGAAGGTCTTACGTAGGTGGCGGAGGGTGTGGAAGCAGGAGGATGCGACGGAGTTGATCTGGCGGTCCATTTTGAGCTCGGAGTCCAGGATGATTCCAAGGTTGCGTGCGTGATCCGTGGGGGTGGGCGGGCTTCCGAGGGCGGGGGGCCACCAGGTGTCGTTCCAGGCATCGGGGTGTGGGCCCATGATGAGTACTTCTGTTTTGTCGTGTTGAGTTGTAGGCAGCTGCTTTTCATCCATTTGGCGACAGCTTCCATGCCTTCTTGAAAGTTGTGTTTGGCTGCGTTGGGTTCGTTGGATAGGGAGAGTATGAGTTGGGTGTCGTCTGCGTATGAAACAATGTTGAGTCCGTAGGTTCTGACGATGGGGGTGAGCGGAGCCATGTAGACGTTGTAGAGCATTGGGCTGAGGGAGGACCCCTGGGGGACTCTGCAGGTGGTTGGTGTAGGGTCCGAGAGGAAAGGAGGGAGTCTGACCCGTTGCGTTCTGCCGGAGAGGAAAGAGTGGATCCAGTCGAGGGCCTTGTCCCGGATCCCTGCATCGTGGAGTCTGCGTGTTAGGGTGTGGTGGCAGACTGTGTCGAAGGCCGCTGAGAGGTCGAG
Organism: Calotriton arnoldi; assembly: GCA_963921515.1. Classification (NCBI taxonomy): domain Eukaryota; kingdom Metazoa; phylum Chordata; class Amphibia; order Caudata; family Salamandridae; genus Calotriton; species Calotriton arnoldi. The sequence continues at coordinate 27,849 of CAWUFW010002486.1, forward strand.
GAGAATGAGGGCTACTGTTTCTCCTTTGTCCAGTAGGGAGCGGATGTCGTCTGTTGCGGCGAGGAGGGTGGTTTCTGTGCTGTGGTTTTTTCTGAAGCCGGATTGGGACGAGTCGAGGATGTTGTGCTCTTCGATGAAGGTGGCGAGTTGGCTGTTGATGGTTTTCTCGATGACTTTCGCTGGGAACGGGAGCAGGGAGATGGGTCTGTAGTTTTTGAGGTCGGTGGGGTCTGCCGAGGGCTTCTTCAGGAGGGGGTTGATCTCGGCTTGTTTCCAGTCGTCGGGGAAGGAGGAGGCATGGGTGCGATGGTGTCGGCGGCTCTGTTGAAGATGTGGTGGGGGCAGGGGTCCGTGGGGGCCCCGGAGTGGATTGACTTCATCGTCTTCAGTGTGTCTTCGGTGGTGAGGGATGTCCAGCTGTCAATCGTTGGCTTCAGTATGTCGGGGGTGGCTGGTGAGGGTTCAGTGTGTTGGTTGTCTTCGTCGAAGTTGTCGTAGATGTTCTTGATTTTGTGGTGGAAGAAGGTGCTGAGTTTGTTACAGAGGTCTTGTGAGGGAGGGATGTCAGTAGATTCGCTGGTGGGTTGGGCGAAATCCTTGATGATGTTGAAGAGTTCTTTGCTGTTGTGGGCGTGTGTGGAGATTCTGTCTTCGATCGCTGTTTTCCTCGTGTTTCTGATGAGTTGGTGGTGGGCGTTGGTGGCGGCTTTGAAGTTGTTGTGGGCTTCTGTGGATTTGGAGTTCATTCAGGCCTTCTCGAGGCGGCGGCAGGTGCGCCTGGACTCTTGAAGTTCGGTGGTAAACCATCTGGCTCTCTTGGCGTGTGTGTTGTTGTTCTTCTTGAGGGGGGCTATGGTGTTGGCGCTGTCGGTGATCCATCTGTGCAGAGTTCGGGCTGCGGTGTTTGGGTCGTCTTCCGCGGTGGTTGGGGTAGAGTTGCCGAATGAGGAGGTGAGCTGGTCGTCGGTTATTTTGGTCCAGTTTTTCCGTGGGAGTAGGTGATGGTGTCTGTGTATGGTGGGTGTTCTGAAGGTGAAGTGGATGCATCAATGGTCTGTCCACTGGAGTTCGGTGGTGTGGCTGAAAGTGATGGAGTTTCCTGTTGTGAAGAGGGGGTCGAGGGTGTGTCCTGCTGAGTGCGTGGGTTCGGACACGATCTGGCGGAGTCCAATGTTGTGGAGGTTGTCCAGGAGGGATGTGGTGTTGGGGTCTAGTTGGTTGTCAAGGTGGAAGTTGAGGTCTCCCAGCAGGGTGTAGTTGGTGGATGCGATGGCTTGCGGGGAGATGATGTCCGTGATGGAGTTGGTAAATGGTCCGCGGGGTCCAGGGGGTCGGTAGATGAGTTTTCCCTGGAGGGTGGTGGTAGGGCTGGCCTGTATCTTGAAGTGAAGGTGTTCCATCAGGTCTGTGGGCTCGTTGGGGAGTGTGCTCAGGCGGAGGGTGGATTTGTGGACGATGGCGATTCCTCCTCCCGGGCGGGTGGGGCGGTCCTTCCGGGAGATCTTGTATCCTTGGGGGATGGCGATGGCGATGTCCGGTCCCGAGGTGGTGTTGGTCCAGGTTTCGGTGAAGAATGCTACATCCGGGGAGGTGCTGTCGAGGAGGTCCCAGATTTCAGTGGCGTGTTTGTGGAGTGATCGGACGTTGAGGAGGATGCATTGCAGTGTCTTTGGTTCGGTTGTGTTCTTGCGGGCGGGTTGTGCTGGGTCCGTGTTCCTGGTGGTGCTGTAGGTGTGCCGGCAGCGGTGACAGCTGAAGGGTCCGTAAGTGTCGGCTGGTGATGCTAGCTTGCAGTTGTTGTTGCGACCTGGGTTGAGTGCGTGGAGTGCCGCTGGGTCGTAGCATTGGTGGTGCGGAGGTCCAGGGTTCCTGGTGCTGGTCGCGGTTGGGTCGCGGATGGGCGCAGACGGGCTTGTCTTTGGCACGCCTTCGGTGCGGCCGCACAGCTGCCGCCATTAAGTATTGGTCAGGGAGGGCTGGACAGCTGGGAGGCGGGAGGGGAACTGGCTTGGGCCGGTCGCGCTGGTCGTGCTGGGGGGGAGGGGCCACGGGGGCAGCAGCAGCGGGGAAAACGGGCGCAAAAAGTGGGAAAAAGGAAAGAGTGAAGGAAAGAGATAGAAAGAGAGTGAAGGGGTGAAATAAAAATGAGGGTGAAAAACGAGTGAAAACGGAGCAGAAAGCGGCGGGGAAAACGGGCGCAAAAAGTGGGAAAAGGGAAAGAGATAGAAAGAGTGAAAGGGTGAAATAAAAATGAGGGTGAAAAACGAGTGAAAACGGAGCAGAAAAGGAGAGGAAAAGCGGAGCGAGAGAAGGAGTCAGGGGTCCACTGGATCACCAGGGATGAGGCGCAGGTATAACCTGCGGGTGGAGGAGGGCCTCGAACACCAACACTCGAGAGTGCAGGGGCTCAGGAGGGCCTCACTTGATGGTGGAGCTGCGAGGGTGGGAGAGCAATTTCACTGACAATGAGTCAGTGGTCTTGCTCGCCTGTCCCCGCAGCGGCCGCCATTAAGTAGGGGTCGGGGAGGGCTGGACAGCTGGGAGGCGGGAGCGGGGAGGGGAACTGGCTTGGGCCGGTCGTGCTGGTCGTGCTGTGGGGGAGGGGCCGTGGGGGCAGCAGCGGCGGGGAAAACGGGTGCAAAAAGTGGGAAAAAGGAAAGAGTGAAGGAAAGAGATAGAAAGAGAGTGAAAGGGTGAAATAAAAATGAGGGTGAAAAACGAGTGGAAACGGAGCAGAAAGCGGCGGGGAAAACGGGTGCAAAAAGTGGGAAAAAGGAAAGAGTGAAGGAAAGAGATAGAAAGAGAGTGAAAGGGTGAAATAAAAATGAGGGTGAAAAACGAGTGAAAACAGAGCAGAAAAGGAGAGGAAAAGCGGAGCGAGAGAAGGAGTCAGGTGTCCACTGGACCACCAGGGATGAGGCGCAGGTATAACCTGCGGGTGGAGGAGGGCCTCGAACACCAACACTCGAGAGTGCAGGGGCTCAGGGGGGCCTCACTTGATGGTGGAGCTGCGAGGGTGGGAGAGCAATTTCACTGACAATGAGTCAGTGGTCTTGCTCGCCTGTCCCCGCAGCGGCTGCCATTAAGTAGGGGTCGGGGAGGACTGGACAGCAGGGAGGCGGGAGCGGGGAGGGGAACTGGCTTGGGCCGGTCGTGCTGGTGGGGAGGGGCCGCGGGGGCAGCAGCGGCGGGGAAAACGGGCGCAAAAAGTGGGAAAAAGGAAAGAGTGAAGGAAAGAGATAGAAAGAGAGTGAAAGGGTGAAATAAAAATGAGGGTGAAAAACGAGTGGAAACGGAGCAGAAAGCGGCGGGGAAAACGGGCGCAAAAAGTGGGAAAAAGGAAAGAGTGAAGGAAAGAGATAGAAAGAGAGTGAAAGGGTGAAATAAAAATGAGGGTGAAAAACGAGTGAAAACAGAGCAGAAAAGGAGAGGAAAAGCGGAGCAAGAGAAGGAGTCAGGGGTCCACTGGACCACCAGGGATGAGGTGCAGGTATAACCTGCGGGTGGAGGAGGGCCTCGAACACCAACACTCGAGAGTGCAGGGGCTCAGGAGGGCCTCACTTGATGGTGGAGCTGCGAGGGTGGGAGAGCAATTTCACTGACAATGAGTCAGTGGTCTTGCTCGCCTGTCCCCGCAGCGGCCGCCATTAAGTAGGGGTCGGGGAGGGCTGGACAGCTGGGAGGCGGGAGCGGGGAGGGGAACTGGCTTGGGCCGGTCGCGCTGGTCGTGATGGGGGGAGGGGCCGAGGGGGCAGCAGCGGCGGGGAAAACGGGCGCAAAAAGTGGGAAAAAGGAAAGAGTGAAGGAAAGAGATAGAAAGAGAGTGAAAGGGTGAAATAAAAATGAGGGTGAAAAACGAGTGAAAACGGAGCAGAAAGCGGCGGGGAAAATGGGCGCAAAAAGTGGGAAAAAGGAAAGAGTGAAGGAAAGAGAGTGAAAGGGTGAAATAAAAATGAGGGTGAAAAACGAGTGAAAACGGAGCAGAAAAGGAGAGGAAAAGCAGAGCGAGAGAAGGAGTCAGGGGTCCACTGGACCACCAGGTATGAGGCGCAGGTATAGCCTGCGGGTGGAGGAGGGCCTCGAACACCAACACTCGAGAGTGCAGGGGCTCAGGAGGGCCTCACTTGATGGTGGAGCTGCGAGGGTGGGAGAGCAATTTCACTGACAATGAGTCAGTGGTCTTGCTCCACGACAAGGCTGTCGGAAACTGACATTGGGGGCCCCTAGCAGGCCGCCCTTCATCCTGAGTCCTCCAGTTTGGGGTCGAGGGGTTACCCAAGGGACCCCCCTGTAAAACCATGCACAGTGTGGCAGGCACCATGGGATGCCCGCGACAGGGTGCAAGGCTTTCCGCAGACACCCATTTTCCCTATAGGAGCCTGTGTTGTCAGTCGAAACACAGGCTCCCATTGACGTCAATGGGAGTCCTTCCGAACGGTGTTCGGAAGCATCATAATCGGTCAGGCGGAACCACCGACCGCGAGTCGGTCGGAACCGAATCCGACAAGGTTGTCGGGCGGTTTAGTTTACGACCGACATCGTAATGAGGTCCTAAGTAATAAATAAAACAAGTGTAGCACCCACTCAAGTCGTGCCAGGTCTAGGCCCGTGACTGCTTAGCTGTCAGTAGTGGCCATCCACCAGTCGGGCCACAATGCAAGGCTTGCCAAAGTGCAACAGGCTGCTCGGGGTCAATTCCTAGTGCTCATCTGCGAGGCTGCATAGACCTGGTGATATCACTATATCACTACCAAAACCATCCCCAAAGGAGAGTGCTATTAGTGATGGGCGAATGGAGGCAGGATGCTAGGTCTCTGGCCGCTGGACAGCCTCCCTTCTTTAGGGGCATGAAAGGGGGTTGATCGCATGAGGCCGGCATCCGCAACTCACAGGACACCTCACTGGGAGGCCGTCACACAGGTTGATCGCCGCAAGTGTCAAAAACATGCGGCACACAATCTCCCCGGGTCACAACAGCCGCTTGTGCCGTCCCACATAGCAGGTTAGCAGTCTTGGTGCTGGAGATGCCAGCCGACAGAGGCTTAACCAGGTGCCCCAATCAGTGTCTCACCTCAATCTTGGTCTCAAGGTCTATCCTCACGGAGCGCCGGGGGCAAATTAAAGGGTGCAGCAGCCATTATTCTGCTGCTTCGTTCGCTGGTGTGAAGGCGGCAGCCATCTTGTATTCGGCCCTTCCCTGTCCATGACAGGCTTAACATGAAATTATATTGCTGTGTCTGCAATAATTATGCTGCTTAAAAAGAACAAATACATGTTTTTTTTCCACAGCTGTAGATGCCCTTGTCTATAGGGAAATCATACGGTCTCCTGGCAGGACGCAAGTCTGGGGAAGAGTCAGTCACACAATAACAGAAAACAGCACCAGACCCTTCTAGGCAACCCATTTCACTGCAGGCTACCTGGCATTTAAAACATACTCCATCTACAATTCTATTTTTGTTCCTACATAAATAAAATATCACCTGTGTCTCTCCCAACCATCCTTGGATTCCAACACTAATAACCAAACTTCAGCAGATTTGACACAGAAGAGAAAAAAAAACGGATGAGAAGGCCAACAATGTCCGGGATAGTGATTTAAGAGTGGACATTATTTGGCATACATGGAATTCGGAGTCATCGATCGGGGAGAGGGTCTTGGATGAAGCAGTAACATAGGCCTTGAGGCAAGCAATAGAAATAGGTCACCATGCACTGGTTGGATAGCAAAAGACAGTATTCGGTACAATGGGCTATAGATATATTACTCGTGGTCCACGGTGCCACTCCACTAGCTGCCCTCTGCCTGCCACGCTCGGACCTCACACACTAAAAAACACAAAGTAGCAACACAATGTAAAACAGGCAAGAGACAAATCATCAACTCTTAATGTATAATGGGCAAGAGAAAATCTGATGTAAAAAGTTGATACGCATGTTTAAAAAATGAAGTTGGATGAATTTTGAAGATACATCATTTGTTTCATGTGGATTCTGCCCGTCACGCTCAACCCTAAAAGAGGGGCAACCGTTAATGTATAACGGGTGGGGAAAATCAAACAATAAGGTGAAAATCTGCTGCATGCTAAAGAAATGCAGAGAGAAATACCAAAAACACGATATTATTTGCCAAACTCACCGTGGACACAAAGTAGCAAGAAATGTGGTTAATTGAATTTTGAAGAGACTTCACCTGCTTCACGTGGCTTCTGCCTGCCACACTCAAACCTCACAAAGCAGAATCCCTCAATGTTTAATGGGAGGAGGGAAAATCTGATGTCCAAAGGTAAAAATAATACACATGTTTAAGCAGCATGTTTTAGTACACATATTTACATACATGCTTAAATACATGTTTAAACCTTAAAGCAGCATCCTTCAATGTAAAACCTCGGTACTGGACTGAGGCCAACTCTAAGGCTGCTGGAACTGATGGCCTCCTGCACGTCAAGTGGGCTCTGGAGCGGGATCGGAAGTCTCAATGGACAAAACATCAAGGGGACATCTCTGACTCAATTGATATTTTGAAGAGACTGCAAAAGATCTGCAGTGGTTCTTACTGAACTGAACTGCGATTGAGTCAGCGGCAGAGCCTTCGTCCCATCCCCACCCAGAACTGACAGTGAACAATGCGTTGCTTCTGGGTTGGGGGTGGCCATCTGTGAGAGGTGGAGATCAGTGGCCTCTGGCGGAGTCTCAGCCCCATATCAACCTTCTGGAGTAGAGGGCCATCAATCAATCAATCAGGGCTGGTAAAGTGCAACTACTCACCCGAACGGTCTCAAGGCGCTGGGGGTGAGGGGGGTGGCACAGCTCCCGGATGTTCACTCTGATTCGTCGAAGAGCCAGGTCTTGAGGTCCTTCATGAACTTGGAGAGTGTTGGTGTCTGTCGGAGGTGAAGAGGGAGGGTGTTCCATGCCCTGGCCGCAAGGAAGGAGAAGGAACTGCCTCCTGTTCTGGTCTTCTTGATGCGCGGTACCGTACCAAGGGAGAGCTGGGCTGAGCGGAGGGTTCTTTGGGGTGCATGGAACGAGAGGCGGTGGTTCGGGTAGGTAGGTCCGGTGTTGTGGAGGGCTTTGTGGGCGTGGGTGAGAAGCTTGAAGGTGATTCTCTTCTCGACGGGCAGCCAATGTAGCGTCCGCAGGTGTTGGATGATGTGGCAGTGGTGAGGTAGGTTGAGGACTAGTTTGGCGTAGGTGTTCTGGACGCTCGTGTTTGGGGGTGAGGTTCTTGTTGATCCCGGCGTAGAGTGCGTTGCCGTAGTCCAGTCTGCTGCTGATGAGGGCGTGGGTGACGGTTTTCCTGTGCTCGAGAGGAATCCAGTTGAAGGTCTTTCGTAGGAGACGGAGGGTGTGGAAATAGGGAGGAGGAGACGGCGTTGATTTGGCGGTTCATTTTGAGTTCGGAGTCCAGTATGATTCTGAGGTTGTGTGCGTGTTCAGTGGGGGAGGGAGGGTTCCCGAGGTTGGGGGGCCACCAAATGTCATTTCAGGCGTCGGGGGGTGGGCCCATGATGAGTACTTCGGTTTTGTCCGTGTTGAGTTGTAGGCAGCTGTTCTTCATCCACCTGGCGACAGCTTCCATTCCTTCTTGGAAGTTGTGTTTGGAGATGTTGGGTTCGTTGGATAGTGAGAGGATGAGTTGGGTGTCGTCTGCGTAGGATACAATGTTGAGTCCGTGCGTTCTGGCGATAGGGGCGAGCAGGGCCATGTAGATGTTGAACAGGGTGGGGATGATGGAGGATCCTTGGGGAACTCCGCAGGTGGTCGCTGTGGGATCCAAGAGGAAGGGTGGGAGTCTGACCTGCTGCGTTCTGCCAGATAGGAATGAGCGGATCCAGTCGAGGGCCTTGTTCTGGATTCCTGCGTTGTGTAGTCTGCGGGCTAGGGTGCAGTGAGATACAGTGTAGAAGGCTGCGCAGAGGTCCAGGAGGATGAGGGCCACAGTCTCTCCTCTGTCGAGGAGGGAGCGGATGTTGTCTTTCGCGGCGAGAAGGGCGGTTTCAGTGCTGTGTTCTTCCTGAAACCGGTTTGGGAGGAGTCGAGGATGTTGTTTTCTTCTATGAAGGAGGCGAGCTGGTTGTTGACAGCTTTTTCAATTACCTTCGCCGGGTACAGGAGTAAGGAGATCGGTCTGAAGTTTTTGAGGTCTTGGGGTCCGCCAAGGGTTTTTTCAGGAGAGGGTTCATCTCGGCTTGTTTCCAGTCGTCGGGGAAGGAGGCGGTCTCGAAGGAGCGGTTGATGATTTGTCGAAGCTCGGGGGCGATGATGTCTGTGGCTATGTGGTAGATGTGGTGGGGGCAGGGGTCCGTGTGGGCCCTGGAGTGGGCTGACTTCATAGTCTTCAGGGTGTCATCGATGAAGAGGGCAGTCCAGCTGTCGAGTGTAGGCTGTGTGGTGTAGGGAATGGTGGGTGTAGGTTCCGCATGTAGGTTGTTGTTGAAGTTGTCATAGATGGTCCTGATTTTGTGGTGGAAGAAGGTGCTGAGTCTGTCGCAGAGGTCCTAGGAGGGGGATGTTGGTTGTCTCACTGTTGGGTTGGGCGAACTCTTTGATGATGCCGAAGAGTTCCTTGCTGTTGTGTGCGTGGGTGGAGATTCTGGAGTGCTTTCTTCCTTGTGTATCTGATGGGCTTGTGGTGGGCGGCGCTGGCTGCTTTGAAGTTGTCAAGGTCTGTTGTGGTTTTGGAGCTCCTCCATATCTTTTCGAGGTTCGTCTTGTTTCTCGGAGTTCGACGGAGAACCAGCTGGCTCTCTTGGCGTGTGGGTTGGTAGTTTTCTTGAGAGGGGCGATTTGGTTGGTGCAGTCGGTGAGCCAGTTGTGCAGGGTTCGAGCGGCGGTGGTTGGGTCGCCGTCCGTGGCGGTGGGAGCAGAGCTGTTGAGGGAGGCAGTGAGCTGGTCGTCGGGGATCTTGTTCCAATTCTTGCGTTGGAGCTGGTGTGGACGTTTGCGGGTGATGTTGGTTTTGAAGGTGACGTGGACGCAACAATGGTCTGTCCATGGGAGTTCGGAGGTGTGGCTGAAGGTGATGGAGTTACCTGCTGTGAAGATGGGGTCGAGGGTATGTCCTGCTGAGTGCGTGGGTTCTGGTACGATCTGTTTGAGTCCGATGTTGAGGAGGTTGTCCAGGAGGGAGGAGGAGTTGTGGTCTTGGAGGTTGTCGAGGTGGAAGTTGAGGTCTCTCAGCAAGGTGTAGTCGGTGGAGGTGATGGTTTGCGGGGTGATGATGTTGGTGATGGAGTCGGAGAAAGGTGCGCGGAGTCCGGGGGGTCTGTAGATGAGGGTGCCAGTCAGGTTGGTCTGTATCTTGAAGTGAAGGTGTTCCATCAGGTCTGTGGGCCAGTCGGTGTGGGTGCTCAGTCGGAGGTTGGATTTGTAAGCGATGGCGATGCCTCCTCTGGGGCGGTCCTTCCGGGTGATCATGTAGCCTTAGGGGATGGCGATCGTGGTGTCAGGTCCCGAGACGGCATTCGTCCAGGTTTCTGTGAGGAAGGCGACGTCGGGGGAGGTGCTGGCGAGGAGGTCCCAGATTTCTGAGGCGTGTCTGTGGAGGGAGCAGACGTTGAGGAGGATGCATTGCAGGGTTTGGGGTGCGGTGGAGTTGTGGCGGGTGGGTTGAGGTGGGTCCTGAGTCTCGGTGAAGGCGAAGAAGTGGCGACAGTGGCAGCAGGTAAAAGGCCTGTGAGTGTCGATAGGTGAAGAACGCTTGCAGTTGTTGTACTGGCTGGCGTTGAGTGCATAGAGGGCTGAGGACGCCATTAAGTAGGGGTCAGGGGGAAGGTGGGACAGCAGAGAGGCGGGGCAGAACACGCGGGAGGGGTCGCGGGGCAGCAGGGGTGAAAAACGGGAAAAAAGCGGGAAAAGAAGAAGGGGAAGAGGCGAGAAAAAAGAAAGGAACAGGAAAAGGCAAAAAGGCAAGGAAATGGAAAGGAAAAACCGAAAAATTAAAAGGCAAGAATAAGGAGAAAAGAATCAGGCACAGAAGCGGAGACGAGTAGGAGGAGGCACAGAAGCCTCGAACACTAACCTTGCATCGCTGGGGGCAGGCACTCTACGGTGGAGCTGCGCGAGGGGAAGAGCAGTATTCTGACCAGGAGGTCAGATGTTTTTGGCAGATTAACTCAGCAGTCAGCGCCTAGCGGATCACGAGCAGGATTTACACCTGGAGGCACGGCAGGTTCTCTTCCACGAATGGGGAGAACCTTGGCTCAATCTGTTTGCCACCATCAAGAATGAGCAATATCAGCACTTCTGCAGACTGATGTTTCCGAGACATCTCTCACTCAGACACGTGTTCCGCCTTAAGTGGAGTGTGGGACTACTGTATGCCTTCCTGTCAATACCACGCCTGTCTTACGTTCTCAAGAATATTAGGACCGACTGGATCCAAGTTATCTAAGAGAACCCGAATTGGGCATGGAGGGTATGATATTCAGAATTCCTGGGCTTGAGTATCTGTCCTCTGATGAGGCTGGGCCCACGGGAGGACCTGCTATTGCAGTAGCAGGTCTGGGTTCTCAGCCCAGGCATTCGCAAAATCCACGTCCATGCATGGAGATTGAGCGGCCACAGCTGAACACGTTTGTTCTTACTCCAGAGGTGGTTGATACCCTCTTGGCAGCCAGGCATCCCTCAACTAAAACTATATATGCCTGTTGTTGGGACCAATGTGACGCCTGGTGCACTACTTGGAGCCCAAGAGAGTGCAGACCCTCTATACAGATTGTACCAAAGACCATCAAGTGGGTGATCAGTTCTTTGTGGAGTTCACTGGAGTCAACAAGCATCAGCATAGCCAATAGGTCTCGCTTTTGGGACCTTATAAGTATTTAGCAGTGAAGCACATTATCCTGGGTGCTGTGTGCCTCCAGGGATTGAAGAGCTATACAATTATTACACACTGGGTCATGCAGTCTGATTCAGGAATACATGCTTGCCTCTGGAAACAATTATGGACACATTCCAAGGCTTTTAAATGCACAGACAGAAAGACAAGTGCATTGATGCAAGTCAACCGCTCAATGAAATTCAGTGTGCAACTGAAACACTAGAGTATTGAACAGCATATGAAAAAAAGCAGTGAAAAACTTTCCAATGGCGGAGATGTCACATCCCTCCTCCCCCAGGCCTCTATTCACCAGGCGCCCTTGTCCAGAGTTTTCCACTTAAAACAATGTACACACCATCCGTTTACCAGCAGGCCACGTCCTGCCTTGTGTCCCAACCCCCTGGGTACAGGAGCACTAAACATGGCAACAACATCAAAATGCTCCCATTTGTCAGGTACAGGACAAATAATCAATAAACAGGGGCGGCAATGGCTGGGAGTCTTAAACAATCAAAAGGAAAAGTGGAGAATTTAGAGCAATGACAAAGATGGCTTAAAATACTGGACAATCTACAAACATTGCAAGGACCAAGAATTTAGTGAAGCAATGAATCATATCAGCACACCACATAACTGCAGGAGGGTCTATGTGATCCGTCCCACAGTGGCAGGACCAGTATCTGCAGTTCACTGCAGCCAGTACACACCAGACTGTTCCAGGTGAGTGTTCCCTATAAAATCTGGTTTCCTGACCTACTTTTCCACATTTAGTCACAAGCAGCAAAGCCAACTACTTCTTTGGCAGTATCCACTTTCCCACTGAGTGCAGGTGGTGTGAGATTAAACTAAACTGTGTGCGAGCCACGGAAGGCTCGAGCCAGATGCCTGACTCCGGTGCAGCGCGAGGTCCCCTTGAGCCCAAATAATCCGAGCTTCCATGTGGCTTCTGGCTGTCACCCACGCTGTAAACTAAAGCGCCACAAATTAAAGAAAACACATTATTAACATTAACCTTTGATGTAAACTATGAGAGGGCATGAGGTGCTCATCCAGTGGCTGAATGAGCAATGTAAAATCAGAAACCTAGGATTTTTTTCCTGGCTTCCCTGCTTGACCAATTAGTTAAAAGTGCTTGTGCCTGAAGCGTGAAGCTTGCAAACTTAGTTTGGTGTGCGTGCAAATCCTGCATTGACAAACCCTGGTGAGTTGGACTGCTACTGCTGAAATAATGCCAATGGAGGTACCAATGGGTGAGGCGGACTGGCCTCAATGGTCCTGTGACCTCAGTGACAGTCACTGTTGCTCTAGGGTGTGCTGCTTCGTAGGATTGCCCGGAAGACTGGAGGAGAACTTCAGTATGGATTGGAGTGGACAGGCCTTCAAGGTCAACCCACACTTGCCACCGCTAGGGTCCACCTGCTGGTTCTATGACAGCAGGGCTTCTAAGGTCTAGTGGGGCCTTCTAACGTCTAGCGTGGGAATGTGCTCCGTCTGGAGAGTGGTCTGGTCATGAAGGTTGAACCATGATTCCTCAGTTCCAAATTCAACAGCTCTGGCTATAGTGCCACATCCTCTCCCCCACTGAACACCATACTGCCCCACTGAGAGAAACTTGCAGTCTTTCAGCTACAACCCTATTGGGCCCCGCTATAAACACCTGGATGCAACTCAATTCAAATTATGCACTAGACAAGAGTAAGTAATATGCTGCCTGAAAAAAAAGTAACAACATCCTCGAAAAAGCAAACACACATAGTGAATACAAGATTAAGTAAAGCATGTAAAATGTAAGCAAGAACAACATGGTGAACTTAATGCTTTTACATTATTCAGAAATCAATGAGTATGTTTGCCTGAAAAGTTAAGAACATGACAGCAGTATGGTTTAAAAAGACCACATCCCTGAACACAGAGCAGCAGTACACATTTTATAAACTAAAGTAAGGAAAACAGCTGAGACAGATCAAATTAAACGTTTACCACTCCACGCATCAACCAAGTATAAGAGTACCTCCAGGAATGGTGCACTTCCCCACCAGGGAAAACAATGCTATTCAAACAAAAAAGACCAGAAAATAAAAGTAGCGCTTCACTGGCAAACTCTGTAAAGTGGCGCTAATGTGTTTGGGTGTGAATAAAACCAATCTGGCCACTTTGCGACCACTCTGGATTGCTGTATTTAAATTTTTATATTTGGAACCTTTTTTTTCTCCGTCTCGAGGCTGCACTTTGGAATTCAAAAATGTCAGAAAAAGACAACATTTCCAGTAAAATTGTTTTTCTTTTTTGGATCCATTTCACAGGGGAACGAATGAAGGAATGGAGAGAAAATAGAGGGTGAGAGTCGGTGTTTTCACTTAGTGAGGAGCGAGACAGAAAGAGAGGGAATAAGGGGGAGGCAGCTGGGGAGGCAGCTGCCAGAGGCAGAGGAGAAGTGGAGACTGTCTTTGTCTGATCTGGGCAAGAAGGAAAAGACAGTCCTTTTTTAGGTCTCGCCTAGCTTTGCAGCGCGCATGCGCTGCTCGCTCTGCGAGGCTTCTTGTAATCAAGCCAATTTCAGAAGTGGAGTCTAGGCTCCGCCCCTTCTTTCCATTGGCTTGCGTCATCGTTGATGCTAAACGCTGGCTTTGGATTGTGAGTGAGGCTTTTTAGTCCCTCCTTGTTACCGCCCTGTCTCCTTTTGGCCCCGCCCACCCGGACTGGATCTTTGACTTGCGGCGTTAGACTGTCTCCTTCAATTAGTTGGTAGGCACTTTCTTTTTGTCTTTCGTTGCTATGCCCTCTAAATTGTATGTTTTTTTATTTCTTTAATGAGCACAGCACCCGCTAGGGACACTGCGCTCACTTTATTTATTTATATTTTCGCGGCGTCCACTTCAGGGACACCGCGCTCTGTTTGTTGTTTGTTTTTTACTTTAAAACTGAGCCTGGCGCCGCTTCAAGGACACCGCGCTCGGTTTATTTATATATTTTTTAACTTTAACACTGAGCGCAGCGCCCGCTTCAAGGACACCGCGCTCAGGGTTAAAGTAAAAAAAACAAAAAACAAGCGCGGTGTCCTTCAAGCGGCGCCACGCTCTGTTTTAAACTTAAGCATTTGCAATGCAATCGGACCTATTGCATTGCAAATGCTTGTTTTTTGCCACCTTCCGGGACCAGATTAGCCTAAAACAATAAAGTCGCCAGATGTCTGGTTCCGAGCCAGTCCCAGAGGCCGGGCTTTAGGAGGCAGCAGCATACGCTTGGGGCGGGAGATCAAAGATGCCGGAAAGTTACTTGCAGGCCCATAATGCGTGTCATCCCCATTATCAACAGTCTGAGAATGTGTATGCCTAATTAACCCCAAATTAATCCTGCATCCCTTCTAGTTTGATGTAAATATTTTTCATTTGGTACAATTAGCCGGCCTGGACGTCAAGAATGCTTTTTCTGCTTTGCGGGGTTATTGCTTAATGGAGCGTCCGCCTTTTGTATGTTCTTCCCGAAGCCTCCGCGCCGTACAGTAAGTACTTGGAATGCCTGCGCAGCTTTTGTTTTGACTTGTAGGTTTTGCAAAAGGAGCTGGTAGCACTGTGTGCTTTTATCTCATTGTGTGTCTACACCTGAGCGCCATTCACTGGCAATCTGCCATCCCTGGGATGCATTTTCTTGTCTGCTAAAACTGCCTTTTAATGCAACAGAGTTAACGCTACCTCTTCTTTGAGATGCAGAAGGACATTCTCCAGGCGACCCTTCCTTGTAGTAAAGGCATTCTCTGAGTGTTTACACAAGGATGTGATGTGGTTTACACAAGGATGTGGTCTGACGGCTAGATTGCCGACTTTGGAGCTGGGAAACCAAGGTTCAAGCCTCGGGGTCGCGTCCACATCCTGTGATTCTGGGCAGATGACTTAATCTCCCTGTGCCTACCAAAACAAGCATTTGCAATGCAATAGGTCTCGCATTTATGCGAGTTTAAGCTATTGGCATTGTAAATGACAATGCCTTTTATTTATGTTCTAAAAACGAAAACAAAAATATAAGGCATTGTTATTTGCAATGTTAATAGCTCAAACTCGCCTAATTGCAAGACCTATTGCATTGCAAATGCTTGTCCTTCTCAGTCCTGACCCGCCCGTCCTCGAACTGCCAGGGACGGCTTAGCCTTATCTATAGGCCTTAGCTATTTCTGCCTTTCTGGAACGCATTTTTAAAATAAAAAAGAAGGGGGTGAAAGAGTGATATGTCCATTTGAAGGGGAGTTTAGGATTAGCCCTGTAGTGTCGTGGGGGGGTGACCGACTGGACTAGGGGGCACTGGGGAGGACACCAGTTTCACCTGTTTGCAGGAGGCAGTATTATGGCCAGTGCTACGTAAAGTTTGCGAATAAAAAGACCCTGCAGCCAAGCGTAGCAGGGATTAAACAGCACACCTGGTATACTGTGATCATTTGGGTCACCCACATCCTTGCCAACACTACAATGGCAACATTCAGAGACCGACGAGCCCCTCTCCCCTGCGCACTTAGCAGTCTACCTCACCTGCCTTCACCTCAGTTTGCCGCCTCGTGCTTCTCCACAGCAGCAACCACGCAGCGCACTGCGGCGGCCCACCAAGGCACTGAGAGACGCCTTCCATCGAGGTGGCCATGATCTGCACACCGCTCTGGGGAGGCCTCCCGAACATGGCACTCCCACGCCATTAACACCCTGTCTGTTCTCCGGCCCGACTGAGAGTGCTTCCACACACTCAGAGGGGCTTGCAAGCTACTGGATTCCCTGCCAAGCCACAGAGGCCTACAGCTACGACAGCCTACCTACAAGCAGGTGGTTAGCGCAATTAGATGCATTAAGTGACAGGATAGTGCATTCTATTTAATTTTAAAAAGTAGGGGCACACCGTGCCCTGCCGATCCACCCACTTCGACCACTGGCTCCATCCCTAACTAAGGCTCTTCATGACCACGGGTAACGCTGCCGCGGAGAGCTTCATAATAAACGACAAGTTACATAGTGCGCAGTACCTGTACCAGCCTCTCCCGTCCTCTTGCTTGGCTTCTCAATGGTTAAAAGCCCGGGCCTGGTCCTTGTAGCGTGTCGCTGTGGCACCCTCTTTTCACAGGCTGGTTATCTCTCCACAATAACTGGTAGTGGTAATGCTGCCATGGGAGCTTCAAACTGAATGACAAATTACATAGTGCGCATGCGTACAATGACACTCATGCGCACTAAAACGGCAGAACACCGGGGAGCTTAAAAATACCTGTATATAAGACATAGAGCATTGTGCGCATGCGTTTGATGATAAGCATGCGCACATACGAGGGAGGAGCACATACAGATGGGGAGCTGCAAACGACGGAACACCGGGTTAAAGTGATTGAAAGCGGGCGCCCGTGTTACGGGGGCGGCCGTGCTGCTTAAAAAAACACAAGCGGTTTCAGCTGAAGCAGCGCATGTCCGGCCTGCAGTAAGAGAAACTCAATAAAGTAAATAGTGCTTACAGACTAAATAACAGGTCCCGTGTAACAACTAAAGTAAAAGGGCCAGTCGCCATGGGAGGGTACAAATGAAGACAAGGCCATACTAAGGAGGGACTAACAAGCCTCTTAACAAATCCAAAGGCAGCATTTACGAAAGACAATGACACAAGCCAATGAAAAATATGGGAGGAGAGTGGGTGCGGCTTCTCTCTCATACTCTACTACAGCAGTCTCGCAGAGCAAGCAGTGCATGCGTGCTGCCGCTAGGCTCGACCTAAAAAAACAGACTCTACTAACAATTTATTTGATCCTTAGTTTTTTTTTTTCATTCCAACTCCAAGTGCCTCTGCCTTGAGGCTGGACCTGGACATTCTAGAGTGAGAGAGGTGACGAGTTCATAACGAATACCCCTCTCTCTGATTGCCCCACTTCGCTTCCTCCTCATGTGCGGCGTGTGTGCTGTGCTGACACTGACTATGATAGCAGGTAGGCTAAGTTAATGTAGCAGTGCCATTCAGCAGGAACACTGCCATCCAGTTGTTCCTACACGCCTCGGCTCACTTGCCCTGGGCATTTCACTCACCAACTCACTGCAATCAGTGGAATGCCTTGGTAGTGACAATTGGCCTAATGCACAGGAAGGGTCTCTTCAACAGAAAAACAGGGGGGGGCGTGGTTTACACGCTTGGGCAAGATGGCGGCGGTTTGCTGAGCTCCGTCTCCTCACGGAGCTTGCGAGGGAACTTTCGGCCGTTCTGAGACATCGTCCTGCACTCCCCAGGCTGGATATATCCCTTGTTGTGCGGCGGCTCACATATTTGACAGCGGGTGAGTTTGTAACTCACCATTTGACTGAGTTTACCGCGATGTCAACCTCCAGATGAGAACGGCCACCATTTTGTTTGCGTGGCGTTCGCGTCGCTCGTAATATTTATCTTTGGATCTCTGAGGCGGTCCTAAAGGCTTGGGTGAGCTTTCTCTTGTTTTTACTTCATCAGAATTCTGTGTGAGCGAATTCTTTATGAACTATAAAAGGAAATTATATTTAAAATTGGATGACCTCACATGGATATGTAGACAAGTTGACCTCTCCAAAAATTGTCTCAATCTGCATCAAATGTCATCAGCATGCGGACAATGAAGATTATATACGCATCTCAGGAGAGGCTCTAGAAGGCATCCTCAGTGGATAAAAGAAACGACTGGTGAGTATGAATGAGGGATGTCATTATTCCTATCCTTCTTCTGCTTAGGATGTTGTCTGAGATGTACTAATTCCTCACGGATGGCGACACCTTTATGTTAGTACATTTCTTATATTGTTCCTCTTCTGGTATCTATTGAGGCAAACAACACCTGGATCCCTCACAAACGAAGCATCGTTCCAAGTTCTCTTCAACTTTTATGTCAAATGACCTTAGTATATATACCAATATATATAATTGGTGTGTATATGTGTCATAATGTCACTATTGAAATGGTCCCACCCTTATTCTCTCATGAATCTGAGTCTGAGGGGATGTGAATAAGTGTACATGTGTTGTGAGGTGTTACCTCAGTAGTCATTTCACATCCTGCTTCCTGCATATTTACAAGTCTGTGGGCACCTCTACTATTCTCTACTCTATAGCTTGCTATATTGTTATAATCCTGTCACCTGGGAATTGGTCGTGGCATTCATCAATACAGTTACTGAAACATTTCATATCTTCATTGAACCCTCTATCATTGATCACCTATTTTATGGGCAGGATCTCCACTATTAAAAAAGTTCCTCACCGACAGGTACACATCGTCAAGATGGCTAGTGACTCACTGTCTCTCACGAAAACATCTTCATCTGGCACTAAACCGAAAAGAGCCAAAAATGACCCTCCATCTCCGGTCCAGTCATCCTCAAATCCGGGCTTGGACTTAATTTTAGATGAATTACGTGCACTTTAACCGTTCATGAATACCACCAATGAAAAATTACAACTGATTGAGGACAGATGGATCAGCATGGAAGGTAAAGTGTCCGAAATGGAACAACGTATAAGTGATCTTCAGGACGTAGCTACTAAAGTACCCTTGCTGGAACAAGAAATTTATAAGCTTAAAATTCATACAGAGGATCTCGAAAATCGCAACAGAAGGAACACTCTTCGATTGTACGGCTTGCCTGAAAATGTTGAAGGTCCGGATTTTCTTTCCTTTTTAAAGAAATTTTTGTCTGACCTTCTCAACCTTCAATCCTCTACTCCTCTTAATATTCAGCGGGCACTTCGTCTTGGTCGACTTCAACCTCAATCCAACAGACCACGTGGTATCATAATTCTCTTTTTAGAATTCACCGACCTGATGCATGTTTTAAAAGTTGCCAGAGAAAAACGTCGTCTTGTCTGGTCTGGTCATAACATCTTCATCTCACAGGATCTTTCCAACACAACCAATGCCAGGCGTAAGGAATTCCTAGCACTTCGTCCACAGTTAAGATCCATGAACATCCGTTATGGCATATTGCGTCCTTGTCTTTGCTAAATTACTCATAAAGGTGTCTCTCGCTCATTCGAAAATCCATCTAAACTAAGACAGTCTTTGCAATCCATCACTAGAACACCTATGGACACAAATGCTCAATGTTCTTAAATTGTTAAATTGTTAATGTTTCTAGATCCCCCATCTCTCGCTGTGGTTTTTATCCCCTGTATTTCAAATATTGGTTTTGCGGCTTAAATATCTTATTATCTCTATTTTCTTACCTCTTTTAGTTCCCTCTTCCTCCGCAGTTGTTCTTGTTTCCGAGTGCGAACATGCCCGATTCATGTTTCTCTCTCTTCATACTTCAGATCTGGCTTTATGTCCTTGATCTGTCCTTGTTTCTCTTTATTTCTTCTATTCTCTTTTCATCCCTTCTATCCCTATATCCTCCCTTTCATTTCCCTCTTCTTCTCCTATTTCCCTTTCCCTCTCCTTATATTTATACGAGTGATTATTCTCTTTACCTCTTTATGTTCTTATTAACTCCGTCATGTTTCCTGACTTTTGATGACCAGTGTCTTTTGTCTCCATTGTTGTTTTTTTGCAGTTCGTCATCATTGTGCCTATACCCCTGTTTCTTAAACATTATCATGTTTAATGTTGTATCGTTGAACGTCCGTGGTCTCGGTCATCCTGTTAAACGTCGAAAGGTACTTTCTCATTTATCGAAACTTGATTGTCAGATTGCTTTTTTGCAAGAAACCCACTGTAATGATGTTGAATCACTTAAACTCAAACGTCAATGGGTGGGCCAGGTTGTTTTCTCTCCAGCTATCAACCGTAAAGGTGGTGTTGCCATCCTTTGTCATAAATCTTTGAAAATAGAAATTGTATCAACTGAAAATGATACGAGTGGAGGATGGGTAATACTTCATGCTACGGTCTATAATAAACAGGTCACCTTCTTTAACATTTATGGGCCGGTTAAATCTGATCCGGACTTTTGGCACACTATTAAACTAAAATTATCCCAATATTATTATTGCTGGAGATTTTAACAATTGGTTCGATCCCTTTTCTGATAGGAAATCAGAATGTAAATTAAAACCAGATAAATCACATAAAGCATTTCAAGCTGCTATTGCCTCTCGTCCATCCTATGATGCTTGGAAGACTAGCAATCCTGATAAACATGAATTCACATTCTTTTCAAATGTTCATTACACTATGTCTCGCATTGATTACATTTTGATCTCGAAACCTTTACTTCCCTTGCTCCAATCTTCTGAGATTGGCTCCATTTTTATTTCTGATCACGCCCCTGTTTCACTCTCTCTTGATTTGTCCCTCGTCACCCCCAAACATGCTAGATGGAAATTTAACGATTCCTCACTATCCGACCAAACTTAGATTTTAGATGCTACCTCCTTTATAAAGGATTTTTTTCAATTTAACAAATCAAGTGATACCTCTGTTCATAACAACTGGGGTGCCTTCAAAGCCTCTTTTAGAGCTTTTACCATTGCCTATACTGCTAGAAAGAAAAAATTATTAAATTCCCAATATCTCTCCTCTCTCAAACATATTAAGACCCTTGAACACTCTTATTACACTTCCAAATCACCTGTTCACCTCCGGGACCTCATCAAGGCTAAATCCGATCTAAACAAATTAGCCACAACTGATGCTTTTAATATTCTACTTAAAATAAAATCCAAATATCATGGGGGTCAAAACAAAGCGGGCAGAATGTTGGCTAATTATTTAAAAGTCAAATCGGAAAGGAAAACCATTGGACCTATTCGTAATGCCCTTACTAACAATTTACTACACTCCGACTCGGACATTGTTGATGCGTTCCGGACCTATTATCACTCATTATACATGGAAGACACCCACCCCACCGAAAACGACATTCAGTTGTTCTTTGATGGCCTCCCCTCTCCCTACTCTGTACCGGATGTTATGACCCTTCTGGAAAAAGATATAACTCTTCAGGCGATTTTAGATGCAATTAAATCCTTAAAGAGAGCTAAGGCTCCTGGTCCTGATGGTTTCTCTATTGAACTGATCTCTTCTTTTTCATCTACTTTTGCACCACACTTAGTTGAGCCCTTCACCTCCTTTTTATTACATTCTAAACCTGAAGGCTCCTTCCTTGATGCTCTCATTGTAATTCTCCCCAAACCTGATAAGGATCACTCCCATTGCCAAAACTATCGCCCAATCTCATTAATTAACTATGACTGCAAAATTTTTGCAAAAATTCTTGCCTCTATTTATTTATTTATTTATTTGATGAGTTTTATATAGCGCTGGCTAGACCCGGAGGTATCAGAGCACTTTACATGAGGTTCCACATTGTTACAAAGTTACATCAGTTACAAGTTACATTTGTTGCAAGAAAACATTTAAAGAGCATAGAAGACGAGATAAATGGAGCGTAGAAGGGTAGGGAAGAAAGGTAAAAGGGTAGGAGGAGGTGACGGCCGAGGGGGAAGTCCACAGCCCATCTCCTCTATAGCTATCAAGGTAGCTCCACCGGGCATCGGCCAAAATGCTAGGTCTCAACGGTCGGTGGCAAGTTCACAGATTCAATGTCCTGATGGGTGAGCCAGATGGGGGATATGCTCGAGGTCTGGTCGATGTCCAATTTTTGTCCAAGAGTAGTAGCACATCGTGGTAAAGGACCACTGTGGCGGCCATCTTGGGGTCAGGCAAGGGATTCTGCCCCTGCCTCTAGACTGGAAGATGCTATACCCCTACTTATTAAATCTGATCAATCTGGTCTCATTAAGGCTAGGCTCTCTTCAGATAATGCTAGAATGTTTTCTAATATTCTTACTCTGGGGAGAGGATATCCTGACCCTCTAGCTGCATTATCCCTTGACGCTAAAAAAAGCTTTTGATCATATAAATTGGCAATTCATGTTTAAAACTCTTTACTGGTTTGGTTTCGGCCCCAAATTTATTTCGTTCATCAAACTATTGTATTCATATCCTCGTGCGTGTGTATCTGTCAATGGTTTCTTATACCCTTATTTTAACTTACACAGAGGCACCAGGCAAGGTTGTCCCCTCTCTCCTCTTTTATTCCTTTAATGTCTCAAACCCTTTCTTGAATGCATTCACCATAACTCTTTGATAACTGGTTTCCACCACAACTCCCATGAAATTAAACTGTCTGCTTATGCAGACGGTATTCTGGTCTACCTTTCGAAACCCTTAACCTCCCTGCCCCCCTTCTTACAGGAAATTGATTTGTATTCTAAAATATCTGGCTACAAATTGAATTTCTCTAAAACTGAAATTTTGCCTTTAAATTCAGTATGCTAGGAATTCATGTTCACTGACACCAACTTTAAATGGTGTCCATCTAAAATTAAATACCTAGGTGTATGTTTCTCTCCTACCATTCCTCAAACTCTTATCCACAATTTTAGTGCATTAAAAATTAAGGGGGTCATTACGATGGCGTGCGGACTTGAGTCCGCCCACCATCGAGGTGGTGATTGGGACCGCCCACCTGTATGGCGGCGGTGCCGCACGTGAAATTACGATGCGACCGCCACTGTGGCGGTCGCATCTTGCATGTTTACCATTGCGGTGGGTGCTGCTGGCTGCAGCACCCGCCACAATAGTAAAAATGCAAGTAGTGCCTTTCCCTGCACTACGTGGCAGGCACCCCGCGGTGCCTGCCACTCAGTGCAGGGAAATGCAGGGGCGTACCATGGGTACCCCCCCAGTGCACCACTGCCTCCCCCCAACATAAGGGGGGCCCACAACGGGCCCCCAAATCCATTTCCGCCTGTCTTTTTGTGGCGGGATGATCGCCACGAAATGATTGGCGGAAAGGGATATCGTAATCCCTACAGCGGTGCCTGCAAGGCCCCGCCGCAAGGATTCCCTATGTTTTGGTTCTGCAAGGCGGGTAGAAAAGGACCGCCTTGCGGAACAGTGGCTGGCGGTCTTTGCGACCGCCACGCTGAGGATTCCCCCGCCATCCTAATTTGGCGGGCGGGGAATCCACGTAAGATGGCGGAGGGCCCGCCACCGCACGGCAGAATATTCTATATGTACACCAACTTGTTTCCCATAATTCCGTTATACCCTTTTCTACACTACAAGAATGTTATGATTTACCCTCCTCTTGCTTGTCTCAATATTCTCAAATATCACAGGAACTTCAATCATTTCTATCAACCAAACATTTTCCTGCTGACGCTACTCCCTTGACTCCTTTATACAATATCTCTCCTGATTCTAATCCTAAAGCTTCTTTTATATATAAACTTTTGTCTTCTCCTATTTCTGAAAGACCAAAATCCCCAATTGAACTAGCTTGCGAACTAGACCTCTCCATGACCCTTTCATCCCAAAAATGGGACAAACTATGGCACAAAGTTTTTACCACCATCTAGAGCTGCTAATATTACTCAATCTCTATTTTCCCTATATAATAGAGCAGTTAGGACACCCGTATTGTTGTATTCCTCTTAGGGTATCCATAAACGGGCTTTCCAGTATCATGTCCTTATATAGGCACAATTCGCCCTGCCCTTATATAGGCATAAAATCCCAGCCCTTATTTAGGCATTAAACCGTGCACTCCAAATACAGGCATGGTCTCTGACATCCGTCCACCCTAACATCACAACGAGTTCATGAAGAACAGACCCTTAGGCTGCGGGAGTTTCCCTAGTCCAGGACTATTGATTTCTTCAAGGACTCATATATTATGCATGAACCATTATTCCTTAGGGGGTTCATTCATGACGTCTTTCGCTGTCCAACTCACGTCAATGCTAACATTCTTAGGTGCTCTCAGGTATAAATATACCTTCCCTAGCCCCTGTAAACCAGAGGAGACCTCGACTTCAGAGGAGCCCGTTTCCCGGCCTGACGCACTGAGAAGACGCTGCCATTCCCTGCACGCAGAGAGCCCAGCTTCCAGCTTCCAGTGATCTGACTTCCTTGTGGGGTGTTGGAGTTCGAGTCTGGCAAAGAGATTCCTACCTCTCTCATTCTTCAGGTATGGAGCTGACTAGAACCTAGAGGGACTCTTGGCATACTGGGCATACTAGACTTAACATACTCTTAGTATACCATAGTAAGGAATACTTCACCTACTTCTTCCCTCTTCCTACACCTAGGTTAGGTTAGGTACATTGGGGTAGAATTAGCTTAGCAACGCATCGTATGAGTACTCGCATTTTTAGTCTGTGTTATTTATGTAACAGCATATGTACTAAAAGATAATGCTATCGCAGTATTATTTATTTCTACTGCTCACCCTGTACATTATTTATCTCGCATACTGTCTTGTGATCGTAACAGCACATTTTACTTACACCAGAAACAAGACTGTTCAATAAATCCTTTATTGAAACGCCCGTCTATTTCTTTCTGTGTAACTTGGAGAAAACTAAGCATGCACGACTGAGCTGAGTGAAATAGTTATCTATTGTTTCCACGACTCTGGGACACGTTCTGATTCTAAAGGGAAACACAGTGGTCATGTTTTGAGGCTGCCAGAAACTACTCCCTTCTTGTTGTCAAGGAGTTTCTAGTGGCCTCTGAGCTAGCTGGCACAAGTAATTAAGTTTAATATACTCGATAGGGACATACTGACCTTAGTCCTATGTCAAACCTATAGGATATATTATTCCAATGCACAGAGCCTATTAGGGAAATAGGAGCTACACTACAGTATTTATACATAAATTCAACCCCTCTTCCTCTCCTCTCTGTTGGTCATGTCTTTCCTCCACTGGTACACTACTTCATTTGATATACCATTGCCCTACTGTTTTTAAATTTTGGAAATCCATTTGGGCTAAATGTTCTAGGATTTTTCATATTTGTACTCCCTTAGCAATTCAAAATGTTTTTCTTGGTTCCATGTCTGTTGATTTTCATGACACATTGTCGAAGTTGAAATTATTTGACCATTTTATTGCTTTTGCATTTAAAGTTATTCTTAATTGCTGGAAAGATAACTCTAAAATATGTATACTAACATGGTGGAATCTTATTTGTGACAAACATAGAATTTCTACTGTTTCAACTTCATTAGTATCTCAAAAAATCAAGTCTGATTTACTTCTCCTCTTCTATTCCTTTCCCTCTTCTCTTTTCTTCCTTTTCTTTCTTTTCTCACTATATCCTAAAATTATTTAAATTACTAATAATTATTAGGTACCCTAATCTTTTTCTTTTAATTTACTGCATAAGGTTGTATTTTACAGTTCCTCTCCACCATATATAGTATCATATCTTCCTTTCTTTATATATTTTACCTTGTTATTTTTCTTCCTTATGCTGTTTGTAACCTTGGTACTTTCTTACCTATTCAATAAAAATTATTTTGAAAAGAACCCAGAGAAACAGGGATAAACTAAGGGCCAACCGCTCTATATTCTTTTTTTTATGTAGCGCAAGCTCAATCCGAAAGCACGGCTTGCGCTTTACAAGAGCCCCAGTTGTATTTCATTACAAACACACCCATTTTTAAGAACAGAGAGATTTAAGTGATTTCAAGTCACTTAAATCTCTCCATACTGATTTGCCCAGAATCATGGGTTGTTGGTGAGCCTCCCAACGACACTCGAGCCTTGATTCCCAGGCTTCAAGGTTGACCGCTCCAGCCGTTAAGCCACATCCTCTCTGCTTGGCTGTATAATAAAGCAGCCAAGCCATACAGTGTTTGCCATTGCCAACTGCTCTTCAACGTTCAAGCAGTAACCACAACCAACAAAACGGAACTAAATAAATCACAATAAATACATTAATTACGTTCAGACAGTCTAGTCTGGCTGAACGTAATTAATGTATTTATTGCGATTTATTTAACCTCTTTTTTCTTGTTTACTCACTGCACCTCCACTCCAAGTGCTGCTGCCTTGAGGCCAGGCCCAGGCATGTGATGCGAGAGTGAGAGCACGGAGTATAGGTGATGACTCTGACGAGGAGAGAAGGTCAGAACAATGCCATAGTGGTGGTGGTGGTGATGGCAAATGTGCATCAAGAGTTATGCCAACACCAGAAACAAACTAAGGGCCACTGACTGCATGCCAAGCCATGCCATACAGCGATTGCAATACCAACTGCTCTTCACTTCAACTAGTGACCAAAAATACTCAACTAGTCTGTATCAACTGAACGTAATTATTTATTGCGATTTATTTTACCTCATTTTCTTTTTTTTACACACTACGTCTCCAAGTCCTGCTGCCTTGAGCCCAGGGCTGGCGGGCATGCGATGCGTGAGAGGTGACGACTCTGACGAGGAGAGGAGGCCAGAAAGAAATAGTATACCTCCTTCTCTGACGCACCACTGCTTTGCTTCCTGGTTGTGTGCCCACGGTGCCGACTGTTACACAATGTGCACTACAACTACAATGCCTTGTGCTGGGAAATGCGCACTGGTCGGAATGACGGAGAGAGACAAGAGCACGACCCAGCAACAGCAGAGGTCAATCACTGCATTGCTTTATAACAAAGCCATGCAGTGATTGGTCATGCATGAGATCCGTGGGAACCTCCCAGCTCCGCGCTGCCTCAGAGAGGCTTAGTAACTACCAGCGTCTCTGCAAACCAATCCAGACAATGCTCTCTTGCTTATATGTTATCAGCACAGCGTGAGAGCATTGCCAGGATTGGCTTGGGCAGGTGAAGGTACCGCTCATTAGGAGACCGTGGGCCTGCAGCTATGATTCGCCCGGCTCACTAATTGAGCATGTGAGGGAGGCATTTAGTACACATGTCGGGCTGGCCACAGACAGGCTGCCGTCCAACCCAACATGCGCACTGACAAAGAATGAGTAACTAGTGCACACTACTGTGATGTAGTGACTGGCAATAAGCCCCTCAGAAATCTAAACAACTGGCCCGGGCGGAAAAAGCTCACCGCTGCAGCCACTTTATAGCAAACTTTATAGTGTTTTTTTTACATTTGATAATAGGGAGAAGGGGCACAAATATAGGGGGGCAACGCCCCAACGCCCTTTAAGAGGCACCACCGCTGAGACCAAGGGCATATCAACCCTTGAATCGGCACCATAATACGCGCCGATGTACAGCCTGCACTTCGCCGGTACCCTCACAAGACAGTGAGTTAGGTGACAGTTAAATTCCACATGACTTCTCCAGTCTGCATGGACAGTCAATGAAAGTTCCTGCACAGTACCCTCAAGTGGCTGCTGGAGGCTTCTTCCTCCTCCAGTCACACAGCACAACTACTCGTTTCAGGCTGCCTCTAGCCTTCAGTCAGGGCAAATGGGCTATATGAGAGTCAGAAGCTTTGGGTATGCTGGCACAGCTCACAGCTTACAAACTTCACAGAGTGTCTGTGAGGGTGTCTCGGTCTTGTATCTCCACAACAGACAACTTCTTACTCTAAAGTCCTCACCTTCTACGCGAGAGTCCCCTTTCTGGTACCAGTTCACAGCGAGTTTAAGTTAGCTTTGTTGCTCGCTTTCTAGTTCCTACAAAGAATCTCCACCAAGTCCAGTTCCAGACCAGTTACAACTGGTCTGCTTCACAAGGAGAGGTCTTTGATGGACCGGATGAGCTACAGAAGGATCAACCAAAATGGACCCTTCTGTAGAACAAAACAAACAAGTTTTGGTCATGGTAGGTCACACTCTCACACACAGTTCAGCAGCCTCTGTCCGCTTTCAAGTCGTGCACCACGTAGGTTTGTGGGTCTAGTTGTCCTTCCTCCAAGGTCTGACGTCTATCTGTGCTATGTCCCTTGCAACCTCCACAAGTCTGAGCTCTAGTGGCTGACAGGCCACCCACAACCTCCACTGCTTTCTTTGGGCAGCCGCCTTTGTCCCAGTCTTGCAAGCGATAGGCAGCAGGAATATGCATAATCTGATGTTTCTGAAATACCATCAGCAAACAGCACCTACCTGAGGTGGAGTATTGGGAGGGCACTCTTATTTTACTTCGCCGACCCACAATTTACAACAGTCTCTGACTTACAGTGAGTGGTCAGTTCGAAGCTTTCAAAACTTTACATTAGTAACATCCAAAAACTGTTCTACCCTTGTCTAGCCCATTTACAATGTTTGCCCCCAATAGATACTAAAGCTGGTCTCACCTAAATTGGTTTGGGAACCTCTGATCGTAGACTCAAAAGGAGAACTAGCTGAAATATATATCTACCTATTCTTGCATAACAGCTTTACTAATTCTATAATGGTTTGCTGTAAAAGTGGACTAGGCCCACCCATACATACCTTGCTTATCTCAACTCTGGGCCTCCTACGAAGGTGGCTGTCAGTCCTCTACTCTTTGGGACTACAGACACGTTTGAGTTCATGCAAAGGGACTCAGCCCCTCTGCAGCTCTCTCGTGGAAAGAAAAGGCAGGTTGTTCACCTACAGCTGAGAAACTGAATACAATCAACTTATACGCTATATCAACAATCAACATGTTCACTGTGGTTTCACATGCACAGAGAAACCAATTTGTGGTTTCTCATTGAGCAGAGTCAAAATACCAGCAGGGTTTAGCAGAGAAAAGGGATGGGAACCATGCAAAAAAGCTGATTTTCTACACACAACCTCCAATTATCCAGGTCCCTGCAGACTCCTTTAAATCTATTCAAAATCAATCTCTCTCTCTCTCTCTCTCTCTCTCCCTTCAGGACATTACCACAACCTCCGCCTTCTATGCTACAATTTGTGCCCTTAAAACAGTCAGCAGCACCTCGGTCATTGTTTCAGGTGCGCTTATCCCAAGGCTTACGGCTACGTCTTCTACTCTGACGTGAAGATGACAGAGGTTTCATCCAGAGGTGCAAGCAGGAGTCTTGGATGAGCTTTACAATGGCCATGAACTGTTCTGAAAGCAGGGTGTTCCAAGCAATAAAAGTAGAATGAAAATTGTTCCTAACTCTCGTGTAGGAAAGTTTCAATTCTATTAAGGACACGGAGGCGAGGATTTTGCTTTTCTCTCTTTGCTTTATTTAAGCAGCAGCTTTTTAAAACAAAACATTTCTTTAAGCTTCAACTTAAAGCGAAGAAACTAACAGTCCCAAGAGTCTCTGGGAATGGTACAACAAAAGCAACCAATGGGAGTCCAATAGTAGTTTATATCCATGACCAATCAGGGTCCACATGAGGGTGTAATAGTCCTCTCTCTGTTCTGATTCCCCTCTTTCTTCGCACAAGTCATGCCACACTGAGTTTGTTATTTGTCCGACTTGGATCCATCCGAACCTGAGAACAAAAGAGATGGATCAGGGATAATCTATGTACGGAGCATGTCGCACAGACAAAAACCTGCAGAATAGCACTAATGTGACTTTGTCAGTTTTAGGCCCATAAAACTCATACTAAACGCATTGCTTACGTCTTAGGGCGGGTCTTTCATTGGAGAGAATTGACTTCTCGCCGTGTGGGATAATCCTCGCCTCAGTGTCCTTAATAGAATTGAAACTTTCCTACACGGGGGGAGTTGGATTGGAGATTCGCAGGAAAGTTCCAGTAGATCCGGAAACCACACTTGAGATCTCCAAATCGGGGTGATCAAAACCACATCTGCCCGCTGGCGTCTGATCTGAGCCGTTGTCCGGGTGATCATGGCGAAGGGGGGGAAAGGCATATCCCTGCTCCTGAGCCCAATCCTGCAGAAAGGCATCCGTTGCGGTCGCCAGCGGATCCAGTCTCCAGCTGAAGAACCGGGGAAGCTGGTGATCCAAGCGTGATGCAAACAGGTCCACTGAGAACGGACCCCATCTCGCATGTAACTGTGCAAATACTCCCGGATCCAGCTTCCACAAGCAGGAGTCTCTCAGGTGGCGGGAGTGCCAATCCGCCACTTGGTTCTCCTGACCTGGAAGGTATTCCGCTGTCACAGAAATCTGATGATCTAGGCAGTCCTGCCAAAACACGGTCGCCAGGTCTGAGAGAACCTTGGAACGTGTACCACCAAGATGGTTGATGTATCTGATGACACATTGTCCATCATGAGTAACATGCAGGACTGTGCTTTGTCTCTCGTCCAACATCGGACTGCAAAGGAGCCTGCTACAAGTTCTAAACAGTTGATGTGTAAAGATTGTTCTTGAGGAGACCATGATCCTCCTGTGGAGAATTCGCCACATCGAGCGCCCCACCCGGACCTGCCGGCATCTGATTCTATGAAAAGGTCCGGGGCGGAACCAAAGATTGCTCTTCCATTCCATGCCTCCATGTGTGAAAGCCACCATGAAATTTCTTCTCTCACCTCGTCCGTTAGCTCGACCATCTGGGAATACGTGAGACCCTTCCGGAGATGGGTCGCCTTGACCGCTTCAGGACCCGATAATGTAAGGGGCCCGGAAAGATGGCCTGGATTGAGGAGGAGAGGAGGCCTACGAGTCGGGCAATTTGTCCCAGCGAAGTGCGAGGTCTGGCCAATGTACAGCGTAGTTTGTGTCTTATTTTTGTCATCTTCCGAGAAGGTAGACTGAGGGTGGCAGATACGGAGTTGATCATGGACCCCAAGAAGACCGCCAATTGGGATGGAACCATGAGGGATTTCCCTTAGTTTATTACACACCCCAAACTCTCCAAGAGGTCTACTGCGTTCTGCAGGTGGCGTGACAGCTGAGTTGGAGACTGTGCCATGATAAGCATGTCGTCCAGGTACACGATGAGGTGGATGCCTCGCGCTCGAAGATGTTCCACCACGGGTTTGAGAACCTTGGTGAAACACCAGGGAGCTGAGGACAATCCGAAGGGAAGGCTTGAAAATTCGAACGTCTTCTGGCACCCCAGGAACTGCAGGAAGCGCCGGTGTGGTGGAAAAATGGGTATCACAAGGTACGCATCCTTGAGGTCGAGGTGCGCCATCCAATCTGATGGGTGTAGGACATCACACAGGAGGTGGATTCCCTCCATTCTGAAATGCCGATATACCAACCACTCGTTGGATTATTTTAAGTTTATTACGGGTCGTTGACCCCCATCGGCCTTGTCCACTAGGAAAATATTGCTGACAAACCCCCGGGGGTGAATGGTGGTGCGCTGGATTGCACGTTTGGACAGCAGATCCTGAATCTCTGCATCTATTAGGGTGGTTTCCTCCGCAGAGAATTGAATTGGCCTTGGCCTGGTCCTCTGGTATGGGGTCCCATAAAATTCCATCTCGAAGCCATGTGTGGTTTGTAAGACCCAGGCGTCCGACGTTAAATTGTGCCACTCTCTGGCGAAGTTGGCTAGTCATCCCCACACCTGGACCCCAGAAGAAGGTTGTACACTCACCGGCATTATGGCTGGTTGACTGTCCCTCCTGGCCTCTTCCCCGGAAGCGCTGACCTCTGGTGGGGTTTTGGTAACCGTTACCATGCTTGGAGCCTTGCCCTCTGGAGTAGGGTTGGGAGGCCACCCGGCCGGCCGAGCGGCCCCTGCCACGGCTGGCCCCTTGGAAAAACTGTGGGGAGAAAACCTTTTTTTATTGAGGTCTGGGCCTTATCCATGGAAGTAAAGGTATTAACAAACTTACCAAGTTCCTTAATGAAAGGGTCCCCAAACAGACCGCCTTGGGCCACTGCCCCTGCCTCTGAGACGGCTAGGTCTCCAAGTTTTGGGTCCACCTTGATTAGCAGCAACCGTCTGCACTCCGTGGACAGTGTGCAGTTGGCATTACCCAAGAAGATAATTGCCCTCTGCGTCCACCCCGAGAGAGCCTCCGGGGAGATCATGGCGCCCGAAGACTTGGCATCCTCAGCCATATCGAGGATTTTGGTCAGGGGGCCTACTGCGTCCAGAAGCTTATCCTGGCAAGCCCGCCAGGACTGATCAATTCCTTTTTTCGGGTCTTTCACGGTCTTTGCCAGAAAAGTGGCCATCTTTGGGTCTATATCAGGTATTTGTGCCACTTTCCCTTCCAAAGAAGGCCTTGGGCATTCCGCTCTGAGGCAACTACGAGCTTCTTTCTCTAGTGGTTTGCGCAAGTGGTTAGCCGCATATTGCACCACTTTGTAACATGGGACCCATTCCGCCGAGTGCCGGTGTAGAACCTGATCAGGATCTAACATATCGGATTGGGTGGCCTCTACCGGTACCTCAGTATGGGAGGGGGAAGGTCGCCAAGGCCTACATGAGCCCGCTTCCTCATCCGAGGGATCCTCGTCTTGGAAATCTGGGGATGGAGTGGGGGGGAACTCTGCCTGGGGCTCTGATTCTGGGGGCGGTCCCGTAGGCAGGCTCTTTGCCATAAAGGCTTGTCTTAAATGCTCAAACGCGTCCACATCCACCCCGTCTTCCCTAGGACGTTTTGCTGGGGCTGTGTCTGGGACAACTGGGTCTGGGGGGGGAGCGAGGGGCAGGGCAGGCGAGGGTAGGTGCTGGTTGGCATCTTTTTGCGCATTCACGGGCGATAAGTTGGGCAAGACGCTCCTCCATGGGGGCCATGGCTTCATCTACAGCACAGTAAATGGAGGCATCTACCGCACCGTAGAAGTCGCCATCCCATGGGAGACAGTCTAAGGGATCCTCATAACCCCCTTCTGAGGCTTCCATACCTGAGCGGTTGAGGGAAAAATCAGTGGCCAAAGGCCTGCTCAACTCTACAGTGAATGCCTCAACTGCTACTCATGTAGCATCCACTCACACGAGGGAAGGGATATGGCAGACAAGGAGCTTCAATTTAAAGATTGGGTTTCAGTCACGTTCAGCGCGTGAGCAGAGCTGCACAATAGGGGTATTAACCCCGGGAACACTTCTCCCCTGGTGCAAATATTATATGGGGAATCTTGCCTGGGGACTCGTGTTCCCTTAACGACCTTCGCGGTCACTCCAAGTGCTGGAAATCGGCCCATCGCGCGTAGGGCAAAAATACGGACCCCGTTTGGGAGGGTGTTCAACTTTTCATATACAGACCCCTTCCACGGGGTGTCTTTCTCCCAGGCTAAGGCTCACGGGGGTTCCGGCTCCCAATGCACGCTCAGTCCTGTCAGTTGAAACTGACAGGAATCGCGCGTCAGAGGAGCAAAGAACTGCCGGAGCGCAGCGCCACCTAGCGGGCGGAGGACCGTCACTGCGGCGCAGCACCAAGTTAAACGGTCGCGAAGGAGCGAGAGACGCTCCCGTGACCGAAATACTGAGCGTTATACGCTACAAGCAAAGGGCTAAATAAATCAATTAGCATACAATCACAGGCTACAACATTAGGAAAAGGAAAAAACACACTCGCAAAGCCCAAGTAAGAACAAAGAATTCATAGGCACTTAACTGGGGCTGCGAGCAGCAAAGAAAGAGGGGGATCAGAACAGAGAGAGGACTATTACACCCTCATGTGGACCCTTATTGGTCATGGATATAAACTACTGTTGGACTCCCATTGGTTGCTTTTGTTGTACCATTCCCAGAGACTTTTGGGACTGTTAGTTTTTTCGCTTTAAGTTGAAGCTTAAAGAAATGTTTTGTTTTAAAAAGGCTGCTGTTCAAATAAAGCGAAGAGAGAAAAGCATAATCCTCGCCTTCGGTCCTGACATAGAATTAGAGATGGCATAGTCTCCAACCTCCTTGCAAAACAGCTTTATTTAACCTGTAAGAGACAATTAGGTTTTGGAGATAATACAGTGTAAACCTCGACTGGAATTTACACCAAAAACCTCAAATATTGCCAAGGAAGAAGCTACACCATTCTCAAAATCAAAAATATATTTAAAATATGACCCAAAAACGAACAATTCAAGGTGTGCCCAAAACTCAGACGTTATGATTTGTATTCATGATTCTTCCTGGTAGGGAAAACAAATCTGGCCAGTTGTGACCAACTCTAGGCCTCAGAAGCCTAAACAAATATTTAAGAATGCAAAGCTTCAAGGTCTTTACACTTCAAACTCGAATTCGGGGGACTTTATGATTTAACTAGATCCCCAAGATAACCATTCTATATTCTCATACACCCCAAATACATAAAGTATCTGCATTTTATGGTTATCTGTCAGCATTACCAGTTCATAGTGCTCCCTTTTGGCCTAAAGCCAGTGCCACAAATCTTAACAGCTGAGGTTCTATGTATATATTTATTTTAATGACTGGATCGCCCGAGTGTCACAGCAGCCACATGAACAACGTTGCATGTCTTAGGAATGTTAAAACTTGTGCTAAACAGAACCAAGGATGTTGAAGAAGCTAACTAATTAAGAAACAAGTCCTTTAGAATAACAGCTATATGTGCATTGATTAACGTTAAAGTTTCAAGATGAAATGAGACACATTTAAATGTGCAAACTGCACTATGCAGACATAGTTATTAGTATAGGCCACAGAAATGCTTAAAGTTTTTCATTTAACTAGAAGTGAACTCGACATTGCTGAGATGTGCACAATGGAATTTAGAAGATTGACCTTAATGTGACATGCTTAGAAATATCCGTCATAACTGCAGAATGTCCCGGTTTAACAATGTATCATGGAAGTGGGCAAAAAGGCAGGCAAATCATACAAATACACAATTGGATCTCATTGTCTAGGCAAGGTGCAGTCCTTCTCGTATCTGGGGATTTTATTCGATGGGCGTTTAAATTTTAAACACTTACTAGAGGAGAAGTGCTGCACCATGGCCAAATGCAACGGTTCAATAATGAATTTTGCCCAAAGGTTAGGACGGTGGTCCCAAGAGCAGATTTTGAAACTGTACAGCTCCATGTGCTGTGCCAAAGTGCTGTATGGCAGTGAGGTTTGGGGATTTATTGAGGCGAACCAACTACAAATAGAGGAGAACAAGTATCTTAGGCGCCTGTTAAAAGTTCCTCAGAGCATGTCAGCCCACATTGTACATGAAGAACTGGGTGCCCGTTACATTATGGATAGGTGGGCTGTCAACCCCTAGTTTGCTGGGTAAAGATCTGGTCAAATGAGGAGGCTGCACTAAGTAGGCAGGTTATAGAAGATTGTCTCTCCCTGGACCATGGCCTCAAAATTCCCTGGCTAAAATATGTGAAGGAGTCCCTTGTGAAAGTTGGTTGTGCAGATTTATTCGCTAACCCCTCGGAAATAAGTATACTAGATAGGGCACTGGTCAAGGACCGGTTCTTTAAGTATGTAACGTTGCACCGGGAAGACAGAGAGTTACTTAAACCGTCGGTGAGAGAACATTTAGTTGTTAGATCCACCGAGGGCATCGAACCATACCTGTCTTGTATAAGTAGTGCCCATGACAGATTTTTAATGACTCGGTTCAGGCTAAACCTTTTGCACCACATTTTAGCAGAACCGGCAGGGTTCTCACTGCATCCAGAGTTGAAGGGGCCCTGTGGCTGCGACCATAGGTCTCCACAGGACACCCTTCACTTTGTTTTATTCTGTCCATTTTATTCTGATCCAAGAAGAGCTTTTCTGAGGGGTATTTAAAAAAAAAGCCAGATTTAAACAAGCACGGGTGGCACTTTTATTTTTGAAATTGGCCACAGATGCCTTTACACTCTTCTGTATCACAAACTTTTTAAGGACTGCTTTTAGATTAAGGGCCACAAGGGGTTGCGTGAACTAGCCCTGCAGATGGGGTTGCTTTATGAGAGACACGTTATATGCGATGTTTATTTTTTTTTAGCTAGATATATTTAATCTGTACCATGTAGATTATAAATTGTTGTATTGTTCTTTTTAAAAAATGAAGTTTGTACTGTAACCTACGGATATAGTGTTACTTTTATGGTATTTTTATATGCCGAATAAAGGAATTGAATTTGAATTTGAACAAATGTATTACATTTTGTTAAGAAACATATCATTGTAATGACTAAACTTCCTATTTTCTCCATATTTCACATAATGCGTGAATAGAATAGTTGTACAATTTAAAGCAGTATTTTTTGTTTGTGTTAATGCAATATATATTTAAACAGTGTTTTTGCAAGTTGATGTCTCTCTTCTTTCGCATAGTTCATTGTTTATGCAATGAAACACAGTAGAAGGTTAAACTGTGTTTGATGCCTATGGAAACGGAGGCTTATGAATCGAGAAGCTACATACGTAAGATGTGTGTAACAAACCTTATGAGAAAACTTTGCAAGGTGCATTATTTCGTGGGAAAGGAAGAGCTAAACTCACTCTCAGACGAATGCTGCTGCTTGATTGGATCCGAAGAAGGTAAGCCTGATACAATGTCTACAACATATTTTATGCCTTTTTATATTAGTGCGTGTTCCTAGTTAGAGGAAGACTAGAGACTTGAGGATTGAAGCTGAGACTCAGACCCATTCCTTTGTCCTTTTCTGACAGTTGTGGCTACCACTGCTAGTGTTCATCCTTTGGTCTACTCTTTTATTTATTTATAGTGTTTTATAAAGCTCAAACATGACCATCGAGGTACCAGAGTGCTGTACAAAGAGAGAGTTGAATAAGGGTGGCAGTACAGTAAGGCATGAGTCTCTAAAGAAATATTGTACATAGGAGTCAAAAAGCAGGTTACAAAAATTGCAGGATACAGTATAAAATGGGGTACAAAATCGTAGGATACAATATCACGCTGTTCATAGAAATCGAAACGCGAGATGCCAAGAATAATAGGGTACAATATATAAAGTTGTGAATGAACAGTTACAAAATAAATTCTATTATGTCACATTTCTGTCTAGTAGTAAAGCTTTAACTTCTTTCTTGAAGCGACTTCATGAGGTGATTGCCCTCATTGATGGTGGTAGTGAGTTCCATATTTTTGGAGCAGATCTGGTGAAAGTGCGGCTCTGAGTTTTCTTTTTTTTTAATCTGGGTGGTTCAAGTATGAGGGATTTCACACTTCTAGAATCCCTACTGCCTCCTGAAAGCTTGATTCTATTGCCCATGGACTTGGGATCAGAATTGTGTAAGGCTTTGTGAGTCAGGCATGCCACCTTCAGTTGGATCCTAGCTTCAACTGGAAACCAGTTGAGGGCTCTGAGAGATGTGATCAAAACGACACATGCCTGTTAGAAGTCCTGCTGCTGCATTTATTGCTGTATTTACTATTGATGTTTGATTTTTATAGATTGCTACTGCAACTTTATGTCTCTTTGCTCAAACTACTGATTCTCGGCGGAGTTTCATGAACTACTATTAATGGGAAGTTTGGCTGCTTTAATTGGATTTTGAGCTTTCTGTTCTCTTTATCTAACTCTTTTGCGGGTCATCAAGTTCCAATCTTTGTTCTGGGGTTATTTTGGGAAGGGTGATTTCTGCAAGAAAGTGGTGAATCTCGCCTGGTTCTGACGCATCTGTGGATGCATATAAGGTACTGTAGTGTTGTATAAATTCATAATGCATATCCCTTTGGGTGTATAGTAATTTGCCTTGCAGAGAATAGATTGATGTAATGGGGGATCCGGCATCTTCCTGTCTAATGAGCCATGCAGTCGACCAGCCTTGTCCGCGGCGCAGTGGGTTCGTGCCGAATGTGCCTTGTAGTTGAGGCACCTTAGTCTTTGCAATAGTTGATTGTGTTCTGTCCTTCTCTCCTGCAGTCGCATTTTGTTTAGTGAGCCAGCGTGTGCGCGCTGTTCGAGGTGTGCTAACCTGTTTTTTATTTTTGTGATGTCTGCCTCAAGGGTTCTGCGCATGCCGATTTGTGTACCTAAACAATGCCCCCGCATAACTGACTTGACCACTCAGTAAGAGCTGATGTTGCAGTGTTTGCGTTCTCATCAAAGTAGTGCACTATGGCTGTGCTTAGAGACTCGCAGAATAATTTGTCTTCTAGCAACTCAGGTTGCATTCGCCATCAGGGGATTGACGCTGTGTCATTGTCCCACGACATTTGTAGTGTGTGTGGGTTATGATCAGAGTGCGTTCTCCCTAGGTATTCAGACGTGAGTACTATAGGTAGTAAATCTTCCGTGGCTAAAATTCTATCTAATCGGACATGTTGATCATGTGATCCTGAGTAGTAGGAATAGACCAGCTCTGTGGGATTTCTGTGTCTTCATACGTCTGCTAGGCGCCATTGCGCTGCCCAGGTGTTTAGAGCCTTCATGGCAACTGTTGTGGGTACTCCTGGAAGGGGAGGGAAGGACCGGTCGAGGGACACATCCAGAACACAGTTGAAGTCTCCCCTAAGCAGCCAAGGCATTCCATGCCAATTCGACAGCGTGCCAGTTAAGGCCTCCAAGAAGTTTGCCTGGTCTGCATTGGGGAAGTACAGAGAGCCCAGTACAATTGGTTTGCCATCTAGACGTCCCTTCACCAGGACATAGCGCCCCTCTGTGTCTATTATTGATTCATCTATTTGAAAGGGAGTGCCTGGTCTGATCCATATTAGTGCACCCCTAGCAAATGCTGAGTAACCAGTTGCGTATATTTGCCCCTTCCACCTCCTTTGCAGAGCTAGTGTTTCTGGTGTCGTGAGGTGTGTTTCCTGGAGGAAGGCTATTTGAATCTGGTGTCATTTGAGGTAGGAATATATCAAATATCTACAGGAAGGAGAGTGAATGCCCCTAACATTCCAGGTGCATATTTTAGTGACTGTCATATTGTGGGGAGAGTTGCGGGCCATTGAGGAACCCGGGGTCCCCGAGCAGCCGCATCACGTGTGTGGGGGCGCAGAGGCGGGACATCCGGCACCCCACCCTAATATCTTTGCTACCATTTGGCTGCATCGGCGTGCTTTGACTAACTAAACTATTATAAACAATAACATAAAATACCAGTAGGGCGAGGTTGCAACATGCAGTCGTCCAAACCATCAAGCAAAAAATCATGCCAACTTTGGCTAGTGGGTCAGGCTACACAGGTGTTGTGTTTCAAGGAGGATAGGTGGATTTAAGGTCCCCCCTTGGCCAGATATCTAGTAGGGACCAGGGTTGTCTATCTGGTGGTGGAGGTGCAAAGGGGCGAACTCAGCAGTGGGCGCGTGCAAGGATGACGCCCGCACCGGGTGGCCCATACCGTGTGTGTAGTAACCGTGACTGAAGTGGGACCATGTCATTATTACAATAAAGCACTTAATTGACTATTACTGACTATGTCAGGTTTTAGAGTACTTGCGTGAGCGTTGCTGCAGCTGTATTGTTCAGATCACTTAAGTAGCGGTTTGTTTGTTATATAATGTCATCTGCAGTTTGGGGCGTAATCTCTGGCAGGGTTCCGGAGTCCTGGGAATTCGGGATCTCATCTATCGATTCTGCATCGCTTGTTCGGTCACGAGTACTTTCTTCTGACTGCAAGTCATCAATGTGGCTTCCGATTTCAGCTGCCGCCTGTAATGCATTGCGTTGATCTTGCCTCATTTACTCCAGGTTGGGACCGTGACTCTTCAGCGAGGACTGCCGCCTGCGTCTTCTTCCCCTGCGTTGCCCTAGGTCGATGGACAGCTGTGATTGTGAGTTTGCATTGTTGACTTGGCTGGCTTCCCCTGGATTTGTATCACCTATCCATTCCCAGGCAGCAGCAGGAGTATCAAAACAGTAGGTCTTGTCTTTTGCTACCACTCGTAGACGTGCAGGGAACAGCAGTGAGTATTTAAGGTCTAGTTTGCGAAGTTGTTGTTTTACCTCCAGGAAGGAGTGCCTCTGCTTTTGCACTGATGCTGTGTAGTCTGGGAATAACATCAATGTGCTGTTTGCAACTTGAATTTTATGCAGTTTCCTTGCTTCTTGCAATATTGAGTCTCTATCTTTGTAGTTTAGGACTCGGAACAGTAATGGTCTGGGGCCCGTCCCCGGCGGGGGAGGTCAGGACGGCACTCTGTGCGCCCTCTCTACAGCGAAGTGTTGTGATAATGTTCCTGCCGGGAGCAACCCAAGTATCCAGTTTTCTATGTAGGCGGTAGCATCTCTTCCTTCTACTTTTTCTTGAAGGCCTACGACACGCACATTGTTTCAACTAGAGCGGCATTCAGAGTCCTCGGCTCTGTGTTCGAGTAGTTTCACCCTATCCAACAGTTCTTTCAGTCGTTTATCGGCTTCCTGCGTCTTGGGGGATAGCTCTGCCATGGACACCCTCAGCGCGCGAGTTCTTTCTGTAAGTTTTCGATGATCCGCGTGTAGGAG
This sequence comes from Calotriton arnoldi, assembly GCA_963921515.1. Lineage (NCBI taxonomy): Eukaryota > Metazoa > Chordata > Amphibia > Caudata > Salamandridae > Calotriton > Calotriton arnoldi. Next base: position 67,566 of record CAWUFW010002486.1, read on the forward strand.
GGTTAGGTCGAGTGTCACTTTATCGATCTTATTTTCGAGCAAGGCTCGTGTTTGCTCCATTGTGGACCCCAGTTTCTCCACTGCCGCCAATACTGCGTCCAATTTACTAGACATTGAGTCTGCAGGCGGCCCGCCTGTTGGTTTATCCTGTTGGGACCGGGACGGTAATGGTTGGCCAGCCGAGCCCCTAGCGCCGGTGCGAAGGCGACCCATGTCCGACATGTGGCGTCAGCAGACGCGGCGATGGAGTCCTGCGCTTCACACTCGTTATTATTGCTCCCGGTGTGGCTTTAGTGCTGGTTGTACGTGTGCATCACGAGGAGACTGCGTCCGCTCCCCTTCACCGGGCAGTTTTGGTCTTTCACCTTTGCTGGGGTTGCGTCGTAATTACCCGCATCGGTCTGCCTTGCTGAGGCATGGAGCTGCTCATCACTGTGTTATTGGTGCTGTACTCCCTTTCCTTCACTCCTCCGGCCGGCCGCTGCTGGGTGGTCTCTTGTTAGTACTGTACAGGCCTCGATCTCACTCAATGCATCCGAGACCCACTTCTCCTGTTTTTGCCTGTTGTTTCTGCTCCACTTCGGTCGACCGCTCTCGGCTTTATCAGCGGTCTTCCCCGTGTCTCACCATCCAGAGGGCCTCCGGGGGCAAGGCAACCAACCCCTGCAGCTGCGCCACGTCTCGCACAGGCCTCAAGCCGCCTCAGTCTGAGTAGGCCTCACCATCCTTTCCCCCTTCTTATTGTTTTTATGTCGCTTGATAGGCCCCTTCGGCCCCGTGTTTGTGGCGGCTCTCTGCTAGCACGCGGTGCCCGGGGCGCGCTGTGCTAGTCCTCCTCACGTGGGGGGTTAATTCAGGGCAGCGCCACCCCCTCGCCGCACCCGCCAGGCCACCGCTCACCTCTGCAGTCTGCCAGCTCCGAACGTGCACCCAGAGGGGACACCATCACCCTCGCTGTGTGGCAGTTGGTTTAGGCCCGCCTGGTCCGATGCGAAGCCTCGGTCCTGCGCAGCCTCACCTGGCCACGCCCTCCACCCCCCGGGCCCGATCCGGCACACCACAAGTCAGTTGGTCCCATTTCCTGCGGAGCCGAGGCTGCGCAAAGGTCTCACCCTCAGTCCCAGGTGTCTCACGCAACTGCAGGGCTAATTTTCGTGCCTTCTGGTGTGCTCCGTGGAGGATAAATTCACGGATGATGGGGATGAATGGCAAAGCTTTAGTAACTAGCGTCCGCCATCTTCGCCCGCGTAGCTACGCCCCCCTGGCAGAATGAATCACTTGATGAGATCCTGAGGTATGCAAAATATTGCAGTGATGAACAAGAGCTGAAGCAGAAAAAGATTAAAGAGAAATTCATGTTCGCTCAGACAAAGTTTCCTCAGAAAGGGTTTCAGAATTCTTCTTTGGCAGGAAATCAAGGAGGTATGCAAGGTGGTTTTGTTCCGCAAGCAGGATTTCAGGGTACTCCAGAGGATTTGGTGTTTCACAAGGTAGAGGCAGAGGTGTTCCAATTGATCCAGGTTCAGGTATGGATGTTGAAGCGCTGAAGAAGATGACCCCTTGTCATATTTGTAACAGGGTCGGACACTGGAAGAGGGAGTGTAGGTTTAATCCTGATGCCGCAAATGAAAATGTACAAATGCAGATGCAAAACATGCCAGTCTCACAAGCACAAATGATAACGCAAAATATGGGAAACCCAAGATTTAATTTTAATCCAATGCCAAAAGCAAACTTAAAATTAAATCCTTTCCAGAATCCAAATCAAAATACATTCCAGCAATTTCCTGTTTTCGATAATGAAAGTTCAGGCACCAATATTTCTCAATGACATTGCCTGAGGGGAGAGGAAGATTGCGTGCTTGGCGCAGTTTTAGAGGTAGACCAGAGTAGTCCATTCGTAGAAGGGGAGGTGAATGGCCACCCTGTATAATTTCTTATTGATACAGAGGCTACCAGATCTACTATTAGAACTGTGGAAGTCCCAGACCTACCCCCCTTGGGGGGGGGAAAGTTCCATGTTGTAAGAGTTTCAAATAAACAAATTACAAATCCAGTTTCAGAGAAAGTTTCCATAAAAATAGGTTAATTTGAGGAAAATAACCAGTTTGTTGCGTGTAATACGAGCCTTGTAAACTTGTTAGGGAGAGATTTACTGTGCAAGCTAAACTGTAAATTTTATTGTACACTGGTGCTGAATTCCAGACTCATGATGAGGATGTAGAGTTTAAAATGGTTCAACAAAAGACAGCTGTAGGATTGTTTCCATTCATGACAATTGAAGAATTACCCTCTGATTTGAGAGAAACTGTGAATCCAAAAGTGTGGGATCTCACAGGGAAAGATATTGGACCGTCTAAAGTTGTAGAACCAGTCTGAGTTACCTCAAAGGCAAATGCAGTGTATTCAAGAACACCACCGTACCATCTGACCCCAGAAACAATTGCAGGACTAACACCTGTAGTAGAAGACATGATACAGAAAGGAATTTTGAGGGAGTTGAATGGGAGTCCATGTAACTCTCCGATCATGGGTTTACAGAAACCCAATGGAAAATATAGGATAGTGAAAGACCCTAGGAAAATCAATTAAATTATTGTTCCGTGTTGTCCCGTGGTACCGAATCCAGCCACAATACTTTTACAAATTCCATGTATTGCAGAATGGTTTACTGTCATTGATCTTTGCCAGGCCTTCTTCTGAGTGCCATTGCACGAAGATAGCCAGTTCCTTTTTTCCCTTTGTGTTTCAGCAGAGAGTTTTGGCATGGTGTCGAGTCCCACAAGGGTATAGAGAGAGTCCGTCCATTTTCAACCAGATCTTGAAAAAGATTCTGGAGTCACCACAGATCCCCTACAGATCAGTACTTGTGCAATATATTGATGACCTACTTGTGGCATCAGAGACACAAGAAGCTTGTAAATACGATACCATTGCGTTATGGAATCAACTGGCTGAGAACGGACATAAAGTGTCTCCAGGTAAACTGCAGTACTGTCAAAAAGAAGTAGAATATCTGGACACATAATTTAGAAAGAAGCTAGAAAGGTGTCACCAGAGAGAGTTGATGCGATTCTTCGGCTGAATGCACCTCGAAATCAGAAAGAAGTCAGAATGTTTTTGGGAATGGTTGGCAACTATAGACACTGGATACCAAACTTTTCCTAAGTGGTAAAGCCTTTACTGAGGCTGACACACAAGGATGTGTCTGATCCGCTTCCTTGGGACAACGATTGTTTGAAAGCCTTCCTAGAGCTGAAAGAAAAACATTGTCATGCCCCAACACTAGGAATGGCAGATTATAGTAAAGAGTTTTTATTGTTTTGCAGTGAGAGGGAGGGCTTTGCTCTCTGTGCTTACTCAGAGACATGGTGATGCTCGAAAACCTGTGGCATACTTCTCGACCACCTTTGATCCTGTTGCCGCAGGACTGCCTGGCTGCCTTAAAGCAGTTGCTGCAGTGAGCACTAGTCTGGAAAAGAAGGGGCTACGCTTTAACTGTAATGGTCCCACACTGTTGAACTTCTATTGACAGGAACAAAGACCCACTACATGACCCTTAATAGACTTACAAAGTATGCCAAGTTTTTAATCCATCGACACTGTTACCAGTGAATTACACTTTTTGTGATGAAGCTGAGCATGATTGTCTAGATATCACGGATTTATGCACAAAGCCTGGACCTGATATGAAGGATGAACCCCTGAATGAGCCCGATAATGTACTTTTTGTGGATGGTGCATGTTTAAGAAACCATGAGGGTACCCTGAGAGCAGCTTACGCTATGTGTACAATAAATGATGTTATCGAAGCTTCTTGGCTTCAAGGGGTTACCTCAGCACAAATTGCAGAATTGATTGCCCTTACCAGAGCATGCAGTATAACTGCTCAAATAAAAGTGACTATATTTACAGACAGTCAGAACGGCTTTGACGTTGTCCATGATTTCAGGTAATTGTGGTCACATAGAGGTTTCATGACCTCTTCAGGAACCTCCATTAGAAATGGGGTACAAGTAAGAAATTAATTGGAAGTTCTCCAGTTACCTGCAGAAATCGCAGTTGTTACATGTGCAGCCCATCAAAATGGTAACGACTACATTGCCATGAGAAATAGGTATGCTGATTCAGTTGCACAGTATTGTGTCCTGCTGGTCTGCACATTTAATGGAACTTTCAGATGTGAATCTGATGAGGACACGTTATTTTCTATGTTGATGACAGTAACTGATTTTATTCATTTATTTGAGTTTTATATAGCGCTGGCTAGACCCAAGGTATCAGAGCACTTTACATGTTTTGAGAATAAGTTTACAAGAAGTACATGACAAAAGTTAAGTGGGTTAAAAGCAGTCATACAGAAAGAAAAGAAAAAAATATATATATATTATTGATTTCCACATCCAGGGCCCTAGAAAGCATGCAATATCTTGCCCAGGTTCTAAGCGTCTCCACAGACAATGGCATAAAATCACTCCTGCTTCCTTTCCAGCTGCTTTCCTATCGCCTTGGGATGTAGAGCCCAAGTCAGTCGAGGATGGTCTTGCCTGTTTCAATGCCTTGTCTCAATCAGCGATTGATCAGCTTGCCCCCTTGAAAGCCTTACCCAGCAAGACCAGGCACCCTCAGACAGCTTGGTTTACACCCGAGCTTCGAAATGAAAAACGACAATGTAAAAATTTGGAGAGGCGCTGGCGTCGAACCCACAAGGAGAATGATAAAGAGAGATATAAGATCTCTCTCGCCCAGTACCATAAAAATATAAAAATGGCACGGAAAGCCTTTATTGGCCAACAGTTAAATCAGGCTGGGAATGTGCCCACAGCTTTATTTAGGATTTTAAAATCCTTTACCAACCCTAAAGCTTGTGATCTGGAGGAGGCCCCGTCTCAAGCCCTTTGTGATGCAATAGCACAGCACTTCACACAGAAAATTGAACTTATCTATGACAAGATCATTTCAGCGGGAAGCCTGCATCAGGCCGCTTCGACCTTCAACCCTCTTATTTGTACAAAGAGGCAGTCGTTGGTGAGCTTCCCCTTTTTGACCTGTGAGGATGTGGAAGCTCTACTATGCACTGTGAAGTCAGGCTCCCCTCTTAACATCATCCCTGCCAAAATCTCCTCTTCACTTTCTAAACAACTCTCTGCATCCATCTGTTCTCTTCTCAATCTCTCCTTGAGGGAGGGACATCTCCCTTTGGAATGGAAGGCGGCACAGGTCATTCCTATTCGTAAAAACACTAAAGTTCCCATGGAAGTTCTCTCCAACCTACGGCCTATTTCCTTACTGCCTCTCCTGAGCAAACTTCTGGAAAAGTACATCAATAAGCATCTGTCAGTCTATGTCGCACTCTCCGGGAGCCTCAACTCTTCGCAATCAGGCTTTAGGCCTAAATACAGCACGGAGACAGCCCTGCTGGCTGTCACAGATAACATCAGGTTGGCCTTAGATAGTGGCCAACCCACACTTCTCGTGCTGTTAGATCTCTCGGCTGCTTTCGACACAGTCAACCACCAGATTTTGCTCAGGAGACTGGAGGAAATGGGAATTGGAGGTTTAGCCCTGCGGTGGATGACAAGCTTTCTCTCCAACCGCTCGCAGACTGTTAACCTTGGGCCTTATCGGTCCAAAACTATGAAATTGACCAAGGGAGTGCCTCAGGGCTCATGTTTAAGCCCTACGTTGTTTAATATCTATGTCGCTCCCTTGGCCAACCTCTTGAGGTCTTCCGGTTTGACTCCAATCTCATATGCGGACGACACGCAGCTTATCTTCTCATTCAATAAATCTACTCTCTCTGCCCAGTCCACCTTTTCCTCAGGCATGATAGCAATAGCCAATTGGATGAGGAGTAACTTCCTCCAACTCAACGTAGGGAAGACCGAGATCATGCTCTTCGGAGAGGCTCCGCTGATGTGGTCACCGGATTGGTGGCCAGTGGATCTCGGTGCCCCCCCTGCGCCTAAGACTGTCGTCAAAAATCTAGGCGTTCGCCTAGATCAGGCACTGACTATGAAGGAACATGTGACCCACACTGTCGGTACCTGTTTCCATGTGCTCAGTTTGTTGAGGCGAGTCTTCCCTTTTATCCCAGACTCTACACGGAAAACCCTTATCCAGACTTTGGTACTAAGCAGACTGGATTACTGCAACGCTCTGCTGGTATCAGCTAATGAGTCTTCGTTGGGCCGTCTGCAGGTAGTCCAGAATACCGCTGCACGTCTGGTCCTAAATGTCCCCTGAAGAACTGCCTCGCTTCCTCTTCTCCAACAGCTTCACTGGCTCCCGGTGTGTAAACGCATTAAGTTTAAAATCTGCTGCACCGTCCATAAGACAGTGTATGGCATGGGCCCTGCCTACCTCGCCGAGAAATGTAATCATTACACTCCCACTAGGGATCTACGCTCGGGAACAAAATCCCTCCTTGTGGCTCCCCGAGTTAAGAAGTCAAGGATGGGTGGGATGGCTTTTTCGCACCTTGCTCCTCTGTATTGGAATAAGCTTCCCACTCCGCTGAGGCAATGTCCGAATCATCTCCAATTCAGAAGGCTTCTTAAAACTGTTTGTTTTAGACGCTTCCGTGTCAGCTTACTCCCGCATTTCCGCAGCGCAGAGATACCCCTTTGGGGGTGATTCAGGCGCTATACAAAACTCATAAATAAAATAAATAAATAAATATTATATATATATTTATGACATTCCTTGGAACCAAGATTATTTGCTTATGACTTTGGACGTTATCACTCTATATACAAGTATAAATGATCAAGATGGTCTTAGAGCAGTGCAACATTTTTTTAAAAGCAGGCCTCTCAAATTGTATGAGCACAGCAAAATGTTGATATGCATGATACAATATTGTTTGGAGAACAATTTTTTCTTGTTCAACAATGACATTTTCCAGCAGATTCGTGGGTTTGCCATGGGGGTCTGCTTCTCCCCCAGTTATGCATGTTTACACATGGGCTAGTGGGAGGAGCGGGTCCTCATGGTTGACCATAAAGAGATTTTAGATAGACACGTAATCTGCTGGCTCCGCTGTATTGATGACTTTTTTATAATATGGAGGGGGTCAAAAGAGAGTGCTGAGAATTTTGTAGGTAGGATCAATTGCAACTCAGTTAATCTCACGTTTACAGCACAGATGAGCTCACAGTCAGTTGACTTTTTGGATGTTCAGGTATTCAGAGAGAATGACAAAATTGAAACTCGATTGCATAGGAAAGAAACAGCAGGTAATTCGGTGCTCCATGCCAGTAGCTTCCACCCTCGACATTTAATTAACAGCTTTCCATATGGTGAAATGCTAAGGTTTAAAAGAATCTATAGTGGTGAAACAGATCTAAAAAAGGCTCAAATGGATTCCAAAAAAAAGATTTTTATCCAGAGGTTATTCAGCCCATGTAATTGATCAAGCCATATCTGAGAACAAAGATGTTTTTTTTAAAAACTTTATATTCAGTTTTTTACACAATTAACAACCTATAGCATAATGACAAACATATATCTCCATACTGTGCTGCATAACAGACTACATTAGTAACAGTTCGTGATCTACAATCCGTAATAACGCTGTATTTTCTTCGCATCTCAAACAATTGTACACCCATTGCTAAAGTGAGCTAATGTGGGGAACGTAAGTGTGTAGCGACCGTGGAACTTGGGCGATGTAAGTGTGTTTTGCTAAGCCATTGGTTCGGGAGTGTGGTCTAAATCATTTTGTGTTTCCAGGAGGTATGCTTGGAGGGGCTGCCATATGTCTCGCGGGCGCGAGTTGGGCGGCTGAAGCTGGGCATAAATATCACTATTAGTGCTACAGAATGTTAAGCTGGCAATCCAGCACTTCAACGTTGGTGATGATTTGCTTCCCCAATGTAAAGCTATCTCCCTTTTAGCTAGGAGCAAAGCTATTGCCACATATCTGTGACTTGTTTTAGGGCATCGTGCACAAATCCGAGTAACGCCTGTAAATGGTTGGGTGTGAGCGCCAGGTTTACCATACGTGTAAGCTCGATGTAGATGACTGCCCAATATCCAGCTATCTTGGTGCAAGTCCAAGTCATGTGTAAAAAATCAGCATGAGGAGCCCGACATTTGAGACAGGAATGTGGGCGAGTATTATCCATGCAGTGTATTTTATAGGGGGTGATATAGGCTCACCATAAGAATTTGAAACGGAGCAACTTGTGGCGATGGTTCATGGAGATTTTGCGTGTTTGTGTGCAACAGTATTGCCATTGGAAGTCAGATATAGCGTGACCTAAATCCAGCTCCCAAACCCCTCTTATACCAGTGTCCTTAGTGGGGAGTAGCGAAATGCAAGCTTTGTAGCGCCTGGACATCAGGTGTTCCCCACTCGAGTCCTTGATAAGTAGAGTCAAGGGGGTAAAATCTTGAGGTTCGAGCGCATAACTGGGGATTTGTGCCCTAAGAGCGTTCTGTAGTCTATGCAATAGAAAATGGTCCATTGGTGTCGCGCCATTTAGACGAGCATCTTCTGTCCGGGAGAACACATGGCCCTGGGGGAATAGATCTCCCATTGTGTCCAGGGAGAATTTTATGAGAATGCACTTAATGATTCCCTCTTGTGTTATGGGCAACCATGTGTTACCCGCCAGCGGTAGGTCTGGCGAATAAAGCAAATGCCCGCCCGTAAATCTGGCTAATTTCCTCCATGCCCAGCTAGTTGTAGAGACTGTTTGAATGTCCAGTGGGTTGCGTTTCAACCCTTGTGGTAAAATAGCAAAATAGTGGGATCGGGTGCGTTAGATCTGCTTATGGTCTGGTTTATGGAATTCTGGTGTCTGGGTGATACCAGTATCTGGCAAAACTACCTGGAGCCACTAAGTAATAAATGTGGAAGTTTGGCTCCCCGAAACCGCCATGTTCATATGGTAGCTGGCTTACATCCAGAACAGGATTTTTTAAGTGTAACTTGTGCAGTGCTTGCCAATTTGGCCTAAATATGGCACAATATTACACTCCATTTCATGATACACCGGTCAAGATCAATACATTTCTCACCTGCAAAACTGACTTTGCTATATATGTTTTGGAATGTACATGTGGGTTGCGTTACATCGGGAGTACCAAGCTGCAGGTTCACAAACGGATCTTACAGTACATTTGGGCCATAACAAATTTTGATCCTTCCCATCCAGTGGCCCGCCATTTTAAAGAATTTCACAGTAGCAATCTTAGCCACCTCAAATATTCTGTGCTTGACATTGTACCCAGATTCAGACATGGAGGTAACAGTGAATCTGTTTTGAGAAAGTTGGAGATCAGACATATTTTAAATCTAGATAACAAGACTCCGCATGGACTTAATACCTGCGAAGACATGTATACTTGCTTATAATGCAAACCTGGTAATGTGCCCATGCTGCCACAATCATTTAGAATAAATCCAAGTTGGGGTAAGTCTCCTCAATACGAATAGGCAACACAATGCACAATATAACACATCAGTTGTTTTAGAATTGGGTTTGAATATAAAATCTGCAGCAAGCTTTGCACAAACATTTTTTTATAAAATTATAATATTTTGAATTGGCACTTTATTGGACATTTTTCACTTTAACAGATTAATGAGGCGGCTGTACAATATAACATTGCCCACATGGGCATCAGTTTTTCCTTTTTTCTTTTTTGTGTATGATTTGCACATAATAAGTGAACCTTTTGAAGATGATGGTTGAAAGTCTGTATTTACAATTGTTACAATATGAAATGCAATTTGGATATGAGTTTATGGGTAACATCATGTTTAAAAGGGTGTTTCAATAAGCTCACAGTGACAATAACTACAATGATCACCAGTGAACAGATATTATAAAAGAATTATATAATGCACTAAGCACTTAATTAGTGACGTTTTGCACAATTATAGTGAACCATGTCAATATTGCTTAGTTTACCCATTTGCCTAATTTTGCACATACAATGTGTGGCCAAGGTTTTTAGCAAAATGTTTTATCATTCCTACATAATATGTTTAGTTGATCATGATATCAAGGTAAGATTCGTATCCCCTTTTTAAATAGATCCATATTCTAATTTCAAACTTTTAATTTGAATTTAACATGTCCTTAGAAAGGCAGGAATCAACCATCGCATTCGTTTATTTGTTTATATGTTTTTTCAGCCGATCTTGTGAAAGTCTGTTTATCTGAAAGAGACACGTTAGTGACAGATTCCTTACCTTAGAATATCCCCAGGCGTCAGGCTGGATCCGGAAAGTTTTTGCGTAGCAGTACCCTTGCGCGTCGGTAGGCGGCGTCGTGCGGCTCCGCGTCCGTCGTCGGCGTCGTGATCGCCGGGATGACGTCGCGGGCAGTACTTAGACGCCGCCCCTGCGCGCTGACGTCAGTTCTTCTTTTTCCGCGCCAGCAAGCGCAGATCCGGGAAGAGCAGTGCCCTGGTCATTTTTTGATCATACTTTTTGGTGAATTTTTTCACTGTTTTTTCATCTCTCAAGGTGTCGTAGGGATGCCCGGTTTCAAACGTTGCGGCGCCTGTGCGCGGATGATGTCCGTCACCGACCCGCATTGGGAGTGTCTCTTCTGCCTCGGCCGAGGCCACGACACGGAGTCTTGTACCGACTGCCAGGCCCTCAACCCAAAAGCTTTGCGAGAGCGGTCTCGAAAGCTCCTCGAGGCCCGGCATTCGGCTCCGCGGAAGCCCCGGTCGCGTGAGAGGTCCAGGGGTCGATCGCGGAGTCCACACCGGTCGTCGGCGTCGAAGTCTTCTTCGTCCGGTAAGTCCAAACACAAGAAGTCCAAAAAGCATCATCGCTCTAGGACTTCGCCTCGCCGGTCTCGCGACTCGGCTCAGGCCCCTCCCGGCACCGTCCCCGCGGCCCCGGACATGCCTGTGGAGTCGCCCCCGCCATACCCGCCCTTCCCGGGTTCGGGGGCGGATCCGGCCAAAGTGCAGGAATTCCTGTCGGCCATGGCCCGCCTCTTCGGGCCTCCAGGCCCCTCCGGTGCGCCTTCGGGCTCCCGCGGGCCCTGATGGGGTTGCTCCGGCGTCGCCGACGGCTCCGGCCCCGGCGTCGCCCGTGCCTCCAGCCTCGATCCCGGCTCCGGCTTCGGCCCCGATCCCGGCTCCACAACCCCCATCGACGCCGGTCGACCTAACGACACCTCCGCCGGCGCCGATGTCTCCGGTGCCGTTCTCGACGCCGTCCTGGGCTCCGGGCGGCGTCGTCCCCCAGTTCCTTCCGGCTCCGGATATGGATCCGGACCGACGTCGCTCGACGCCGGTTCCGGCGCCGATGGGACCTTGGGTCCCAACTGTCCCTCCTCCTCCTTATTTTGAACCAGAGGAGGACCAGTTGGACTGGGAGGGGTCTGATGACCCTCTGACACGACACTGTCAGTACGATGAGGACTGGACAGAGAGTCTAGGGGAGGCCAGTGGTCTGGATACTTCCCCTGACACTGGCATGCTGTCTCCTCCCGTGGCTACGGAGGAGGGAGCCAATTTTGGTACGGTGTTGCGTAGGGCAGCTGGGGCCTTACGTCTCCAACTCCCTACTTTGACGGTCAAGCCTAACATCTTGACAGAGGTGCTTCAGCCGGCAGCCTCCTCTGCGGAGACTGTGCTGCCGTTTAACGACGCCCTCACTGACGTTCTTTTGGGCGCCTGGTCCAAGCCCAACACAGGGGCTCCTGTGGATCGGAACGTGTCACGACGCCATCGCCCAGCTCCGGGCGACCCCCTGTTTCTCTCTGTCCACCCCACTCCTGAGAGCTTGGTTGTCCAAGCCTCCGCTTCCCAAACCGCCTTCCCTACCGCTCCTCCGGATAGGGAATCCAAACGCCTGGATCAGTTTGGGAAGAAAGGTTTTTCTTCCTCCAGTGCTGGCTTGCGGTCCGTTAACACCGCTTGTCTTTTGGGCCGATATACCCACTCCCTGTGGGATTCGGTGGCGGATGTTTTGCCCCAGTGTCCTGAGGAGGTCCAGACACTGCTTTCCCGCGCCATTGCGGAAGGAAGGGATGCGGCTAAATACACAATACGATGTGGCCTTGACACCGCCGACTCGCTGGGCAGGTCTATTGCAACGACGGTGGCGCTCAGACGCCACGCCTGGCTGAGAACCACTGGTTTTTCAGGGGATGTCCAGAATACTCTCATGGACATGCCCTTTGATGGAGTCGGTCTTTTTGGGTCCAAAGCAGACCATGCGTTGGAGCGCTTTAAGGACTCACGGGCTACTGCCAAGTCCCTGGGCCTTTCTGCTACACGCCCTCCGCTGACTTCTGCTTTTCGTCCCTATCGTGGCCACGGTAGGGGCGCCCCTTCACGTCAGCAGCCCAGCCACCGGCCCGCGCAGCAGGCGTCTTCGCGTGGCCGAGGACGTGGATTCCGCCGTGGCGGATCGGGCAACCAGCGTGCGGGTCAGGCCACCACCTCCAACCCGTCCGCGGCCTCCAAGCCCTCCTAGTCCCTCCTTTCAGGTGCACAGCACGCCAGTAGGGGGCAGGGTCCGCCATCACCTTCCCCACTGGCGTACCATCACCTCGGACAGGTGGGTCTTGGACATTGTCCGAAGGGGCTACTCCCTTCCCTTCGAGACCACCCCCCCAGCCATGCCACCTCAATTCCACCGCATGTCAGGGGATCACTTGATGCTTCTACAGAAGGAAGTCACGGCCCTCTTGACCAAGAGGGCCATCGAGCGTGTTCCGACCCCAGAAGTAGGGCGTGGTTGCTACTCCCACTACTTTCTGGTGCCCAAAAAGGACAAGGAGGACATGCGTCCTATCTTGGACCTCCGGAACGTCAATCGCTTCCTCCGGAAGGAGAAGTTCAAGATGCTCACCCTAGCTCAGGTCTTGACTGCCCTCGACCCTGGAGACTGGTTGGTAGCGTTGGACTTGCAGGACGCATATTTCCACATCCCCGTCCTGCCGGCCCACCGGCGTTACCTTCGGTTCACGGTAGGCCCGAGCATTTTCAGTTCACCGTGCTCCCCTTTGGCCTTACAAGTGCCCCTCGGGTGTTCACGAAAGTGATGGCGGTGGTCGCAGCTCATCTGCGCCGGGCAGGGGTTTCGGTCTTCCCCTACCTCGACGACTGGCTGCTGAAGGCGGGCTCGTCCCAGGCAGTCGTCTCCCACCTCCAGACTACGGCCGAACTCCTGCACTCGCTGGGGTTCTCCATCAATGTGCCGAAGTCGCATCTGATTCCTTCTCCACAGCTCCTTTTCATCGGAGCAGTTCTGGACACGACGCAGTTTCGGGCCTATCCTCCCGAACGGCGAGTCCGGGATATTCAGGCTATGATTCCGATCTTTCAGCCTTTATCCTGGGTTTCGGTACGGATGACCCTGAGGCTGCTGGGCCTCATGGCCTCCTGCATCCTGCTGGTCAATCATGCCAGATGGCATATGCGGGCTCTGCAGTGGGACCTGAAGTTCCAGTGGGCGCAGCACCAGGGCAACCTGTCCGATCACGTCCAGATCTCGGAGGGGACTGCAAGACAGTTGCAGTGGTGGCTCTCGAACCGGCAATGGGTCATGGGCAGATCCCTCTCCCTTCCCCAGCCAGAGCACACAGTTGTGACGGACGCGTCCCTTTTGGGATGGGGCGGTCACATGGGAGAGGCGGAGATCAGAGGCCTCTGGTCTCCGGCGGAGTCCCGGCTCCATATCAACCTTCTGGAGCTCCGGGCGATCCGACTTGCACTCAAGGCATTCCTTCCCTCTGTCAAAGGGAAGGTAGTGCAGGTGTTCACAGACAACACCACCGCCATGTGGTACTGCAACAAACAAGGCGGGGTGGGGTCTTGGACCCTTTGTCAGGAGGCTCTGTGCCTCTGGACATGGCTGGAACATCAGGGCATGTTCCTGATGGTTCAACACCTGGCAGGTTCCCTAAACGCCAGGGCGGACGAACTCAGCCGCAGGTGCATGATGGATCACGAATGGCGTCTTCACTCGGAAGTGGCGCAAGGACTCTTTCTACAATGGGGAGAGCCTTGGTTAGATCTATTCGCCACCGAAGAGAACGCGCAATGTCATCAGTTCTGCGCGTTGGAATTTCCAAGGCGGCACTCGCTCGGCGACGCTTTTCGTCACGAGTGGAGTTGCGGTCTGTTGTACGCCTTTCCGCCTATACCACTTCTACCCAGAGTGTTGAAGAAGATTCGGCACGACCGGGCCCAAGTCATTCTTGTGGCTCCGGACTGGGCTCGAAGAGTTTGGTATCCTGAGCTACTCAATATGAGCGTAGATCCCCCGATCCGTCTGCCTCTTCGGGAGGATCTTCTGTCGCAGCAGCAGGGGACGGTCCTCCACCCGAACCTGTCCAGTCTACACCTGCTTGCGTGGAGATTGAGCGGCAGCAGTTGATTCCTTTCGACTTGCCTCCCGAAGTTTGTGATGTGATTCTGGCAGCCAGGCGTCCCTCCACTAAGGTGGTATACGCCTGCCGGTGGAACAAATTTGTGGCATGGTGCACAGCAAAGGCTGTGAATCCCCTCTCTGCCCCTCTTTCTGAGGTCCTTCTGTTCCTTCTTTCTCTGGCCCGACAGGGTTCTGCCCTGGGTACCATCAAGGGTTATCTTTGTGCTATCTCGGCCTTCCTCAGGCTTCCTGATCAGCCCTCCCTTTTCAAGTCCCCTGTTGTTAACAGGTTCTTAAAAGGCATTACTCACCTCTTCCCTCCTGTTCCGTTTGTGATGCCTCAGTGGGACTTGAACTTGGTTCTTACCTTTTAATGTGCGCTCCCTTTGAGCCTCTACATAACTGTCCTCTTCGTCTTCTGACTCTGAAGACAGCCTTTCTGGTGGCCATCACCTCCGCTCGGCGGGTGAGTGAGCTCCAGGCTCTATCTTGCAAACCTCCCTTTCTGTCTGTTCATCCGGACAAGGTTGTTCTTCGGACGCGTCCGTCCTTCTTGCCAAAGGTGGTTACTGCTTTCCATATTGGGCAGACCATCACTTTGCCCACCTTCTTTCGGCCTCCGCATCCTTCCAGAGAGGAGGAGAGGCTCCACCGTCTGGACCCAAAACGTGCGCTCTCCTTCTATATTGACCGCACAAAACACTTCCGGGTGGATGACCAGCTCTTTGTTGGCTACGTGGGCGCCAAAAAAGGTCGGGCGGTGCACAAGAGGACCATCTCCCGCTGGGTTACCTTGTGCATCAAGACCTGCTATTCTTTGGCTAAGAAGGAGCCTCCTGTTGGGCTGCGGGCCCATTCCACCAGGGCAACGGCTGCTACCACGGCTTTGGGCCGCGGTGTTCCGCTGCCGGTTATTTGTCAGGCAGCTACGTGGGCCTCGCTGCACACGTTTACAAAGCATTACTGCCTTGACAGTCAGGTCCGGAGGGACGGCTTCTTTGGCCGTTCAGTCCTCCAGGACTTCCTTGTCTGATCTTTGTTCGCAGACCCACCACCGGGGTTGGTATTGCTGGGGTATCTATTCTAAGGTAAGGAATCTGTCACTAACGTGTCTCTTTCAGATGCACAAGTTACTAACTTGTGTAACGATATATCTGTAAGAGACAGTAGTTAGTGACAGATTCCTACCGCCCACCCATCCTCCCCGTTCTGCGAACTGATTTCTAGGGTTAAGGACATCCCTTTCAGGGCCCTAGTATTTTTCAGACACCTATGTCAGCTTCTTGCATGGCTCTGCGTTCCTGGCGCGGAAAGTCGTGTACAGAACTGACGTCAGCGCGCAGGGCGGCGTCTAAGTACTGCCCGCGACGTCATCCCGGCGATCACGACGCCGACGACGGACGCGGAGCCGCACGACGCCGCCTACCGACGCGCAAGGGTACTGCTACGCAAAAACTTTCCGGATCCAGCCTGACGCCTGGGGATATTCTAAGGTAAGGAATCTGTCACTAACTACTGTCTCTTACAGATATATCGTTACACAAGTTAGTAACTTGTGCTTTATGTTTATGAAATTAATATGCACATGGGCACTTTAAATACCACTGAGAGCACCGTAGTTGGATCACGAAATCAAGGCCAGGCTTGGCCAAAACGCGTCATGGCGCACTGTGAAAAATAAAGATTTTGCACTTATCTTTGGTTTCTGTGTCCCGACGTCTCCTGTGTGGAATTGACGCAACGGGTGTGTTATGTTATGTTAAATGGATTTCTAAAGCGCATAGCTGCTGAAGGGCTTCCCAGCGCTAAATGAGTGAACCAAGGAAGGGAAATAAGTGAGTACGTTAAAAGTACTGTAGAAATATCCATGTCTTTAGCGTTTTCCTGAAACTAGATTTGACTTCCACAAATCTCACTTCACGTGGCAATGCATTGCAGAGCTTAGGTGCCAGATGTGAGAAGAATCTACCTCCCCATCTTGTTCTCTTAATTCTTGTGGTTCTGAGAAGGTGTTCTTGAGATGATCTTAAACTTCTATTAGGGACATATGGCACAATCATGCCTCAGATTTTCAGGGGACCTCTGTTGTTTATTGCTTTATGGGTCAAGCAAAGTGCCTTAAATTTGATCCTGGCGTCGATCGGGAGCCAATGTAGCTGTTTCAAATGCTCCCCTACTGGTTCATGGCTTGGGATCTTACAAAGAAGCCTAGCTGCAGCGTTCAGCACAACTTGGAGTTATTTTATGACGTATTTTGGGGAGCCTAGGTAAAGAGAATTACAATAATCAAGACAGGAAATTCACTATGCATGAATTACTATTTTTCTTAAATGTTTTGGAATCAGCTCCAGGACCTTTCGGATCATTCTAAGTAGTCTGAACCAGGAGCCGGCCAGCTTTTTTTCTTGTACTTCCATTGTCAATTCATTGTCCATCCAGATTCTGAGGTTCTTGATGAAAGGCTTAGGAGCTGGCGAGTTCCCCATACAGCTTGGCCAGCTGGACAGAGGCCTGGGAACCGATTTGCTACCCAGAATCATCAACTCTGTCTTGTCCCCATTTAACTCAAGCAGCTGCTGGTCATCCACTCCGCTATGTTTTCCAAGCATGGCGCCAATTGTTTACAGTCCAAATTTGCTCCTGTATTGAAGGAGACCACCAGCTGCGTATCATCTGCATATGAGACCACGGAGATGCTAAACTCCTGGACGATATCAGCCAATGGTCGCATATACATATTGAACAATGTAGGGCTGAGTGAGGAAGCCTGTGGCACCCCACATATCAAAGGCATATTGTCAGAGCAGTAGCTGGATTCCATGACTTGGAAGGACCTATCATCCAGAAAGGACACCAGACAATCCAAGGCTTTATCCTGGATCCCAATCTCCCTAAGTCTATTTAGCAGTGTGGTGTGATCCAAGGAGTCAAATGCCGTGCTCAGCTCTGAGAGTAGTATTGGGACTGAGGCACCTTGATCAAGAGTGCATTTAAGCTCTTCTGTGACTGCCAGAAGGGCAGATTCAGTGCTATGCTGTGCACGAAAGCCCAACTGTGTGGGGTGAAGACAATACTTGTTTTCCAAGAAATCAGACAACACCTGATTTACATGTTTCTCTAAAAGCTTTCCTACAAACGCTAACAGCGGTCTAATGATTGCATGTTTCCATCTTTTTGGGACTGTTCCTGACACTAATGAGTGATTGAGAATTTCAACTATCGAAGGGAGAATAGCCTCTACGCCTTTATATAAGACGTGGGGGTGTGCTGGATCTAAAGGAGATCCCGATTTGATATTACTCATAAGAGTTCGTACTGTAACTTTGTTCAGAGATGGGAAGTGGGTTAAGACAGGAGGAGTAGCAGCCAACAAAGGGCCTGTTGCATAGTTTGTAGCTGTCCCAGTCCCTCCTTGCAATGAGTCATATATGTCTATGACCTTTTTATTGAAGAAGACAGCTAACTCATTACATCTTGTCTTAGAGGGATGTAAAAGGGAATTACCCTGGTTCAAAGTTTTCAAAGATTTAACAACTTAAAAAAGTTCCTTAGGGGAATTTACTGCCTGACTTATCTTCTCCTCAAAGAATTTTGCCTGGGCCTCTTTGATGCCATTGTGATAAAGCCTAATGGTTGACTTATAACTAGCTTTTAGAAGTGGATCGTAATCCTTCCTCCATTTTCTCTCCAACTTCTTGCAAACCTTTCTTAGGGAGACTAAGTGAGCATTGAACCAAGGTGCCCTTTTGGTGTTCGTTTTGACTTAGCTGCAGTTTAAGGGATACCCTTATCTAGTGACTGAGTAATCCAGCTTTCCCAGTGAGTATAGGCCTCATCCAGATTTCCTTTTAAATTTGGGGTAGAGGTTTCCAAAGTTTTCAACCATCCTTCCAGGTTGAGTGTGGAACGAATATGTGTGTGTCTATGTATATATATATATACATATATATATATCATTCAAAAGAGCAGTACTTGGGATGATTTGAAGAGAGAGTAAAAGAAAATGTTTCAGAAGCAGACAACAAAGTTGGACCAGAGCAGGTAGTGAGAAATATGCAAATGACACATGGATGACAGCTGATGGGAGACCAGTGTTACCTGATAGTTTGTTTTTAGCAATGACACAATACTTCCACAGGCACACACCTTTAGGGAGAGATGCCATGACACGCCTCTTTAGACAAAATTGGTTTAATCCCTGGTTCAGGATGCTTGCAGAAGTGTGTCATCGATGTGTGACATATCTACAAATGAATGCAGGGAAAAGAACACACATTACACTGAGTCACATAGGGAGATCAGACGGTCCTTTCAACAGAATGCAAATGGACTTCATTGAGATGCCTGTCTGCAACGTGCTGAGATGTGTCCTGGTCATAGTATGCATCTTCTTGAGATGGGTGGAAGCCTACCCAACCAGAGGAAATGACAGTCTCACTGTAGCAAAACTGTTATTGCGAGAACTGATCCCCAGGTATGGAATGCCGGTTTCTCTATAATCAGTGAGGTCCTGAAGATGATTTTCAAAGCATTACAGACTGAGCAAAGACTGCACAGTTGCTATTGATATGACATTGAAAAGTCTAAAAGGTTGCTTGAAAGTATGAACGAGACTGACACAAACTAATTCTCATATTTTCAAATTGTAAAGAAGATTTACCTAGGCCTGAGCCCGCAGTAGAAGTGTAGTGATAACATTTTTAAAAGAAAACAGAGTAGGGTTAAGGATTGTCTGTACGAAGATTGCTTAGCTGAAAAACTGTTCATAAAAGCTAACCACATTAAGAAACTACTTGCAGAATTCTCCGCTAAACTTTTGAACTTTGCTATATATAATCTGGTTCTAGACAAATATGTGTTGCCTTTGAAATAAGTGTAAATATATTATGTGTTCAATTTTCATAATAACAGTAATAATGATTATAAAAGTGCTAGTAGGGTTTTATTAGACACCTGAGAAAGACCTTAGATCTGCAAATTTAACTAAAACACATACATACATGAATGATGAAGAGCAATTTAAAGCTTTGTTTGACGAATACAAGAGATATGATTACATAACTAATGTTTACTCTGGATTAGTACAGGAATATACACATGCCATGGGAGTTCAAGACTTTTATGTCTGTACTCATTTACCATCATCAATAACTGAAGAAGTCACATATTATCACATACCATTATTATATGCAATTTCCTATAGCATACTGCTTTCACTTGTATATAGACAAAAACACTATGAATATTTTTATTCCAACTATGAGTTAATACTTTCTAGAGTGCATCGAATAGAAAGCATTAATTTACACTCCAAGCAAAAGAAATGGACACAGCCTGGCACTGCTTTTTGCCACATAGAGCTGTAAATAGTGTCAAAGATTATCAAAACAATGTAACCTGCTTAATGCGACCACTAGAGAAAGTTTTCATTATGGCTCTAGAGGAAAGAAACACTAACATAACACGTAGTAAAGATAAACATAGTGATGTTTTGAAAACTGTTTGGAAGAAAGGAGAAGATGAATTCAGAAAGAAAATGGTTTACCCAAAATTAAGATTAGACAATCAACATAAAGCAAATATATGTGTTTTATAAAAGAAGAACATCCAAATGAACCAGACATGCAGGGATTAGTTGTGGTGAACATTCGAATTATTGGGAAGATCATGGCAAATTTTACAGGGAGTAGAATCTGCAATTCCAGGAGTTTATTTTGTTTGCACACAGGATGCTTATTTCCAGTTACCTGCTGACTAGGAGGGTATTTGCTATTTAGCTGTATTATTTCCTAAAATGTACCATGTGTATAGTATAGATGCATTAACAATGACACCAGCACACAGACACACACATAGTACAGAAAGTGGAGTTTAATTAGTGGGAGACATATTTGGTGCAATCATTTCACCTGTAGGAGTCATAATAAATGATGAAAAGATTAGGAAACTGTAAACTCTTGTCGACAAACTGGCAACCAGTACTTATGGAGCTTTATTAGTAGTAAACACTGAGCTTGTAGCAATTAGATCCATGGTTTTGCAGGATCGCTTAGCATTAGATATTGTACTCACAGAAAAAGGCGGAGTCTGCAAGATGCACAAATTAACCCACTGTTGTTCATACATACTTGATGAGAGTAAGAAAACAGAAGAAATTTCAAAGAACATTTCAGATTTGAAACCTGATTTTGAAGAATTGGAAATGCCTAGCATTTTAAGAAAATTTCGAAAAGGGATTCGTACAATCAGAAATTGGATTACAACAGCAGGAGGAGGTATTGTGAAAGCTATACTTGTGCCAATACTAATTATAGGGCTTTGCTTGTTATTTTTATTTGCTTTATATAAAGGCTGTAGCTATTACTCACACAAGAGAAAGGGCAGAGAAGAATAAAATGTTTGAAAAAGAATTAGACCTAAATAATCTAGTGAATGATGATTATAGAAAGTCATTAAAATTCCAAAGTTTAAAATAAAAACAACAAGATTCAACTGACGAGGAAAGTGCCCTTTGAGCAGAACTCACATGTGAAATAAAGATAATGTGACGGTTAAGATAACCATCAGTTGGGGGAATTGAAGAAGCTAACTAATTAAGATACAAATCCTTTAGAATAACAGCTATATGTGCATTAATTAACATAACAATTTAAAGATGAAATGAGACATTTAAATGTGGAAACTGCACTATGCAGACATAGTATAGGCTGCAGAAACGCTTAAATGCAAGTTTTTCTTTTAACTAGAAGTGAACTCGACATTGCTAAGATGTGTACAATGAAATTTAGAAGATTGACCTTTTTTTAATGAAATATTCGTCATAACGGCAGAATGTTCTGGTTTACCAAATGTATTGAAGTTTGCTAAGAAACATTATTGTAATAACTAAACTTCCTATTCTTCCCATATTAGTATAGTTATACAATTTTAAACAGTATTTCTTGTTCATGTTAATGAAATGTAGTGCTATCACTCGCAAAAGGCAAAGACTTGCATAAAAAACATCTTCAGCTGTTCATAACAACAGATGTCTCCGACAATAGAGGTGCACACCTGCAAGACTTAGTGATAAGCAACCACTAGCTCCAAGAAGTCAAAGCTGCACATAAATATACTGGACTTTAGAGATGATTTATCAGAAAATATACTGGAGTTTAGAGCAATCATACTAATGCTCAGGGCCTGCTTGCCACAAATAAAGGGAAAAGAAATATGAATGAGAAAAGACAGCCTACCTAATCTCAGCGGCGGTTCATTCTTATGGGCGAAGGCGCGTCACCCCGCATGCTGGGAGCGCAGCAAACAACGTAAATTAAATAACATGGGAATAATTTTCATCAATGGAAGTGCACTTCGAATATGAGGGCAGGTGCAGAGCATTCCGACTTGCATACATACAGTTGCCTAAAGTGCAAACTGCGCATGTCGGATTGGTCGGCTGTCTTCCTACAGCCAGACCGACATGCGCACTTCAGAGGCAGTAATGTGTAAACTATGATTGCCAGGCGGACTGTAGACAGAGGCTCCTAGTCTCTAAAGGAGCACTGCTTTAGTCTGCTCTGACCCCTCATGGAGCTACTGTCATGCCGAGAGCAGCTTCAGGATTGGTTGGGTTCTTGGCTCTTCATTAAGTTCTGAGTCACCTCCCATTCTGACCGTGGTTTCTGGGAGCAGTCGAGACTTCATTCCCAAGTCCGGGCATAGCTTTTGGAAGCAGTCAAGTCTTCGTTCCCCAGTCCGGGCGTGGTTCTGGGAGCAGTCAAGACTTTGTTTCCCAGTCTGGCGCTTTAGAGGGTTTCCCAAGGCCACAGATGAAGATGCTGAAAGTACTATTGATAGGTGAGAGTCATGTTCAAAAGAGATAAATTAATGGAGGAGGGTTATAATCCAGGTCCTACTGTGCAAAGTTTACATCTCTCCCGGAGGAATACTAACTATTGTGTGGTAGTCCAAAAGTATTTTTGACAGTAGTGTTTGAGATTGACATATACGAGTGAGTGATGGTATACATGATCGCAGAGTTACTGCTAATCCGAAGCACTGGTACACGTGTTAAAGTACTGGACTGTAGATGTCTAGAAAACCAAGATGGCCGGCCATAACTTCTTTCCGCCTTTATTTGCGTGAATGTTTCAAGAGCTGCTGGTTTCTGTAGTTCAGTCAATCTTGTATCTCTCAAAAAACAGACGCTACCTTTATCTACTACAATGGCATTGGATGTATCGACCTTTGAGGAATGAAAGAATGTAAACGTCTGACCCGTGACATAGATGACAGAAGCAAACATGTAACCCACAGAGCCATGCTATCTATCTTATTCAAAAACATATCTTGTTCTGTTACTACTTTAACAGAAGAATTGGCAAGGTGATGGAACCGACTGAAGATATAAAACATGGCAGGATTGTTGTGTTGGAGGTGGCTATCATGAGTGCTTGTGTATACAGAATGGTACGGGAAACAAACGTCTGATAGACTGCATGTAGGAGGGGAGGGTGCATTGGAATTAGAGTTAAGCGTGTTTAGGTACACATTGTGACAACCATTACGAAGAGAAGAGCTGAAATGCAGCCCCAGGGGGAGATTTACAAAAAAAACATGCAGCGCAGCCCCCCGCGAGGCTGCGCTGCGTTGCACGACAGGGAGGGAGCAGGAGAGCACCATATCTTCAAAGAAATGGCTCTCTCCTCCCCTTTCCCTTGCGCCGGCGCTGATTACAGCTTCCATGCGCCACGCACACACCTTAGCGCTAGGGTGTGTGCATTAGTCTAGCATAGGTTTTTTGTTTTTTTTTAGTTTTTCAATTTTTTTATTTTAGCGAGGTGTACACATATAAATTGGAAAGCAGACAAATATTATACATTCAGATAAGACAAAAAAAAAAAAAAATTAATACTTAGGCAAAAACAATCTGAGACCATCCATAGTCAATTAGAAAACATATCATATTAACATTCGAGGAAATTCCAAATACGATTAAATCTTATCATTGAACGAATAGATCGAGTTTTGGCTAATGCTCGTTCCTTTTCATAAATATCCTTCATAAGAATCAGCCAATCAAAAAATGAAGGTGGATTAGAATTAATCCACTCTCTAGCTATACATAGACGGGCTGCCACTAATAGAATAGACATTAAGTTTCCCATATAAGGATCATCACATATCTTATACCCCAGCATTATTTCTTTGATCGATATAGTTAGATCAAGATTCAACTGTTGACCAATATATTGTGTGACTCTTTCCCAGAACTCTGATAATTTAGGGCATAGATAAAACATATGAAGGATATCAGCCGCCTTTTGACCGCATTTAGGACAGATTGTTCTATCCATACTCCTACTGCCTGGTACTTGTGTTACTAGTTGCCATTTTGTTATTTTGTCTGGAGTATAATATAACATGCAGATAGTTCGAAACTGTTGTAACTTTAGACTTACAGAATGTACTGAGTTATTTAATTTGTCTAGAGCCATTGTGATTTCAGATGTTTCTATATCCATATTCAAAGTCTGATTCCATTTATTTGCTAATTCGCTAAGATCAGCACTTTTAACACTCCACAAATGTCCGTACATTGTACTAATTCTAATTTTGTGAGCAAGATTTAAAAAACAAGTAAGGACTATATGAGAGTGCGGCAAATGCATTAGTTTTTGTTTGAAGAAATAGTCTCTGAGTTGCAGATACTTAAAAATGACTGATGTGGGAGACCAAAAGATTGTTGTAATGATAAGTAGGTGGAGAAGCCAGAATGATCATATAGCTGTCCCAATCTATCAATACCATGTTTAGCCCAATTGGAAGCAGATCCGTCATGAAATATATTTGGAAGAGATGGATTGTTCCATAGTTGAAAATATTCATGTCTAACAAGGTCATCAAAAGTAAGCGATAGATAACAAAGAATTTCCTTCCAAATACATGCAATGTCCCTTATAGTCTTGAATCAAACTCTTTTATAGTAATTAGGGTCGTTAATCCTATACAAGAACATACGATTGTCATTACCTAAAGCTAAAGTAAGCCCATAATATGAGAGCTTATCAGTTAAAAGGCTTTGTATACGTCCTGTAAAGAAGTACAATTTAAAGTCAGGAAGTTGCAAACCCCCAAATTTATAAGGAAACTTAAGAAGTTTTATCGATCGACGAGCTTTTTTATAGCCCCAAATAAAACTACTGATTGCACCCTCTAATTTATGAAAAAAATAATTGGGAACCCGTAAAGGAATCGCCCGAAACAGATATAAAAATTTAGGTAGAATGATCATTTTAATTATATTAATCTGGCCAATAATAGTTATGGGTAGCTTATTCCAATTCTTAAACTGTTTAATTACTGTCTGTAACAATGCTCCATAATTTAATTTCCAAATTTGGTCCACATTTTTAGTGATCCTAATACCTAAATATGTGGCCTCTGTACAAGTTCCGCGAATAGATGTATCTGGTGGCAGATTATGTATTATTTGTGTTTTACTTATATTGAGCTTATAGCCCGAGAAAAGCCCAACATTTTTTGCTTCTTCCTTTATTATATCAGCAGTAGTTACTGGGTCTGATGTAAATATCGCAATGTCATCCGCATATGCGGCTACTTTAAGTTGATACGCACCGTTATTGAATGGGGTGATATCTACATTTTGATTCAATGTTTCGATGAAAGGCTCGATATAAAGAGCAAAAAGTAGAGGAGAAAGTGGACACCCTTGTCTCGTACCACGTTGTATGCAGAATATCTTAGAATTCAGATTAGCATATATTAGCTTGGCCTGCGGGTTAGTATATAGTGCCTTAATCCAGTTCATAAACCGATCTGGTATTGCATTATTACGTAGTATCTGCCATAATGCATCCCATACCACCCGGTCGAATGCTTTCTCAGCATCTAATAAAATCATCCCCATGGTACTCGATGTTTTATGAGCGATATCAAATGCAGTTATAGCCGTGTTAACATGTGCGGTAGTATCCCTGCCTGAAATAAATCCGTGTTGGTGTTCAGATACCAGATCTGGCATATATGATGCCAGACGATTTGCCAATACTTTAGAGAATATTTTAGCATCAGTATTTATAAGGGATATTGGTCGATAAGACCCACATTCATCTGCGCTCTTCCCTTTTTTAAGAAAAAAACCAATATTAATCATATCCCAAGAATCAGGAACTTGCTTGCACTCAGCTATCTGGTGCATCACTTCTTGGAACAGTGGGAGAATTAAAGTTTTAAAAGTTTTATAAAACTCCAGTGGTAGGGCGTCGTCTCCGGCTGCTTTACCTAAAGGCAGCGCAGCTATAGCAGTTGCGATTTCATCTTCTGATATATCAAGTTGTAGGTGTTCTATAGCCTCTGAATCAAGAACAGAGGGCCTCAATGATTGTTGTAAATATTCTTCAGCCACCACTGAATCATAATTTTCTGACAGAGCATATAATTCCAAGTAGAATTGATAAAATTGCTCCAAAATTAGATTAGTCGAGTTGTATATAATACCATCTTTGCCTTTAATTGAGTCTATCCTGGTTTTAGCTTTCTTATCTGCTACCTGATAAGCCAATAAGCGACCGACTTGATCCCCGTATTCATATCTATTCATTCGACTTTTATTATAAGCAGCAGCCACTTTCTCTTTAAATCGCCGGGTCATAAGTGCCCTTGTACTTATTAATTCAGAATATATAGCTTCTTTATTTAACCCATTCGCCATAATCTCTTGAGCATGTAGCAGCATGTAGCAGCTCCAAATTTGTTAGATTATTGCATAGCTCCTTCTCCCTCCCTTGAATAGCTTTATTCAATTGATAAATATATTGCTGTGTAGATCCTCGAATCACAGCTTTCATTGTATCCCATATTATAAAAGAAGAAGCAGTGCCTATGTTGTGTTGTAAATAATCAGTAAGAACCCCTGTAGTACGAGAGATATATTCGGGATCGCACAGCAAATGCCTAGGAAATGAAAAAGAGCGAGAACACTTGTCCTCTAAGGAAAATTGCAAGTATATTAATAGAGGGTTGTGATCAGATGTTATTCGCGGGCATACTTCGATATCTATTCTCCCTAAAAGGGAGCAATTCACCAGAATTAGATCAATTCTAGAGTAATGTTGATGAGGTCTAGAGTAATACGTGAAGCCAGGTTTAGTTGGGTATAATGTACGCCATACATCAGCCATCCCATGAAGTCGGGCCATTTCCAAAATTGACCTTCTAACTCTATTCATTCTTGGAGAAGCATAACGATTAGATGAATCCATAGAGTAATTTAAGGTACAGTTAAAATCCCCTAAGATTATGATTTCCCCCTGCCAATCCAAAAGCTCCATCATTAGTTTCTCGAAGATAGTAGGATCATCTTGGTTTGGACTTAGCGCTAGGGTGTGTGCATTAGTCTAGCATAGGTTTTGTACAGGAAGGATACCCTTCCTGTACAAAATACGATGCCCAGACACATGCAAAATCTTTCCGACTTTGTATGCGTGCTGCACAGTGCAGCATGCATGCAAAGTCGGAGAAAGAGGAGAAATGAAAGCATTTCTCCTTCCGTGCGCCTACTTGAAAAGGGCGTCGTTTTCACACACTAAACCCAATCCACTTTATTTAGTAAATTGGATTTAGCGTGAGAAACCTTGGGTGGTTGTATGGGAATGCCAATGCTCCACCCTTGTTACGCCCCCCCATGGCGCAAAGTAATGCGAAGCAGTGCTATGCGCTACTTCGCATTACTTTTCCGTTATTTCCAGCGCTAAACAAGTTTAGCGCTGGAAAGTAAATAGGGAAAAAAAGATTTTGCGCCGATTTGCGTCACTTTTGTGATGCAAACACGGTGCAAAATCTCAGTAAATCTCCCCCCCCAGTCTCCCCGAGCAAAAAACGATTCTTTGTAGGCCCTGGGCTCTGCCATGTAGCCTGTCAGTTGCTGCTGGGCCAATGTGCTGAGCATTTAATTAAAATGATTGTTGCGCTGCTCAAATAAGTAGCAAGTAGCTTAGTAGCATCCCTGTTTCTGAAATATATAAACCTCCCAGTGCGCACATATCTGTTTTGAACTGATTCACAAATATATTCACCAGCAGACAAACAGAAAGAATTAGGTTTTACTTCGTGTGACTGGACAAACATAAATCATCTCCTGTGTAAGATATCTACCGCACACTCCAACATCTTTACTTGTCTCAACCTCTTTCTTATTGCTATATATTATACGTGGGCTAATTGTTTGGTTTTGAATGAAATATATCCATTATATAGCTATTTGCAGAACAATTTTGCTCCTTGATGGTGTTGGAAGGCGCAATTGTTCAATGATTTTTTCCAGACGATGCAAAGTGGTATCTTACATGCACCACCATTTGGGCCACGTTTGATGCTTATAGAATCAACCTAGCACTTCATAATACTGACAATATACAGAGAGTGCACATATGCTCGTAGGTGTTACTACCAGGGCCCATCAAAAGACAATTGGCCGGCCTACTGTAAACCCAGACGCTGATATTGTCTCTGTTCCTAAAATAAAGCCGTTTTGGCTTGAAAAATCGGGACTCCCCTCCCTCCCGAATCCGGTCTATTGGCATGTTTGAGTGAGCCGTGAGCCCCGAGTCCTTCTGCTGCTGATTCACCTCACCACTTACAAATGTCACTAGCCGCCACTGCCTAATCTACAGCTGCAAGAGGGATCCCCTCTCCTATTCCAAAATACTTAGCAACTGCGGTACAGGGTGAAAACTCAGTGTCTCTCTCACATTACATGTCCTAGAGTTGGAGTACCACCCAGAAGGGAAAGGAACTTGGTCATAGTGTTTCCCACTGGGATTTGTTCACGGCTCAGCAGAATACACAGTTCCATTTATTCTCCAGTGAGTGGCGGCTTCTGTAAAGTTAATGATAAGCATTCTTGATTCCACACTAATATGGAAAAGGAAACCGGAACAGTGTACCTTTGTATTGATAGCACCAGCATGAACCAAACCATACTGGTTCACAGACTTATTGAGCCTATCAGCACAGAGTCCACCCACCTTCAAACCAGACCAGCAGCTAATCCGCAGGCAACACAGGTACTGCATCACACTCCGCATCATCATAGCTGCAGACAGAATGGTTGCTGAAGAGACAGAGTCTGAAATCCTGGACATTCCTAACAACCGCTGCAAGAGCAGATTTCCCATCAGGGTCATACACATTTGAATGGAAAAGATTTATCATGTGATCTACAACACAAAATCTGGATCCTCTCTCGATTACTCCTCAACAAATTTAGCCTTGTTGTACCATTTAGCACAATCTTGTCTATGGTACTCTTCCATCAGTATACATCTAGCGGCAACATCCAGATACACAAGGAGGCTGACTATGCAATCCCTTTTCTCTCACAGACTGTTCAAAGAGTTCATGAAAGGCCTTTTCATGATATATCGTTTTCTCTCCAAGCCAGTACCAAAATTGGGAGTTAATACTACTCCAAATGCTTTCATAAACGATTCAGTTGAGCCTATTCATAGAGCTTCGGTTCAGCCATTCTGGGGCTATGGCACTAGTTTGTTTTCACCCACACTGATTCTCAGGCTAATGCTGAAAATAACATTCGAACCGTGTACCTTTATATTAATAGCACCAGGATGGGCTAGGCATCACTAGTTCACAGACTGTTGGCAGAGTGTCTATTTAACTTCAAACCATACCAGAACTGCTTCTCACCAGGGAACACTAATACTGCGCCACATCCCCGCATCCTTACAGCTAACAGAATGGTTGCTGAAGAGCTAGAGTTTGAAAGCATGGACCTTCCACACATTTTAAGGGAAAATCTAGATGAAGCTCAACTATTGGCTGAAGGTCGTCAGTATTTATCCAGAGTTGGGAGTACTGGTAGAAAGCAATGGCCAACCAAAAATAGGTTTCTTTGAACTCTTTCCTCAACTTGGGTAGAACACACCTTTTATTGAGTTTATTAGTAGGCCTTTGCAGTGCATGGCGGCAGGGGTGAACTTTTAAACATTTACAAATTCAAGGCAGAGGTCTGCCATGCACTGCAAGTTATTTCTCTATATTGCTAAGTGATGCCAGCACTACAATAGGGAGTGGTTGCGCAGGGATTAAAATGATGTTTCTTGGCTAAAATCTTGGGCCTGGCAGGATGTGGATATATTTTCCCCAGCCTATCCCAGCACCTATGTGGTCTCCAATGCGTGGGCCCAGGGTCTGCAGCATGCATTTGCATAAAAACAATCTGAAGGGCAAGCATCATTTGTGGAACAATCACTGAGCCCCATAGAACACCATTTACAGCGCACATACAGGTATATTTAGTAGCATTTAAATGGGTGGTACATTCATAGGCCTTTTTCATTTATAGTAAATAGATGCTATGCTTAGTGTTGGGCCAACTTTAGTAAATATACCAGATGGTCTTTTAGCCGCACAACATAGGTACAGTACGCCCCACACACAGCAAGGAGAGCAAGATTGTGAGCGCAGCATAACTAATGGGGCTGTATAGACTTTACCAGGGATTGCTGTTAGACCCCTCACAAGCAGAGGTGCAGGTCTTCTTTTTTCTTTCTTTATTTTGTTTCCAATAAAACCATAAAAGAACATAAATAACATACAATATAAATACACAATTAAAAATCCGTCCACAACCTTTACTTAACAGCACCCTTTAAAACACTGGCAATATAAAAAAGCAGGCCCATTCTGATTGGAGCATTTGTGAATATAACAAAGCTGGCCTGACTTAGGTCAAATTTAAATCTTTTAACAAAGGTTAACAAAGGTAAAATAAACTTCATCCATAAATCTGCATACAACCTACAAAACACAATAAAGTGCAATGTGTAGTGATCTGAAAATGAATCACACCCACAGGCTTTTGGCCTGATGCTAACCTCTTAGCACCACCAATTAACAATTTACCAAATGTACCAAATTTAACCTAAAACTAGTTGCCACATTTAACCTAAAACTAGTTAATAAAAACTGTGGTTCAAGTTGGAAATATAGATCAGAGGTGGTGTTCAATGAAGCATACATGTGTACCGAAGATTTAATAAATTCCTGGGATTCTCTTAAGGATTGCTTATATATAAAAAAAAAATCTTGATCCAGTTCAGGTCCGATTTAACTATACTGTCCATGACATTAAAAGGTTCTGGGTGGCCTAAAACCTTAAAATCAGCTTGAACATAATTCAGCCACGGAGTCTTGGCTGCCCCATCCAGACTCAGTCAATCCTCCAGTACTAGTCTGTTTCACTCATGATATTTGAAATTGATAGCCATCTTATCCGGGATGCATAGCAAGTACATTAGAAACTTTCAATAAATCAAGGTTAAATTGGTTGTCAGGCTCTTCAAATCCCTTAAAGGCCAGTAACCATTCTGACCTACATATTAACAAATTCATAACAAAAAAGGAGCAAACTTTCAAATTCTGTATTCCACCTAAATGCTCACAACTGAAAGAAGAGAAAACAAGAAACAAAGATAGAAGAACATCTCTTCAGATAAAATACACCATTCCTCTTTTATATATAATCTATATACAAAATATACCTAATGTACATGTAAAGTCCCAAAAAAGTTAAGCTCAATATATATTCTGAAAAAATATATGTAATTCATATTCACTAACAATGTCCATATCAATATCTTGTCATAATGTCATAAACCCAACCTTCCTAACAGTTTAGATTGGAATTTTACATTTGAATCAATCCTAATTTTCAATTTAGAATTCACATAGATAAACCTAAAATATCAACTGAGATATCAAAAGGTAAGTCGAGCCAAAAAATTGACCCAGTCAGTTTTCAACTGCAATATCAATAGTTGAGCCGAGCAGACACGTATATTATGGCATCCTGCTGCTTCGTCAGGGCTCTGTCCTCTGTTTAAGTTTTTAAACAAGATAAAAGTGGGGGAGAATAAAACAGAAACACAAACATTTATTATTTACATTAAATATATAAACAAATTTTCTTTGTCTTTTTTTTAATCCTTTTTATAGTTTTGTTTTTCATTTTTTTACAACATTTTT
Organism: Calotriton arnoldi; assembly: GCA_963921515.1. NCBI lineage: Eukaryota > Metazoa > Chordata > Amphibia > Caudata > Salamandridae > Calotriton > Calotriton arnoldi. The sequence continues at coordinate 98,974 of CAWUFW010002486.1, forward strand.
GTAAGACTGCACCACTTCCAATAACATGACATACAGAAATTCTCTTCCTAAAGAAAATGCAGTCCTCACCCATTGTAGTCAGATGAGATGACATTTTAATACAATATGGCAGACAAACAAATTACTACTTATCTTCAACCACGTATCCTATTTACTAGGCATGACTCTAATTATAACATATATCAAAATTCAGCATAATAATTATTGTGTCTCAACAATTGTTAAAAAAAACACCCATTCTCAACATTTTTACTTTGAATTTCTATCAGAGTTTCATCTCCCTCTTCCAAATGTTAATGATTCACTTCAATTCTGCAAATCTTAACGTGCTCTGCTAACAACCTCAATTTCTGCAAAATCAAAAAAGAAAGACAAGAAGAAAAGAAAACATGAAAAATTATTGAAACAAAAATTACCTCAAATATATGTACAAAGAACATTCGACTAACAACCCAGCACTTACCTAACAATAAGTTATCTCTAGTTGTAATCACAAATGACAAATCTTCTTCACATACACAACACCTTCCACAGTATTACACAGGGAGGGAACAAAGAACCAAGGGGCTCATTATGATGGCGGAAGGACCGCCACCGCCGGGCCGGCGGTGGCGGTCCTTCCGCCATCACCGAGCATTTTACCCACCGCCAAATTAGGATGGCGGTGGGTATCGCGGTGGACGCAAAGTCCGTCAGCCGCTTTTCCGCCGGAAGCAATCGCACCGATTGCCTGGCGGACGGAAAAGGGCCACTAATATGGTGGCGGTGCCTAGCAGGCACCGTCCGCCATATTATGATGTGTCCTGGAATAGGCCTTTCCATGGCGGCGCTGCCGCCATGGAAAGGCTGGCGGGGATTGGGTTTGGGGGCCCGTTGCGGGCCCCCTCTGTGTGGGAGGAGGGTGTAGGTGCACTGGGGGTTACCCATGGTACCCCCCTACATTTCCATGCACAAGGTGGCAGGCACCGCGTGGTGCCTGCCACGTTGTGCATGGAAATGCACATCCTGGCCTTTTAACATTGCGAACGGTGCTGCAGCCAGCAGCACCGTCCGCAATGTTAAAAGGCCAGGATGCACCCGCAAGTATGGTGGGCGCATCCTAATTGGACTGGTGGGACCGCCGCACGTCTGGCGGGCGGTCCCAGCACCGCTATGATGGCGGGCGGACTCCCGCCATCATAATGAGCCCCCAAGGGAGGGGGAATTATCATGAGCTTCTTTTTCAAAATAGCTTTCCTCTTGTATTTGGAATTTGTGATTACAACTAGAGATGACTTATTATTGCTAGGTAGTATAATTGCTGGGTAGTCTTTTTGAAAACGGGGTCAGTTATTGAGTGTAAGCATGATGGAGGAATCCCTTCTCTGACAGCTGAATTTAATATTTGAGTTATTAGAGGGGCCCATAGATTAGGATTTAATTTATGTAAGTGGAAGTAATTCAGAAACGGGTGCTTTATTCTTTGTAAAGTAGAAAATTGAATCAGCAACTTCGTCATAATGATATGAGATTCTTAAGGAATCCTGGATTTCATCTAACATGTAATAGACTTATTAGGGTCTGCTGAATCATAAATCGCTTGGTATGTGGAGGGATGTGAGAGCACAACAACTGGGGCCCTTTAACCTTGGCAAAAATTGGGCAATTCACTATATTCCAAACAAGCATTGGCATAGCCAATAGGTCTTGCCTTTGGGACCTTATAAGTGTTTAGCCATGCAGCACATTATTCTGGGTGCTGTGCCCTGTGAGCTATCTGAGGAGGAGTGAAGCCTGGGAGTGGGGGACAGGGCAGCAAGCATCAGGGAGGGTGGGGTGCAGGCAACTTCAATGGGAAAGCAATGAGGCAGGGAGGGGGACAAGCAGAGACGATGGGGAATCAGCAAGTGAGGGGAGAACTTGAGGAGCAGGGGGGAGTACTGAGGTGTGTTGAAAAAAGAAGGGCTGTGAACCCAGGCAATACACAACAAAATGTAGAAACCTAGATACCTCGGCTTGAATATTGAAATGCTGATTTTTTTCTCCTATGCATTTCTTTAAAATCACATAATCTCCCTGTAAGCTATCAGATTCGGTGTGTTGATGCTTACCTGATTCGTTGATTCATGTCGATATATTTCTTGAGCCCTAATACTACTCGTTCTGGTGCTGTGTCAAGCAGCAGACAGTCCTGCCTATCATAATAATGAATCAACTGCATGAACACCAAAAATCAGTAAAAAAGAAAGCAGCAAGCCACTCATGGCAGCACACACCTATATGCATGGAAAAATGCAGACATGCACACAGAACATGCCCAGAGACACACAGAAAGAACATACACAGAGCAAAATATATAGAAATACTTGCACACACACACACAGCACAAAAACACAGAGGCATTAACATATACAACCAAATACACAGACAACGAAAAGAGGGAATAATATTTTTTTTAAATGTTCTAGTGTAAATGTTTAATGCAATCATTGAACACATATTAACTATAATCATTTGGTTTCAATTTTATGGGTACTGCTCCTCTTTCAAGTGGATTATATGTAGAGGACGCCTTCACCGTTTGAGGCTGGTGTACGCTATATAAAACTACTAATAAATAAGAGAATGTCAGAGAAAGAAATATTCTTTGCTCTAAGAGTGTATTAACCCTTCCCTCCATTGCAACATCCGTGCCCACTGATGGAAAACTCCGATCCAATGTTTTTTTTTTTTTACAGGTAGTTTACCTCTCATGTTGTAAATGCCAGCTTCTCACAAGTCTCCCACAGTTTTCACTCCACATCGATTTCAAGTGTTCTCATAAACAGAAAAGTTATCCAAAAATGATTGTTCCGACAGGCTGCTATATAGCGGGTCCCGGCTGCTGCTTCTGTGCGCTGAACAGACACCTTTAATGACAATTATTTATGTAAAAGACAATCACAGCTGCACAGCCCTTTCCTTTCAGAAATATATTCTCACGCTGCATGTAATGCACTCTCGTGAGCTGGGGCCAGTGGGGGCTGAGATGAAGGGGGAGGCAGCAGTTATGTCCATGTTATATGATGAGCTCTGCTGTGAAAAACAAGCCTGCAGAGCGTCCCCGGCACTACCCCGCCCCCTCCTCCAATGAGTGGGCCCCAGAGCCCAAGGGAGGAAACAATGATAGCAATATAAATGCATGTAGCCACTGAAACAAGGAGCACGAGGGTGGGGGAGGACGGGTCAAGCTGCAAATCCAGAGGGGGTTTTGCAGCGGCACGTTGATGTGTAAAAAGCCAAATGAAATAAAGTCCTAAACCATGAGCTGGGGATGGAAAGAGTACAAAACATACTATCTGTTTCTAAAGTATACAAGCACTGTCACAGTATCCACACGTCTTGAGGGAAACGAAGATGAAAGCCACAAAAAAATGCCGATCCTGTTGGAGACAGGATGTGGCATAAAATCTAGACCGGCTGACATTGTAACTGGGAAACATGGTTCGAGCCTCTGCTTTGGATCTCCCAGTGCCTTAAAAACAAGCGAGCTGCCAGGAGAGGGAGGAAAGAAAAAGTAGTGCAGTGAAACAAAATATATGGCCACTAGTGAAAGGATCCATGTAGCAGGTAACAAACCAGCCTCAAGGCGGGACCAATGCCCACTTTTCACCAATGAAAGCAATGGAATTTGAAAAGGCTGACCAAGCAACCAATGAAAAAGTGGTAGGTGTGTTCAACGTCCACAGAGGGATTACAGAATGCCTGGCACAGCAGCGCATGCGCGCTGACTCTAGGCTCGACCTAAAAATGAGCTATTCTTAAAGTGCTGGCTTGTGAGAGATGAGCCCACGCTACTTCTCTCAGATACTTTTCCTCTCTTTTAAAGCTACCTGATATTTCTGACAACAGGCCTCATCATGTCTCACGCTTGTTTTTTCCTCATCATCTTAATTAAATCACAGTGAGCCCTAGAACAACTTTGATCACACCACCTACACGGGGGCTGGTTTAAGGGGGACTTTAATTATTAAATCTGCTTTAACCTTCTCACAAATCTGTAATCAATAACAGCTGAGGCAACCTTCCCAATAAAAGTTGGAGTTCTTGACAGAGGGCTAACCATACTCAGCTCGTTCAACTTAAATTCGAGATTACATCAATTTAAAATGGAGTTTAACATAACCCCATGTGAGGTGTGTTCCATATGCAAGGAATTGTCATCACCAGCACTAATAACATTTTCATTACACTAGTGTGTAAGTTAAAATCCATGAATACCAAAGGTATAAAAGAGTTGAAATCAATTGTAAAATGCTCAAGAAAATTCTTCAAGGCTATGAGATATTCAGAATTCTGCTAGGTTTAATTTGGATTATAGAAATTCAATAACAATACTTATAATGTTTTAGAAAAAACACCGCCAAAAAGTATGACAAACATGTGCCAAGCTGTAAAGAATTATAAGTGAGATCAACGTGATTAGGCTGCCCTTTACCCTGCCTGAGGAAGAGGGGATAGCTGGAGAATAAACAAACATTTGCAATGCAATTGGTCTCGCATTTGTGAGAGTTAGAGCTATTGGCGTTGTAAATGACAATGTCTTTTATGTTATGTTGTCATGTTATGAAGATTTATACAGCACACAGCTACTCACAAGAGTGTCCCGGTGTTAAAGACAAGATGGCACCTACATATGAAACTTATACTGATTGTGTGAAAATCCAAGTTTTCCGTTTCTTTTTAAAGACGGGAAGGTCCCGTGTTAGACGCAGTTCCCTATGGAGCTTGTTCCAGTTAAGCGGACCTAAAAAAAGAGATTTGATCTGCTGCCTGTTCTGAGCCGGCAAATACACTGGACTTTAGCCAGATGTTCAGAAGAGGAGTGCAAGGTGCGGGCAGGGATGTAATCATGGATCGTCTCTCTTAGATAGCGGGCACCTGAGCTGTGCAGGGCTGTATGCATTAAATTCACACACAAAAGAAGGGGAGAGGGTACGGTGCTCACCTACCCCAAACCCCCAGTCAAATACTTAAACACACTATAAGGAGTAGGGTGTACATACACATCGTGTTGTGATAAAATGTGGAGACGTGCTATGTGTTTTGATACTGCCCTCACTCACACCGAAGTGTGACATGCTTCATCATAGGGCTGCTTACAAAACACTCTGGCGCAGCCAACGCCTAGGGTGGAGCAATAGGGTGGGGGGAGACAAACACAACATAAAGAAAAGAAGAAATCAATCTTTCCAAAATGTGACTGGGAAACGTGGAGGTGAAGGTGCAGAGTGGTGTATATTAAAACTAACTCGGAGGTATCCCTAAGTCTATTTTATTCCTGGATCCCCCGGTCAGGGTTAAAAACGTGAAAGGATGATGGTGCTAGGGAGATATAATGTGCCCCTTACACCCCTCCTTACTGCCCGGTGGTCAACATGTTTCGGCCTTTACAATGTGCCCAATCTTATGGTCACGTCGACCTTCATCAGGACACTCCCAGTCCCAGTACCTGTGGTAGTACCCACTCCTCAAATCGAGGTTGTAGGTATGGTATCTCCTAAATCTTACTCGGAGGGATTTCCTCGAGAGGATCCTTGGGATATACTGCAAATTAGAAAGATAAAGGAGAAGTAATCCTAACGTTAGGCTGGTTATTGCAATCAAGGTATTCCATCTTTTTAATACAGTTTATTGAAAAAAATGAATTTTAACTCAGCACGTGTCACAACATTATTCCAAACACCCGGGCCCCTGCGGGACCTCATATCGTGCCCAAGGTTACCTTTATAAGGTTAACCCTATTCGTATTTCCGTTTCCTTTCTATCAAAACTTGCGGAAATAATTGGTTTAATTCACCAAACGAGATTCACACACTAGTCATATTTCCCATACTTCTTATTTACTTCACTCAGAAGGCCCCTTCGGTGTTCTATACTCACCGAGTTTACACCTGAGTAAAGCTCAAATTGGCGGTGGGCTAGGAGAGACCCCTTGTAGTCACACTCTATAAGGTTTGAGGAGAAAACGGGAGACAAAATAGCCACGCAATCATTATTCCAAATACATAATCCCCTCTGACTATCATTTTGGGTGATGTGATCTCATTATCGCCCCCCATGTGCGTTCAGCCGAGCCTCGCTTTGATCTCAAAGCTAAAAGCAGAGACACTTTGTTAAGCCCGTCATATGTTGTATTGTATTTATATTGTCTTCTTATCTCATGACCGTTTACCCCTACATATAAATGATGTCATATTTATAGGTGATTCCAAACGGAGTCATGTGCCATAATCGTGGATTAATGTCCCCATACCTAATAGTGTCCGGTCCGCTTACGCGGTAAGTAAACCTTTCTGAATAGGTGGTCCAAACCCCTTCACCGATCTGTACCGCTGGCTCCGGTTATTATCATTAGCTCGAAACCCCCCTTTCTCCTTACTACATCAAAGGTGGTGCTCCTCCCCATGTGCAGTGCTCGCCTCCTCCGCCGTGTAGAAGTGTGGGAGTGCCGAGCACAGAGCACCTTTTTAAACATGTTCGGTCTCAATTGCATCCCGGATTACTTCCGGGTACGTCACGGGGCATTACCCTACGGTGCGTAGTCACATGGGTGAGTCTCAGGTCACATGGATCGGCGCGAGGGGAAGCGTCAGCACATTCTATATGCATCCCCAAACAGTTGCCATGGAGACTGGCACCGCTTATCTTCCCCGAACAGCTAGGAAATAATTTCATCCGCTTAGGTGTATCCTATGTGTGTGGTGCAAGGAACCCGTATTGATACCCGTGTACATTAAAAAGTGAGTGGTTCTATTACTGCGTGGGCATCTTCCGTGTGCATCCATAAAACGTTGTCATAAAAGCTGGTAACGCTATGCACCAGAACTGTCCTGAAATTAATTTCACCTACCTTGATGTATAATGTGCCACATTTTTGAATGCATCTAACGCATTTAGGTACACCGTGTTCATGGCGGGGGTTATATGGTGTTGGGGGTCATATTTCTGCACAGTGTAGATACGGATCCGCCCTGCTGTTGGTCAATGCATGCACAAGAGTCTCTCTCTGTAATCGCCACTCCCTGTCAAGATTACCCTAGTTACAAGGTGGCCTCCATGTGTTTAATATCCATCCTCTCTACCCCCGTCTGTATTATGAGGATAAACAGTAATGGGACCAGAAATACACCCTGGTCACTATAAGCTGACTTCTGTGTCCTGCAAAAACTACCTGTTCAGAGAGTTCCACGGTATGTCTTCGTTGAGGCCTGTTGTATGACTCTTGAGCCTATACACCCATCTCTGCTCTCTGCGGAATAGGGCCTTTGATTTGTCCCCAATCCAAGCTGCTAGGTTTGTTTTTTCAATAACTGTCCAGGTCATCTCTTCTGGGGTGTGGTGTTTTTCCAGGTAATGAGTTGTTAATTTCGTGTTTGATCTCATACACCGTATCGTACTTCGATGTTCCATGATACGTATTTTCACTTTCCGGGTAGTCATCCCCACATACTGTTTACCGCAAGGACAGGTGATTAAATAAATCACGTTCTCTGATTTGCAGTTTGTCTGCGTTCTCTGTTCCCAGGGGTAGGTTAATCCTATGTCGATGGATTTTGTGTTATCCGTTTGGTGGCACACATTACAGGATCCACACCGGGAATGTCCTTGTATTGGTGGTAGGAAACCTTGTACTCCCGTTCTTCTTTTTGGTGTTCCTCCTGGTCTTGTATGTACAAGTAGGTCCTTTAGGTTGGTGCTTCTTTTAAACGAAAACAGAGGTTTCTCAATATTCAATCCCTGAGAGTTAAGTATACTCCAGTGTTTCAGAATCACCTGCCGAATTTGGTGGGAAGCTGTATTAAAAGTAGTCACGCAAACCGGTTTGTTCATCTCTGGTTTAGATCTTTTTTCCAGAAGATTATCCCTGTTCGCGCTCAACGCTCTTTTGCGAGCTTTTGTGATGGTCCTTTCTGGGTACCCCCGTTGGAACAATTTCTTTGTAAGGACCGTTGCCTCTTCTTTGAAGGTGGTCTTCTCTGTACAGTTGCGGCGCAACCGGAAAAATTGGCCCATGGGTAAGTTCTCCCTCAGGGACTTCGGATGAAAACTATCAAAGGCAAGCAATGCGTTCTTGTCTGTGGGCTTATGAAACACCCGTGTGTGAAGTATTCCCTCTTTCTGTTCAATGATGAGGTCCAAAAACGGAAGTCCTGTTCTTGTCACGGTGGACGTAAAATGGAGCAGCGGATTCCTTTGATTCAGCCAGACCAAAAATTGTTTCACTGACTCCTCATCCCCCTTCCAAATCACCAGCACATCATCGATGTAGCGTTGCCACAGTCTTATGTTTCCTGCCCAGATGCATTCTGGGTCATAGATCTCCTTTTTCTCCAGTGCTCCCACATACAGACCCGCCAGGCTCGGGGCAAAGGTGCTGCCCATCGAGGTCCCGTGGGTCTGCAGATAGAGTGTCCCCTCATATTCGAAGAAGTTGCGAGTCAAAGCCAGTTCCACTAGACCCAACACAAAAGCTTGGGGTGTCTGATATCCCCAGTCTTCCTCAAAAAGGATGTCCTCCAAAACCCTGAGGGTTTCCCTCTGGGGGATGTTCGTGTATAGCGCCTCTATGTCCAAACCCAGAAGAAATTCATTGGTGGGGTCAAAGGGCATATCCTTCAAACAGTTCAGTATGTCTAGTGTATCTTGTAAATACGATGGTAATTTCTGTACCAGAGGTTTCAGATAAAAATCACAAAATTGTGATAACGGTTCCAAGATTGAATCAATCCCCGACACGATTGGCCTCCCTGGTGGTGGCCGTGTCTCCTTGTGGATTTTAGGCAGTATGTAAAAATACGGCCTTTTGGGGTGGATGTTCGTGAGGTATTCTGCCTCATGTCTTGAAATCCAATCGTTGGATACTGCCTCCTCCACTAGGGTGGCGATATCCTTCGTCAGATCTGGAGTAGGGTCTCTTCTCAGCACTTCGTAATTCCTCCTGTCAGATAGGAGTTGGGGCAAACAGAAAGGCCAACAGAGAGTGACATGGGAAGAGGAAGATCAAGAACTGAACCAACAGGTGACACAGAGCATGGCCCAGAGTATGCAACCAGGTACCAGCAGGGATCGTCTTTAGTTGTGAATCTCTCCTCGAAAACATTGTCTCCAGCTCAGGAAAATCTGCTGCAAAAAGGATTGGGTTATGTACCAACGAATCAACCAGACCACTTCCAACTTCGACAGGAACTGGCAACATTCTTCAGAACCGTGAGACGGAGGGTGTTTTTTGAAGGCAAAGAAGCAACTAACACCAGGGAAGGAGATACACCTTTACGCCCAAAATCTACATTTACCCCCCAGACTGCGATGTTGCCACAAGAGGTGGACACATTTGAACAGGCAGTCATTTATGATCTGGAGAATCTTGAAAGACGAAAAAATTGAACTTTCTTCAATCTAAGTATCGAAGAAAAAGTGGCCCTCCGTGAACTGAAGGAGGACACCTCGATTATCCTGAAACCGGCAGATAAAGGGGGAGCAATCGTGATATTGGACCAAACAACATATAATGAGGAATGTTTACGACTCCTATCTGACAGGAGGAATTACAAAGTGCTGAGAAGAGATCCTACTCCAGATCTGACGAAGGATATCGCCACCCTAGTGGAGGAGGCAGTATCCAACGATTGGATTTCAAGACATGAGGCAGAATACCTCACGAACATCCACCCCAAAAGGCCGTATTTTTACATACTGCCTAAAATCCACAAGGAGACACGGCCACCACCAGGGAGGCCAATCGTGTCGGGGATTGATTCAATCTTGGAACCGTTATCACAATTTTGTGATTTTTATCTGAAACCTCTGGTACAGAAATTACCATCGTATTTACAAGATACACTAGACATACTGGACTGTTTGAAGGATATGCCCTTTGACCCCACCAATGAATTTCTTCTGGGTTTGGACATAGAGGCGCTATACACGAACATCCCCCAGAGGGAAACCCTCAGGGTTTTGGAGGACATCCTTTTTGAGGAAGACTGGGGATATCAGACACCCCAAGCTTTTGTTTTGGGTCTAGCGGAACTGGCTTTGACTCGCAACTTCTTCGAATATGAGGGGACACTCTATCTGCAGACCCACGGGACATCGATGGGCAGCACCTTTGCCCCGAGCCTGGCGGGTCTGTATGTGGGAGCACTGGAGAAAAAGGAGATCTATGACCCAGAATGCATCTGGGCAGGAAACATAAGACTGTGGCAACGCTACATCGATGATGTGCTGGTGATTTGGAAGGGGATGAGGAGTCAGTGAAACAATTTTTGGTCTGGCTGAATCAAAGGAATCCGCTGCTCCATTTTACGTCCACCGTGACAAGAACAGGACTTCCGTTTTTGGACCTCATCATTGAACAGAAAGAGGGAATACTTCACACACGGGTGTTTCATAAGCCCACAGACAAGAACGCATTGCTTGCCTTTTATAGTTTTCATCCGAAGTCCCTGAGGGAGAACTTACCCTTGGGCCAATTTTTCCGGTTGCGCCGCAACTGTACAGAGAAAATCACCTTCAAAGAAGAGGCAATGGTCCTTACAAAGAAATTGTTCCAACGGGGGTACCCAGAAAGGACCATCACAAAAGGTCGCAAAAGAGCGTTGAACGCGAACAGGGATAATCTTCTGGAAAAAAGATCTAAACCAGAGATGAACAAAACGGTTTGCGTGACTACTTTTAATACAGCTTCCCACCAAATTCGGCAGGTGATTCTGAAACACTGGAGGATACTTAACTCTCAGGGATTGAATATTGAGAAACCTCTGTTTTCGTTTAAAAGAAGCACCAACCTAAAGGACCTACTTATACATACAAGACCAGGAGGAACACCACAAAGAAGAACGGGAGTACAAGGTTTCCTACCACCAATACAAGGACATTCCCGGTGTGGATCCTGTAATGTGTGCCACGTAACGGATAACACAAAATCCATCGACATAGTATTAACCTACCCCGGGGAACAGAGAATGCAGACAAACTGCAATACAGAGAACGTGATTTATTTAATCACCTGTCCTTGCGGTAAACAGTATGTGGGGATGACTACCCGGAAAGTGAAAATACGTATCACGGAACATCGAAGTACGATACGGTGTATGAGATCAAACACGAAATTAACAACTCATTACCTGGAAAAACACCACACTCCAGAAGAGATGACCTGGACAGTTATTGAAAAACCAAACCTAGCAGCTTGGATTGGGTACAAATCAAATGCCCTATTCCGCAGAGAGCAGAGATGGGTGTATAGGCTCAAGAGTCATACAACAGGCCTCAACGAAGACATACCGTGGCACTCTCTGAACAGGTCGGTTTTGCAGGACACAGAAGTCAGCTTATAGTGACCGGGGTGTATTTCTGGTCCCATTACTGTTTATCCTCATAATACAGACGGGGGTAGAGAGGATGGATATTAAACACATGGAGGCCACCTTGTAACTAGGGTAATCTTGACAGGGAGTGGCGATTACAGAGAGAGACTCTCGTGCGTGCATTGACCAACAGCACGGCCGATCCGTATCTACACTGTGCAGAAATATGACCCCCAACACCATATAACCCCCGCCATGAACACGGTGTACCTAAATGCGTTAGATGCATTCAAAAATGTGGCACATTATACATCAAGGTAGGTGTAATTAATTTCAGGACAGTTCTGGTGCATAGCGTTACCAGCTGTTATGACAACGTTTTATGGATGCACACGGAAGATGCCCACGCAGTAATAGAACCACTCACTTTTTAATGTACACGGGTATCAATACAAGTCACTTGCACCACACACATAGATACACCTAAGCGGCTGAAATTATTTCCTAGCTGTTCGGGGAAGATAAGCGGTGCCAGTCTCCATGGCAACTGTTTGGGGATGCATATAGAATGTGCTGACGCTTCCCCTCGCGCCGATCCATGTGACCTGAGACTCACCCATGTGACTACGCACCGTAGGGTAATGCCCCGTGACGTACCCGGAAGTAATCCGGGATGCAATTGAGACCGAACATGTTTAAAAAGGTGCTCGGCACTCCCGCACTTCTACACGGCGGAGGAGGCGAGCACTGCACATGGGGAGGAGCACCACCTTTGATGTAGTAAGGAGCAAGGGGGGTTTCGAGCTAATGATAATAACCGGAGCCACCGGTACAGATCGGTGAAGGGGTTTGGACCACCTATTCAGAAAGGTTTACTTACCGCGTGAGCGGACCGGACACTATTGGGTATGGGGACATTAATCCACGATTATGGCACATGACTCCGTTTGGAATCACCTATAAATATGACATCATTTATATGTAGGGGTAAACGGTCATGAGATAAGAAGACAATATAAATACAATACAACATGACGGGCTTAACAAAGGGTCTCTGCTTTTAGCTTTGAGATCAAAGCGAGGCACGGCTGAACGCACATAGGGTGCGATAATGAGATCACATCACCCAAAATGATAGTCAGAGGGGATTATGTATTTGGAATAATGATTGCATGGCTATTTTGTCTCCCATTTTCTCCTCAAACCTTATAGAGTGTGACTACAAGGGGTCTCTCCTAGCCCACCGCCAATTTGAGCTTTACTCAGGTGTAAACTCGGTGAGTATAGAACACCGAAGGGGCCTTCTGAATGAAGTAAATAAGAAGTATGGGAAATATGACTAGTGTGTGAATCTCGTTTGGCGAATTAAACCAATTATTTCCGCAAGTTTTGATAGAAAGGAAATGGAAATACGAATGGGGTTAACCTTATAAAGGTAACCTTGGGCATGATATGAGGTCCCGCAGGGGCCCGGGTGTTTGGAATAATGTTGCGACACGTGCCGAGTTAAAATTCATTTTTTTCAATAAACTGTATTGAAAAGATGGAATACCTTGATTGCAATAACCAGCCTAACGTTAGGATTACTTCTCCTTTATCTTTCTGCTTTGTAGTATATCCCAAGGATCCTCTCGAGGAAATCCCTCCGAGTAAGATTTAGGAGATACCATACCTACAACCTTGATTGGAGGAGTGGGTACTACCACAGGTACTGGGACCGGGAGTGTCCTGATGAAGGCCGACGTGACCATAAGATTGGGCACATTGTAATGGCCGAAACATGTTGACCATCGGGCAGTAAGGAGGGGTGTAAGGGGCACATTATATCTCCCTAGCACCATCATCCTTTCACGTTTTTAACCCTGACCGGGGGATTTAGGAATAAAATAGACTTAGGGATACCTCCGAGTTAGTTTTAATATACACCACTCTGCACCTTCACCTCCACGTTTCCCAGTCACATTTTGGAAAGATTGATTTCTTCTTTTCTTTATGTTGTGTTTGTCTCCCCCCACCCTATTGCTCCACCCTAGGCATTGGCTGCGCTAGGGTGTTTTGTAAGCAGCCCTATGATGAAGCATGTCACACTTCGGTGTGAGTGAGGGCAGTATTAAAACACATAGCACGTCTCCACATTTTATCACAACACGATGTGTATGTACTCCCTACTCCTTATAGTGTGTTTAAGTTTCTGTATGCATTAAAACCATGGCCTTAAATCGTTTTTTCTTTCTCATTGGGAGCCAGTGAAGAGCCTCCAAATGATCGGTGATGTGTGATCTAGGGGGAAGATTGGGTAACAGCCGAGCGGCAGAATTCTGAACCACATGACGTCTGCACAGAAGGTACTCCAGGAGACCAACATAAAGGGCATTGCCATAGTCCAGTCTCCTAGCAGATTCTGACAAAAGGGGCAGAAATATTTTCAGCATCCGAAGCATTCCAAAGCAGGAGCTTGTCAGAGCCTGAATCTGTGGTTGAAAGGAGAGGGCACTGTCAAATTTAAATCCTAGGTGCCTTACAGAACTCTGTGGGGGGCCCGGGAGCGGGGCCTCCTTCGGCCAACAGGATCTCCAAAGGTTAGGGAAGATGCACCAAAGATCATGATCTTGGTCTTGTCTGGGTTGCATTTTAGTTGTTTCCTAGCCAATCACTGAAACACCTTGGAGAGGCAGTTTGTGATAGCCTCCCCATCTAGCTCCTTTCCTTTTCCACAGGAGACGAGAAGCTGGGTGTCACCTGCATAAGAGATTACTTTTGCGCACAGTGACTCTGCCAGTGCCGCCAGTGGTGTAAGATAGACATTAAACAGGGTAGGGCTCAACGCTGAGCCCTGAGGAACACCCATGTGTTTTGGAGTGGAGTGGATGTATGTGGTGTGGAGTGGAATTATGTGGGTTGCATTGGAATTGTTAGTTGTGAAATTGTGTGGTGTGGAGTGGATTTGTGTAGTGGAATTATGTAGCATGTTGTGAAGTGGAATTACGTGGATAGTAATTATGAGGTATTGAGTGGATTGGAATTATGTGGAGTGGGATTGTGTTATGGAGCATAATTATGTGAAATGGTGTTTTGTGCTGTGAAGTGGTTTGTATTGGAGTTTAATTATGTGGTGTATGTTTGTATTTTGTAGCATGATATGGGCTTTTGTGGAAAAGACTGGATGTATGTGGTGTGTTGTGTAATCGTGTTGTGGAGTTGAATTGTGTGGCGTGGAACTGTGTGGGTAGCTTTGCCTGTGCAACGCTCTCTTGCAGTATATGTGAGAGACACTCGACTGGAAACACCATGCTGAATCTATGGGAAAATGCATTTCTATGAATGCTTTACTTCCTGCGAAGAGATAGTCTTATAATTAAAATGCTTTGCGGTACATGTAATCTGCATTTCTTTCAAGCTATCCCGCCTCCTGCATTTTATTCTTTCCAGCGTAGATAAATAAAGCATGCTTTACTTTCTTTATAGTAAATATACCAAAAAAGCATGAAGTGGCCAAGCAGATAGGGTAAAAGACTTCACTACTTGGGAGGTGATTTGAAGCATTATGAGCAAAGTGCAGAACCTTTATTGAAGCTTTCTTGGTGAACTGTAGTCTTTGTAGCACCCGGACAATTTAAGAACAAGAAAAAGAACAGGAGAGGGATGTTCTGCCCACAGCACAGGTAGAGAGGAAAGTGGGACAGAGGAGGCTGAGGGGTGGGTGGAGGTGAAGGGGGTGTTGGGGGAGAGATGGGATGAAGGTGGACCTAGCTCTGCAGCAGCCTCTGGTTACATGCTGGCGCTGGGAAGATCCTGCTCTTACAGCGTGGGGAGCGAGCCCCCTCACCCTGCAGAGCACTCAGTGCCCAGGAAGCAGCTGCGCAAAACATCCAGCCTGCTTGTTGCCCCCCCAAAAATGGCCGCCATACCCCTCCCTTTAGTGAAAACGCACATGATTGCGCTGGTGGGTATTTCATCATCTAGGCACAGCAGCCATGTTAAGGATCATCGAGTTCAATGCTCCATGTAATCAGAAGTGCAGCCTTCGTCCTTTTCGCCCACACAAATTGACTCTGGAGCAAACCCTAACATGGCCAAAGCACCAGGATACTATGCTCTTACACATGCACAGTTCGAGGTGGCTGGGTGCCAGAGGTCTCCAGCATGGTGGCACGGAGTGCTTGCGATTTGTATTCTGCCAGTCTCCGCCATAATAATTGAGTTGGTGTCTGCACTTATCGTGCTAGCCCAGTGAGGCATGGTGCAGCTTCAATGACAACAACATTTTGTTGTCAAGGCAACAGTCGAAGCTCCACCGTAACTGAACATGTGGCGTGTGTCCAAACTTAAAAGGCCCTCTTGAGCAGCACCGAGCCGCTAGACCTCCACTCCTGCCATGCATAAATAAAGAAAGGGGCGTGGCCTCCTGAAGTGCCCCAAGCTGAAAGGTGAAGCGCAGCGTCTATGATGCAAGTTCAGCGCTGTTGAAGAGAAAAACACAAACTTTTGTGTGAAGAGCCACCAGATCAGATTGTAAAATGTCTTGAAAAGTTTACTTAACTACATTGTATAGTCTGGCGGCCATGAAGCGGGCGCCGTGCTAATAAAAGGCAAGCAGCCGCACAGTCATCAACAGACCTGCCTGTTGTAAACCTGCAGGCTGCCAAACAAAAAGAGTGCCCAAAGAGAAAAAGCCTACATAGGAAGGATACCCGTAAAACGCCAATAATCCAGGGGAGGAGCAAGCCCTGAGATGGTGGAAAATAGAAGGCAAAAACACCATATAGAAGCAAGCTTTTGTGAGTGATACTCTCCTAAACCAATCAGCAGCAAGGGGCGGAATGAAAGCCCACATACTGAATACAGCATGTCTTCCAGACAGCGAATGCGCTGTCTAGGCTCGACCAAAAAAGGGGTACAACCATCCACAAAAAAGATTTAGAGACCACCCGGATTTCCTGGAAACAGACAATAGAAAGCTTTTGATGAAATTTAGCTAAGCCACATCATCATCCTTGCCTCCCAGAGTAGCAACGTTCCAATTTCAAAACTGTAATATATTAGGGGACAAGACAGGCGCTACAACTGCGCCTCCAGCCAGATCTGCTGAGACTATAGTAGGTTCGTTGTTCAGCCAATCATTAATATCCAGGGAACTAAGGGGCTCAAACCCATTGGTAGTGAGAATATAAAAAATTGCTTCTGCCCCAGGATCACCTGTGGAATTGACACAGTTTCTGTTTTGAAAAGATTGTGGAGACGTAGGTGTGGATGGAAGGAGAATAGAGACTCCAACATATGCAAAGGCAATACGTGATGTTTTACTATTGAGTATTTTCACTGTAGTATGTCTATTCTGAGTGTCAACTGCTGGAGCAGCAAAATCACACGATGGATCTCTGCCGAGCGCTAGCTTAAAAAAACGGTATTCTTGGTTTCCCAGATACTACAAAGGTCACCAGGTCAAGTGTCAACTGTTCCTGGTCAAAACTCAATCCATTTGTAAACACACCTGCCTCCTTCAACTGATGGCCATAAATCTGACAAGAACAGAGTCAGCTGAAACACATAATCCTTGTAGCCATCAAAATCTCTGGTACATGAAAAGAGCATAAAAAGAACAGAATCTGAGAATAAACTTCTGCAATTGGGCAGATTTGTTGTATTTCCTAACAAGGACTACAGTGTAACCTGGAAATAGAGACAGACTAATAAGGAGGCTGAGGAGCGCTAAGGATTCCTCCTGGACATGCATATAAACCTCTTGATTTGTGCACAGTGAGAGAGCTTTAGCACTTGCATTTTGTAGCAGTGATGCTCCCTTTATACCTGCTCTGGATACTTTGAACTTCTGAGAGTGTTTGTCTTAATTCTGGCAGCTGTGTGTACTGTGCTTCACATTATCTCAATGCGCTGGTGTCAGCTGAACTCACTTCCTCAATAAACCTGTTGCATTCAGATTTTGAGCAATCCCGTGTGGGGAAACGAGATGAAGTCTCATGAGAAACCCAGATTGGTACTAGGTGGATAAAAAAGGCCAATTGGTGCACCTGGATACCAGAAGGGGCCCAGCAGGCATGTCAAAGCTGAGAGAGCAACCTCCTGGCAAACTCATGCCAGTCAGAATACATAACCACACAATCACCCTCAAACTAAAATATTTTTAGGCCTGTCCTAAACCCATTGTACTCGTTTAACCATATAAACATGATTGAATAAAAAGATACCCCCCATATGCCCATTACATAAATGTACTACTTTATTTTTCAGATACTGAAAACTTCCTGACACCCCTTCTTTTAGACGTGGTACATATACCAAAATAACTACATAGGGTGTAGCGTCAGGGGGCAGATGTAAGGTGTTTCGTATTGGTTGTGTCCTAACAGCACTGCAAACAGGCTGTTCTTCGCCTGTTATGAGTGCTCCTTCTATATAATGAGTTTGGCCAGATGTAACCTTTGAGATAATGGGAACAGATGTTAGAGCTGACGGGGTGGCAGTATCCATTGTTCTTCCATGAGATGGCAAGAGTTGTAAGGGGCCCTCTAGTCTACAGTGTCCCCAGCCATCCTCTCCACCTGCACTACAGCGGTAGATGGAAGAAGCAAGGGGAAATCTAGTGGTAGATGGAGACTTCCAAGAAAGAGTCCCCCTGTTTCCCGGTTGCGGTTAAGTTCTCTAGTGTGCCCCCCCCCCCCTCACCCCCTTCACCAGCTCCATGGGTCTTTCATGGGAGGACTCTTTTTACTCTCATGAGCAGGAGGCTCTGAGGAATGAGGGACCTCAATGGTGGTATGATGTAAACATCTGCCACCACGGTCGTCACTGGGGCTTTACCAAACACACTGCCAACATTATTCAAAGGGGGAGACCAGGCTAAGACAGGGAGCCATGCTGAACCCATTATACTCACTACAGGGTAAATCTGGAGCTCTTCCATCACCATTCGCAGCTATCCAAAGCACTTCCTCCACTGAGGGTATTTCATCCAGTATCGCACCCAAAGCTGACCTTAAGATGCTAGAAGAGCTTTGACAAGCCCATTTAGTAATGGAGGTAATGTTACTGACAGCAGTTTTTTGCTTACCTATATTGTGACTTAAATTAGGATAAAGAGGAAAGAGATGTTGCCAAGCACAGTCCAACCTTGACCGCTTGCGGACAGGCGAACATGGGCCCGGTCTTTGTCCGGGTATGCTCCGGGACACATCCCGTGGTGTGGGGTTAAGATGCCCTCTACATAGAGCGTTGGCATCCCTCCTTCCCCTTCTGATGCAGAGGGGGCATGTTGACTATGGAGTCCTGCTCAGATGCTCTGCGCTCTCCAACCATCATTTTACGCTACAGGGTTAAGATGAACTCCAAATAAAGCATCTGTGCCCCACCATCTCCTTCTCCTGATGAAGAGGGGACTTGTGGACTACGGAGTCCCACTTTGATGCCACACACTCTCCAACCAGTGTCCTGCAAAGGGGGGTTAAGATGCGCCCGAAATAGTGTTGGCGCCCCTTTTTCTGCTTCTGTTGATGCAGAAGGGATTTTTCGGACTAAGGAGTCCTGACCAGATGCCTCAACACAACAGCACAGCCAGATCAGGCACCCGGATCACAAACCACTCAACCTAGTAGTCAACACCCAAGGTCTTGAGAATTTAGCTATCTAACCCTTCCTGATGAGTGTATGACCAACTGTGAGAGGCACATGGGCACACTATACGTGCGTGTTATGCAGCCAAGTGTAAGGGATTTGTTCACCACTACATCTCTAAGCAATTAGACCCCTTAAAGTGTGGTTAAAAACATCATCTGTTACCTTTTACACCTTCAGAAGGCAAGTTTTGCATATACCTCTATATGTCTCCACTTAACCTCCATTGTGGCATATATGTAGTACAGGCAACACTCATCTGTTTTCAAAATATCTGTGGTTAAAGCGTTCATGGAGGAACTTAAAAGATGTACCCTGAAGAATAACCCCAGCCCTGGTGTGGAACTTTAATGTACTTCTCACAAGGCTTATGGATCCACCTGTCAAACCTCTCCACTCTATAAGGTGGCTTTTCTTATACCCATGCCCTTGCTCAGGCACATTGGTGAGTTCCAAGCACTCACCATTCAAGAATCATTCATTCAGTTTTACAAGGACAGGGTAGTTCTTAGAATTATTTCTAAGTTCTTGCTCAAGGTAGTCTCATCTTTCTACAGTAACCAGACTATTGAGCTGCCTGTATTCTTTACGGTAGCGGAAATGGCATTACTGACCTTAGGTGTCAAGCGGGCACTCATGTTCTATACTGACAGGACTGGGTACTTCCACAAAACTAACCAGCTCTTTGTAGCTTTTGCTAAACCCCGCAAATGTCATCCCATTTCTTTGGTGGGCATTGCAAGATGGATTGGCAAGTGCATCCAAACTTGCTAAGCCAAAGCTAAAACCGTACTCACTACTACTCTACATGCAAGAAGGGAGTTACCATGGCTTTCCTAAGATGGCATCTACAAGGCAGCTAATGTATACATAAATACTTAGGTAACTATTAAGAATATGGGCAAACAGATAAAGAAATGAATGGAAGAACCCAGATCAAGATCTATATCAAAAGCAATTTAATAGTATCAAAAATACAAATAGTGCATAAAACATGATCAAAGTACATTAAATGAATACATAATCCAAAGTGCATTATTCATGATTATACATATTTTAAATGAGCGATATGTATCTCCATCTAAAGAGTGATGAAACAAGCCTAAATGTTCACTCACACTCCCATACAATGGGGTTGTAGATTTGTATGGGAACCAGACCTAAAAAGTGTACAGATACATCTTCATTCTATTATAAAGCAGTGATATGTACCAATTCCCTTTTTAATGCATAATAATATGATGGCCCAGTGAGAATCACAGTTATTTCAATTTACATTAATGGCCAAACATTCTAGGTCTTCATGGCTTGTCATAGTGAGATGGAGAAATTTCAATTCAGCTCGGCTAATTAAATAGAAACATGTGCAAATACAACATGGCTAATAGAGTTTGACAGATAGTGACCAAACTCAAACTCTATTAGCCATGTTGTCTGAATGGGCTCATCCACCTTGTCACTGGAGTTTATTCCTTGGTGTCCCTATGATGCTGTATGTGGGATTTATGTCCTTTGCATTGTGTATAATATTGTAGGTTAGTGTCCCTAGGAAGCAATGCAGTGTGGTGGGTTAGTGTCTCTGGGGTGCATTGTATTAAGGAGACCCTGTACGGGGCAAACCTAACTAAAAAGCACAATAGCAGTACAGGAGGTACTATGCATTTGAGAGGAGATGGTAGGCGAAGGGAGGGCTAATGCACAGTGAAGGGTTAACAGGGCAGGACAGGCTGCAGGCCGGTTGGTGTGGCAAAATTGCAGGAAGCACTATTCTTAAACAATGAGGAGTTTGCATTGCAATGTGGATTTGCGAAAAGACTAGGATCTAGAACACTTTTTTGAAGCAAAGGGTGAAGGATTTAGATTGTGGTGGAGTTCCATTCCCTCATAGCATAGCAGCAGAAGGCCAGGCTTTGGATGGATACTTCTAACTGCAGATTCCTCACCTTTAGGATATTCCCCAGGTGCCAGACTGGATCCAGAACTTTTCTTTCAGTGCTCCCATGCAACACTAGGTGGAGTCCTGCAACTCTGTGTTGGCCTCATTCCACCCTAGTTGTGACGGACCGGAACCTCGTGTATGTGCCACTCCTGCATGCCAATGTCCGTTCCTTTCTTTCTGCGCCTTTGAACGCAGATCAGAAGCTTTGCTCTATTTTTCATTGGTAAACAAATCGTTTAAAATTCTCTTTTTCCAATGTATAAGAAAACAATGTCCCTACTGAAGACTCCTGCGTTCAGTCAGAGATGGGACTGTTGCAAATATGGATGTTGGTGATGGAACCGCAGAATCTCTCCTTCTGTGTTTGGGCTCGGTGCAAGTGAAGTTGTATGTCGTTAAACACCAAAAGAAGTCATGGACTTCACGCAATTCTCAGGCTGCAAGGGCCTCCAGTCGGTTACAGTCAGTGGGTCCACACTTGACGCTTTCTGAGCCCCTCTAACCCACCTCAGGCTCTGCTCAGACTCAGGTGCAGACTTTCACTCAGGCTCCAAGACCTGCGCCGGTTCCTTCTTCATTGGCGCCGGTCCTGACGTCTCTGGAGGTCCAGCTCCTGCTGACGCCAGTGTCCGAACCCCCGAACTTAATCCATCTCAACCCCGATCGAGGTCACACTATGACTCCACTTCATCGCTCCTGGTTCCTGTATGTTCTGACTCGAACAAAACACTTCTTCCACCACAGAGTCTTCCTCAGAGGCTCCATCACCTTTTTGGCTCGGACCAGAGTTTGCCTCTTGAACCCCCCCACCCTCCTCTCCCCGCAACGGGAAGAGAGTGCTTAATTTGCCACAGTGATGAAATGTGCAGCTCAGGGCCTAGAGTTACAACAGCCTTCTGTAGAACTCAAGACAAATGTCCTTACTGAGACTTTGCCTCATCTGAGCCCTTACTTCCATTTAAGGAAGCCCTGACTGACACCCTTATGGGCAATTGGGCTAAGTCTGGCTCTTGCCCACCAGTGAATAGACAAGTGGCCAGATGCCACAGTCTGTCACCTGGCGACCTGAATTTCCTTATGCAGCATCCTACTCTTGAGAGTCTGTTGGTTGTGCAGGCTTCTACCAGCAAAGTAAATCCTAATTTGTTTCTTGCAACTACTCTAGACAGGGAGACAAAAAAGACTGAGGCATTTGGGAAGCGAATGTTCAAGTTGGCTAACTTGTCATCAAAGTCAGTCAATGCAGTGTGCCTGTTAGGCTAATACATACATGATCTCTGGGACATGGCCGGAGAGATCTTGCCGGTGGCCCTGGAGGAGTTTTGGACTTCTTTGGCTAAAACCATTCGAGACCGCCGGGATGCCGACAAGTATGTAATTAGGGATAGCCTTGATACTACGGATTGCTTGGGGCAAGAGAGAGTGGTCCCCCCGACATGCATAAATGCAATCCACCAGCTTTTCTGGAGATGGGCAGGCATCCCTTATGGATATGCAGTTCGATGGGCCCTGCCTATTTGGTGGGAAGGTTGACTCTGCCTTCGAACACTTTAAGGAAAGCAGAGCCACAGAATTTTCCTTTGCCCTTTCCACCTCTGCTCATCAGTTTCACTCCAGAAGACTACCGTTTAGACGTCAGGCCCTGCCACCCCATAACAGCAGATATTGTGTAGAGGGTCAACGCTCAGTCCATCATCCATGTGGCATCAGCCTCCAAACCCCTTTAGTTTCTCCTTAGAGGCACACAACCACCTAGTAGGAGGCAGAATGTGCCATTTTCTCCCAGGGATGCAGTCCATTACATTCGACAGATGGGTCCTCTAGATCGTGAAACAGGGGTATGCCCTTCTGTTTCTCTCCGAACCACCACAACTTCATCATACATCAAAGCAGCTTTCAGCGAAGCACCTCTCCATCTTTCTACAAGAGGTGCAGAGCTTACTGGCCAAAGGGGCAATTGAGAGGGTGCCAGCTTTGGAAGGGAGGACAAGGTTGTTACTCATTATTTGGTCATACTGAAGAAGGACAGAGGCCTGCTTCTTATTTTGGATTTTTGCCCTAAGAACGCCTTCCTATGGAATTACAAACTCAAAATGCTCAAATTGACCCACGTTCTGTCTGTCCTGGATCTGGGTGACAGGATGGTTGCCTTGGATCTGCAGGACATGTACTTTCATGTTCCTGTTTTGCAGTCCTACAGACATTATTTGTTATTCAAGATAGGCCAGGAGTATTTTCAGTTTGCTGTGCTCTCCTTTGGCCTTACCAGCACCCCACGGATGTTCATGAAAGTGATGGCGGTGGTCGCCACTCATTTTAGGAAGATGGGGTACCAGTTTTCCCTATCCTGACCACTGGCTGTTGAAGGTGGACTCACCACAGTCAGTCATAGACCACCTCAAGACAACAGCTAACCTTCTGACTTTGTTGGGATTCTCAATCAATGATCCAAAGTCACACCTGACTCATTTGTAGAGGCTCAATATCATAGGAGCTGTTCTGAAGATGGTATGGTTCCAGGCCTTTCCTCCCATGCAATAAGTCTGGGACATGCAAGCTATGATCCCCATGTTTCAGGCTCGCCCTTTGTCTCTGTTAGAGCAGCTCTAAATCTTATTGATCTGCTTTCCTAATGCTCCTGCTTGTCCATTTTGCCATGTGGTATATGCAGGCTCTACAGAGTGATCTGAAGTCTAGATGGGCCCAGCGCCAGGGAGATTTGTTGGATATCATCCAGGCTTTAGAGGAGACTACACAAGAGCTGCAGTAGTGGCTGCAACCTGACCCACAGCAGACCCCTCTCCCATCCTCACCCAGAGCTGATGGTAGTGACAGATGTGTCCCTGCTGGGGCTGGGCGGTCAAATGGGAGCGGTGGAGATCAGAGGGCTTTGATCCCTGGCGAAAACCCAGCTTCACATAAATCTGTTGAAGCTACAGGTCATCCACCTGGCGTTGAAGGCCTTCCTGCCGTCCAAGGGAAGGCGGTTGCAGGTTCTCACAGACAACACCACCTCCACATGGCACTGCAACAAGCAGAGTGGAGTGGGGTCTTAGGTGTGCCAAGAGGTGCTGTACCTTTGGAATTGGCTGGAGCCTAAGGGCATCTCCCTAAATTGTGAAGCACCTGGAAGGATTTTTAAACACCAGGGTGTACGAACTTAGCTGGTAACACCTGGCAGTTCAGGTATTGCGGTTGCATCCCATCGTAGCGCAGGACATCTTCAGACAGTGGGGAGAGCCATAGCTGCATGTTTTCACCACCACCGAGAGCACGCAGTTTCAAACCTGTGGATTGGAGTTCTCAAGAATGCAGTCTCTAGCAGATGCATTCAGGCTGGGGTGGAGAAAGAGAACTCTCTTGCCCCGAATTCTGATGAAGATCAAGAACAACGGGGTCCAAGTCCTTCTAGTGGCTCCGGAATGAGCCAGAAGAGAGTACCCAGAACTTCTGGGCATGAAAATCTGTCCTCCGATCCGGCTACCGCTTCGGGAGGAACTTTGGTCGCAGCAGCAGTGCAGGGTTCTGCACCGGAACCTGCTCAATCTACATCACTATGCACTGAGATTGAGAGGTAGCAGTTGATTGCATTTGATTTACTTCCTAAGTCGGTCGATGGAATCCTAGTGGCAAGGCATCCCTCTACAAAGTCTACTTATGCACGATGCTGGGACAAATTAGTAGCCTGGTGCGGGGTCAGACCAAACTATCAGATGTTTTGTTGTTTGTTTTATCTTTGGCCCAGCAACGTCTTGCATTGAGCACCATTAAGGTTATCTGTCAGCCCTTTTGGCCTTTTTTGCGTTTGCCGGACCAACTGTCCTTTAAATAACCTGTTCTGATGATTTATTTTTTAGGGTTTCACACATGTTCCCCCTCGAACCATTTGTGATACCACAATGGGATCTAATTTGGCCTGACGTTCCTAGTGTGTGTACTAACTTTCAGCCAATGCACAGCTGCTTGTTGCGTTTACTCTCAAAACCATCTTCCTTATTGTGATCACTTCAGCTCGCCGCATGAGTGAGCTTCAGTCTCCCTCGGTTCAGCTGCCCTACACCACTTTTTTTTCAAAGCAAACTTGTGTTGAGGACCAGGACAACTTTTTTGCCTCCAGTCGTAATGCCTTTTGGCATTGGGCAGTCCATCACGGGGTGCAGGAAAGGACACTGTCAAGGTGGATAGTCCCCTGCATTAAGATCTTGTGAGGAAAGTGTGGTTGGGTTTCGGAGAAACAGATTTTTAAATAAAACATAAATCCCAGCTTTCCACTCCAAATGTAAACAAGCATTGGTAACTACCATGGTTAGAAGAAACTTTGTAAGATGCTAAAGATGTGGTCAACGGGGGGCTTCCTGGGACTACTCCTCGGTCCACAGTCTTGGAAATGGCTTTAGCACCTGCCACCGCATGAATAAATACTAATACTCACTCGGCTGAAGGATCAGAGAGAAAGAGTAATGTATAAATCTGTAATCAGAATTTTTTTTTTTGTAGCCCTGATGAAGTCAACGGTTGAATTACCGTAGAACGAAACACGTGTTGGCTTCAAGTTGGTGTTGTATTCCAATGGGCGTATATGAAACTTGAAAATAAAGACGGAATTGCAACAATTACATCGGTTGGACTACACATTATGAATTGAATTGGTGCACTGAACTATTTTGAGACATGTTTTGGGGATTTCTTTCCTCAAATTTTGAAGGGTTTAAGTGGTACCGTCTGGTTCTTGGAGCAGCACCACAGATACAATATAGGGTACACTATAAACATAGTTTTTGTGCAACTCTAACCCAGCCACTTCCTTTGGTCTTATTACTATAGTGGCTTTTCTGCATTAAGTGTTTCAAGTCATTAGACATATAATTTAGCAAAAATGAGTTAAAGAGAGGATCAGGACTAAATCGCAGATGATTTATTCAAGAATCTTAGTGCAGGCGTAACAGTGAATAAATCTATCACACAGGGCAATTCCAAATCCAGAGGGGATTTAAAATGAAATTTATCAGGCTAGAAAGTCTTAAGAAATCAGAGATCTCAAAATGGTGGGCTTGTGCAACTCTCAAAAAATATCAAAAATTAAACAGAATACCACGTGGACCACACTCCCAGATATTCCCGACATATGACAATCTGGGTGAAGATGTATTATTATTTTGGGAGAAAGAGCTAACCAGTAACTTGATTAATCTAATGAATATATTGATAGAGAATGCAGAGAGAAAGGTCATAAAATAAATACAGGAGGTAGATGCCGTTCAAAAGGAGATCTTAGATCTCAACCTACCAGAACCTACTAAAAAGAATTATAACATTCTGAAAGAAATCCTCAACAGATATGAGGAAGATATCAAACAAAGGAAAGCGAAGAAGCTTAAGAGGGACGAAATAGACTATTCTAGTGGTAGAGTTTTTACTTTTGCCAAACGATTTGATCATCTTGTCAAGCAAGATATGGATCTAGAGAGGAACAAAACATCCTTGGTAAGTGGGAGGAGTGCTACATCCTCTAGTAATGTCTCAAGTAGTGGAGAAGAGGATGCAGGAGAGGGAACATCAAGCATAGCTGCAGGCACTTCTTTTTTATGAGAGCTAATGAGAATAAGAATGGGGAACAAGGATACGAGCTCCATACCAAGAGGAAAAGAGTTGGCAAAACAAGGAGGGGAATAAAGGGGGAGAAGCAGCACCAAAAGAAAGGAGAGGGATGCAAACAAGATCCTGGAACAAGAACAAATAATGAATAAGAGCTCTACTTTAAATGTACAGGTTGTGAACTTATCAAGCAAAATGCTAACAAAAAATATGATCCCAGTGCTTGGAAAAGGAATACGTTTTTGTCCAACTGCTAATTATGATATTATTGACAACAAGATTGATATCTACAAATTTGTTAGACAAATCAAGTAAAAAAATTTTTGGGACATTAACCCACAGTCAAATAAAATGCATGTTCAAAGGACAGTGACTGGGAATATGTCAATACAGGATATTCATGTATGACCTTGCTATTGTCTATTACAGAATGTGAAGATGAGCCAATAACTATTCATAATGTATTGCAGGATTTGGAGGTCAGTACTGACCTAAGCGAGAGCAGTGGTCTAAAAAAGAAATCTAGATGGACCCCTCTGTTACTGAGTGGCAACAATATTGATTTGTTTTATAAAATTGTTATGCAAGAAATAGATAGTTGGAACAACATGGTGGTACGCAATAAAATGGGGCATTACTATAATAACCTTACTCTGGACGAGCAGGAGGCACTGAGGGAACCTAGATCTGATCACAACTTGATAATAATAGAAGCGGATAAGGGAGGTAACATAGTGGTCATGAATAAAATTGAATATGATAAAGAGATTTATAGTCAACTCAATGACACTGTGTTACAAAAACTAGACCATAATCCTATCCCAGGGATATCTAACCTAACTAATACTGACTTAAGACGGAGGCAGAGTCTTTGATTGCTGAGTCAAAATGAGTATTTGTACCTGGTAGTAGATCATCCAAGATTCCCCTGTCTCTACACATTACCCAGTATACACAAGAACCCAATTTCCACACCAGGTAGGCCAATTATTGCAGGAATTGGGGGCCCGACAGAAAGACTGTCTGAATTTGTTGACACCTTTTTACGCCCTTTCATGTCAAATCTCCCATCCTATATTAGGGACACTATACATCTGCTTAATATCCTTAATGATGTTACATGGGAAGGCAGCATGACACTTGTCACCATGGATGTAGTGTCGCTTTATGCCAATATATTACTTATGTATGGTATTGCGGCTTTCAAACATTTTCTCTACAAGAGACCTATTGAGTATATGGATCACTCTGATATGTTGATCACAATGTCTCAGGTAATACTCGAGAATAATGTATTCTTATTCAATGGAGAGTGGTACAAACAGAAGTGTGAAACAGCGATGGGCTCCAGATTTGCGCTGTCCTTCACTAATCTTTTCATGAGTTGGTTTGAGGCAGTGCATATCTGGGGCCCAAGGGGAGCCAAATGGAATGATCATATACATTATTGGGGTTGATACATTGACGACTGCCTGATGATCTGGACGGGCAGTACAACAGAACTTATGGAGTTCTTTACATTCATGAATGATAATAGTTTAAACATGACCTTTACAATAGAGCACAACAGAGAAAGGATTGTGTTCTTAGACGTTGAACTTTACATTAATGAAGATAAGATTGAAAGTAAGATGTACAGGAAGGCTACAGCCTGCAACTCTTTGCTTCATGCCAATTGCTCTCACCCAAGATGTTAAGTTAACTCAATACCGTATGGAGAAATGGTGAGGGCTAGACGAAATTGTAGTAATGATTCAGAGTTCCTTCTTAACACCATAGACATAGGAGAGAGCTTGAAGATACGGGGATATGACAAAGACGTAATTTTTAAGGCAACCTGTAAGTCATGTACATTGAAACAAACTGATACACTTAAGGAGGTGAAAAGAGACAACAGAAATAAAAAAACACTAGTGAGGCTGATCACTAATTATCACCCATACTCATAAGGTGTACAAAGTACTAAGGAGACACAGGCATTTACTTACAGATGATCAGACATCAAGACCATTTTTAACTGATCATCCAGGGATTACATATCGTAGAGGTAACACAATACAAAATATCATCAGTCCTAGTTACCCCAAACAACAGATAACTGAGACATGGCAACATAGGCGAGCCATAGGATCGTACAAGTGCGGGCATTGTAATGTATATAGATTGGCTATTGATGGTATGGTTGAAGTTTCCTATAACAAAACTAGAAAATTTAAGATACGAACACACAATGACTGTACTGCCAAATTTGCTGTTTATGTACTAAACTGCAAATGTAACAGTATATATGTGGAAGCACTATTAGGTCTTTTAAAGATCGCATTTCAGAGCATTAAAACAATGTGACAACAGATATCCTATTGCTTCGCATGCAAAAGATTGTGAGGCTCAAGATACACATCTGAGCTTTAGGTTTCATGGGATTTAATCAACTCAGAAGGATGTAAGAGGAGGCAACCAAGAGTTGAGGTTGCGGCAATGTGAAGCACATTGGATAATGAGATTGCATGCAGTGGAACTAGGACTGAACTTTGATCATGAACTTCAATACTTTCTAGGCACATAATATTTATAATGATTATTGGGACCCCAATGATGACTAATACTCACCCCAATTCATTACCTCACCGCTGTACCTTATTTCCTCTTGCTGATTCGATAAGACTGGCTATAAATGGGACTAAACTATAAAATGTGTGGGATTTAAGAATTAGAACTAAGGGGTCTATTACGATGGCGGTCAGATGTCCACCGCCGGGTCGGCGGTGGCGCCCGCAGTACAGGCGGTGGACATCCGCCCGCCATCGCAACCAGGAAAACCGCTGGTCACATTAGGATGGCGGTGGTGACTGCGGCGGTGGGAAATTCCGACCACCGCTTTACCGCCGGTTGCCATCCGCACTCCTGCCTGGCGGACGGAGCAGGACCGGGATAATGGTGGCGGTGCAGAGCAGGCACCGCCAGCAGGATTATGATGCCGGCGGTAGCCAGCCTTTCCTCAGCGGTCAGACCGCCATTGCAAGGCATGCGGTGAGTGTCTTCCGGGGGCCCGTTGCGGGCCCCCAATGTGTTGGGTGGGGGGGGAGTGGGTGCACTGGGGGGGTACCCATGGTCCCCCCCTACATTTCCCTGTACCAGGTGGCAGGCACTGTGCAGTGCCTGCCACGCAGTGCAGGGAAATGCAGGACATGCTCCTTTCGGCATCGCGGCGGTGCTGCGGGCAGCAGCAACTGCCGCAATGTTAATGCCGGCGATCCGACCGCCGCGGTCGGATTTCGACAGCGGGTCATCGTAATTCGACCGGCGGTGATGTCGCGGGACATGCGGGCGGTCTTTTCCCGCTACCATGGCGGTCGGGGAGGTTTCCCAACCGCCATCGTAATAGGCCCCTTAGTATTTAGATATCACTTTGAAGTTCCCTTCTGGTGATTAGAACTAGAGAGTACTTGGGAGTCTAACTCTCTATTTTACAGTTCTGATGGTAAAATATGCTGTTTTCGATGATGTTATGTCTAATCGTATACTTTGTGGTTCTTAAATTATCAGGATGGATCATTATGTATATTGCTACTCTTTGTTTTATAATATGATATTTAGTTATTCTGTGTAAGGAGATGATAAATGTAATAATCTGCCGATCTTGGTTTATGGTATTTATGTACAACAGACACATTGACCATATATATGGTACTGATATAAGATATCACTCTATTCTACTTGGATAGAGATAGTAAGTCATAATGGGTTCGCAATTAACTTAAATTATATAATCGGAAATACGTGAGCGATTGGATTTTATTATGAATAATAATTCAATACAATTGTGAACATGGGACGATTATCCCATTTCAGTAATAATTCCAATTAACTTGAAGGCCATACCAGACAGTGTGAATTGAGTCAAAAAGGTAATGTAGTTCATCCTTCTTAAGTTAACTTTGTGTTAAATGATATATAGGACCAGATGTACGACCCGGCAATTAGCGAGTCGTAAATTGCGTCGCATTTGAGACTCGCAATTTGCGACTCTCTAATTGGGATGCACAACAGTGTCTGAGACACTGTTTGCGATTCCCAATGGGGTCGCAAATTGCATGCCTCATGCATATTAATGAGGCTGTCGCAACTTGCGACCCCATTGGCGATGGCTGGCACTCCCAGGGATGGTGGCCTGCTGGGGTCAGCAGACCTTCATGTCTGGGACTGCTTTTAAATAAAGCAGTTTTTTTTTAATGCAGCCCGTTTCCCTTAAAGGAAAACGTGATGCATTTAAAAAATAAAAATGAAACTTTTCAGTTTCATTTTTTAAGGGCAGGCAGTGGTCCCTGGGACCACTGCCTGCCCTTAAAAAATATTTGCGCATGCATTCACAAAGGGGAAGGGGGCCCCTGGGGACCCCTTCCCGTTCGCGAGTGCTTTACCACCCTTCTGAAAAGGGTGGTAAACTGCGAGTGTTTTGCGACCGCAATTGCAGTCACAAAACATTCTTACATAGGTGCTGGAGTTGCTATTAGGAAGGGACGCCCTTGGCACGCCCCTTCCTAATAGCGAAGTCGCTAACCCTATTTTGCAAGTCGCTAATTGATTATCGACTCGCAAAATAGGGTTAGTACATTGGCCTGACATTTTTTGCTGTCACAAAGGGGCTGAAATCCCCATTGCGACCGCAAAATTCGGTCGTACATCTGGCCCCAGACTCATACGAAATATTGTTGAAAGATTGACAGATTATGGTGTTTTAATGTATTCTAGTAACGGCTTCAGTAGGTATAGTATCGCATTACTAATGGATATAAGGTAATTTCACTTTGCGATATTGGTTGAGGCAATATATGCCATTTTAAGCTGGCGTAATAAGAGAGATATGAGAGATTACAATTTGTTTTATATTCTAACTTTACCCTGTAATAAGTATAAATTGCTAAGATGGCGCAGATAAGCATGCTGACACTGATAGCAAGTGTGGAGGCATATGGTCGATGTAGTCCGTCCTTTATTAGTATAGTTTAAGAGATAAGACTTCCCACCTTCTTTGAAACTTCTCATTGGCCAGGTAATTCCTTAATTCTATTCCAGTTCCATATGCCCCAAAAGTAAGTTCTCTTACTTTTCCCTCTACTACAGTCCAAATTATTGATCCTCTGCACTGATAATAACCATTCATACAGCGTTGGGTGACTACTATGTATCCATTTTATACATATCTCGCGCCTAACCAGTACAATTAGTACAAATAGTAATCTTTTTTGTCTATTGTTTAAATGTGGTAGACTGGCATCCTCAGTAGTTTCACTAAAGACCCCAAAGATAGTTAGTTCTGCACTTACCTCAATGTCTTGACCGTTCACCTCATTTAGGACCTTACCCACATTGGACCCGAACCGCTGGAGTTGGGGGCATTGCCAAAACATGTGGATGTCGTTTGCTCTTTCTTCTCCACATTTTGGACAGACCTTCACCTCTCGACTATTCATCTTCGTTAGCTTTTTGGCAATCCAATATGCTCTGTGTAATGTGAAAAGATGATTTTTCTGAGAGGTGCAGATTTTGTTGTATACCATAATGTAGCCATGGAAAATTGCCATAGATGTTGTACATCCCGCGTCGGCAGGTCTCTTCCTCAAAGCTCCGTAGGCAGTGTGAAGTCCTCCTCTCCCGCCTGAATCATAGACAAGTACCACTTGGACACTTCTTTCTTTAATGGGCCTCTCTGTAGTTCCTCCTCTGATTCGCTGTTTCCCGCCGCATCTTTCCCCAAGTCCTTCCCCCAACTTATCAGTTGATAGTATTTAAACTTTGACAGGTTGCCTCCGACGCTTTCTGACAGGGATTTCCAGCCTATTATGGCTCCTTCTTCTACCAACTACCCCACTTCACTATCCTTGCCTCTTTCAGGGGGATTCATAGTTTATCTCTAAGGCATGCTGGAGTTCCTGGTAATTCCCAAATTGGAGCATAGGTGCTATAGTATGGGATCTTTAATGTTCTTCTGATTTGATGCCACAATTTACAAGCTGATAATAATGTCTTCAGCTTGATTTTTTCGAAGTACTTGGGGTGACCAAACTTATAGAGAATGAAACTTTTTTCTATCATTGCCTGATGGTACAATGGATAAGAGGAGTGTTCCTTAAGTAGTGATATAACATTTTTAAACTGGAATGCTCGACAATATAGTAGGAAATCCGGACTTGCCATGTTCTTTTTTCCGTCTCAACTTTTTCCATGCTATTCTTACCGCCCTGGCCGCCCAAACAAAACTATTCAGTTCCCACTGGAGCTTTTTAATCCAGTCCGGTTTGAATTCTAGAGGTATGGTGTTAAAGATGAAGGTGAATTTGGGAAGTATAGTCATCTTTATCACATTAGATCGCTCAATAAAAGATAGTGGCAAATCAGCCCATACTTTTAACAGCTTCCTCATCTCCGCCATCTTCGTATTAAAATTTACCTGAGCTAATTCATCAATATTTTTCGTCACCACTACCAACAAGTATCTTATCCTGTCCTTTGACAGGGCATTACGGGTTGGGGAGTTCCACTCCATAATGTCTGTTTTTTGATGATTAATTTGATATCCTGAAACTTCCCCAAATCTTTCCAAAATGTCATTAATCTTTGGTAGTGATATTGCTAAATCATTTGTGAAGATCATTAGGTCATCTGCCTATAGTGCCACTTTTTTCTGCCACCCTTGAAACTGGAAGGGAAAATCCTCTTGGGAAGCTCTAATTACGTTAGCTAGGGGTTCTATATATAAGTTAAAAAGCAACGGTGAGATTGGGCATCCTTGCCGCGTGCTTCTTTTAATGCATATTTCCTTTGTTAGGTTCCCATTTACCAAAATCTTTGCCGTAGGGTTTTTAAACATACAGCTCACTGCCTTTGAGAACCTATCTCCTAACCTGTAGTAATTAATAACTTTATGCAAAAAGAGCCAATTGACCCGATCAAAAGTTTTAGCTGCGTCAAAAGAAAGTACTGAGAGAGGATTTTTTCTTGCGTGGCTAGGTCTATTGCTCCAATTAGTTCTTGGGTCAATTCATGCAGTTGTCTTCCTCTTATAAACCCTTTCTGATCCCCATGTACCAGGTGGCCTATCACCTCACCGAGTCGTCTAGCCAGTATCTGAGTATATATTTAGTAGTCCCTGTTTAACAGTGATATAGGTCTATACGATTCACAGCACTTCGGGTCTTTCCCTGGCTTCAATATTATATTTATAGTAGCCTCATTCCAGGATTTTGGTAAGATCTATCCCTCTAGAAAGATTTTGTTCAACAGACTAGTTAATATGGGGGCCAGAACTTCCTTTAGGGTCATATACAACTCATTTGGGAG
Source organism: Calotriton arnoldi (assembly GCA_963921515.1). Taxonomy (NCBI): domain Eukaryota; kingdom Metazoa; phylum Chordata; class Amphibia; order Caudata; family Salamandridae; genus Calotriton; species Calotriton arnoldi. The sequence goes on from CAWUFW010002486.1 coordinate 132,808, forward strand.
CGCGTCTGGACCAGCTGCCTTCCCTTCCTTTAACTTCCTTATCACCTCAATTACTTCTCTTGTCTTTATCTCAGAATTAAGAATCTCTCTATGTTCGTTTTGTAACATTGGGATGTCTGATTTCTTATCTTCTGTATATAAATTTTGGAAAAAGTTAATAAAGGCTGCCTCAATCTCCAGGTCATCCGTGGTAACATTAGCTTGATCCTCCCTTCGAATGGCTAAGATCTTGTTTCTATTTTGTTCAGTCTTCAGCTTCCAGGCTAAAAGTTTCCAACTACCTTCTCCATATTCCTAATGCGATAGCTTGCTAGCTTCCCATTTACTTCTGACTCGGACCTCTAAGATGTTTACTAGGTTATTCTTATTATCTTTTATTTCTTCTTCTATTTCCTCTTGTTTTTGTATGAAATCTACATCCTCTAGTGACCTATACAACTCCTGGATTTTAGCTTCTAGTTGGTTAATTCTGTTCCTGGCATTACTATTCTTCCAGATGGCCAAGCTAGACAAGATCCCCCTAATTACTGCCTTATATGCATCCCAGACTATCTGGATGGGGGCAGCATTTTCATTTATTAAGAAATATTCCTCTGTCTCTAATCTCAATTTGTCCAGAACTTGTCCTAAAAGAAGGGTACGGTCTAACGTCCATCTAGGAATTACTTGGAGAGTCCCTGTTTGTAATGTCATACAAACTGCTGAGTGATCTGACAAATGGGCTGGTATATGTTCCACTTTTTTAATGTTTTTACCTAGACCTTTATCCACTAGAAAAAAGTCAATCCTGGAACACTGGCCATATTTTTTGTTTCTATAAGTGAACCTATTCCCCTTTGTTTTGCCAAACATCCACCAATCCCTGGTCCAGTATGTATCTTTTCAACCATGTACTCATTTTAGGTACATTGGAGACTTTGCCATGGGGAAACCCTATCTTCTTTCAGATCCATTAACAGGTTAAAATCCCCACCCACAATTATGGGCGCTGTGGTATCTAGTAGCTGAGTGTAAAGGCCTGTAATGGTATAGGGTCAGCTAGGTTTGGGCCATAAAAACCTACCAGGGTATACATTTTACCAAACATCTTCACGTTAAATATAACCCATCTTCCCTTCGGCTATGTAATGGCCTCCACAATTAATGCCTTCGCTGTTTTTTTAAATAGAATGGCCACAACTTTAATACAGCACGTCTGATCGGTGCAATCGTAACTGTCCACCCATTTTTGTTTTTTCATGATCTCCTCCCACTCTACCCTCAATAAGTGTGTTTCTTGGAGGATTATAATCTCGCTGTTCACTAATTTTATATATTCCAGGATTTTTTGTCTTCCATTTTTAACTCTTAGGCCATTTACGTTCCAAGTCATTTTATTAAGCGTCTTATGGTTAGTCATGCTCCCTCTTCCTAATGGGTGCACTTATTGTTCTTTCTTTTATTATCTTGCATTCGACCCCCTGGGGCCCGTTCTACCTGAACAATTGCACAAAGGACAAATATTTTTTCTTTTTCCCATATGCTCCCACACCAAGTGAAGAAATTACAGCCATTAAATTCACTTTGACCCACCTTCTCCCTCCCAACCGCCCCCCTGGGAAACCCTCCCGATCCTCTTTGGGCAAATCATAGTTTGACCTTTTCGAGAACCCTTCTCTCTAGGCATCCCTATTTACATGTTGTGTTCTTCCCTGTGTTTCATTTTCTAATTCTGCTGCACTTTCATTTGATCTATGAGCTTCCCCACTTCTTTAGGCTCCCTTATATTGTACATTTGATTCCTCCACATAATTTTCAGAGAAGCGGGGAAATACATCTGAGCTGTGGCTCCCAAGGACCTGAGTTCCTGTGTGTATTGACCTAGTTCCCACTGCCTATCCTGCGTAGCTCTTGAGATATCTGAGCGGATTCGAATTACACATTCCCCTCTAGAAAAGGTGCCAGCTTTCAGAGCCTCACCCAGAATTCTTTCCTTCAAGACAAAGGATTTGAAGTTGACTAGAATTCTCTGCGCATTTTTCCTTTTTTAAAAGGATCTTGATGTACCCTCTGAAATTCTTCTTCTAACCCTGCAGCTTCTAATCCAAGAATGAAATTTTTCAGGCGCTTGATCACAAAACTCTTAATATCTTCTCCTTCCATTCTTTCCGAAAACATTGAAGATCCTGAGATTATTCCTTCTTGCATTATTTTCTAACGTCTCAATCTTATCTCTCAATTCCTTCTCGCTGGTTTTCAAGCTCTGTATTTCAACCTGGCTGGCTTCTACTTCTTTCCTGAGTTTATCTAGGGAGGTTTCTACCTCCAATACTCTATCCATTAGGGTGTTTACCTTTGCTTCAAGGGCCTCACATGTCCCTTGTATTTTTTATTGGTTCCTCTCTGATTTGGCAAAATTTACCCTCATTTCAGAGATTAAGGTTTCCATCAGATTCCCCATTTCAGGTTGCTCTGTTTGTTTTTGTGACTGCAGCAGTGGTTACTGGGCCACATCATTCAGGTCTCTCTGGGGGGGTAACCGCTTGTAGTGTTGATACTTCCCCCAGCCCTTCCAGGTCCAGGATTTGGAATCTGTTACTAACAGTGACCACTTCTCCTGTGGAGCTTTCGTCGTTCCTCTGCATGCCTACGCCTGCCTTGGTCTTTGCTTTAGACTCTTCCTGTAGTTCCCTAGTCGATGTATTTGTAACGTCTTGCTTGGCTTGCACTTTAAAAAAGGAGCGCAGGGAAGGTGTGATTTTTATTTTCGTTCCTGCTTGCTTGCCTCATACTGCTAGAGATGGTACTGGGGGTATAATAGATGTTTCCTGGTTCTGGTTTGTCTCTTGGTTTCCTGCTTGTGTATTAACCCCTTGACCGCGATCGGAATTCCGCTCGTGTGCTGGACATTCCGATAGCGGGTGGGGTCGTGACGAGCTCAACTAGTCATGCGCACAGCGCTACCGTGCAGCATGACGAGCTGAGCTCGTCATGAGCACGGAAAGGGTTAATTACAGGTACTATAATGGGGCCTTTTCTCGTATTTTCCGATGTAATGTTATTAGCCGCAAAATTCCTGTTTCTTAAACAATAGCTAATCCCACGCTTCTCAGTAAAGTCTTTATCAGCCTCCACTGTGGGTATATATTTTTTCCCCTTTCTCTCTTTAGTACTATTGGGGCCGTTTGATAGAACAGAGGGGACCTGTGCATTTTTCCTGGTACCTCCCCGGCCACTTACCGGTGTCATACGCGTGGTGGAGGGTTCATACACCCCCTCCCTGTGGAGGCAAACCGCAGAAATCACCGGATCCGAGCCGCGGCTTCCATGACCTCCTGGAGGACCTCGGAAGGAGACCCGAGCGCCGGCTCATCGACTCCACTGCAGCTCTGAGGCTGCTTCCGCCCACACGTCGATGCCGTGTTCCCGCAGCCCCGGAAGCCTTCCTTGATTCCTGAGGCACGGTTTCGCCCTCACCCAACCACGCATGGGAAAGTACAAAATCTCTTAGTCCGGGCGCACTGGTAAGTTTCCGTGTCCTATATTATGTATAATAATGTTTAGACCATTCGTCTAGGGGAACGCGTGCATTACGGTTACGGTCTGGCTAGAGGTCTTGGGTGCTCCCGACCGAGCTTCTTAGCCGGCCGCCATATTTCCCCCGCAGCTCGAGATCAGAAGTCTTATGAGCGTGTGACCAGTTTTGGATTTTGGAGCAAGATATATAGTCAGATACACAGTCCGAATCTTGGGGTGTTCACAACATAGATTGAAGATCTTTAGAGCATTACAGCATATGCTATGAAACGGATTGATTTCTTAGCGCCAATTAAAAGAGGCTTCTTTTGAAGTTAATATGGGTATAATTTACCGCTTTCTTAAGTTACTTTATTATATACTACACCTCAATCGTATTTTTATTCTAATATATTCTTATGTACGTGGAGGGGAATTTTGATATTTGGTCTATGAATTTGCTACAGAAACGACGTATGTTTTGGACTCATAGATATTAATATGAAAAAGTGATTGAGCGATAAAAAATATGTGGTGGCTACCGGATACTTACCGGTAAGTACCCTTTGGGAGTCCTAATAAATTGTTTCAAATTATAAGGAGGTAAATTTACTGATGACATTCTATGATATTTTAGCATTTTGGAATGAAGGATACATATTGCTATATATTTGAAGACTTACCTTGATTTACATTATGGGGTAAGTGTGTATGGAACGGGTCTTGTCACAGGTTCTGCTAATGGTGGATCCAACTAAATAACCTAAATAAGTTAGGTCACATGATATATATATATATATATATATCATTTTGGTATCTTATCTTTGTTTATGGATTCTGTGCAATTTAGGAACTTACTATGATTTTTCTGACCACATCTTAACTAATCTCAAATCAATCACAAATACAACTTTGGGTGTCTTTGTGGATGCCTTTATTCAGATCACTATTTCCTATAAGGATCACAGTATCCTGCACAACAGTCTTTGAAACGGCTTGAGCACCTGCCACTGCATGAATAAATACTAATACTCACTCAGGTGAAGAATCAGAGAGAAAGAGTAATACATAAATCTGTAATCAGAAAAAAATGTTTGTTTTTGTAGCCCTGATGAAGTCAACAGTTGAATTATCGTAGGACGAAACACGTGTTGGCTACAAGTTGGTGTTGTATTCCAATGGATGTATATGAAACTTGAAAATAAAGATGGAATTGCAACGATTACATTGTGTGAACTACCCATTTTGAATTGGTGCTTGGGACTATTTTGAGACATAGTCTTAGTGGAGCGACTCTGGCCACAAGGGTCAAAGTCCTTCGAAGTCCTGGTGGGTCCAGTAAAAGTCCAGTTGCCACTAGTCGCCGATCACAACAAAATCAGCGGTTCCCTTTTATAGAGGCTAGTGTCCTTCTTGGGTGACCAAACTACACTCTGACGACTATCCTGTGTCCAGCAGACTCGGGTGTAACTTTTGAATGTTGGGACTTGGTCTCCCAGGCTGCATGTCAATGGGGATTAATTGATTGTGGATACTGACTTACCAAGGGAGGCCACTTCAGCTTTTGTGGCCCTGGAGCTGTAACAGGAAGTCAGCCAACTGACTCAAGGAGTTCAGCTCTTCTGTCTGGAGCTCGGGGATGACTTTTCCTCAAGCCAGGCACTGCAGGCACAGTCCTCTCCAGGAGCAGCAGGTGCAGTCAAGATGGCGGGACCCCACGCCCACAGGAAAACCAGTTTGACAACTGCTTTCCTCTCTCTGGCCCAGCTGCCAACCTGTCTACCAGAACAACAGAGCAGCCCCTCTTGTGTGTGCCCACCATTTGCCCTTTAAAGGCGGCTTCCCATTTAAAGCTCGCCTTTTGGGCTCACACCATGTGGCTACCTGCTAGGGAGAGGTAATACCTCTTGCAATGGCAGACCTCTATTGTTTCCTTTCCTGGAAGTCATTCACACTTCTCCGCAGGAGGGCAGAAGCTGTCTTGTGGCCAGAATCTGCAAATAGCCACTGGAAAACTTGGGCAACACAGTGGCAACTTTCTAAAGTTGCCTTTTACTTAAAAGTTACATTAAATTTGACTTGGGCATCAAGTCGGCTTTAATGGGATGATTATTTTGATACCTTAATGTACCAACATTAGCAGTCCCATTCAGTAGTTAGCACAGCTGAGTTATCAGTGTGTAACTGTAGGAAGTCGGCTCTCTGTACAGTGCACTAAAATGAAGTACACTATGTACAGAGTCCGGAAAATCCCCGATTAGCACACAGAGGTAAAAGTAGATAATACTAATGCTCTTTTTGCGGTAGCATGTGCGAGCAGTTAGGCTTATCAGAGGGTAGTGCTAAGCATTTGTTGTACTCACAGAGGCATTAAATGAGACATACTCAAGAATAAATCCGATACCAATTTATAAAAATAGTATTGATTTTTATGTAATTTTTAATACCATGAACACAGTTCTAAGGTAAGTACTTTCGGAGATACAATTTTGCAAATTTTGGAAAATATATCACATTTGTGCTCAATTATGCACCATAGTAAACAATGGAGAAAAAGTACAAAAATGCATAGAAATTCAGGCAATGCTTTCACGAAGCTCACCTTCTCAATTTAGGTCGATCTTGGGACCAGGTCCTAAGTTCCAGCAGGAAATGTTCGGGAGCGTCCCCGATAGGCCGGGAGCAGAGTGCTGAGTGTCTTGGAAGCTGGTGCGCGAAAGACGAAGGGGCCACTTGAAAGTGCACTGCAAAGGAGGACTTACAGGTAAATCCGGTGGTTCTCCCATGGAGGGAGGAGGTTGCAGGGGCATGGGGACCACAGGAGTACAGCCGGGTAGTCAGTGCCGGGGTTGGTGGGGCCGGGTGTAGAGTGAACAGGTCAGCCGGGCGTTGTGCATCTTGAGGTCCTCATGGTCAGGAGCAGGCAACTTTGAGAGGTGATTGACAGGTGTCTCGATGTCCCTCGATGGGTGCTTGCTTCTGGTGCTGCGGGAGTCTGGAGTGGACTCTTCTTGGTGTTTGCCATTGGAGGTTCGGTACCCTGGGCATTGGTACGCCGCAGTTCCAGTAGGTCCTGGTGTCTCCAAACTTGGTAGAGAGACAGATCTGACCCTCCAGAGCGGTTGTACCTTTTCTTGCTTCGGTGTTGCATTGAGGTCGTCGGGGAGCAGCAAGTCGACAAACCAGACTTCACGGGATCGGTGTCTGCAGTGTGCAGGGGAATGATACCTTCACTCCAAGGGAGTTCCTTGGCGATTTCTTGAAGACTGGAGGTGCTCTGGGGTTCTTGGAGTCCTTTCAGGTTCAGGACGACATGCCAGGCAACGATTGTTGAGTCCTTGGGATGCAGGCAAGGTTTGACTCCTTTTTCTTCTGCAGCAGGGCTGCAGTTCTCGTGCAGTGGTTCTTCTTTGTCCTGATCTTCTCTTGTCTGTCGAATCTGATGTTCAGGTCTCGGGGTACCACCTAAATTCTGAATTTAGGGGCGTTACAAGGGGAGACAGGTAGTAGCCAATGGGCTACCTACCTTTGGGGTGTCTACACCCTCTAGTGGCTGCTTCCTGTGGCAAGGGGCACTACCCTAGCCCTGATAGGTTGTTTCTCCACGATCCCAAGATGGTAGAATTTGAGGAGAGGGGTTCACATCGCCTGCCCCACCCTAGGGGTGGTGTAGGCTAAGTGGGGACCCTCCTCCTAATCAAACTAATTTCCCCGCCTTTCCTCATGCCAAAAGTGGAGCGGGAAAGGGGGCTTGGCCTCCCCCACTATCTGGCGGTTCCTGGGTTGGATTTCAAAGGTAGCACCGCTTTTGAAGCTTCCCGCCTAGGAAGGCCATCCTGTCCTGGAGGAGGTGTGAAGCACCTCCGCCCGGAGCAGGCTTTGTCTCTGTCCTCTGAGAGCACTGGCTTTCATCCCATGAGGTCAGAAACATGTCTGGTAGTGGCAGACTGGCGAAAACAAGTCATGAACCACACCAGTGCTTGGTAGGTAGGGCATTATTAATAAATCTACCACTGGCATTAGTGAGGATTTATTAATGTAAGATGTTTGGCACCAAACACCTTAAGAATCAGTGAAGAGATCATGGAGCTATGAAACTCGTATATCCAGCCCATGTAGTCTTCATGGCTTCCTTTTGCACTTACAATATCTCAGAATACACTGAATATTGTAGGGGCATATCTGCTCATGCTGATACGCCCACATGTAGGATATAGTGCCCCTGCCTTAGGGCTAAAGGCCTGCAGTAGGCGTGACTTACCTACCTTATGCAGTGTATAGGGGGCATGGCACACAGGGCTGTGTGCCATGACGACTCTTCAGATTTCTCTGCACCAAGATACGAAGCCTGCAATGGCAGTATGCATTGTCTTGGAGAGGGGTCCCTGGGGTGGCACAACCAGTGCTGCAGCCTCAGAGGACCCTCTTCAGTACCCATGCCCTAGGTACCAGGGGTACCACTTACTAAGGACTTACAGGATTAACTGAAGTTGTGACAATTGTGGTGCATTTTTAGGGAAAGAACACTTGCACTGGGAACCTAGTCAGCAGGGACTCAGTACTCTTTAATCAAAGTTGCATCAAAAGGCAGGCAAAACGTGGGGGGGGGGTGGGGAGGGTTACTGCATCAAAAACCCAGTTTCCTACAGTAACCATGTATTCCCTAATGAGGCTACTAGCCCTTCCACAGAAAAAAAGGACATTTTGGGGTTTTTACTTTTAGGACATATTAAAATATATGTCCTACATTTTAATATACAGCACCTTGCTTTAGGACTCGATAGGCTTGCTGTATGGGACTTATAAATATTAAAAAGGGAGGTCTGGATTTTGTCGTTAGTTTAAATGACAAAGCTAGGTTAACAGTTTAAACTACTCTTCCAGTCTGCATTGGCAAGCTGGGAGCCATGTTTTACTTTGTCCCATTCAGGGTGGCATAATAAGCGCTGCAGCCATGAGGGACAGCTTAACTTACAGGCCCTGGGTACCGCTGGTACCATATAAGTAAGTTAAGTTATGCCAATTGGATATAAGCCAATCAATCACTACACTTTTAAGGGTCAGAGCACTGATAATGAGATCTGGTTAGCAGGTCGAAACACCAGCAGCATCAGTCAAAATCTTTTGGGGTGATCATGCAAAAAAGAGGCATTTCCCTACAGATCTGATAGGCACGGGACGAGGAGCAGCCTCTGGAAGAACTAGGGGTCATGCCACTAGTGCATAGATTGCTAGCAGTGCATTGGCACAGAGAGTGTCTATTCTTTACATTTACCGGGCTGCGACATTTGCAGCAGTGCACATGCTCACAAAGCACTACTGCCATGGCATCCAGGTCCAACTGGAAGGGTATTTCGCCTGTTCAATCCTGCAGGACTTTTTGGTCTGAGTCCACTTCACAGACCTTGGGAGGTACTGCTTTGGTATCTTTTCTAAAGGTGGGGAATCTGAGGTAAGAAGTATCCATCAGAAGAACAAATTACTTATCATGGGTAGCACTTTTTCTGGTGGATACTCTAACTGTTGATTCCTTGCTGCCCTCCCACCTCCTCATTCTGTGGAGTGGTATCTAAAAAGGGCCTAAATTAGAGATCTGCACACAGGTATCTTCTACTGTTTTGTGCTCTGCTCCCAAGGATGCGGCCCCACTCCATCACTTCTGGGGTAGAACAAGGCCCCATTGGAGCCATACAATACCACCTAGTGGTGCTAAGAAGCACAGCTGTGGAAACTTCCAGATCCTGTCTGGCACCTGGGGAATATTCTAAAGGTCAGGAGTCTGTAGTTAAAGAGAGTATCCACCAGAAAGAGCGTTACCGAAGATAAATAACTTGTTTTTCTGTGCACTTTCTGGTTTTGAGTCTGGTGATACTGCTGGTATGCATCATGTGAAGCCGTCCAGACATCTTGACCTTACTTACCAGGTACAATGGGATCCCATCATTTACTGCAGCAGATTATAAAGGTGGGGTGGGCAAGCAAAGTAACTCAGTGGAGTTCAAAGAGTGTAGAAGTTATCCTTTCGAATTTCTGAAAACATTTCATGTGGCAGCACTACTTCAGGAGATCTAGAAGGGGCTCAGGAAAGCCGGCCAATAGAGTGCTGCCACAAGCAAGCCAAGTCAGGATCAGCATCTGAAATCATCTTCTCTAAAAGAAAGTTTTCACTCTGGAGAGCAGGGTTGGTTGAGGTCAGGTGGCCTTTGTTTAATGTGTGCAGGGTGCCCAGAACCAAAGGTTGGTGGTGATGCATCAGTCCGGGGATTTTTCACTGTTGACGAGTCTAGAGGCATCCAGTTTAATGCTATCTAGAAACACCTAGACCTGTTGTTGTCTTCTGGTATTATCAATAAGAACAAACCTCCTCTAGGTCTTGTTCAGCTTGAGATAGAATTAGGCATCCAAACTTCAGTGGCTGTGAGGCAATTCTTCAGTCAGATAATTTTGTAGCTTCGCAAGACGTCCAATTAGAGCTGCATGTTACCTTCATAATGCTGATGGTTTTGCCAGAAGTCAGACTCACAGAAGCACCTCTAATGACATGATGTAGTCCGGGGGTTGCCACAGGTTAGGAAGATGAGCTTAGATCTGGAGAAACCATCTGAGCCCTTTTTCTTTAAATAAGACTCAAGCCACCGCAGAGATATGCAGTTAAAGCCCGTTTAGAGTGCAAAGGTCTTGATGAGGGCTTGATAGCGGAGAGTGTCGCATTCTATAGAGAGATCAAGTGGAATGAGAAGGCAAGGGTCACTGTCGCCTATGATATGAAGAGCATCAACATTCACATTTGTAATTGCTGCCTCCATTGGTTTAGGAGCCAATCTTATCCTGAAACTGGTTTGCCTTTTTTTTCAATGGTCATCCTCAGAAATGTCAAGTGTGCGATTATGCATGGTTTACGAGGTCAGAAGAATCCATGTTCTGCTTTGTCATGAGGCAAGATCTGTTCAGCACTAAGGGCACCATAAAAGGGACCTTGCAGAAAAGACAGGTTGATGCTGTTTAATGGTGGTGTCTGTGCTCCTCTGGATTCCTCCTTCATCTCTGATGACAAGATGCTATCATCGGATATGCACAGAATGGAATACTCCTTAGTACCAATCCTACTTTGAAATTAACATTGGAGCTTGGAGCCCTGGAGGATGATGAACCCTCAACCCACCTACTGTGGAATGCTTCATCACTGGGTTCCTCGTCTAGCACTGGGAAACAGCCTTCTGCACAAATGTACTCCCTTTGTTTTCTCAGTTGGTCTGGGGAATGGTGTAAGGTTATGTATTTCCATTCTTTATGGAAAAACTATCATTTGTGTTTCCATCAGACCTAAGTTAAGATTGTGTATGTGCTGGCCATAGCTATGTATATTTTCCTTTCCATATCGCAGGATTCAAACCAAGCAGGTCAGGTTACGGGCCCGCCAATGTCTTGTCTGTCGACATGTTTCAGCGCTCATTGGTATCCCAGTCTGGGTCCTTCTTCAAGACAGTGGGTCTGAATGGATTCCGAGTATTAATGGTGAGAGATAGTGGGTGTTACATTCCAACAACAGCTCTTGCTGGAATCAAATGTGCTTTACCTTCAGTCTAGAACAGAGAAACAGTGGTTCCTAATACTTCATTTCACATGATTAAAGTTTCTATTATTAATCAAGACCTGGTATTTGGTATCCATTGTTCCCCAGTCCCTTGAAGAAACAACACTTCTCTTTCAAATTTGTTTATTTATAAATTTAAAACATATTAGGATAAGATCATGAGGAAGGACACCAAAGTAAATATATATATATTTACATACTAGCTTTCTAATGCATACATACATGCCCATATATGTTATACTGTAAATTCCAATATTGCACATGTAACCGAGTGTAGTCATGACAGCACAGTGCACAGGTGAGGTTGAAGGAATAGCAGAGCAGAGGGCAATAGTTCATCATCAAGACTCGCGTATGATTCTCTAGATTCAGTGTAGTGGGTTTAATTCTATTGCTGTTGAGATTGTTCCAGGAGTTCCTAACATTGTGCCTTCCGCCACACTGCACAGTATTACAGGGACCATTAGTATTACAGAATCACTGGCAATCACTGGCTCGTGAGAGTGTTACAGGACCCAGAGCCACCACTGTTGAGGTTACAGGGACCATCATCGTGGGCCTGTGCCCACTGTTGCTAGCAGTTTGATGAGGACCCTGCACTGGCCACATCCCCATCGAGTGTTACCGAGCCTCTAGGAGAGGGCTTTTCCACATCACTGCTGAAAGCGTAGCAGGACTGCTAGGCATGGGCTCTTCCTCATTAGTGCTAAGCATACTATGACTCTAGCCATTGGGCCCTTTGCTGACCATGTTACAGGGACTATAGCCATGGGCTTTCCCATTAATACTAAAAGTGTGATGTGGACGTCGGCTGTGGACCTGTGCAATCATTGCTGAGTGTCTTACAGGAACCCTAACTAGGAATTCTTCATCAATGACTATTGTCAGTGTGGCCGGAATCTAATGTAGAACCCATCTACACCACTACCAATAGCCAGGATGTAGGCACGTCCTTAAAACCCAGCCTCAATCTGTAACACCCAACCCACGTGAAGGATAAAAATCCCTCTGGCGTACCAGCATGTTCCCATACAATGGGAACTATAGCCCAGACTCCTAATGCTGACCGCTCCTGCTTTAGCTGGGAGTGTGGCCTCAGCAGGGATTAGGTACTTCCATGAAGCCCAAAACTTGAAATTTTTTGCATGATCCATAAAGAGTTGGAAGGATAATCTATTTTAAAATCCGGTACGGAATGGATATGGTGAACTAACATGGTTTATGTCTCTAGTGATTGGCGATTCCTGACTTTTCTCTTTAAAGGGGGGAGAAGATGTCTTGTTTGGTGGGAAAAATTACAGTGCATGAACGTTTGACTGAGCTGTCTTGGGACTAGTTGTAGTGGGCTCAGTTCTCATTAACAGGTGAAGAACAGAATCTGTTTGGTGTTTCCTCGCTACATTCCATGATTTGACATAGATGAGGGAGGATGTCATTGATTTAAATCTACAGTGCTTATTTTTAACTTTGCGATCATCACCTGTATATCCTTGCTATATTCTGCAACTGGTTTTCAGGCAGAAGCCGTGTCTTCGGGGTTCTGAAGCCAGTCCAAGGCACCCAGGTCTACGTTTCCTCCACAAAGCACCACACAGATGTTCTGCATCTCCCTAGAGAGGGCCTGGAAACGCTGCGAGAGCACAACTGCCACTCCAACACCCGCCGTGGGTTCGATAACCAGCTTCATCCGCTCCCACACCAGCTGGGTCGCCCGCTGTTGGGACAGAGTAGCAAAGACAGCAATTGGCTAACACTCTAGCAGACACCACAATTTGAGACAGAGAACCCTCAGAGATGGCATTCAACACTTTTGGAAAGTAATTAATTCAGATATACTAGCATGGAGAGGAACCATATTAGTCATTACTGATGCTAGAAACTATCACATGACACATTGTGGACTAGCAAGTAAGAAATCAGAGAACAGAAAACAAAACAAATTAAATGCTATTTTAGAGAAAACTGTTAAAAGAAACCTAGGAAATGTGACATGATCTTCACTACTTCCATATCTCAAAAATTATTTTATTTTGATTATATCGGAGGTGAACAGTCCTTTAATGTAAACTATTAGAAGGAAAAGTCCCCTGATGACAACAAAATGTCTAAACAAGTTACAGCTCGCCACTGACTTCTGATGTGATTTACAGGTCTTAAGTTTGAATTCCATTAAAGCCTTTCATCCTTCCCAAGTGAATCCAGAGTGTGCCATTAAACTGGTTAACGATAAAAGAGGCTATATACATGCTTAGTATGGCTGAGGTGCAGTAATAAATGCTATAAAATACACATTATTACTAATTGTATTTGATAGGAACTGCCCTCATTACCAACAATGCATCGAGATTCCAAGATGGTTTAGTGCAGAGGACACTTGAATTTCCTGTTTTGTACAGTATACTAGAAAGGACAGTTTTAAAGCCGCATGTAACTGTTTGGTTTACTACGGCATTGTCGGCTAATTAGACATTGGCTTTAACTGTGTCCCACAAACACTAGAGAAGAGGCGCTATTTGGTTCTTGGAGCGGGGTGGGGCAATTGCCAATATCAAGCGTGAAAAGAACTCAGTAACATGTTGTAACTTGTACTGTTGCTTTGCATCCTTTCCCTTAATTACCTGTTCCCTGGGTTGACAGAGAGACAGTTGTAGTGTGTGGGCTGAGGGTCAAGGATGCCGCTCCTGTTGGGGCTGAACTTCTTATCTTCTACTTACCATCTAAACCTGTAACTAAGCTTAATAAACCTCTTACTTATAACTAGGCTATCTGGTTTTAGGTTTAAACCTATAATAACTGATGAAACCCCACCGATAAGTTATAACCTACTTCATGGCTACCTTTAGACTTCTTTTGGATTGTAACATAACTATTTTCACAATTCTGTGAATTTTCTTCGCGACTGTTATGGGACAACTCCATGTTACAATTATGCTGACCACTCTCTTTTAAAGCAAATGTTTGAAGTGTGCTTCTCCTGAGTAGAAACACACTTATACTGTCCTCTTTCAGCACAGCAACACAAATTTTTTGCTGTACTTCAGCCTCTACCACTTTGGCGCTGGTCTAAATGTCACTGTGAAAGTTCACCCAGGTGAAAAAAGCTGCCACCTTGAGGCACAAACTCTTGACTCACATCGGCAAAGTTAGATGACCCAGTCAATACCTTTATTTCCTCCTCGCTGACTGTGAACACGTCATCCACCAGACTGCGGATTACGGGCCAGGTGTTTACTCCGATACTTGTCTTGATTGCATCAGCAATGGTTTCTGGGGGTGCTGGATTGGGGGTCAGTCTGTCGTTCAGCTTTGACTGGAAGCAGTCATCTGCGTTCTTTGGTTCAGCCGCGAACACCTTAACATCTGGCCTCAGTGCCTGTGGAAAGAATGCACTTGTGAGGCCAAGAGGGAGTTCTTCTCTGTGTCAGAGGATGTGAAAAAACAGGAAACTATGGCAATGAGGGAAAAGCAATGAACACGCAGTCTCTGTTCATGAAGTGAACCCAACCAAAAGTAGAGGATAAGAGCTCTAACAGTGCATCAGGGTCAAGTGTCACTGTCTTCTCACTGAAAACTGTCAGACCGATCTAGGGGGTGCACGGGGCAAGCAGGGGCTACTGGGTCTCAAGCAAAGGGGTTGTGGTCATTTGCCTCTGGTGTACTCTGGCTCTGTAAAACAGGGCCAAGAACAGACCCTTCAGGACTTGACTCCCATTGGTAGCAATGGCGAGCAGTCAATGGCTTCCAAGGCATGTAGCGTGTGGGTGCTCGAGCTCAGGAATCAACTAACCAACAGCAGCGCAAAAATGATTATCCAGCCCAGTGCTTTACTTTCAAGAAGAAAAATAGTTTAATGTACACTACAACTAAATACTACGCACACAATACTGGCAAGTGTTCTGGTGGCTGGCGTTGGCTGCGCCTTTACACACTACTTTCCCCCGTTTCCCTCCTTCTAGTACATGCGGTTCCCTCCAGGGAAAAAGTGATAGCGCGATTAGAGATTCCCACAAACAATCCGGCCACACCCCGTTGTTATATTGAAAGTGTGCTCATCTCTCACAGTTCAAGGTTTGTTCTCATTGAGTGACGTGGCTGCTTACTAGGCAGCTACCCAACTGCATCTCCGTGCCACCTCTTTTCCACTTCTTGGTAGGGCATGCGCACTGGTGACTGGTGAAGGTGCTTCGGACACCTGCGCCGCTGTCACATCTTCGGCAAGGTTGCTGCTGGCAGGTGGCGGCCTCGCTGGCAGGAGTAGCTAGCTGTCTTTGCAGATGTGGGATCACCCTCAACAGATGGGCAGGAGATCGGTGTTCGTGGCGGACCCACAACGGCAGTCTGGACATACCCACGTACAGGCCAACTTCAGGGGTAACAAGGTCAACCGCAGGCCCCACGTCTCATGGTAGCAGCTTGGGCATGGCCTGGCTTTTTCTCTTGGGCACATTAGCATATTTCAGTCACAATTATCTTATCACCACTGTGGCGCAGGTCAAGCCGCATTTTTCACTGTTGCTGCCTGGAAGTGCGAACGGAGAGCCTGGTACCCGCTGACACTCAGAGTACTCAGTTCACTCCCCTCTCTCCTCCTTTTCTGGCAGACCCCTACCAACACAGGGGTCGTGCTGCTCCTGGCTGCTACAGGACAGTCCCTCCTCCTGAGGGTTGGAAGGCTCCTTCACTCCCTCAGCAGGAATGCTGTCTTCTAGGCACTATAGGTCAGGCAAAAAGCTTCTTCCAGGAAGGATTAGACTTGGGTGTTGAGCCCTCACCTCTGCGAAGCTGGCTATCAGACAAAAACTAGCAGTGCTCTGATTACTCTGAGGAACACTCCTTTCCTTGGTCATACAGAATTCGAATTTGGAAAAACAGGTGGTTCATGGGGGTCCCACTTTTATACAGTCATGGCAGACAAAAAGATGTGGATCAACAGCCTAGAATTGTATGACAGTGGATAACAGGTTAAGAGTTCCGAACAGGTTCACCCTGACCAATCCGGCTTTATGCAACAACGCTCCACACGCCATAATATCAGACGAGTACACAATGCCCTTGCCATGGTTCCGAGGTTGGGACGCCCAGCGGTGGTCCTTCTTGCGGACATTGACAAGGCCTTTGAGTCGCTGGACTGGGGATACCTATTCCTCCTCCTGCAGGCTTTAAATCTTGGCCCCGTGTTATCTCCTATATCCGTCTCCTGTACACTGATTTATATGCTTCCGTACGCATCGCTGGTGCGGTATCAGACCCATTCCCCATCCGCAGGGGTACATGGCAGGGGTGCCCTCTGTCCCCACTCCTCTTTGCGCTTGCTATTGAGCCATTAGCGAATTGGGTATGACGAGACCCGTTGGTCCGTGGTTTTCAGTGGTCCGAGGGAGTTTCGGATAGGATTGCGCTGTACGCGGACTTTGTCCTTTTCTTCCTTACAGACCCGGGATTGTCGGGTCCCCGGATACTGCAGAAACTGAGAGTGATGGGGGAGACTTCGGGCCTCTGTACAAACCCATCCAAATCCACTCTGTATCCGATCTGCGGAAGCCAGGGACGAGGTTCATGGGCCACTCAACTGACGCAGGTATCCGAAGGCTTCACATACCTGGGAGTGTTTATATCGGCTGAGCCGGAGAAGTCCTGGGCCCACAATATACAACCCCTTTTGCCTAAAGTCAGAAGTGAGGTGCAGGCCTGGTCTCCCCTACCTCTTTCCCTCTATGGTCAGTCTGCAATTTTTAAAATGGTCTCGCTACCACGCATCTTATATAGGCTCCAAATTATCCATACGACATCCCCCAATCGAGGTTCACACAAATCAACTCACTCCTCAATACGTTTCAATGGGGCGGAGGGGCTGTTCGTGTTGCATTACGGACGTGTACTCAATCCACTTACTGCAGCGGGATCGCAGCATCCGACATCTTCGCCTACTATGCCGCCTCCCATCTCCTCAATATAAATGACTGGTGGTACTGCTCCCAAACAGATCCAGCTTATGCTGTTGAAAGAATAATGCTGGGGGACCGCGCGCTGCTTGACATGCTGTATAGCCGTTACTGGCTGGACCACCGTCATTCGGCTGTGGAGGCGAGTGGTCGGTCGGATGGGATGGGCTGGGCGGCTGACACAAACAACTCCGCTGTGGCAGGGTGTCGCTCTTCACCAAGTGGCGCTGTTGCCTGGCTTTCGTGCATGGGACTTCATAGGCATATCCATACTTGGGGACGTCATGAAGGGGGTGGTTCTAAAATCCTTTCAACAACTACAGGAAGACTTTCGACTCCATCAAAACCAATTCTATAGGTACCTCCAGTTCAGACATGCCCTTTCCCCGTACATTGCAACACTGACTGAACTCCCGGAATTCCACCCACTAGAAAGGCGACTGTTAATGGGGGACATTGGAGCCCACAAAATCAGGCAGATATATCAAACTATAGTTACACACAACAGTACAACAATAGACGCACTCTGGCAGCATTGTGTCAGTGACATTCCGGATATAACCGACGATGATTGGGCAGAGGGACTGGCGAGTCCCCGTAGTGCGGCGATCGAGTCTCGGTATCGCTTGATTCAGCTTAAATTTTTGCATAGGACCTACTACACTCGTCACCGCCTCTGGCGCATGGGAGTAATACCGTCGTCAGAGTGCTTGAGGTGTACACGGGAGACAGGTACCTTCCTGCATACAGTGTGGGTCTGCCCAGTTCTCCAGCCCTATTGGGGTAAAATACTGGCCTGCCTGGGTGAAGTGCTCGCCTGGAAGATTCTGACTGACCCCAAAATCATATTATTACATAGTACGGATGGCATTGGAGGCAATAGGTATAAACAACATTTGCTTTTCACTGGACTCACACTAGCCAAGCGGGATATTGCTCAGTTCTGGAAGAGTAGTACTCCGCCGCCCCTAGGGAAGTGGAAAAAAGCTCTGGATTGGTGTATGGGGATGGAGCTAGCTGTGTTTCGGGCTAGAGGCTGCCCACAGAAACACCAAAAGATATGCCAGCGATGGGCTGCATACAGGGGTATTGAATTACCGGAGGTGGAATCCATGGATACCATCATACAACGAGAATAATTATGTCATAATGATGACCTTTGATACTAAATACAATCACATAAAGCATATCTAACACTAAGTATTAGGTGGTGTGGGGGGGAGGTGGTTCGGACGCTTAGATCAGCCATGTTCTTTTTTTTTTTTCTTTTCATGTATTCCCCACTAGGTGTGTCTTGTGGAGTAGCACTACATCTGGGGCATGCCTCTTAATGAACTGTAGTACTAGTCCCTCTTTAACTTATCTCCCAGACCATTTACATTCCAGGATAGCAGTTTGAATTTTTTTTCATCCATCAGGCCTATACAAACCTTCCCCTATCCCCAACCCACCACCTCCTTCCTTGTTACGATTCGTGACAATATGTAAATACAAGTACCATCTTTCTCCACACCGACTGTAAAATTTACTTGAATGTTACTTGAGTGAGCCAACATAACCCTCACCCCCCAACTTCCCCCCTCCCTGCTCCCCCGCACTCTGGGCCTAAAACTGCCCATGTCCCTAACAGTGCAGAGTGCCTGTCGCCCTCTTATGCTAAACTAACTAGAAACTCGGGGGGGTGGCGACACACTCCCAACGGCCGTCAGACTGCTGCTGTGTGTACCCATTCAGTTTAATCAAACATACGCAAGTTCAAACAGTATCACTTAGTGTTAATATTGTCCTTGTTATCTGCCAGGCGCGCTTCTTCAGGGCTGCAGCGGAAGGAGGAGAGTCTCGGTCCGGGACAGTCCCACCTGCACTCATTGTAGGTCGAAAACGATCGCTTCTTAGGGGTAGTAACCCCTTCTTAACGTGCTTTGTATTCTTTCGCTGGCCTCCAGTCCTTCAACCATTCTTGCGCCGCTTCTGGAGTATCAAAGAACCATCCCATGCCATTTGCTTCCACCCGTAGTTTTGCAGGAAACAGCATTGCGTATTGGATATTCTTGTTGCTTCTTGACCCCAAAGAAGGTTCTTCTTTGTCGCTGGACCGCAAGTGTGAAATCCGGGAAAAAGGATAGTTCACTGTTCTCGAATTTAAGAGGAGGACTTGATCGAGCCGTCTGTAGGATAAAGTCGCGGTCTCTGAAATTTAGGAGTTTCGCCAGTATTGGTCTCGGGGGGGCCCCGGGCTTCGGTCTTCCCCCCGGTACCCTATGTGCTCTATCGATCGTGAAGTATTTCAAGAGGTTTTTGGGCCGAAGATGGTTTAGTATTAAGTCCTTGACAAAGAGGTCAACAGTTGGTCCCTCTGCTTTCTCGGGGACCCCCGTGATCCTGACATTGCTGCGTCGTGCTCGACCTTCATAATCGTCCAATTGAGTTTCTGTTCGCTTCTGGGCGAGTTGAAGTTCCTTGATCTCTTCTCGCATCTGTTGAGCCTCACCACTGAGTTCCGAAGTTACCACCTCCGTTGCTTTCACTTTTTCGCTCGTCTTTTGCAGATCAGCTATCAGCGTCAGCGTCCATTCTTTGTTCCAATGACGTGCGTACTCCCGCGATGGCTGCCATGACATCCTTTAGCGTGGGCTCCTCTTTGGAGGGGCCTGTCGTCTTGTCGGTCTCCCCGTTGCCCACTTCACTCAGTTTTTGGGTGGTATACTTGTCTAATTTGGTTTGAAGTGTAACTTTTTGTCCCTTAGCTCCAGACATTGCGGTGCTGCAGGATGAGGTCCCCGACAGGCACCACACGCCACTTACTTCTTGGATATATCTTGGTAGTTGTAGGTCCACCCCTGGGCGGCGGTCCTCCCTCTGCGTTGTCCGCACAGTGTGGCTTGTATCACTGTTTCTCTGTACCCACCCGGTAGTGGTCCCACTGCGTTCAGTAGCCTCCTTAAAGATCTAAGCTGTCCATGCGCCTTTTCAATGTATTATGCCGTGGGTGTGGTGCAGGATACCACCTAGACACGCAAGATATTAACCCCACACTGTTGGTTTATCACCCCCGAGGATTGTCCAGTTTATTGTCCTGTAGGGGGGGGGACCCATCACTCTTCTTCAAGGCCGGTGTCTCTAGGAGCGGGACTCACGATGCTCTCCCCCTCCACGTTGTATGGCCTCTCTCTCGCCCCTGCCGGGGCTCAACCGTGCCGCACTTATTGGCCCCGTTCTCCCTTGCCGACCGATTAAAATAAAAGCGCCGTCCTATGTAGCCCTTTGGTTCCGGCGTGCCCTCCCTTACTTGGTTATGGGCCCGGTTCACTGCGTGTTCACGCTTTGCGGGCCTTCAATCAGCCTCCGCCGATTGCCGCTGGCGTCATCCACTGGGCCGCTTTGTCAGCTCGGGCGGGTTGGAGCGTCTCCCAGTGTTTTTCTACCCCCAATGTGGAGGGGGGGAGGGAGGTCACGGCGTGACGGTCTGCCCGGGTCCCGCTCCCTAAGTCTCGATCCCAACCTCCGAGGGCCTGAGACCTACTCTCAGTGCTCGCCGCCTCCCCCGGAGGTCTCTGGCGGCCGCTGCAAACGCAAGTCCGTGGCTTCTGGGGCCTGGTTGGTGCACGGCTCCTGCTAGTCAATTACTTCCTCCCGCGCGGCGTATATGATCGTCGTTTCGGGTGTAGTGACAACCCTCCGCTATGTTTTTGGGGCAATTTGCGGATCAATATACGGATAATTCGGCAGTCTTAGGTCGGGGAAGGTGGGAGCTTCACCGAGGTGCGGCCATCGAGCTCGGTGTCCAGGCCACGCCCCCAGCCATGTTCTTATAAGTTTGTTCTTATGATTTCCTTTGTATTATCACTCTGGTACACCATGTTAAACAGCAATGTCTCCACTGATATGTTGGCCACCGGCCTATATTGTACCGCCATAAAACTGAATAAAGTTTGTTATGAAAAAAAAAGAGTTCCGAACAGGATGCCCCAAATACATCTTACTTGAAGCCCCAAAAATCCTTAAGATAGCACTGGATTTATTTGGGGGGGGGGGGAGTTTACTGGGAAGCAAGAGTTATAGACTGCAGTGCGACATGGCTGTTGTACTGCATTTCAAAATCACAAGCATAGGACTTCTAGCTCTTCCAATATGGATTGTCCCAGAGCAAAGTTAGCAACAGTGGATTTCCAAAGACATATTTCCTTTGCAACATTTGTATGGCAGAATCAGGGCAACCCCACACGCTTTTTGCATACATGAATCTCTGGACACATATTCCAAGAAAGATGTGGCTTTCAGCGAATTTCAGTGCAAATGTTTGAAGCCTTGTCAGGCATATGCTTTCTCTCCGTCCCAGCAATAAAGCTGTGAAATCAGATTCCTAATAAGTTAGGAAGGAGAGAGGGAGGGCAGGACACCGGAGTTAGGAAAGATTCAAATTAAGTTAGTGGAGATTCCAGTTTTTTATTGCTAGATCTTTCTTTTCAATCCACTTCAGCCATCCCCTTAGCATATTCCTTGAAACACCATTGCATTCATGGGGGAAAAAACACTTAGAACACGAGGGCCAGATTTATAATTATGTCACACAATGCAACACAGTAAGGCAACCCGCTGCGTTGCGTGACAGGTGACGGCAGGAGTGAGCAATAACTATCTAGATATGGCGCAATCCTGTCCTCCTTGCACTCGCGCACTTGGAGCTGTCTAACGCTAACACAGGCACCCTTGTGCCGTGGTGCAAGAGTGCCTGTGTTACAGGCAGGATTGATTTTGTGCAGGAAGGTGTCCCTTCCTGCACAAAAACAATCCTTGGAGGCATTTTCCTCAATGAAATGCAGCACACCTAGAAAGAGGAAACAACGAGGAGAAAAAGATATTTCTTCTCGTTGCATCTCTATCGGGAAGGCGTATAATTCTGATACATTCCCAGTTCTACCAGTGTTGGTAAATCTGGGAATGCGTCAGAATACATGGGTGGATGCGTGGGAACACACACGCTCCACCCATGTAATTCTTTCCTGGCGCAGTGTAATGCAAAGGCAGAAACTTGCGCTGCCTTGCGTTACACCTGATTTGCCACGCCATGCACCTCTGTGTGGCAAGGTAAATCTCATTCTAGGTTTTGTGTCGCCCTGCGTCGCCTTGAGTGGCGCAAGGGGAATGCAAAACCCTGATACAATTTGGCCTGGATGTGACTATGGTGAGGCATGAGCAGAGGCCACAAGAGGAGGGACACTTATACAAGAAGGTACCTTCTGAGAAGCTTTTCCAGCGCTGTCTCTTGTTCAAGCATGTCTCAGCAGCATGTGAAAGGGGAAGAGTGAACACAGAGTACTGGAATCAACACGAAGGTAATATTCTCTATTATAATACAAGGTGGCAAATGCAGAACCTCAGTGCTCTGTAACAGTAAAGGCTTCATACCTTGACAGCAACTGCTATTCCAGCCAACATTCCTCCTCCACCCACTGGAACCACAAGTGCATTCACTGCCGGCACCTGATGGAATAAAAAAGCCTTATGAAAGGAACAGTTTTCCAAGAAGCCTAATCTGTGCAGCACAAATGAAGATCACAGCGCATTAGAGATTAGTGTGTAACAAGTGCAATGTGTCTTAGCATACATGTTGGAGATCACTGTGAGATCAGTCTGTGGTGTGAGCAATGCGCCCCTTCTTACAACTCAAAGGTTGTAGGATAAACAGAGTTCTGTGTGCACAGGCAAATGGAGCACTGTGGTTTTGAAGAAGGAGGGAGGGGGAAGGAGAAGAAGGAAGGGATGGGGGAGGAGGCGGAGGAAGGGAGGGAAGAAGGAACAGAGGGGGGAGGTGAGGAGGAGGAACGAAGGAGGAGGATGAAAAGGGAGGAGGAGAAGAAGACGAAAAGAAAAGAGGAGGTGGAAGGGAGGAGAGAGGAAAGAGGAAGGGGAGGAAAGGAAGATGAAGGGTAAAGGAATGAAGATTGAGGGAAGAGGAAGGGAGGACAAGTCAAAGTATATTTTAATCAGATAAAAAAACAT
Organism: Calotriton arnoldi; assembly: GCA_963921515.1. Classification (NCBI taxonomy): domain Eukaryota; kingdom Metazoa; phylum Chordata; class Amphibia; order Caudata; family Salamandridae; genus Calotriton; species Calotriton arnoldi. The sequence goes on from CAWUFW010002486.1 coordinate 155,842, forward strand.
AATAATTTATACAGCGGGATCATTAAAATTAAAAGTTCATTGAATGTGTAAAACACTGATTTCTAACATTAAATGACACTTTGGACAATTTCATTATAATCAGAACTAAATTGCACATAAAATTAATAATACTGGTATATTAAAATATTCATCTATCTTATATAAACATTTTATCAATTCATTAAATCTATTCTTCCTGCCTTAAACATACTAAAGTGCGGTCATATTCGTGCAAAGTCACCTCTAATCTTGGGGAAGATGAAACAGTGCACATCCTGTTCCTTCTTTTTAAATGTTATAAAGTGCAGAAAGATTTAGACTAAGTCACTCCATTGTAATGCAAACTTGTCTAGTTAACCATTTCTACAGCCAATTACAGCTGTGATGATCAAATTGGGTTATAGCAGGGTATTTCATAAGGTGCCAACGTTACATAGTGGTCATCAGTCCCTTTTCAGTCAATAGCCGATCCGCTTTAAGGTAAAAAATGTAAAAGGCTGCTGTTATTTGAGGCATCTCCCCTTTCATGAAAAAAAGTAAGGCATGCCAACATGATCTAATGCCATGCGAGTTAAAAATTCTCTTCAGTAAAATGTTTCGTTCAGTTACTAAAATCGGACAGACCGATAAAATGTGCGTCAGACTTTCTTCAAGTAATTGGCATAGTCTGCACTTTGTATTCTGTGGTTTTGGTTGCCATTTGGGAATATATTCTAGTGTTTGACCTAAACCAAATTGTAAATGGAGTAACTTGTTTCGGAGGACAGGAAGAGGAAGGGAGGACAGGGAGAGGAAGGGAGGACAGGGAGAGGAAGGGAGGACAGGGAAAGGAAGGGACAGGGAGAGGAAGACAGGACAGGAAGAGGAAGGGGGAAAGGAAGAGAAAGACAGCAGGCAGAAAGAAGGGGGGCAGAGGAGGAGCAGCTTACCTTTACAAGCTAGTCTTACTGTACCTGCTTTAGTATCTCGAGGCCAATTGAACCCTGTCCTGCAATTACTGCCGGGTCCTGGTTAGGGTGCACAAGGACCCCTCCAGTTTCTTGCACTTTGTTTGCTGCTGTGTACGTTCTGGACTGTGGAAGGAAGAGCAGCCGGGCATTAATGAGAACCGTCTACAATCCAAGAGTGATTGGCAGTGAGTAGTACCTTCATGAGCTCAGGCTTACGACACCCACTAAGTTCCCTGAGTAGGCACACCACTGTTTCATTTTATGCATCACACACACTTACAGCATTTGCCTTTTGTGTCTCACACACTACACAGAATAAGTGGCACTCAAATTAAAAACACTGAAGCCCAAACCATTCAGTTGCAGTCAAAAAATGTTTATGAATGATAGGAAAGAGTTTAACAGGAGGTATCCTTCCATGAGTATCTCAGCCCTAGTTTAATAGGAGGTATCCTTCCATGAATATCTCAGCCCTTCACAGCTTCTCAAGTGTCCAGTGCCATTCTGGGTAGTTTCCTTTTGGTTGTTGGCTCCGGCTTCATTTAATTTAAACAAATTTCATCCATCTTGAGGAGGATTGGTGACAGGTTTATGGGAGGGATGAGACCAGAATGCTATTAGTATATTTTTGTTGGTATTGGGATTATGTTTACTTTGTGATTAATTTGGATTTCCATTTCCTAGACTGCAGCTTGTTTTTTTGTTTGTTTACTGTCTTCGTTATGGGGGTGATACATCGGGTCTCCTTACTAAGTCTGCACTTGATTTCTTACTTCTCTTTTGTTTCCCAAGTAGATCCATTTTAAGTTAATCTACGATATGAAGTTCTTGCCTTCATTTTCTGTTTCTTGTAAGAATTCTGTCCCTATCATGGTTACCTCGGCCCATTGCTCGCTTAATCCGTGTGTTATAGCCACACAAATTCTTCTCGGGTCAACCTTTTACAAATGGCTCTATTAATTTTCTTCTTCTCTTGGGCTGAAATATCATGCACAGCTGTAATGTTTCTCTTTGGTTCTTTCCATATTTGCATATCCCATCTGCGGGCATTCCCAATCTTCTCTGGGTTTTCCCAATAGGTAAAGAATTTCATCTCAGTTGCAGAAATAATCATCTTTCTCATGCCTGGTAGAGTGCTCATATATGGATTATCTTGTGACATGATTTGTATCCAATGTATTGACTTTATGCTAGCCAACGCTTGTGCAATTCACACTTTTCTCATAACAACACTGTTCCCTCTGGATTTTGGATACAGCAGACCACTGGAGGTCTGAGCCGGTCTACGTTGCAGGATTTATTCACCCTCCAACTCTCTATTTTATCATGTTCTCCTGGCCACTCTGATCATGCTTCATGCTGATTGGTTCATTCTAGTACTAGTCAGACAACTACCTATTTTTAGGTTTTGCATAGACAGCACATGCGATGTCTCTTCGAGACATTTTGTTTACCATCAGCGGGCTTACAGCCCATCCACAGTTTACCGTTTATTAGGTTCAGTGAAGCTCTCATTTGCTTGCTTCAAGTTTGTCACAGCCTGGTGTGTCATATCTTTTTCCTGTGTTTTGGGCCTCCCATGGAGCAAGGACCAAGTACTTGTGTTCTTCCACTACTCCTATTTTTGGAGCTACTTTTTTTGTTGTGTTCAAGTACTCCATACGAGTGCTTGTGCTTTACGCTGCTGTGTGCTTCTGTGAAACCCCCACTAGCGCTCATATTGCTCTCTCTCACTCTCTCTCGCTGTTTGCTTCCCATCGTCATTGCTCATTCTCCCCATGTTGCTTGTTGCCCTTTCGCTCCTATATTGTTGCTGCCATCCTGTTGCCCCATCGCTCCTGAATTGCTGCTTTTTCTGCCATCTTTCCTGCACACTCTGTTGCTTGTTGCCCCCGTGGTTGTTGCCCTCATCCCTCCCACCCACTGCATTTTGCGTATCTGTCACTTTTGCACCCTCCCTCCCTATCGCTTGTTTTCTCCGTCACTGCTGCTTTGTTGCTTTTTCTTGCCATCTTTTCTGCTTGTTGCCTGATTGTTGCCCTCATACCTCAGCCCTCCCACCCCTTCGCATTTTGCACGTCTGTCCCTTCCAGCCTTCGCCATCCCCATCGCTTGTTTTATCTCCTGACAATTCTGCTATGGTTTAAAGGGCCAGACTCGCCCACTTTCCTTTTGGCATTTAACAGCCCTTTCAAAAGTGAAAAGTTACCATCTAATAATGTGCAGGTGTTACTCGTCAGCCAGAGCACACACGCAAGCACCAGTGCGTGAGAATTCTTTGAGGTAGATTAGGAGAAGGATCTGGTGTTGGTGGCTGCGTGGACAGCTGTGAGCGACAGAGCTGGACTGGCCCTAGCGGGCATCAGGCGTTTCCTCCGGAGGCTGGTAGGGTGGGGTGGGGGACAGTTTTGCAGAGGTGCTGCCATATCGGGCCCCAGTAACAAAAAAAGCAGTGCTTCACACGTCGGGGGTGGGGGGTTGCTGGCCTGGCAAAATTGCCAGGGCTGCTTTGGGTTCCCAGTCCGGCTTTACACGCTTTGTGTTTTTTTTTGCTGTGCTGACTTTTCACTGCAGAAAAGACTAACAGGTTGAAGATGCCTTCCAGGGCTTGACTGAGATTCGCTGCAGCCGGTTGGTACATGAGTAAAAAGCAGCTCTCGGATTTGACCACATCATTCAAATATTTATAAACCCCTCAAGAAACAGGAAACTTGAATGCTGCGTAACCTTTTCTTTCCAGGCTGTTTCACCAAGACTTTTTAGTCAGTGCTGCTGGCTGTGAAGGCTGACTCCCCACCTACTCTGCCTTGTGTTTCTCTTATTAGGGGTGCACTCTGCTGCCCTCCATGGGGTTCAGTTTCTGTTATGAGCAAAACCCTCCATGTTAACGTCTGAGGATGAAATCCACCCTCAGCACTGATGGGTCTTTCACAAGTTAAACACTACTCTGGTTTTTGTTAATGTTACAATCTTATTCGTTCATAGCTCTTTCTTTGCAAGGCATTTCATATGAAAAGCATTGTCTCAAATTATTGCTGTTAATTTGAAATGGCTGCTGATGGCGTGCTGTTTGCAAAGGGACCGTCTGCTGCCAGTGGGCTTCGGTTCAGTTGATCACTGGGGGCATTGACTGAAAACTATCTTGTGTTGCAGCTGCACAGCGAGGTTGGTGGAATATGACCTGTGAACCTGACCGGGCCATTCAGTTAATCAGATCATTTACATATAAGAAAGCTCTCGACCGAGTGGCAAGAACACTTCTTTTGGGAGGTACTAGGTGTTTAAATGATGAAAATGGACTCAGCATTTCAGCTGCTTATGCATCCTTCCAGGAAGGATGAGTCTTTTTTAGTTGCCGATTGTGCTGTCAGCATTCCAGCATTATATCTACATCTTCCAGGAAGGTGAAGCATGTTTTATTTGGTAATGGTTAGCTCAGAATTTCAGTATTATATGCATGCCTTCCATGTGGGTGTAACATATTTCATTTAGTACTAGTTGGCTCAGCTTTTCAGCTTTCTGTGTACATCTATTCCCTCTGCCCCCCCTGAAAAATATATGTTAGTATAAATCTTGCCTGTTTATGCAGTGTGAAAAAAAACTAAGATTAGGAACTTTGGGTGCGTTTACGGTGATGTCTCTATTCTACAGCACCTTGAGGCAGCTCAGGGCCACATTAAACTGTTAGCGTTGCGAGTCGGGTGAACGCGCACATCAAGATGGCTGCCTCCCGCTGACGCTATAATAAGCCCCATTTACCGATGACGTATTTCAGTCGATTAGGGCATTTTTTACTTGCCTATTGCCCAGAATTCTGCTTGTTCACCCCAGCGCTTCGCTTTGGCAGGTTTGGGAAGACTTTTCTGACAGAGCTGGTGCATTTTTCTCAGCTGCTGTTTCCACTGGCTGCTCTGCTGAGATTCCTGTCAGGAGGGCGGAGTTCTACTTCAGGAAAGGACGAGGCTGAGGCCTGGAACCACTCCCACAGTCAGTTTTAGCTGCTGCACTCTTCATTACTTGGTGAATATCTCTTAGCTTTGCTTCTATATTTCAACTTTTGGTGAAAATTAATTTTTTTATATATTTAATTGCTTTAATTCAGTAAAATGGAAAGAAAACCCATTTCTACAGGGAATAACAAACGTAAACAAACTATTTCTCCACTATCTGTTAAATCTAAGATTGTGGACTCAAATTAACCTTTTTTGTCCACTTTGTTGGAAGAATTGCAAGCTGTACGTTTAAATACTGACTCTATTGCATCAGAAGTTAAAAATATCCGTAAAGACATGTCTAGTCTCTCGATGAAAATTTCGGATAACTCAATTAAAATCCAAGATAATAAAGCTAAAATTGATAGCTTCACACCTATGGTAGCAAAAATTTTACCAATGAGTCAGTTACTGTTAGATTTAGAAAATCGTAACCGTCAATACAACTTACATATTTTTAATCTGCCAGAAGACGTGGAAGGAAATGATTGTAGGCAGTACTTAGATTTTTTTTTACCAGGTCTATTAAAGCTGCAATTTTCTGAGAAATTCAAAATAGACAAAGCGCATAGAATTCCTTCTCACCAAAACCCTCGTCACAGCAAACTACGACAAATGATATTTAAAGTTCTACGCCATAATCATTTAGTGATGATTAGGAAGGCAGCTAGAGAAATTACATCTTTAATGGTAAATGGAAATAAAATCTACAAACACCAAGACTTTGCCAAAGAAACTGTTCAACTACGTAAAGAATTTACTGAGCTGAGACCACGACTACGCTCCTCTGGTTTCAAATATAGTCTCTTCGATCCTTCTACTATGGGAATCTAGAAAGATGGCGTCTCAAAATCCTTTCAGCGACCAGAATAACTACGTACTTTCATGGATCAACAATCATCAATGTCCAATGTCCATGGAAACAAATGCTACGAATACTTGACTTTATTTATTTATTCATTTTTTCTGGGTAATTTTTTTAGGTCTTGCTTTTCAATTTAAGTTGGCCTTTTTTCAGATTAGCTATATGGGCTTTCTTTTTGGGTGGGTTATTCTTGGTCATGCGTGTACGCGATTCTACAATTCTATTTATGTTTTCATGTTGTCTTACGTATGTTTATCCTTGTCTTTCCTTTTCTCCCTATTTATCTTATCTAGAGCTACTTTTGATATGTTATCTTTATTTGTTCTGTCCTTTTCTACTGACATTCCTATTAACGTATGGCTAATTTCAATACTATTAAAATTGTTTCTTTGCATGTTAAAGGTTTAAGACATCCTGTTAAACGTGTTAAAATTTTAGATTATTTAGCAAGTCACAAAACTCATATTTGTTTTTTACAGGCACATATTGACGATAAGGTTTTATCATATATGCAGAAAAAATGGGTTGGTAGTATAGTTTCTGCAATTAATAAGAAAAATGGAGTGGCTATTCTTTTTGCAAACAAATTACATTTTCAAATACTGAGCAAATTTTTAGATACAGAAGGTCAGTACATTATGGTTAAAATTAAATTGGATACTACGCCTATTTAATTAATGTTTATGGGCCAACAAATGATGATCTCAAATTTTGGTCCTTGTTTACAATAGAGGTGCTCAAACTAGGTAATGTTCCACTCATTATTGGAGGGGATTATAATTTAATATGTGGCCCTTTGTTAGATAGATCATCACAATCTAAATATCGTCCACCTAAAGCTTTTTTTTACCTTAAAATCTTTTTTTAAAACAACTAAATTAGTTGATATTTGGCGATTACACTACCCAACTGAAAAATGTTTTACTTTTTTCTCAAATCCTCATAATTCTTATTCACGACTGGATTATTTATTAGTATCCCAACAATTAATTCAATCAATTTCTACTCCATTAATACATAATATAGACATCTCTGACCATGCTCTTATTTCAGCTGTTTTTCAATTCATCCCTACTCTTTCTACTTAATCCAGATGTCGTATGAACACTCATACTGTTCTCAATTAAATTAATACACCAAGGGCCAGATGTACGACCATTGTGATTTGTGACTCACAAATTGCGACAAATTGCGAGTCGCAATTTGCGAGTCACAAATTACAATGTACAACAGTGTCTCAGACCCTGTTAGCGATTCCCAATGGGGTCGCAAAATTTGCGACCCCATTGGGAATGACTGGCCCTCCCAGGGATGGTGGCCTGCTGGGTTCAGCAGACCACCATGTCTGGGACTGCTTTTCAATAAAGCAGTGTTTTGTTTTTTTAACCCCTTCGCTGCTAGGCCTTTTCCCCCCCTGTGCTAAGCCTTTTTTTGGCTATTTGGGGTAGTGCGCGCTTAGGCCCCTGTAACTTTTTGACCACATAAGGTATCCACGCCAAATTTGCATCCTTTTTTTCTAACATCATGGGGATTGTAAAGGTACCCAGGGTTTGTGGATTCCCCTGGAGGGGACCCAGAAATTAGCCAAAATACAGCTAAATTTTGTTTTTTTTGGGAAAAATGCGAAAAAGGGCTACAGATGAAAGCGTCTTGTTTTTTCCCTGCAAATGGCATCAAAAAAGGGGTTGTGGTGCTGAAATCACCATCTTCCCAGCTTTCAGGGACAAGCAGACTTTTGTCAGAAAACCAACTTTTTTTACACAGTTTTGGCATTTTTCTGGGACATAGCCTATTTTTGCTATTTTTTGTGCTTTCAACCTCCTTCCAGTTAATGGTAGAAATGGGTACGAAAGCAATAATGGATCCTGGAAAGCTATACATTTCTGAAAAGTAGATAAAATTCTGAATTCAGCAAGGGGTCATTTGTGTAGATCCTTAAAGTTTTCCTTATAGAAACTAACAGTTAAATGAAGGAAAAATTGAAAAGTAGTTGAAAAAAACAGCCATTTGTGTCAACGTTTTCACCTGTAACTTCTTCTAATTATGACAGCTGTTTGAAAGCAATATACCGTTATATCCGCTGGACCTTTCTGGCTGTGGGGATATATAGGACTTGTAGGTTCACCAAGAACCCGACGAACCCAGAGCCAATAACTGAGCAGCATCTTGCAATGGTTTTTATTATGTACCGGGTATATAGCAATTATTTTGGGAAAATGTATACATGGAAAAATTGTTATGAAAGACACCTATGTATTTCTGAAATGGGAACAAAATGTAGATTTTAGAAACAGTAGATATTTGCACATTTCCGAAATTGGGAGTACCCATACTAGCATGAGAATTATAGGTCATTTTTCAAAATGACTTATGTTTTACACATTGTCTTTCATTTGGAAGGCAGAAATGCATCGAAAGTCAATAGGTAATAACAGTTGCTCTACAATTCTGTGTTACCCTAAGTCTCCCGATAAAAATGGTACCTCACTTGTGTGGGTAGGCCTTGTGCCCACAACAGGAAATGGCTCAAAATGCAACGTGGACGTACCACATTTGCACAATGAAAAATTACCCTTTTTTTGCAAAGTGCCTAGATGTAGTTTTTGAACCCTAGCTCTGCGGGCACTTAGGGAAACCTAGCAAACCTATACATTTTTGAAAACTAGACACCCAGGGGAATTCAGGACGGGGTGACTTGACTGGCTCTCACCAGGTTCTGTTACCCAGAATCCCTTGCAAACCTAAAAAATTGGTTAAAAAAAACACATTTTCCTCACTTTTCTGTGGTGGAAAGTTCTGGAATCTGCGCGGATCCACAAAATTCTACCCACCCCGCGTTCCCCAAGGTCTTCCGAAAACAATGGTACCTCACTTGTGTGGGTAGGCCTAGTGCCCGCGACAGGAAGCAGCGCAAAACGCAACGTGGACGCACCACATTTTCACAGTGAAAAATGACCCTTTTTTTGCAAAGTGCCTAGCTGTAGTTTTTGAACCCTACCTCTGCCGGCACCTAGGGAAACCTCGCAAACCTATACATTTTTGGAAACTAGACACCCAGGGGAATCCAGGATGGGGTGACTTGACTGCCTCCCACCAGGTTTCGTTACCCAGAATTCCTCGCAAACCTAAAAAATTGTCAAAAAAACACATTTTCCCCACATTTTTGTGGTGGAAAGTTCTGGAATCTGCGTGGATCCACAAATTTCCACCCACCCCTCGTTCCCCAAAGTCTTACGAGAAAAATGGTACCTCACTTGTGTGGGTCGGCCTAGTGCCTGCGACAGGAAACGGCGCAAATCGCAACGTGGTCACACCTCAATTTCGCAGTGAAAAATGACCCTTTTTTGGCAAAGTGCCTAGCTGTAGTTTTTGAACCCTAGCTCTGCCGGCACCTAGGGAAACCTAGCAAACCTATACATTTTTGAAAACTAGACACCCAGGGGAATCCAGGATGGGGTGACTTGACTGCCTCCCACCAGGTTCTGTTACCCAGAATCCCTTGCAAACCTAAAGAATTGTCCAAAAAACACATTTTCCCCACATTTCTGTGGTGGAAAGTTCTGGAATCTGCGTGGATCCACAAATTTCCGCCCACCCCGCGTTCCCCAAAGTCTTACGAGAAAAATGGTACCTCACTTGTGTGGGTCGGCCTAGTGCCTGCGACAGGAAACGGCGCAAAACGCAACGTGGTCACACCTCAATTTCGCAGTGAAAAATGACCCTTTTTTGGCAAAGTGCCTAGCTGTAGTTTTTGAACCCTACCTCTGCCGGCACCTAGGGAAACCTAGCAAACCTATACATTTTTGAAAACTAGACACCCAGGGGAATCCAGGATGGGGTGACTTGACTGCCTCCCACCAGGTTCTGTTACCCAGAATCCCTTGCAAACCTAAAAATTGTCCAAAAAACACATTTTCCCCACATTTCTGTGGTGGAAAGTTCTGGAATCTGCGTGGATCCACAAATTTCCACTCACCCCGTGTTCCCCAAAGTCTTATGAGAAAAATGGTACCTCACTTGTGTGGGTCGGCCTAGTGCCTGCAACAGGAAACGACGCAAAACGCAATGTGGTCACACTTCAATTTCGCAGTGAAAAATGACCCTTTTTTGGCAAAGTGCCTAGGTGTAGTTTTTGAACCCTAGCTCTGCCGGCACCTAGGGAAACCTAGCAAACCTATACATTTTGGAAAACTAGACACCCAGGGGAATCCAGGATGGGGTGACTTGACTGCCTCCCACCAGGTTCTGTTACCCAGAATCCCTTGCAAACCTAAATAATTGTCCAAAAAAACACATTTTCCCTACATTTCTGTGGTGGAAAGTTCTGGAATCTGCGTGGATCCACAAATTTCCGCCCACCCCGCGTTCCCCAAAGTCTTACGAGAAAAATGGTACCTCACTTGTGTGGGTCGGCCCAGTGCCTGCGACAGGAAACGGCGCAAAACGCAACGTGGTCACACCTCAATTTCGCAGTGAAAAATGACCCTTTTTTGGCAAAGTACCTAGCTGTAGTTTTTGAACCGTAGCTCTGCCGGCACCTAGGGAAACCTAGCAAACCTATACATTCTTGAAAACTAGACACCCAGGGGAATCAAGGATGGGGTGGCTTGACTGCCTCCCACCAGGTTCTGTTACCCAGAATCCCTTGCAAACCTAAAAAATTGTCAAAAAAAACACATTTTCACCACATTTCTGTGGTGGAAAGTTCTGGAATCTGCGTGGATCCATAAATTTCCACCCACCCCGCGTTCCCCAAAGTCTTACGAGAAAAATGGTACCTCACTTGTGTGGGTCGGCCTAGTGCCTGCGACAGGAAACGGCGCAAAACGCAACGTGGTCACACCTCAATTTCGCAGTGAAAAATGACCCTTTTTTGGCAAAGTGCCTAGCTGTAGTTTTTGAACCCTAGCTCTGCCGGCACCCAGGGAAACCTAGCAAACCTATACATTTTTGAAAACTAGACACCCAGGGGAATCCAGGATGGGGTGACTTGACTGCCTCCCACCAGGTTCTGTTGCCCAGAATCCCTTGCAAACCTAAAAAATTGTCAAAAAAAACACATTTTCCCCACATTTCTGTGGTGGAAAGTTCTGGAATCTGCGTGGATCCACAAATTTCCACCCACCCCGCGTTCCCCAAAGTCTTACGAGAAAAATGGTACCTCACTTGTGTGGGTCGGCCTAGTGCCTGCGACAGGAAACGGCGCAAAACGCAAAGTGGTCACACCTCAATTTCGCAGTGAAAAATGACCCTTTTTTGGCAAAGTGCCTAGCTGTAGTTTTTGAACCCTAGCTGTGCCGGCACCTAGGGAAACCTAGCAAACCTATACATTTTTGAAAACTAGACACCCAGGGGAATCCAGGATGGGGTGACTTGACTGCCTCCCACCAGGTTCTGTTACCCAGAATCCCTTGCAAACCTAAAAATTGTCAAAAAAACCACATTTTCCCCACATTTCTGTGGTGGAAAGTTCTGGAATCTGCGTGGATCCACAAATTTCCACCCACCCCGCGTTCCCCAAAGTCTTACGAGAAAAATGGTACCTCACTTGTGTGGGTCGGCCTAGTGCCTGCGACAGGAAACGGCGCAAAACGCAACGTGGTCACACCTCAATTTCGCAGTGAAAAATGACCCTTTTTTGGCAAAGTGCCTAGCTGTAGTTTTTGAACCCTAGCTCTGCCGGCACCTAGGGAAACCTAGCAAACCTATACATTTTTGAAAACTAGACACCCAGGGGAATCCAGGATGGGGTGACTGGACTGCCTCCCACCAGGTTCTGTTACCCAGAATCCCTTGCAAACCTAAAAATTGTCCAAAAACCACATTTTCCCCACATTTCTGTGGTGGAAAGTTCTGGAATCTGCGTGGATCCACAAATTTCCACCCACCCCGCGTTCCCCAAAGTCTTACGAGAAAAATGGTACCTCACTTGTGTGGGTCGGCCTAGTGCCCACGACAGGAAACGGCGCAAAACGCAACGTGGTCACACCTCAATTTCGCAGTGAAAAATGACCCTTTTTTGGCAAAGTGCCTAGCTGTAGTTTGTGAACCCTAGCTCTGCCGGCACCTAAGGAAACCTACCAAACACACACATTTCTGAAAAGTAGACACCCGGGGGCTTCCAGGGAGGTATGGCTTGCGTGGATCCCCCAACGTTTCCTTACCCAGAATCCCCTGCAAACCTCAATTTTAGCTGAAAAATCACTTTTTTCACACATTTTTGTGTGGGAAAGTGTGGTATCACTGGCCTCACACAAATTTCATACCACCCAGCGTTCCCCCAGGTCTCCCGATAAAAATGGTGCCTCACTTGTGTGGGAGGCCCAAGTACCCGCGACAGGCAAGGGCCCAAAACGTAGTGAGGCGACATCAAAATTGCCTATCTCAAAACCACCTGGTTTTGCAAGGGAGTCACCTGGGTCTTTGGCCCCGTGCTCGGCGGCCATCTAGGAAACCTACCAAACCCACACATTTCTGAAAAGTAGACACCCGGGGGCTTCCAGGGAGGTATGGCTTGCGTGGATCCCCCAATGTTTCCTTACCCAGAATCCCCTGCAAACCTCAATTTTAGCTGAAACAATCACTTTTTTTCACACATTTTTGTGTGGGAAAGTGTGGCATCACTGGCCTCACACAAATTTCCTACCACCCAGCGTTCCCCCAGGTCTCCCGATAAAAATGGTGCCTCACTTGTGTGGGAGGCCCAAGTACCCGCGACAGGCAAGGGCCCAAAACGTAGTGAGGCGACATCAAAATTGCCTATCTCAAAACCACCTGGTTTTGCAAGGGGGGTCACCTGGGTTTTTGGCCCCGTGCGCGGCGGCCATCTAGGGAAACCTACCAAACCCACACATTTCTGAGCGGAGCGGTTCCGTCATAAGCACAGCTCAACCGATGCTCATGACGGAACCGCTCCGTCATGAGCATCGAAAGGGTTAAATGCAACCCGTTTTCCTTAAAGGAAAACGGGATGCATTTAAAAAAAAAATATGAAACGTTTTCGTTTCATTTTTTAAGGGCAGGCAGTGGTCTCTGGGACCACTGCCTTCCTCTAAAAAATATTTTCCCCTGCATTTGCAAAGGGGAAGTGGTCCCCTGGGAACCCCTTCCCTTTTGTGAGTGCATTACCACCCTCTTGAAGAGGGTGGTAATTTGCGAGTCTTTTGCGGTCACAAAACATTCATACATGGCTTTGAGGTCGCTATTAGGAAGGGAACGCCCCTTCCTAATAGCGACTCGCAATTCCTAAACAGCGAGTCGCAAATAAATTGCGACTCGCTATTTAGGAATTGTACATGGCCCTGTGAACTTTTGCATGCGCAAACGGGTCGCAAACCTATTTGCGCATGCAATTTAGGGTCGTACATCTGGCCCCAAAACCTTTATCTGCACTTCAGGATTATTTTACTTCTAATCCTGAAGATTCTGTGTCCTTGGTAACACGATTGGACGCGTTTAAGGCATATATGAGAGGTATAACCATTTCCATTATGGCTCATGAAAACAAATCTTTTAATGCTAAAATTAAAGATTTGTACAAACAAATTGCAAAATTGGAGAGACTATTTATCTCATCTAATGACCTTAAATACAAAATACAACTACAAAAACACCGATATGAATTCAACTCCATATTAAGTAGAAGTGCGGGTATACGCAATTTTCTTTTAATGTTAATAGATCAGGTAGATTTTTGGCAAATTACTTGCGTATAAAAAAAAGATAAGACTCATATCACTGCGATCCATGGTGTTAATGGTAATGTGACGTTATCCCATAAAGATATTGTTAATGAATTTTTAACTTATTACAGTTTTTTGCGCAATTGTGGTTTACAGAAAATATCACAATCAGCCAAAGATGATTTAGATTCACCAATTACTTTAGAAGAAATTGATTTGGCTATTAAATCCCTTAAACTTAATAAATCACCAGGACCTGATGGAATCCCGGCTGAGTTTTATAAGGTTTTTGCTCCACACCTCCTACCTTACCTGCTTCAGCTTTTTTTTCCTCTTTTAGCGCATTAGGAACAACTTCTGGTTCATTTACTGAAGCATTAATTGTTGTTCTTCCAAAATCCAACAAAGATCCCACTATTGTTTCAAATTATCGGCCAATTTCCTTAATAAATCACAATTGTAAACTTTATTGCAAAATACTTGCAACTAGATTGACTTCTGTGCTTTATTCTATGGTACATCCTGATCAATCTGGTTTTATGAAACTTAACGTGTTGCTTCACGCTATTGAGCAAGGACATAAATTATCAATACCTTCTGGAGTGTTGGCATTAGATGCGGAAAAAGCTTTTGAGAAAGTTCATTGGCAATTTTTATTTTAATCACTAGCTATGTTTAATTTTGGTGATTCGTTTATTTGCATGATATCTGCTCTTTATACCAGACTTTTTATAAATGGCCATACTTCTAATCAATTTTTTCTTTTTAGGGATACAAGACAAGGCTGTCCTATGTCTCCTTTACTTTTTCTTCTAGTTATAGAAACTCTGCTTACTGCTATTAGAAAATGTACTGAAATTAATGGTGTTAATATTAATGATGTTACTATAAAAACATTAGCTTATGCGGATGATGTTCTTTTGTTTATTAGTAATCCTGAGTCATCCCTTCCTCCCTTATTAAACGTAATATCGTTATATTCTCAAATTTCTGGATATAAGTAAAATCAAACAAAAGAGATTTTTTTCCTTTAAATGTATATTGCAAGCCTGATATGCTACCTATTCAAGTTATAATTTGGCAAAGGGAGAAATTTAAATATTTAGGTGGTTTTTTCCCCATAATATTAAAAAATTAATCACATTAAACTGTGATGACATTATAAATTATATTAAAGAAAAATTGTCCAAATGGTCTTCTTTACCTCTCTCATGGTGGGGAAAAATGGATTCAATTAAAATGATAATTGCTCCCAAAATATTTTATCTTCTTGCTATGTTACCAACTCAATTCCCTAGGTCATTTTATAAAACTATTGATAAGCTTTTTTCTAAATTCATTTGGAATAATAAAACTCCTCGTATCAGTTATAATAAATTGAAAATGGTAAAATGTAACGGGGGTTTTGGGTTACCTGATTTTTTTAATTATCACAAAGCTATTATATTAAAGCAAAGTTCTCTTTGGTTTACTCATTCTCAACTTACTAACCCTCCCACATGGCTTCTTATAGAAAAAGGGTTTATAACACCATTTCCTTTGCCTGCTTTAATAACAATGTCTAAAACATCAACATTACTTAATAAATCTGTTATTTTAAGATGCACTAAACTGATCTTACATGATTTAGATTTGTTATTTCAATCTCCTGTCTCCCATACCTTGAAAATATCGTTGTTGTATAATCCACAGTTAAAACTTTCCAAAACCGTACAATTTTGAAAGGCTTGGATAATGAATGGTATTTTCTTTCTTACAGACATGAACCATAATAATTGCCTTTCTATCATTTAAAGAATTGGAACAAAAGTTTGGTTTACCTTCTTCTAATTTTTCCAAATATGAGCTCTTATGTAATTCTATTTTAGATTCCTTTTCTGGTAATATTCCCTCAAATAATACTTCTGACATAGTTTATATTCAAACAGTGACTACCTCACCTCATGCTGTATCCTTAATTTATAAGAAGATGTATAATTTTCAAGGGAGTAATATTGGTATGATTTCTAACTTCTGGGGTAAAGAATTATTATTATCATTATCGCAAGATATTAGGCAGAAAATCTGGTTAAAAGGGGCTTCAGGATGGCTTCCTGTGTCATTATATCAAACCAATTCTTATATATTTTTTGCTTGTTTATGGACTCCTTTAAAGTTATTACAAGCTAAGCTTTTACCTTCTCCTATTTTCTGGCATTGTAAATTACACGCGGGTTTGTTAAAACATATGCTTTATGAATGTAATATTGTATTTCAATTTTGGAAGGAGGTTTGGAATGTTATCAAACGTATATTCAATTTTTCTGAACCATTTTCATATACTACTTTGATTTGTAAATCTGCTGTTCTTTCTATGAATATGTCAGGTCTAGAATCTAAACTTTTTGATTTTCTAATTTTAGCAGCCTTTAAATCTATTACGGCTAGTTGGAAAGATTCTTCCTCATTATCAGTGCACACATGGTGGTCATGGATAGCTTTTACTAGAAGAGGTGCTAGCCTATCTTTATCTGGTGTTATTCATAATAGTTCTGTATATTATAGATTTTGGAAACCAATTGATCACTATATAACTACCCATTTTTAATTAATTCCTTTTTAATGCATTATTTATAAGAATTTTTATGGTTATTAATAGTAGCTCTGTTCTCAGTTTTTACATTGATGATAATCTATATTCCTTCCTTTTAATTTTTCATTACAATTCTTATTTCCTATATATTACAGAAGTTTTAATCTCTGTATATAGGTACTGTAATTCCATTGTTACTATTATTAATGATCTTGTATAAGTGCCTTTTTCTGTGCTATTGTTTGTGTTGTCGATCTCCTATTACAAAATTCAATAAAATATTTTGAACACTAAACTGTTAGCCTTGCACCTTTTATCTGCTGCTGCACTGTGTATCTTTTGGCACACTGCTTTATTTCTGTTAATGATCCAACTTGCATCTGTTGGACTTTGCATCTGTTAGCACAATGCCTTGTATCTATTAGCGCATCACCTTGCATCTCTTAGTGCTCTTGCTTGTCCAATCCCACCTGCCCCCTCTCCTATGTTGATGCCTCCACTACCCCTCTCCCAACAGAAAAAAAATACACTGATGCACGCAGCGCTGGCCGGGTCATTGCGATTTTTTTCTACATTTCACCATTTGTTGCTTGCACAGTCTCACCCGTCGCTTCCCCTTCCACCCGTTGTTGCTTTCTCCTGCCCCGTCTCACCAGAATAAAAAGCACTATCACCACCCCTGTCCTACCAGAAAAAAAGCACTATGATCTGGCCAACGCTGGCCACGTCATAGCACTTATTTTCCTACCTTTTTGCCATTCTGAACAGCAGCCATTCTGCTGAATAACATAGCTGAAAGACATTAACAAAGCCAAAAACTCTTGCATAGGCACGATCTATTGGCTTTATCAATGCATGTAGTTTTTTGAAACCATATTGCCCAAGTGTCAAAGTAGAGCTGATCTTAAGAGAGAGAACTGTGGTTATAAAATGCATAGCACTACCTTCTCTAGCAAAAGGATGGTTAACTTGCCTACAAGCATCAATTACCAAAAGCCGCCACTGACTACAAACATGCATAAAGTAAGCAGTTGTGGCACAGTCTGTGAATTGAGGGTGGATGCAGAGGACTACAGGGTTTGGCAAGTTAAAGCTGACAAGTCAATGATTACAAAGAATAATTGTACTTATTTTGATGGCATATGATACACAACCCAGTACTCGTACACGAAATGCCCATTGCTTTGTCAGCTACCTCATCGCTTGGCTCACATTCCACCACCTGGGCTCCGTAACCCAAGATTGCCGCCTTCTTACAGGATGCTGCTGTGCTTGGAACCACGATGTATGCAGGAATCCCTGGAATGGAAAAGGCCAGAAATCAACTATGAATTATTACAGATATTTGCATCTGATACGGACTGCCAAGTCCTTCTAGCATGGACTTTCCCTGCAGATAGTGTTCCCCCATGCTCATCTAATGCACCTATGCCCACGCCAGCTGCAACAGTATAAACTATAGAATTCAGTGCTGCCTTTGTATTTACAATAATTCTTCTCCTCTCTACCGCTGGTCTATTTACACTTCTCTTATCCATGGAAATTCTTTTCAAGATGCACGTAGTCCGACCTGACATTTTTGCTGCCAGGGCAAGAGCCTGTCCATGGTTCCCGCTGCTATGAGTCACAACAGCCTTTGGCTTTCCTTCTCCTCCAGCAGAAAGACTTCTAACTGCATTCAAAGCCCCTCTGATCTGTAAGAAACAAAGTACAATAAACTTTGGGAGTGCAAACATATCTGCTTCTACCAGTGCTACCAAAATGGGATAAAGGAATAGAGGAGGCCAATGGGCGTAGAAATGAATGGAACCAGAGCACAGGAGTTGAACAACAGGCCACTTGCAAAGGCTTATTATAGGGAAGGGGAGTGGTTTACAGATGAAGTGTGCAAAGTGGACTGGTGCACAGCTAATGGAGACAGGCGCAGGTAAGGGGGACCAGAAGTACGTAAACTTGGTCTGTGCACAAAAGTGATTAGGGAATAGATAAGAGACCAGAGTACAGAAACACTTTCAAATGTTTTTAGGATAGGTGAATGGGCTGGGTAAAATAGTCCTGTTCGGTTTTCAAAGGCTCTGGCCTCTTAAGAAAAACCTCCACTTAGGTGTTTGGTGATTTGTGGTTAAGGTATATGCCAGAGGGTGATGATGTCAGTATTACTGTCAGGAGTCGTACCTTGATGCCAGAGATGGTAAGCCTTGGATCTTTTTTATGACAGGCGCTCACACTTGAGTCTCACGTTGATGGCAAAGCCACCCCTCCTTTATCTTATATTGAGGCCAGAACCTGTCTTCTTTTTTTATACCAGGGCAGGTCCTCTGAGAATCTTTGTGTAGAGCAAGGCCTGTCCCCTATTCGTTTTCGCTTGGATTCAGAGCTTGTTCTCCTTGAGTCCTACCCAGAGTCCCAAGTCAGTCTATCTTGTGTCTTTGCTGTCATGATTGTTTGGACTTACTTTGTTGCAAGAGCATTACTTCCGTTAGTCTCAATGTCAATACTGCTGTTCTTGAGTCTTCCTTTGCCTGTGCCTAACCTCCTTGATGCTTACCTTGAATGATCCTGTCTTCTGGAAGATTTCACACTTGAAGAAGAGGTTGCGGCCTGTGGTCCAATTCAGGCTCGAGCTGGTCAAAACTGGGGTCAAATTAACCTTGTCCTGGAGATATGTTTGAGCTTCTTCCACATCCTTAAGTGAGATGCAAAACGGGGAGTCCATATTCATGTGGTAGGTAGAGCTAAAAAGGAAAAATAGAGAGTTTATTTATTGCAGGTGCTTTACAGAGTTCAGCAATGCCACCTTTGCTGCCAGTTTATAGCACTAGCCTGCAGGGAGGACAAAGGGTCCTATTCAAGCATTTGCCAAAACAATGGGGTCCAGTCCCTGTACAGAAGGAAGATTGGTCTGGATTGGGCTGGTTGGGGGCGGGAGGGACAGGCTGTGTTGGAAATTCGCTTTGTAAGCCAACTAAATGTCTCTAAGCTGGAGGAGAGGTTTTACTTACTGCTTGGGGTGGTTCGAGCATGGGAAAGTGCTACACCGTGGTTCAAGAAGATGGCTGGGGTGCTGCGTGAGTCATGGATCCCTTTAGTTTGACTTTAGTTTTTTATCTGGATTATTTTTATGAGCTAGTGACATCCCTTCAATACTCTGCAGTTGCCATATTCAATTAAAAGATGCATAACACATTGTTTATGACTGACAGCGTGCAAACATATTGATTCCAAGGTGGAGGGGTATATAAAAGACTATGGCAAGCACTAGCAAAGTGTAAGAAGCTGGCTCTGTATATACTATACAAAAGTAAGATATAGTTTGCATAGAGTCCAGTGGAATCCCAAAGGTAGGCAGAGGTAAAAGTAGATAATACTGTACTCTCTATTTGTGGTAGTGTGGACGAGCAGTAAGGCTTTATCAGAGGGTAGTGTTAAGCATTTATTGTACAAACTCAGGCAAGAAATGATGTCACACACTGAAAGACTGAACTCAGACCAATTTGTTTGTATAAAAATATTATTTAGTTATTTTATTTCTAGAACCAAGCCAGGCCTGGTGCAGGTAAGTGAAATAATACTTTGTAAGGTTTATGCAGGGAATTACAGTTGAATGCAGGTTCAAATGCAGTTGGTTGATTTACAGGTAAGTCAACAGTTAAAAATTACTTTTCAGTTACTTTATAGATTACTGTGCACGTTACTTCTTGGATTACATTTCCTAGACAAAAGGTAAGTGATTCAGTTTTTACACATATGCAGTTTTTCAAGGTTTCATACAAACCAACTCCACACTTAGAAGAATTTTCAAAGAAAAGCAGTCAATGCAATCCTATGGGAGGAAATGAAGTTATTGGTTTACAGGTAAGTACTTGTTGGTGGAAGTTGGGTTTCTGGGGTTAGAACTGGGGTTCCCCCAGGGTCGAGGATGCACTTTTAAAGTACCCTCAGCGGCACTAGGGCGGCCGGGTGCAGAGTGCTGAGGCCCAATGTTATCCAATGGGGGATAGGAGGCCTCCGGTTGGTGGCTGCTCACGAGCAGACCACAAGGTTGTGGGAGCAAAGCTCAGGGCAAAGGGGGATCCGAGTTAGCACACAAGGTGCACCCACAGCGGCACAGGGGCGGCCAGGTGCAGGGTGCTGTTTTGGCATCGGGTGCCCTATTGTTTTCAGTGGGGATTGCCGATTTTGGCTGCAGGCTCGGTCCAGGAAGTCTTCCAGGAGGAACCAACAGCTGGGCAGGTAAGTGGGAGGGCTCGGGGACGAAGGTGCACCTTGGGTTCTTTTCTCCAGGGCACAGGTCGGCTGGATGCAGGGGTGTCTTTTGAGGTCGGATTTCACCTTACCGGGCCACTCGCAGTACTCGCGGTTGGGGGATGGGGGGCTCGTGCAGAGGCTGCAGGCAACGTTGGAGAGTCCTGGAGGGGCAACCCACGGTGGACTTGGACTCTGGAGCGTTGGGGGACCTCGCTGGGATCGGTGGGCTACTCGGACTCTGGCCAGAGGCATCGGGTGCAGTGGTGGTTCCAGGCGTCGGGTTTCTTTGTCCTCAGCAGGCTCTGGGTCTTTCTTGGCTGTTTCTTTTGAACAGTGCTGCTGTTCACGGGAGATCCGGTCTTTGTAGAAGGCAGTCAGTCCTCCCCGGGGTTCTGGAGGTCGCTGGCTACAGGACAAGGCGACGTTTGGCGCAGGATTTCTGGAAACTGCAGACAGGCCGGTAGGGCTGGGGCCAAGTTAGTTGTTCTCTGCAGTCTCCTCTGCTGGGCGTCTTCTTTCGTCCTTCTTCGTAGGTTGCGGGAATCTGTCTTCTTGGTTCAAGGCTGCCCCCTAAATACTGTATTTAGGGGGCATTTTAGGGGTCTCGAGGTCAGTAGCCAAAGGGCTACTGACCTTAGGGTGAGTACACCCTTGGTGTGCTCACCCCACGTGGGGGGAGTGGGCACAATCCCTAATCCTGATTGGAGAGTTCCTGCCATCTGCAAGATGGCGGGCACTGAAGAGTGGGCCTCACCTCGCCTCCCACCCCAGGGGGTCCAGAAACTTGTCTCGTGGTGGCAGGCTGGTGTTTACCAGTCAGGGAACCCACCAGAGGCTGGTTGTTTTTCAGGGAGCATCTCTAAGATGCCCTCTGAGTGCATGGTATAATAAATCCCACACTGGCATCAGTGTGGGTTTATTATGCTGAGAAGTTTGCTACCAAACTTCCCAGAATTCAGTAAAGCCATTATGGTGTTGTGGAGTTCTTAATGACAAACTCCCAGACCATATACTCGTGATGGCTTTACTGCACTTACAATGTCTAAGAATGGACTTAGACACTGTAAGGATACAGGGCTCATGCACCTGTACCCTCACCAGTAGCACAGTGCACCCAGCTAGAGGGGCGGCTGACCTATGCCATGGGCAGTGGGTTGTAGGCATGGCACACAGGGATGTGTGCCATGTCGATTCTTCACTTTTCTCTGCACCAAAACATGCAGCCTGCAATGGCAGTGTGTGTGTGTTAAGGTACAGGACCTCTAAGGGTGGCACAATATGTGCTTCAGCCCTTAGAGGCCTTCCCTGGTCACAATGTCCTTAGTACCCATGGTACCTTTTACAAGGGTCTTACATGTGGCCAGAGAGGTGCCAATTGGGGGTACAAATGTACAATTTTGGGAAAGAACACAGGCCCTGGGAACCTGATTGTCAGGGACCCAGGGAACATCAAGTCTAAGTGCATCAGAAATCTTGCAAAAGGTGGGGGGTTACTGCAACAGAAACCCAGCTTCCTACACAAGCCCCCGCCCAAGCCCAAAGGCCAGGAGACTCAGCCAAACCTGGGAGAGTCTTCCTAGTCTTTCAGGCGAGGAAGAGTAGAGGAAGTGGTTTGAAAGTTGCAGGGCCTACTCTGCCTTACATCCTTCTGTCCAGGTCAGTCCCTTTGGGGAGCTGGCCTACCTCAACAGTTTCAGGACCTAATTCCCAATGCTCCTTTTCTAGCTCTTTAGTGTCTTTACCCCATCTTTTTAGTTTGGGTTCAGAGGTGCCTACCTCTGCAAATTCTAACTTAGCTAGGGCAAAACCCAGCGTACCCACAGAGGTTACCCACAGCTTGAGTAACCCCACCATGACCAATAGGGTCAGGGGGCCTAACTTGCTATTTGGCATGGGACTAGGCCACCGTGCCAAAGACAGTGCTGCCATGAAGGGTAACACCCAACAGAGGCTACTGACAGCTGTCAGTGCCCAGAACCTCACCTTTAGCTCTTCACTGGTAGGTGAAGGGGCTAACTTACAGGCTTCTTTGGGTTCTGGTGGCCTGTGCTGTTTTAGGGTAGGGGGCCGATACAAAAGGGGATGATGGACGGAGACGTTTGAGCCAATCAAACACTCACCCCCAGTCAACTCATCTGGGTTTAATCCATCATCATTCTTTAGCTCACTCCACCACCCCAGTTCAGACATGGCCATATGCAAATCAGTCTGACCCTGTGCCTCATGGGAACAGTCCAGCCCGAACTGCCAAGCCATGTCTTCCCTGGACCGGAAACAAGCATCCTAGGACCGGTTTCTGGCATTTCAGCCGTCATCAGCCAGGCTTGCTTGAATCCAGTGGCAAAGTGAGCAAGGGACCCACGTCTGGGCATACCCCCGCCAACTTAGGGCGACCAAAGCGATACAAAAGGGGATGATGGACGGAACGTTTGAGCCAATCAAACACTCACCCCCAGTCAACTGATCTGGGTTTAATCCATCATCATTCTTTAGCTCACTCCACCACCCCAGTTCAGACATGGCCATATGCAAATCAGTCTGACCCTGTGCCTCATGGGAACAGTCCAGCCTGAACTGCCAAGCCATGTCTTCCCTGGACCGGAAACAAGCATCCTAGGACCGGTTTCTGGCATTTCAGCCATCATCAGCCAGGCTTGCTTGAATCCAGTGGCAAAGTGAGCAAGGGACCCACGTCTGGGCATACCCCCGCCAACTTAGGGCGACCAAAGCGATACAAAAGGGGATGATGGACCGGAACGTTTGAGCCAATCAAACACTCACCCCCAGTCAACTGATCTGGGTTTAATCCATCATCATTCTTTAGCTCACTCCACCACCCCAGTTCAGACATGGCCATATGCAAATCAGTCTGACCCTGTGCCTCATGGGAACAGTCCAGCCCGAACTGCCAAGCCATGTCTTCCCTGGACCGGAAACAAGCATCCTAGGACCGGTTTCTGGCATTAGGGTAGGGGGCCACCACACTGTGTAGTGAACACCCTTCTTCTACCCTCTGTTCTGTCAGCCGAGGAGCCACCAACTCAGGCTGGACAGTTGCCTGACTAGTAAGGTTTTTTTGTGGGCTAGGGAGGACTTCACCAGTGCCAATTTTGGAGTTCTCCCTTACTGGTATAGAATCTCCCTGGCCCACTGGAACTGTGGCTAACAGTTGTCCGCCTTTCCTACACTGTGTCTTCTTTTTCTTTTGGGGCTTATCTGCACTAACTGCAGGTCCAGCCTCCCCAGGTTTCTTGGATGAGGTCTGGCACTGGACCAGCACTTCTCTTTGGCTCAGACCAACCTCTGGGTGGTCATTCCCAAGGAGACAATCAAGGGAGAGGTCTTTATTGACTACCACCTTTCTCCAACTAAGGGACCCAGCTATCTCTAGGGGCACTGCAGCCACAGGCCTAACCGTGACCTCCCCTGGGATAGCCCTTACTTTTTTTGTATCCCCTGGGACATACTGGTTTAAGAGTACCAACCTGTCATGCACCACAGTGTGACAGGCAAAGGTATCTCTCAGGGCAGTGGCTGGGATTCCATTCACCAGTAGGTGGGGGAAGTGTCTACTTCCCTCTGGAATATCCAACTCATTTTTTGGGCCATTTTCCAGTTAAGGCTATGAGGACTTCCTTGTCTGTGGAACCACCCTCCAAAGCTACACTGGCAACCCCTGGAGCTACACTAGGGGCTTGGTTTTTCGGACAGCTAGGGTCCTTGGTGTGGTGTCCTGCCTTTTGACAGTTGTGACACCATACCTTGTTGGGATCCCAACTCTCACCTTGGTACCCAGTTTTAGGTTGTGAGGCGTCTTTTAGGTTGTGAGGTGTCTTTGGGCCCACTCTCCTGGACAGGTTTTTGGGGGACTACTGGGGACTCCTTACTTTTATCTTTAAGAGGCTCACTGTCTTTCCTCTGGGGAGGTTTTGTAACTCCTTTCTTTTGGTCACCCCCAGTGGACGTCCTGGTCACCCTTGTCTTGACCCAGTGGTCCGCCTTCTTTCCCAATTCTTGGGGAGAAATCGGACCTAGGTCTACCAGATACTGATGCAACTTTTCATCAATGCAATTACTTAATATGTGTTCTTTCATAAATAAGTTATAAAGATCATCATAATCTTGCACTTTACTTCCAGTCAACCAGCCACCTAGTGTTTTCATTGAGTAGTCTACAAATTCCACCCAGGGATGACTGTGGGTTTTCTGAGCCCCCCTGAATCTAATTCTATACTCCTCAGTAGTGAGTCCAAATTGCTCAATCAGGGTGCCCTTCATGAGTTCATAGGACTCTGCTTCTACCCTAATAAGGGTCAGAAGTCTGTCTCTGCACTTACCAGAGAACAGTTCCCAAAGGAGAGCCCCCCCAGTGAGTTTTCTTCACTTTTCTGGCTTCACAAGCCCCCTCAAATGCTGTGAACTACTTGGTGATATCATCACCATCCTCAAATTTAGGGACAATCCCTTTGGGGATCATAAGATTGTTCTCTGACCCTATCTATTAAGTTGCTGCCACCAGGCGACGTTGGGGAGTCCTGGAGGGGCAACCCACGGTGGACTCGGACTCTGGAGCACTGGGGGACCTCGCTGGGACCGGTGGACCACTCGGGCTCGGGCTGTAGGCGTCGGGTGCAGTGGTGGTTCCAGGCATCGGGTTTCTTTGTCCTCAGCAGGCTCGGAGTCTTTCTTGGCTGTTTTTTTTTTTTAACAGTGCTGCTGTTCACAGGAGATCCGGTCTTTGTGGAAGGCAGTCAGTCCTCCCAGGGGTTCAGGAGGTCGCTGACTGCAGGACAAGGTGACTTTTGGCGCAGGATCTCTGGAAACTGCAGACGAGCCGGTAGGGCTGGGGCCAAGTCAGTTGTTCTCTGCAGTCTCCTCTGCTGGGCGTCTTCTTTCGTCCTTCTTCTTCGTAGGTTCCGGGAATCTGCCTTCTTGGTTCAAGGCTACCCCCTAAATACTGTATTTAGGGGGCATTTTAGGGGTCTTGAGGTCAGTAGCCAATGGGCTACTGACCTTAGGGTGACTACACCCTTGGTGTTTTCACCCCACGTGGGGGAGTGGGCACAATCCCTAATCCTGATTGGAGAGTGCCTGCCATCTGCAAGATGGGGGGCACTGAAGAGTGGGCCTCACCTCGCCTCTCCCATCTGAGGGGTGGGGTTGGCAGATGTGGGCACACCTTCTGGGCTGTTCTAATTTTTCCCGCCTGTCTTCCCGCCGAAAAAGAGGGGAGACGGGAAGGGGGCCTGCTCCTGATAGCAGGAGAGGCTGGGGGGTCGCGTTACAAAGGCGGCAAGGCTCGTCCTGACCTGGGGGAGCTGTGAACACCTCTGCCCAGAAAAGGCTTTGTTTCCGGGCTCAGGGAGCGAAGGCTCCCACCCTAGGGGTCCAGAAACTTGTCTCGTGGTGGCAGGCTGCTGTTTACCCGTCAGGGAACCCACCAGAGGCTGGTCGTTTTTCAGGGAGCATTTCTAAGATGCCCTTTGAGTGCATGGTATACTAAATCCCACACTGGCATCAGTGTGGGTTTTTTATGCTGAGAAGTTTGCTACCAAACTTCCCAGAATTCAGTAAAGCCATTATGGTGCTGTGGAGTTCGTAATGACAAACTCCCAGACAATATACCCTTTATGGCTTTACTGCACTTACAATGTCTAAGAATGGACTTAGACACTGTATGGGTACAGGGCTCCTGCACCTGTACCCTCACCAGTGGCATAGTGCACCCAGCTAGAGGGGTGGCTGACCTATGCCATAGGCAGTGGGTTGTAGGTATGGCACACAGGGATGTGTGCCATGTTGACTCTTCACTTTTCTCTGCACCAAAACACGCAGCCTGCAATGGCAGTGTGTGTGTGTTTTAAAGTACAGGACCTCTAAGGGTGGCAAAATATCTGCTTCAGCCCTTAGAGCCCTTCCCTGGTCACAGTGCCCTTGGTACCCATGGTACCTTTTACAAGGGACTTACATGTGGCCAGAGAGGTGCCAATTGAGGGTACAAAGGTACAGTTTTGGGAAAGAACACAGGCACAAGACCCAGGGCACATCAAGTCTAAGTGCATCAGAAATCTGGCAAAAAGTGGTGGGGTTACTGCAACAGAAACCCAGCTTCCTACACAAAGGCACACAAAATCAGAGTGAAAAGGTATGAAAACACTAAACACTTTTGTTTGCTAGAAGGTTAGGATAGGATAGTATTTGTAAAGCGCACTATACCCGAAGGTGTCAAGGCGCTGAGCAGACAAGGGCAGAGGGAGAAGCGCAAACAGCTGATTAAGAGGGGAATAGCCATGTTTTCAGAAGTTTCCTGAAAACTGAAAGAGAGCTTGCGTTGGCAATGGAAGGGGGGAGTGAGTTCCAGAGTCTGGCGGCGGCAACCGAAAAGGAGCGGCCGCCCCATCTGGACCTGCGCAATCAGGGCGAGACCAGTTTTTTCTGTGTGGATGATCTCAGGGTCCTACCTGGAGTGTACCATTGAAACAAGGATTTGAGTTGGGGCGAGCCTTTACTATGCATGGCCTTGTATACCGTACTCAAGACCTTGAAGGAAATACGCTCCCTGATAGGGAGCCAGTGTAAGGTACGAATCCCCTCTCTGGCAGACTGATGGTTGGGAATATTTAAAATCAATCAGTCTTGCTGCTGCGTTCTGTACCACCTGGAGCTTATTCAGTGATGTCGCAGTGATATTGAGGTACAGGGCGTTGCAGTAGTCGAGACGGGAGGTAATCAGTGCGATGATAGTGGGCCGATGCAGTTCAGAGGGAATGAGCGGAAGCACCTTTCTGAGAGTTCTTAAAATATAGAAGCATGTACCAGCTGTGCGACTGACTTGGGCATCAAAGGTCAGGCCCTCAACAAAAATAACCCCCAGATTTTTTGCTGTTTTTACCGGGGCTGGAAGAGGCCCGCATTCTGCAGGCCACCAGGCATTAGACCAGATGGAATTCTGTTAGCCAAAAACTAGTACCTCGGTCTTGTCTTCATTGATCTTTAAAGAATTGCCTTTCATTCAGCGAATGATGTTTGACATACACAGATTGAACTTCTCTGCGACTAATTGCAGGTCGTTGGTAATGGAAACAATAATTTGGGTGTCGTCCGCGTAGGAGAGCACCTGGAATCCGTAAGATCTCACCAGCTCGGCCAGAGGGGTCACATAAAGATTAAAAAGAGTAGGGCTAAGCGAAGAGCCCTGAGGGACCCCACATGGGAGGGCGAAAGCTTTCGTTCTGAAGCCTCCGCAGCTGACTGTGTACATTCTACCTGTTATAAAAGAATGGAGAAGCTGCAGGGCTTTTCCCGTAACCCCACTTCCCAGAGGCATTGGACCATGCGCGCTGGGGAAACGGTGTCGAATGCTGCCGATAAGTCAAGCACCGCTGAGCCCCCTTGAACAACCTGCAGCCGAATACAGTCAGTGGCTTCAATAAGGGCAGATTCGGTGCTGTGACCGGCGCGGAATCCATTCTGGGAGCGATCTAAAATTTCCTGTGAGTCAATGTATTTCATCAATTCAATGTTAATGAATTTCTCCAGGATTTTTGCCGGAGTGGGAAGAAGGGAGATAGGGCGGAAATTCTTTAGCTCCAAGGGGTCGGCATTGGGTTTCTTAAGGAGCGGAAGAACAATGGCTTCCTTCCAGATAGCTGGGTAGCAACCGGACGAGAGTATTCCGTTGAAGACCTCGCACAGAAAATTAGCTACTAGATCCGGCGCCAGTTTAAGTGTGGAGGGCATGCAGAGGTCAGAGGGTGCTCCGGATTTAAGACCAAGGAGAAGATCTTTAGTTCGTTGAATCGAAATAGGTGATAAGGAAGACAGAACGTTCTTCCCTGGTGACCTGTAGGAGTTTCTCCATGTTCGGGTCAACAGTGTCCACCCTGGTTTCCTCACTGTCAGACACATTGTCTATAGAAGGAGTTAGCTCGTGGAAGATCTTCAGGACTTTCTCCTAAAAACAGATTGCTACGTTGTCACAGAAATCTTGGGAGGGAATCATAGGTTGTTGCTGTGGTGGTTCCGAGATTTCCTTAATTACCTTAAAAAGCGTACTGGAGGAATTATCTGCTGACAAAATCTTTTCTGTAAGAAAACAGGATTTAGCCTGGAAGATGGCGTCTTTGTAGTTCCGCAGCAGTGATCGCTGCTTAGCTTTCTCCGGGGGAAGGGGTCACTGCGCCATTTGCGTTCTTGTCTACGGCATTCGCGCCTCAGGGACATGAGTTCATCCGAGAACCATGGGGCAGAAGGTTTTGTCCTTTTAATGATACAGTTTTCGAAAGGGGCAACTGTGTCTAGGGCCCTATTGATCCAGTCCCAAAAGCCCTCTGCTGTGTGGGAGGGAGTGATGTACCTCCCGGCAGGGACCAAGGCCAAGGCAGCCTCCCAGTTAGCGGCTGTGATCTTGTTCAGTTTTCTGCAGCGACGGTACCCAAAGTGGGGGCCCTCATTCATTCTCATGGGAAGGGGAGAGGAGATTGTGAATTCGATCAGCCAATGGTCCACCCAGCTGAGGGGTTGGACTGCCTCAATCACAAAGTCATCGTGATTACTAAAAATGCCATCCAGAGTGTGGCCGGCTGTGTGGGTGGGAGAACGGACCCGCTGCTCAAACCCCATAGAAGACATAAGATTTACAAGGTGGACTGTGTCATTGTCTAGGTGGTTTTCAAGGTGAAAATTGAAATCCCCTAGGATCGTGTAGTGGGCCGTGGTAGCAAATGGTTCAAAAGTTTTGCACCAGGTCTCCATGAACTTGGCTCTCGGGCCAGGTGGGCGATATACTAGAAGGCCTGAGAAGCAATAGTTCTTGGATAGTTTAATCCTGAAAGAGGCAACTTCCAGTATTGTGCCAGGGACCGCTTCCACAGCGTTAAAGTGTACATCTGAGTGAGTCCTAGCCACCAAAGCTAGGACGCCTCCTCTTTTGTCCAAGCGGTCTTGTCTAAATATAGTGTAGCCCGGGGGGGCAGCATCGACCAGGTCGGGGCCTGAACAGACCCTGGCCCATGTCTCGGTAATGAAAAGACAATCTAGAATAAGTGATTGAATTGTCAAGGCAATTTCAGTTTTGTGTTTAATCATGGAGCGGGCGTTCAGCAGCGCCCCCCGAAGTGATCTTAACTTTGTTCTTGGTCTCCGTCTTTTCCTCCACCCCCTGCGGCGTCCTGAGACGACCAAGATGGGAAACCCTACTGTTAATGGGCCTTAAGTTACAGTGCTGACAAGGTACAGCTTCCCCTTTGCTGAGATCCCACTTGTCCTTGCACCCCTCGTACTGTGATTTAGGGCGCAGCTCAAGAAGTTGCAACTTGGAGTAAGTTTTAACCAGAGCGTCCTCATTTCCTGGAGGAAATTGGGCAGCATGCCTGGCCCCTGCCGCCGGCCAGGCGCGGACGGGCTTGCCTTTGGCGCACCACCGGCGCGCCCGCTGCGCGCGTCCGCCTGGCGCTGGTAATTGCATGTGCTTAAATGTCCCCAGATCTGGAAGTGCAAAGCGAGCTGGACCGCCAACCTCAGAAAGGCGTCCGGCTCGTGAAAACACTAGAGGAAGAGAAAAGACTCTCTCCGCACAAACGGGGAACCCACGACGGACCAGAGAGCCCAGAAGTGAGAGAAGCATGTCCCCTGAGCAGGGGAGAGAGAGCGCGGCTTAGTCAAGTCGCGGGAGAGCTGAAGACCTAAGACTGCATTCATTGTCAGTTCTGTTGAGCTATGCAAAACCTTCGCTAAGTATCTTGGTATGATCCTAGTGACTTGGATGCTGACTTTTGAGCAGGAAACAGCTTTCGGACAGGCATAGCTCTCAGGAGTGCAGATGGTCTTCTCTCTCTCATAGGTGAGACAGGGTTATATAGTCTTTGTGCCTAGTTACGGTGGTTGCCTGGTGAGGAAGGTATGCCAACCTGTTGCTGGATGCAGGTGCCTGGTAATCCAGTTTCTGGGTGAGGGCCCTTAGTAGCCCGTTACTGGGCAGTCGCTTAGCGAAATGCTGCTGGGCGAGATATTATGCCAACCACTTATCGTAGAGGGTGTGCACACACCTTAGGGATTAAACCATATGACTTACATAGCACAGGTATTTAGTAGGCACTATAGCCTATAACGCGGGTGATCATGTGTCATGTACAGATGATGTAACAAAGAAAGAAAACCCTTGCTCTGGGAGAGGGTGGGTAGAAAACCATAACACAGAGGAGAGACAATGCCCCTGGGATACTAACTTTTCCTAAAGACAACAGTGGTCATTGGCTGTTTACTGTTGCATTTAGGTGATCTAGATCACAGGCCTTTGCCTATTCGCTAGGCTCTGCTTACCAAAATATACAGTTTCAACTTTAGTTAAGCCAAGCCATGGTAGAGAGAGCATCATTATTGTCTTCCCAGTTGTAAAGAGAATGACTTCCTTCACAGTTACAGCCCTTAAGCCAATGCCCTCTGTAAGTGAAGACAATGAAAAATCTCAGGATTGTATTTGATGATGAGCTCTTTTTCATTGTACAGATCACCAAAGTTACCTCTTTGTGCTTCCATCATTTAAAAATTCTTCATACTATTGTGCCATTCCTAGTGGAAAATACACATCATCTTATCTTCCAAGCAGTGGCAAGTCCCTGGCTTGACTTGGCAAACACTTTGTATTTGGGCTACCAGCTTATGGAGCTGATAAAAAATGCTACAGCCTGGCTCTTTCTCAATTTCCCACGGCACGGACCCCATTTGGCCTAAGGCAGACCAAACACCGACTCCCTGTTCAGCAATGTATTCTTTTCAAAAGCCTATGCTGTTATTTTAAGGCTCTCCAGAACACGGGTCCGGCCTTTAGAGACAACTTTTTCCTGGTAGTTCCCTAAGTGATTATCGCTGACTTCAAGCTGGATAAACAAAAAGTTTTTTTTTAAAAAGAAGAAAAAAAAGAAAGAAAAGTAACTTTTAGCTACCCTTACTCTGCCTGACCTGTCAGAAGGCTAATTAGCACACATCTTTGCCATTTCTCCTTGCCTGAGCTCCGCCTTGTATATGTGTGAAGAAGGTGTAAAATGCCTCCCTGGAGCAAACAATAGGCTGGCCTGAATGTGCATCGATAACTCCTCCAAACTCCACAGAATGTGTAGGGCGGGAGCTGTGGCATTGTTTTTTACAATTCATCATGAAAATGCCCTGTCAAATGCCATTTTGGGCCTGTTTGCAGTAAATCAATCACAAGATCTTTTACCCCATTGGTTAGGGCATTACTAGGAATCATTCCCCCCCCCATTCGATAGTGGCAGACATAAATGTAGTACTTCCAGGCACCCACTTCAGAACACTCTCTGGACCTGTGGTAGAACAGAAGAGGGCTGGACCTGCTTGTATCTGAGTGGAGCCCTGAAGGATTGGACCTGCTCCTTCTTGTACTCAAGACAAAGAAGCTGGTTGACCTCCTGTGTGGCTACATGGAGACAACAATCTGCAAGACGCCTTTTCCTGGAACATCTCAGCTGACCAGTGAGTTATGGGTAGTCTTTTCTTTATCTAAATAACAACAACCTTCCGGGTAGGAAGGAGCTCAGTGTCACCTGCCTAAAATGAATGTGAGCGCACAGCGTCTCTAAATGGTCTAAGGTGGGTTTCTCAACTGGGGAGAACAAGATCATACGACGTACATGTAATCAGTGGAACATTTCAGTGCATACAATCACAGATGAATATGTAATAGGCAAAAAGACAATGCTTTATTGAAACAAAAGATCTTATCGTATACAAAATACAAAATCAGAAGAATAGAACTCTGTTAGCGTTTAAATCTGGGGTACACAAGAACAGTGCCTACAAACATGTGTATATATACAAAAGCGAAAAACTAATCAAAAAATATGTACAGACATATAATAACAGTGAATAAACACACCTTCCCCCGTCAGGAAAGATGACCCACAAAGCTTTTAAAACAACTCTCATCCAGGCATAGGCTAGACCATCAAACACACTAGAACTCCATTCATACTAAAAAACTCTCTCTCGCAATCATACAATAAAAAATCGTGAACATGAGTGAAGGAAACCAGGATTAAAAGGAAGTTTTTAAATTGGACCCCAGATCGGGGTTCAGGAAACTTGGTGTATCGTAAGGGGAAATTGAAGGATAAACAAAAAATCGAACCTCCCTCCAGTGGCATGAATAATATACAAAAAGGGGAGGTTGCAATTTACAAGGTTGCTTTGTTTATAACACTCTATAGTTTCCGTCAGACTCAAGGCCGACGCGCGTTTCGGTGAAGGGCTAGATGTCTAGCCATCACCTTCTTCAGCGCAGACAACTGATGCGATACAGAAATGAAATGCAGAACGGGGGCCCCACAAGGAGCATCAGGACTGAGTGGTCACTGACCCTCAATGGGGTCCGTGAAACTTTTCAAAAATAAAGAAAAAAGGGGAATTAGAAGAGAAACATTTTTTACACGGACATAATATGTCTATAATGTAGATAATAAGAAATCTATAGTTATCCCCTGAGAAAAACCCAGTTAGCAAGGATAAAAAAAGTATTAAAAAAAAAAAAAAAATGCCACCGAGGTTAGACGTCTCCAAGGGAATAAACACCACGAGTTAAGAGGTGCAAAGATAAAGATTAACCCGTGAATATAGATGAGAACGAAAAAGAGAATCTAAGAGCCAGAAGCTCAGTGTGTGAAACCCAATCTACTGTGAAGAGAAGGAAATAGAGCCAAAGGGTTTATTTAAGATGAAACAAAAATGGATAAAAGGTACAAAAAAGAAAAAAGAGAAAGAGCACCGAGCCAGATAGCAAGTGTTTGATGAGAAAAACTTACGGAAAATAGATCTTAAATGGAGAATGAGTCGCTCGTCTGAAGAGACAGAGTAGAGAATGCTGGAAAATACGTCCAGATCAGGCAGGGCTGGTAAAGAAAAAAGAAATCAGGCAATTCAAAAATGAAGCCACCTATGATGAACACACCAACGGTAAATAGGCCACGAGGTCGTTCTGGCTTCGAAAGAGGTCAGCAAAAAGCAGGAGGAAGGTCAGAGGGAAAGCAGGGAAGTTACCTCAGTCAAGACGAACAGGAGTCTCAGTCGGGGATAACCGTAAGGAGAATATGAGGCACTGTTGAATACAGGGTCACGATGAATCCCAGGAGAAGGAAATGTAGGGGTCCTGGGGACGTTTCAAATGAAGCCTATAAAAGATGAACAAAATACATATGTATCCAGTGTGGTGAGGTGCAAGAGCTCGTGGATGCAAGGATCCACCATCTGTCAGAAGAAGCGAAAAAGACAGAAGAGATAAGTAAAACTTGTCACGAAGATAAGAATCTAATTAGTGGCATAGAATGAAGAAGAGGGATAACGTGCTGAAAAGATAAGAAAAGCCGGGGGAAGGGAATGAAGGGGGCCAATTTCTTGTGTCAGAAAAACTCAAGAATACCAGCGTTCTTACCAGTGGAGCAGACACGCTGGAGGGAGAAGGGGGGACAGAGGCGGCGCCCCCACCAGCTGCATGTGGCGTGGCTTAAAGGGAGGTCTCCGTCCAGCGTAGTTACGGAGATGGAACGGCAGGCAAAAAGCTCAGCAATGGCGAGTAAGGTTCATCCAGACGGCAGTGAGTCCAAAGGGATTCACAGGTGAGAGGCTGAAGGTAGCGCCGGAATGGAATTTAAAGGAAACCGGAAGCAACGTCCCACGTAAAGAGGGCGGAGTAGGCAGATCCGTCTCGGACCGAAAGGGCTGGAGCGCTAGCCGGCGACTAGAGCGCTGAAACGAGAGACTAGAAGCGGAAGTAGGGAAAAATGGATGCCTTAAGACATAAATACGACCGAAGTAAAATGAATCGAAAGGACAGGTCAGCAACCAAGTCTGACGGGAGGTAAACCGCGAATAACGTATGATGGAAAGAAATACACATGTTTGTAGGCACTGTTCTTGTGTACCCCAGATTTAAACGCTAACAGAGTTCTATTCTTCTGATTTTGTATACCGATAAGATCTTTTGTTTCAATAAAGCATTGTCTTTTTTGCCTATTACATATTCATCTGTGATTGTATGCACTGAAATGTTCCACTGATTACTTCTACGTTGTATGATCTTGTTCTCCCCAGTTGAGAAACCCACCTTAGACCATTTAGAGACGCTGTGCGCTCACATTCATTTTAGGCAGGTGACACTGAGCTCCTTCCTACCCGGAAGGTTGTTATTTAGTTATTGTTGTCCCGAAGTCCCCTGCCTGTATCCTTTTCCTCGGGTCTCCCTGTATTGGATTTTGTAGCTTACTACCCCAGCACTTTTGCTGTTAGGGATTTCCTCTGCGTTGCTTTGCCTCTTAGTCTCCAAGTATTTTTTTCCCATCTCTATTTTGGTTGGTCTTAGTCTATCTGTTATATCATAAACACAATCCTCAGCACACGTCTTTTAAGTAATATGCAATTATCCAATTTGTTTTAGTCAAGCATAAATGATAGAGAAATTTTCGAGCTTGGTTTCTTTTCTTTATTCTCTTTGTTCTTGCATCAGCCAACACGTGTTTCGTCACACAGGAATTTTGTCCACGCGACTTTCTCCAAGGCTTACAAGAGTCCAAAATGTTCCTTTATCAGTGGTGATAATTCCATCCCACTGGAAAATTAAAATCTATGTTCGATGTCCACGTCGTATTTAACCGTGGATCTTCGTCATGAGCCAAACCTAGAGCACGTAAGAAGGACGTGTAGGTCCCCACATCAGCGCCGTGTTCTCCCGAGAACACGGGCGCTGATGTGAGACCTACACGTCCTTCTTACGTGCTCTAGGTTTGGCTCATGACGAAGATCACGGTTAAATGCGACGTGGCATCGGAACATAGATTTTAATTTTCCAGTGGGATGGAATTATCACCACTGATAAAGGAACATTTTGGACTCTTGTAAGCCTTGAGAAAGTCGCGTGCAAAATTCCTTGTGCGACTGAGACTACGTGTTGGCTGATGCAAGAACAGAGAATAAAGAAAAGAACCAAGCTCGAAAATTTCTCCATCATTATGCTTGACTAAAACAAATTGGATAATTGCATATTACTTAAAGACATGTGCTGAGGATTGTGTTTATGTTTATGTTGATTTCGACCACGTGTTTGGGGAGACTGGTGGTTCTTCTCACCTTTCAGCACCGTCCATATAAATTTCTCAGAAATCTAAATAGAGTCTAAGTGCTACTCATTCCTGGAGCGCCATTTTACCTATAACCATACCACTGCACCCTCGTGAATTAGCTATCTGTTATATCAACCTATCTAACCTATTCTTTTCACTTTGCTTTACTTATAGATATACAGTGCTTTTCTTTTGCTACCTTTTTTTCTTGTTTGGGCTTTACCCTCTAGAATTCCTTTTGTTCGTGTCTGGAATATCTTTTATTTTTACTCTATACGTGCGTGCCACCTATCTTTCCATCATCTCTCCTATATAGAGAGTATAAAGACCTTCGGCTTCTCGGAAGAAGATTTTGCCAAACTATTAGGGCAACCACCCACAGGCAGTAAATCGTTCTCACTATCCAAAGGTCTCAATGACGATTGGATCAAACTACTTAATCTCAAGAAAAAAACCAAACGAACTGAATCACATGCCAACTTTATGTTGGAATATCTCAAGGCAGGCACCATCCCTATTGGCTTGAGAGTACGTAACGTACCTGGCCTGTTCATAGAGATCAGAAAAGTTCTTGAAAAGTGGGCCCTCATCTCAAACCGTTGTTCACGAGACTGGATGATCCTAATCATTGAGACTGCCAGGGAATTCGTGGCAACCCTACTTGAAGAGATTGAGGAGCTTGAAGATAAGCTTAAACAAGGCAACCCAGTGGAAGAAGCAAAAAAGAAAATAGAGGAGGTTAACCTAGAGTTAGACTCTTTCTCAGACTATTTGCTTAAAAGAAAAACAGAAAAGCTCCGCAAAGATATTAGGTTCTTCTCTCAAGAACGTGTATATCCATTCCTGATTGAGAATTACTATTCTACTAGTGGCGGAGGAGGCCCCTATACTGAACAACAGGGCTGGACAAATAGAAAAATACTGACCTTTTCAGACACTACAAAGAGGGAGAAGGTCCGTCCTCCCATACTGACTCCTATAACAACAGGAGAGGCCAATACGATAAACCAAACATTAACAATCGTTTTTTAGGAACCCGCAGGGGGAATTTCCGCCCCAGGTACCGGAACCAACAACGAGAATAATTTGTAGACCAGGAACCTCCTCAGCAATATATTCAAACAAGGAAACAACAGTACTGGCGCAATTGAATAATATTCCCATTTTCAACCTGTGCAGCGACAATCTTGATCCCAACTCTGAAAACCTGCTTACTAAAGGACTTTCTTTTGTACCTACTACTAGACTCTCCAGATTCGAACTTCGCAAAGACCTCTTTGCGTTCTTTAGGAGGAGTTAGATTGAAAAAGTTTTTCAAAGAGAAACACTCAGGAGGAGAACAACCTTTCTGGCTTGAAACTCCCTTCATCTTTTATCCCCAGTCTGGATCTCCTTGACCCAGAGGTGGAAATCTTTGAATAGGCGGTACTTGGTAAAATCGATAAGATTACCAAATTTATTCCAACTCTCATGTATAATCTTACTAAACAAGAGAACAAGACTGTTGGACTTGGCCCTTATTGTCCTAAAATCTTTCGCTTTTCCTCCCTAGCCTTTTTACCATGTGTGAAATAATACCTACTGCACAATGGCGTGCGCAGATTTATTTGTACTGTTGTAAAGCAATGTTACTTTTAAAATGGATGCCATTTTTGTCTGCTTGTGCCGCCTGCCTGAGGTGGGTTGCCGGTCTAGTTGTCTGTCACCCAGCCCCAGCTTTTGGAGGAAGTCTGGCAGACAGGGTGCTCTACACCTCCCCTAAACCAGTTGGGACCGGTTTCCCAGGGAACCTTCCAGAAGCTTCAGCCCTTTCTGGTAGGTGGGGTGAGGGGGGCTGTGCCTCCATGTGCTCAGACTGAGCGTGGACCTGAAGGAGAGGGACACTCTGCCAGGAGGTACCGCCACATTGGGCCTGTGTGCTGGCCCCTGTGCCCATCTGCACCCCTCCGCTGTCCACAGGGCCAGTGAGAGCCCTCTACTGGAGTGAAGACTGCTGTGTCAGGAGGAGTGCCACTTTATGGGAGATGACTGCTTCTAGGAGCTGCTGTCCTGTTCTGATGAGTACCCACTGCCTGCTGATCTTGCCCAGTATTGCCTGCCTGCTCTCCTGCCGTCCTAAGCCCAGCACCTGGTGAGCGCTATATCTTACTGCCCAGGAGGTAAGGAGCTGACACCTGCAGCGCTGCGCTGCGAGAGCGCTATATTTCTAGAGTTGAAGTGCCTGTGCTGCTCTGCCTGCACTCTAGCGCCTAGTGGGACTATTTGCGTGATTACCAGAAGAGGTGCGCTATCTGCTGTCCCTGAAGCTGGTGGGACCGAACCCATCGCAAGCGCTACATCTAAAGTGCCAGGAGTGAGGAGCTGATGCCTGCAGCGCTGTGATTCCAAAGCGCTACATCTAAAGTGCCAGGAGTGAGGAGCTGATGCCTGCAGCGCTGTGCTGTCTAAGCGCTATATTCAAGGTGCACGGGGAAGAGGTGCTGACGCCTGCAGCGCTGTGCTGTCTAAGCGCTATATTCAAGGTGCCAGGGGAAGAGGAGCTGGCGCCTGCAGCGCTGTGCTGTGCTGTCTAAGTGCTATATATCAATTACCCCGCGGTGGTGAGTGGGGCTCAGTCATCCCGTGGTTGGGGGTATGTCGGGGCACATTGCCGGTGCCCGCCCCGGTGCCAGTATTCTTTTGGGGCATTGGATTACCCAGGAGAACAGAGAGAGGAGTGAGAGACCCTCCTGCTCTAGCGCTTTGCGCACCTTTGTTTTCGCTGCCCTGACTTTGCGGGACATAGGGCTTCTGAGCCCCTGAGAGAGGCCAGTTGGCCTGGGCCCAGTTTCAGAGTGTTGTGCCCCCGATTGGGACGACCGGGGTTTATGCTGGCGAGGCCTATTGCCCCAAGTGATTTATTGCAGAGTAGGATTGTACGATGCATTTGTACCTAGGATGATACCTAATGCTTTTCCCTCAAGTTTGCAGTGCTGATTTTAGGCCTATTGTGTTCTAAGGGGGCGCCCTGCTAAGGTTATGGGAAGGCCTCATGTGCCATACCTCATGCGGCTAATATGGCTTATGCCCCCCTGGTAGTATGGTTATGCATCAAGGTGCTATTGAGATGCCCCCTGGGTTTATGCTAATGGGAGTGATGCCTAATGATAACGCCTAATGCTCCTACACTGAGGATGATGCCCACTGCTGATGTATGCCTTCATGCGCATAGTGTGTTTATATGCCTGACCGGATGTTTTCATTCTAGGCTTCATGTGTATGCCCGATGCTGTTTGGCGTTCCGCCTAATGTTCATGCCCAAAAGGATGCCTAATGCATGTGATTATGCCTATTGTGCATGTTTAATGCTTTCATGCCAACGTGGTTCAGGCTCATGCTTGCAGGCTACGGCAATGGTGCTTTATTCGTATGTCTAATGCTCACATGATTTGTGCTAATGTGCCCAATGCTTTTTCCTAGGGTGTACATTGCTGATGGTTATGCACCAATGATACTTTAGGCGTAGGTTACACCTGATGCTAAACTTGAGTGGGGGCCTGATGTGATGCATAAAGCGTTGTTTAGATGCCACATGTTTATGCCTTCATGTTAAGGAGGATTGTGCGCCTAATATTGTTGCTTATGGACTTTCATTTATTCCTGTGCTTATGTTGGTTCTGGCAGCGGCCCGATTGGCGCTGCACTGTAAATAGTCCCCACTGTTTATATCTACCGGGTGCCGGTCGTTGCCGTGTTGACTACTGTGGTTACCACCTGCTATGCTGTTGCATAATACAAATGTTATTTTTCTTACTCAAACTGGTGTGGTCTCCTTTTTGTAGTGTGCCTGGTGTGTCGCCTGTGTGTGCTGCGCGGATGCTTTACACAATGCTCCTGGTTTAGCCTTCCCGCTCCGCACCACGCTACCCCGTTTCCAACATTGGTGCTCAGCGGTGGGATAGGACTTGTGTTTGCGCAGTACCACAGCGGCAACTGGTTGCACTACAAAGGGTGCACTTGAGAGTAACCACAGATTTGGGGACTGTTTTGCTGACTGTATTTCCTCCTGAAAGTGTTGTTGAGGGGATTGTGTCTCCCTGTTGCACTGTGGGTGGTGTATCCCAAGGGTATCTCACCAGGATGGGGTTAACCTACGACGAGGATTGCCTTGGGGAGTACACTGAGCAGGAGGTGATAGACCTCTGCCGAGAGAGAGGGATACCCACAGTAGGCAACACCCGCAGGAAGTTGTTCCTCTATGAGGCCCTGAGAAGGGGGAACCCTTAGAGCCCCACGGGGACCTTTCCGATTACCCCTCCGCATATTTAAGGGATGGATTTGGTAGGAGACCGTGAGGAGGACTCTGAGAGTGAGGGGTCCCGGTCCATAACCCTGGAGGGTGGTGACTTTGAGGAGGAAGAGGATGTTAGGGCAGAGACACCGGTAGCGAATGAGGACACCATAGACAGGGAGTCCCGTGCTGGGTCCAGCCCCAGGGGCACTGCCCCACCCCTTTCCCTGTCTCCAGAAGAGTGGGTAGATAGGAGGGAAGAAAGGGAGTATCAGTTGGCACTGGAAAGGCTCAGAGTGGAGCTAGCGCAGCTGAGAGTGGAAGAGAAGAGGCTAGAGACCGAGAGGGTCCTAGCACAGGAGAGAATGGCTGAGGCTGAAAGGGAATTCGCCAGGGAGAGACTAGCTCAGGGGGGTAGGTTGTCCCCTGAGAGTGGTGTCTGTGGTCTGGACTCACCAGTGAGGGTCGGGATCCAGTGGTGGCAGCGAGAATGAAGCCAGTGCGGGAAGTCCCACTCCCAGAGCCCGGAAGATGGTGCCTGATCCCCAGGAGGAGGGGGGCAGGTTGGAATTTAGGGGCGGCAAGAAACTGTCCCAGCAGTCTTGGGGGGAGTATGTGGACGTGTGTTGGACTGCACTGGAGGAGTGGGTGGCGCGGTGACAGATGGGGAAGAGCTGTTCCGCCTGATTATCAGGGAGCATGTGCTCAAGAGTTGTCTTCCCAGGTTGCGCCACCACCTGTTGCAGTGTGGGCTCTCCGACCCCAGGGAGCTTGCACGGGAGGCAGATCTTTGGGTGAGTGCCAGAGAGTCTGAGAGGGCATTGGGGAGTGATCCTGAAGGGAGTGGTGCAGGGATCTCCCAACCCAGCGAGGTGGGAGAGGTGGAGAATAGCCCAGCTAGGTCCCAGGATAGTGAGAGGGTTGTAGGGCCTCACATCCTATCTATAGGAAGGAGTGAGACGGGGAGGTGTCCCGAGGTGCCCCAACCGCAGTCTCAGGGCCTGGAGAGTTCCATAAGGGAACCCCAGGTTGGGAGCCTAGGCTGTCCCGATGGGCCGTCCATGGAAGGGGATCCCCCAGTGTCAGGAGAACCCGGGCGTCAGTATTTAGAGCTCCAGGGGTTCTGGGGTCTGCTCAGCCACAGGGTTTAGATCCTGGGCTGGGGTGCCAGGTTCAGGGGCTGCCTGACCTGGAGGGAGGGGCACTTGTAATCAAGGTCCCTACCGGTTTGACTTCCAGGGGTACTTCTCCAGGTGGGAGGGTGCGGAACTCTGGAAGGGGGTGCCGAGGGAGGAAGGACTCGCCTCTGGCACCGGCTCAGCCACAGGACTTCGATCCTGGGTTGGGAGGCCCGGTTCAGGTACTGCCGGACCTGGCGGGAGGGACGTCTGTAAGCAGTGTCCCCCTGGAGTTGTCTTCCAGGGGTACTACTCCAGTTGGGAGGGTGCAGAACTCTGGGAGGGGGTGCAGAGGGAGGGAGGACTCGCCTCTGGCACCGGTGCAACCTAAGGGTTTAGACCCTGGGTTGGGGGAGCGGATGCAGGGTCACGGCCCTGGAAGAGTGAGAGAGTGGTGTTCTGAGGGTGCCCCGCATGGGAGGAGAGGGCGGAACCCCAGAAGGAGAGGTAGGGGGAGGAGAGCCTCGCCCCTACCTGGTGGACAGTGTGAGAATGTGGTCCCTAGGTGGGAAGACCATTGGCAGTTTGGGACTGCACGGAGGAAAGGGAGAGTGGTCAAAGGGTACTACGGGCCTGGGGCTGCTGCCCCCCACTCTGTGAGACAGCCAGGGCCAGAGACATCTGGATGGCCTAGGGCCCGGTCCTGGCTGCAGCCAACTAGGGAGCACCAGTGGGGTGGCTTAGTTGGTCCAGGGTGGTTTGAGAGAGGGAACCATCGGGTTCCAGAGTGGCGGAGAACCTGCGGGTGCCCCTGCAGTTGTGGGCCCGCGTCCAAGTTCTCTCGCCGTAAGCAGGGAAGCCCATCAAGGCAT
Source organism: Calotriton arnoldi (assembly GCA_963921515.1). Lineage (NCBI taxonomy): Eukaryota > Metazoa > Chordata > Amphibia > Caudata > Salamandridae > Calotriton > Calotriton arnoldi. The sequence goes on from CAWUFW010002486.1 coordinate 197,536, forward strand.
TGATCGGTCTACCCTGGCTTTTGGCTGGGAGGGGGTTGTGTTGGACTTGGCCCTTATTGTCCTAAAATCTTTCGCTTTTCCTCCCAAGCCTTTTTACCATGTGTGAAATAATACCTACTGCACAATGGCGTGCGCAGATTTATTTGTACTGTTGTAAAGCAATGTTACTTTTAAAATGGACGCCATTTTTGTCTGCTTGTGCCGCCTGCCTGAGGTGGGTTGCCGGTCTAGTTGTCTGTCACCCAGCCCCAGCTTTTGGAGGGAAGTCTGGCAGACAGGGTGCTCTACACCTCCCCTAAACCAGTTGGGACCGGTTTCCCAGGGAACCTTCAGAAGCTTCCAGCCCTTTCTGGTAGGTGGGGTGAGGGGGGCTGTGCCTCCATGTGCTCAGACTGAGCGTGGACCTGAAGGAGAGGGGACACTCTGCCAGGAGGTACCGCCACATTGGGCCTGTGTGCTGGCCCCTGTGCCCATCTGCACCCCTCCGCTGTCCACAGGGCCAGTGAGAGCCCTCTACTGGAGTGAAGACTGCTGTGTCAGGAGGAGTGCCACTTTATGGGAGATGACTGCTTCTAGGAGCTGCTGTCCTGTTCTGATGAGTACCCACTGCCTGCTGATCTTGCCCAGTATTGCCTGCCTGCTCTCCTGCCGTCCTAAGCCCAGCACCTGGTGAGCGCTATATCTTACTGCCCAGGAGGTAAGGAGCTGACACCTGCAGCGCTGCGCTGCGAGAGCGCTATATTTCTAGAGTTGAAGTGCCTGTGCTGCTCTGCCTGCACTCTAGCACCTAGTGGGACTATTTGCGTGATTACCAGAAGAGGTGCGCTATCTGCTGTCCCTGAAGCTGGTGGGACCGAACCCATCGCAAGCGCTACATCTAAAGTGCCAGGAGTGAGGAGCTGATGCCTGCAGCGCTGTGATTCCAAAAGCGCTACATCTAAAGTGCCAGGAGTGAGGAGCTGACGCCTGCAGCGCTGTGCTGTCTAAGCGCTATATTCAAGGTGCCAGGGGAAGAGGAGCTGGCGCCTGCAGCTCTGTGCTGTGCTGTCTAAGCGCTATATTCAAGGTGCACAGGGAAGAGGTGCTGACGCCTGCAGCGCTGTGCTGTCTAAGCGCTATATTCAAGGTGCCAGGGGAAGAGGAGCTGGCGCCTGCAGCGCTGTGCTGTGCTGTCTAAGTGCTATATTTCAATTACCCCAAGGTGGTGAGTGGGGCTCAGTCATCCCGTGGTTGGGGGGTATGTCGGGGCACATTGCCGGTGCCCGCCCCCGGTGCCAGTATTCTTTTGGGGGCATTGGATTACCCAGGAGAACAGAGAGAGGAGTGAGAGACCCTCCTGCCCTAGCGCTTTGCGCACCTTTGTTTTCGCTGCCCTGACTTTGCGGGACATAGGGCTTCTGAGCCCCTGAGAGAGGCCAGTTGGCCTGGGCCCAGTTTCAGAGTGTTGTGCCCCGATTGGGGCGACCGGGGTTTATGCTGGCGAGGCCTATTGCCCCAAGTGATTTATTGCAGAGTAGGATTGTACGATGCATTTGTACCTAGGATGATACCTAATGCTTTTCCCTCAAGTTTGCAGTGCTGATTTTAGGCCTATTGTGTTCTAAGGGGGTGCCCTGCTAAGGTTATGGGAAGGCCTCATGTGCCATACCACATGCGGCTAATGTGGCTTATGCCCCCCTGGTAGTATGGTTATGCATAAGGTGCTATTGAGATGCCCCTTGGGTTTATGCTAATGGGAGTGATGCCTAATGATAACGCCTAATGCTCCTACACTGAGGATGATGCCCACTGCTGATGTATGCCTTCATGCGCATAGTGTGTTTATATGCCTGACCGGATGTTTTCATTCTAGGCTTCATGTGTATGCCCGATGCTGTTGGCGTTCCGCCTAATGTTCATGCCCACAAGGATGCCTAATGCATGTGATTATGCCTATTGTGCATGTTTAATGCTTTCATGCCAACGTGGTTCAGGCTCATGCTTGCAGGCTACGGCAATGGTGCTTTATTCGTATGTCTAATGCTCACATGATTTGTGCTAATGTGCCCAATGCTTTTTCCTAGGGTGTACATTGCTGATGGTTATGCACCAATGATACTTTAGGCGTAGGTTACTCCTGATGCTAAACTTGAGTGGGGGCCTGATGTGATGCATAAAGCGTTGTTTAGATGCCCCATGTTTATGCCTTCATGTTAAGGAGGATTGTGCGCCTAATATTGTTGCTTATGGACTTTCATTTATTCCTGTGCTTATGTTGGTTCTGGCAGCGGCCCGATTGGCGCTGCACTGTAAATAGTCCCCACTGTTTATATCTACCGGGTGCCGGTTGGCGCCGTGTTGACTACTGTGGTTACCACCTGCTATGCTGTTGCATAATACAAATGTTATTTTTCTTACTCAAACTGGTGTGGTCTCCTTTTTGTAGTGTGCCTGGTGTGTCGCCTGTGTGTGCTGCGCGGATGCTTTACACAATGCTCCTGGTTTAGCCTTCCCGCTCCGCACCACGCTACCCCGTTTCCAACAAAGACTCTCAGTGAACTTACGAACAAAGCTCAATTGACCATCAACCCCTGCGACAAGGGGGGTGGTATTGTCCTACTTGACACATCTACATACAAATACAAAATGAGAATGACGCTCTCAGCCCAGGAACACTATTGTAAAATCAGGGGTGACCCAGACACGAGAGTCAAGAAAAAAATCTTGACATCTGCAGTAAAGCCAAACAGGAACAGGTCATATGTGAGAAAGAGTTTGAATTTCTTACTCCTGAACTCACTCGCATACCAGTTATCTATGGGGTCCCGAAACGCATAAAAATCCCCTAGATCCACCGCTCCGACCTATTGTGTCCACCCATCGGAGCCGCCACTGAGCCGCTCTCGAAATATATTGATGTTTTCCTTAAACCTCTGGTGAACCAGCTGCCCTCCTACATCAGGGACACAGGTCACCTTATTTCTAAAATAGAAGGCATCCCATTCAACAACAGCAATGAAATACTGGTCACTATGGACATTGAGGCCTTATACACCAACGTGCCTCAGCAACAGGCTCTCCAGGTGGCCACATCTTATCTGAACTCGATGGACTTACAACACAACTCTAATTTCATCATTAAGTGTCTTAACATCGTGTTGAATGAGAACTTTTTCGAGTTCCATGGTGAACTCTTCAAACAGATCAAAGGTGTCAGCATGGGGGTGGCCTGCGCCCCTAGTGTAGCGAATTTGTACATGGGCAACTTCGAAAAACAGTTTATACACAACGAGGTAGCCCCATTTTATGAAAACATCCCCATCTGGCATCGATTTATCGATGACATTTTCTTTGTGTGGCGAGGTGAAGAAGATGACCTTGACCAATTTCTTGAATGGATCAATTTATGTGATAATAACCTCAAATTCACCCCTCAGAAAAGCAGAGACAAGGTTGAATTCCTGGACAGTTGGATAGAGCACCACGAACAACAACTATCGGTGTCTCTCTATACCAAACCCACGGCCAGAAACACGCTACTGAACTACAGCAGCTTCCACCCACGCTGCCAAAAAGATGGGATCCCTTTTAGCCACTTCCTACGACTTCGTAGAAACTGTACCAACATCCAGGACTTCACGAAACATGCGGACACCCTTAAACAGAAACTAGTAGCCCGTGGGTACCCCAAGCGACTAGTGCGAGACTCTTTTAAAAGAGCGAAATATTATGACAGGGAAACTATGTTTGTCCCCAAGACAGACACCACTGAAGAGAAACTGGTCTGTGTCACGCGCCATTCCAACCTCAATCAGAAGATTAAACAAGCCATCTATTCTGAATGGCATCTTCTTAACATCAGGAGGAGGGCCCCAAACTACCCAGACCCACCTTTGCGTTTCGACGCAATAAAAATCTGCGTAACTATCTGGTGAGGGCTAAACCCAATTCAGAGGACAATTTCTTACAAAAATCCATTGTCGGCTCTAATCCAGTTAAAGGCAACCACAGATGTGGCACATGCCAGGCATGTGACAACGCCATTATATCCGACAACGTCGTGCTTGGAGGTAAGACCATTGAGCTAAGGTGCATGACCAATTGCAGGACATCGAATCTTATCTACTGCATCCTCTGCCCTTGTGATCTCCGCTATGTGGGAGAAACGGGCAGAGAGATGAGAATACGCATTGGGGAACATAAGTCCAATATTCGTACTAAGAGAATTACTGCCCCTCTAGTCCAACATTGGCTGGAAAGTGGACACAATGAGAGAGATCTCAAATGGACCATACTTGAAAAAATCACCACCACTAGAACACAGGATGTGTCCAAATATCGTAAGATGAGAGAAGTTTTTTGGATCTTTTTTCTAGACTCCGAACGAAGAGGACTTAACGAAGACACCCCTTGGGCACAAGCCATTTGACGTCTGGACCCTTGGGGCCCTTCTATTCCTCTTTTCATCCGGTTCTGCTGGTGAACATTCCCTTTTTAGGACCTTGAAACCCGGTGCGCCTCTTTTTACATTTCCATTTTGGACGCCCTGGATGCCTCTGATCCTCACTTTGATCTATCCCCCCCCCCTCTTTTTTCATCGTTTGGGTCCCATGCCATCTAGTCTCATGGTATGCTCTCCCCTGGGCGAGGCTGGTCTCCGTTGATGGGCATTATTATTATTATTTTTTACTTTTTTATCTCTTTAATATTTCTTTCATCAACTCTTTTGGTCTTTATATTTCTTCATTTCTTTCCATCATACGTTATTCGCGGTTTACCTCCCGTCAGACTTGGTTGCTGACCTTTCGATTCATTTTACTTCGGTCGTATTTATGTCTTAAGGCATCCATTTTTCCCTACTTCCGCTTCTAGTCTCTCGTTTCAGCGCTCTAGTCGCCGGCTAGCGCTCCAGCCCTTTCGGTCCGAGACGGATCTGCCTACTCCGCGCTCTTTACGTGGGACGTTGCTTCCGGTTTCCTTTAAATTCCATTCCGGCACTAGCTTCAGCCTCTCACCTGCGAATCCCTTTGGACTCACTGCCGTCTGGATGAACCTTACTCGCCATTGCTGAGCTTTTTGCCTGCCGTTCCATCTCCGTAACTACGCTGGACGGAGACCTCCCTTTAAGCCACGCCACGTGCAGCTGGTGGGGGCGCCGCCCCGGATCGCCTCCGTCCCCCCTTCTCCCTCCAGCGTGTCTGCTCCACTGGTAAGAACGCTGGTAATCTTGAGTTTTCCTCACACGAGAAATTGGCCCCCTTCATTCCCTTCCCCCAGCTTTTCTTATCTTTTCAACACGTTATCCCTCTTCTTCATTCTATGCCACTTAATTAGATTCTTGCCTTCGTGACAAGTTTTACTTATCTCTTCTGTCTTTTTCGCTTCTTCTGACAGATAGTGGATCCTTGCATCCACGAGCTCTTGCACCTCACCACACTGGATACATATGTATTTAGTTCATCTTTTCTAGGCTTCTTTTGAAACATCCCCAGGACCCCTACATTTCCTTCTCCTGGGATTCATCGTGACCCTGTATTCTACAGTGCCTCATATTCTCCTTACGGTTATCCCCGACTGAGACTCCTGTTCGTCTAGACTGAGGTAACTTCCCTGCTTTCCCTCTGACCTTCCTCCTGCTTTTTGCTGACCTCTTTCGAAGCCAGAACAACCTCGTGGCCTATTTACCGTTGGTGTGTTCATCATAGGTGGCTTCATTTTTGAATTGCCTGATTTCTTTTTTCTTTACCAGCCCTGCCTGATCTGTACGTATTTTCCAGCATTCGCTACTCTGTCTCTTCAGACGAGCGACTCATTCTCCATTTAAGATCTATTTTCCGTAAGTTTTTCTCATCAAACACTTGCTATCTGGCTCGGTGCTCTTTCTCTTTTTCTTTTTTGTACCTTTTATCCATTTTTGTTTCATCTTAAATAAACCCTTTGGCTCTATTTCCTTCTCTTCACAGTAGATTGGGTTTCACACACTGAGCTTCTGGCTCTTAGAATCTCTTTTTCGTTCTCATCTATATTCACGGGTTAATCTTTATCTTTGCACCTCTTAACTCGTGGTGTTTATTCCCTTGGAGACGTCTAACCTCGGTGGCATTTTTTTTTTTTTAAATACTTTTTTTATCCTTGCTAACTGGGTTTTTCTCAGGGGATAACTATAGATTTCTTATTATCTACATTATAGACATATTATGTCAGTGTAAAAAATATGTTTCTCTAATAATTCCCCTTTTTTCTTTATTTTTAGAAACGTTTCACGGACCCCATTGAGGGTCAGTGACCACTCAGTCCTGATGCTCCTTGTCCCCCGTTCTGCATTTCATTTCTGTATCGCATCAGTTGTCTGCCCTGAAGAAGGTGATGGCTAGACATCTAGCCCTTCACCGAAACGCGCGTCGGCCTTGAGTCTGACGGAAACTATAGAGTGTTATAAACAAAGCAACCTTGTAAATTGCAACCTCCCCTTTTTGTATATTATTCATGCCACTGTAGAGAGGTTCTATTTTTTGTTTATCCTTCAATTTCCCCTTACGATACACCAAGGGCCCGATTCTGATGTGGGTTGGAAAAGCTTCCCGACCGAGGGCCTGATTCTGATGCGGTTAGGAAGGCCTCCTAACGGCATTTGCTCCTTCCAAATCGGATCGGGAACGTGTCTTCCCGACCGAGGGCCCAATTCTGATGCGGTTAGGAACAAATGTTCCCATTGAAGTCAATGGGAGTTCAACCAAATCGTATCTGGAAGCATCCGGATGCATCCTACTCCGCCGGTCGGACTTTCCCGATCCGAGTGGGTCGGACACCATTTCCCAACCGATTCGGTCGGGAAGCTTTTCCAACCCGCATCAGAATCGGCCCCATAGTTTCCTGAACCCCGATCTTCCTTTTAATTCTGGTTTCCGTCACTCATGTTCACGTTTTTTTATTGTATGATTGCGAGAGAGAGTTTTTTAGTATGAATGGAGTTCTAGTGCGTTTGATGGTCTAGACTATGCCTGGATGAGAGTTGTTTTAAAAGCTTTGTGGGTCATCTTTCCTGACGGGGGAAGGTGTGTTTATTCACTGTTATTATATGTCTGTACATATTTTTTGATTAGTTTTTCGCTTTTGTATATATACACATGTTTGTAGGCACTGTTCTTGTGTACCCCATATTTAAACGCTAACAGAGTTCTATTCTTCTGATTTTGTATACCGATAAGATCTTTTGTTTCAATAAAGCATTGTCTTTTTGCCTATTACATATTCATCTGTGATTGTATGCACTGAAATGTTCCACAGTGCATACACTGACGTATGATCTTGTTCTCCCCAGTTGAGAAACCCACTTTAGACCATTTAGAGACGCTGTGCGCTCACATTCATTTTAGGCAGGTGACACTGAGCTCCTTCCTACCCGGAAGGTTGTTGTTATTTAGTTATTGCTGTCCCGAAGTCCCCTGCCTGTATCCTTTTCCTCGGGTCTCCCTGTATTGGATTTTGTAGCTTACTACCCCAGCACTTTTGCTGTTAGGGATTTCCTCTGCGTTGCTTTGCCTCTTAGTCTCCAAGTATTTTTTTCCCCATCTCTATTTTGGTTGGTCTTAGTCTATCTGTTATATCAACCTATCTAACCTATTCTTTTCACTTTGTTTACTTATAGATATATAGTGCTTTTCTTTTGCTACCTTTTTTTCTTGTTTGGGCTTTGCCCTCTAGAATTCCTTTTGTTCGTGTCTGGGATATCTTGTATTTTTACTCTATACGTGCGTGCCACCTATCTTTCCATCATCTCTCCTATATGGAGAGTATAAAGACCTTCGGCTTCTCGGAAGAAGATTTTGCCAAACTATTAGGGCAACCACCCACAGGCAGTAAATCGTTCTCACTATCCAAAGGTCTCAATGACGATTGGATCAAACTACTTAATCTCAAGAAAAAAAAAAAACGAACTGAATCACACGCCAACTTTATGTTGGAATATCTCAAGGCAGGCACCATCCCTATTGGCTTGAGAGTACGTAACGTACCTGGTCTTTTCATAGAGATCAGAAAATTTCTTGAAAAGTGGGCCCTTATCTCAAACCGTTGTTCACGAGACTGGATGATCCTAATCATTGAGACTGCCAGGGAACTCGTGGCAACCCTACTTAAAGAGATTGAGGAGCTTGAAGATAAGCTTAAATAAGGCAACCCAGTGGAAGAAGCAAAAAGAAAATAGAAGAGGTTAACCTCGAGTTAGACTCTTTCTCAGACTATTTGCTTAATAGAAAAACAGAAAAGCTCTGCAAAGATATTAGGTTCTTCTCTCAAGAACGTGTATATCCATTCCTGATTGAGAATTACTACTCTACTAGTGGTGGAGGAGGCCCCTATACTGAACAACAGGGGTGGACAAATAGAAAAATACTGACCTTTTCAGACACTACAGACTCAGAGGGAGAAGATCCGTCCTCCCATACTGACTCCTATAACAACAGGAGAGGCCAATACGATAGACCAAACATTAACAATCGTTTTTTAGGAACCCGCAGGGGGAATTTCCGCCCCAGGTACCGGAACCAACAACGAGAACAATTTGTAGACCAGGAACCTCCTCAGCAATATATTCAAACAAGGAAACAACAGTACTGGCGCAATTGAATAATATTCCCATTTTCAACCTGTGCAGCGACAATCTTGATCCCAACTCTGAAAACCTGCTTACTAGAGGACTTTCTTTTGTACCTACTACTAGACTCTCCAGATTCGAACTTTGCAAAGACCTCTTTGCGTTCTTTAGGAGAGTTAGATTGAAAAAGTTTTTTCAAAAGAGAAACACTCAGGAGGAGAACAACCTTTCTGGCTTGAAACTCCCTCCATCTTTTATCCCCAGTCTGGATCTCCTTGACCCAGAGGTGGAAATCTTTGAAAAGGCGGTACTTGGTAAAATCGATAAGATTACCAAATTTATTCCAACTCCCATGTATAATCTTACTAAACAAGAGAACAAGACTCTCAGTGAACTTAAGAACAAAGCTCAATTGACCATCAAACCCTGCGACAAGGGGGGTGGTATTGTCCTACTTGACACATCTACATACAAATACAAAATGAGAATGACGCTCTCAGCCCAGGAACACTATTGTAAAATCAGGGGTGACCCAGACACGAGAGTCAAGAAAAAAATCTTTGACATCTGCAGTAAAGCCAAACAGGAACAGGTCATATGTGAGAAAGAGTTTGAATTTCTTACTCCTGAACTCACTCGCATACCAGTTATCTATGGGGTTCCGAAAACGCATAAAAATCCCCTAGATCCACCGCTCCGACCTATTGTGTCCACCATCGGAGCCGCCACTGAGCCGCTCTCGAAATATATTGATGTTTTCCTTAAACCTCTGGTGAACCAGCTGCCCTCCTACATCAGGGACACAGGTCACCTTATTTCTAAAATAGAAGGCATCCCATTCAACAACAGCAATGAAATACTGGTCACTATGGACATTGAGGCCTTATACACAAACGTGCCTCAGCAACAGGCTCTCCAGGTGGCCACATCTTATCTGAACTCGATGGACTTACAACACAACTCTAATTTCATCATTGAGTGTCTTAACATCGTGTTGAATGAGAACTTTTTCGAGTTCGATGGTGAACTCTTCAAACAGATCAAAGGTGTCAGCATGGGGGCGGCCTGCGCCCCTAGTGTAGCGAATTTGTACATGGGCAACTTCGAAAAACAGTTTATACACAACGAGGTAGCCCCATTTTATGAAAATATCCCCATCTGGCATCGATTTATCGATGACATTTTCTTTGTGTGGCGAGGTGAAGAAGATGACCTTGACCAATTTCTTGAATGGATCAATTTATGTGATAATAACCTCAAATTCACCCCTCAGAAAAGCAGAGACAAGGTTGAATTCCTGGACATTTGGATAGAGCACCACGAACAACAACTATCGGTGTCTCTCTATACCAAACCCACGGCCAGAAACACGCTACTGCACTACAGCAGCTTCCACCCACGCTGACAAAAAGATGGGATCCCTTTTAGCCAGTTCCTACGACTTCGTAGGAACTGTACCAACATCCAGGACTTCACGAAACATGAGGACACCCTTAAACAGAAACTAGTAGCCCGTGGGTACCCCAAGCGACTAGTGCGAGACTCTTTGAAAAGAGCGAAATATTATGACAGGGAAACTATGTTTGTCCCCAAGACAGACACCACTGAAGAGAAACTGGTCTGTGTCACGCGCCATTCCAACCTCAATCAGAAGATTAAACAAGCCATCTATTCTGAATGGCATCTTCTTAACATCAGGGAGGAGGGCCCCAAACTACCCAGACCCACCTTTGCGTTTCGACGCAATAAAAATCTGCGTAACTATCTGGTGAGGGCTAAACCCAATTCAGAGGACAATTTCTTACAAAAATCCATTGTCGGCTCTAATCCAGTTAAAGGCAACCACAGATGTGGCACATGCCAGGCATGTGACAACGCCATTATATCCGACAACGTCGTGCTTGGAGGTAAGACCATTGAGCTAAGGTGCATGACCAATTGCAGGACATCGAATCTTATCTACTGCATCCTCTGCCCTTGTGATCTCCAATATGTGGGAGAAACGGGCAGAGAGATGAGAATACGCATTGGGGAAAATAAGTCCAATATTCGTACTAAGAGAATTACTGCCCCTCTAGTCCAACATTGGCTGGAAAGTGGACACAATGAGAGAGATCTCAAATGGACCATACTTGAAAAAATCACCACCACTAGAACACAGGATGTGTCCAAATATCGTAAGATGAGAGAAGTTTTTTGGATCTTTTTTCTAGACTCCGAACGAAGAGGACTTAACGAAGACACCCCTTGGGCACAAGCCATTTGACGTCTGGACCCTTGGGCCCTTCTATTCCTCTTTTCATCCGGTTCTGCTGGTGAACATTCCCTTTTTGGGACCTTGGAACCCGGTGTGCCTCTTTTTACATTTCCATTTTGGATGCCCTGGATGCCTCTGATCCTCACTTTGATCTCCCCCCCCTCTTTTTTCATCGTTTGGGTTCCATGCCATCTAGTCTCATGGTATGCTCTCCCCTGGGCAAGGCTGGTCTCCATTGATGGGCATTATTATTTTTTACTTTTTTATCTCTTTAATATTTCCTTCATCAACTCTTTTGGTCTTTATATTTCTTCATTTCTTTCCATCAAACGTTATTCGCGGTTTACCTCCCATCAGACTTGGTTGCTGACCTGTCCTTTCGATTCATTTTACTTCGGTCGTATTTATGTCTTAAGGCATCCATTTTTCCCTACTTCCGCTTCTAGTCTCTCGTTTCAGCGCTCTAGTCGCCGGCTAGCGCTCCAGCCCTTTCGGTCTGAGACGGATCTGCCTACTCCGCCCTCTTTACGTGGGACGTTGCTTCCGGTTTCCTTTAAATTCCATTCCGGCGCTAGCTTCAGCCTCTCACCTGCGAATCCCTTTGGACTCACTGCCGTCTGGATGAACCTTACTCGCCATTGCTGAGCTTTTTGCCTGCCGTTCCATCTCCGTAACTACGCTGGACGGAGACCTCCCTTTAAGCCACGCCACATGCAGCTGGTGGGGGCACCGCCCCGGATCGCCTCCGTCCCCCCTTCTCCCTCCAGCGTGTCTGCTCCACTGGTAAGAACGCTGGTATTCTTGAGTTTTCCTGACACAAGAAATTGGCCCCCTTCATTCCCTTCCCCCAGCTTTTCTTATCTTTTCAGCACGTCATCCCTCTTCTTCATTCTATGCCACTTAATTAGATTCTTGTCTTCGTGACAAGTTTTACTTATCTCTTCTGTCTTTTTCGCTTCTTCTGACAGATAGTGGATCCTTGCATCCACGAGCTCTTGCACCTCACCACACTGGATACATATGTATTTTGTTAATCTTTTCTAGGCTTCATTTGAAATGTCCCCAGGACCCCTACATTTCCTTCTCCTGGGATTCATCGTGACCCTGTATTCTTCAGTGCCTCTTATTCGCCTTACGGTTATCCCCGACTAAGACTCCTGTTCGTCTTGACTGAGGTAACTTCCCTGCTTTCCCTCTGACCTTCCTCCTGCTTTTTGCTGACCTCTTTCGAAGGCAGAACGACCTCGTGGCCTATTTACCGTTGGTGTGTTCATCATAGGTGGCTTCATTTTTGAATTGCCTGATTTCTTTTTTCTTTACCAGCCCTGCCTGATCTGGACGTATTTTCCTGCATTCGCTACTCTGTCTCTTCAGACGAGCGACTCATTCTCCATTTAAGATCTATTTTCCGTAAGTTTTTCTCATCAAACACTTGCTATCTGGCTCGGTGCTCTTTCTCTTTTTTCTTTTTTGTATCTTTTATCCATTTTTGTTTCATCTTAAATAAACCCTTTGGCTCTATTTCCTTCTCTTCACAGTAGATTGGGTTTCACACACTGAGCTTCTGGCTCTTAGAATCTCTTTTTCGTTCTCATCTATATTCACGGGTTAATCTTTAGCTTTGCACCTCTTAACTCGTGGTGTTTATTCCCTTGGAGACGTCTAACCTCAGTGGCATTTTTTTTTTATATACTTTTTTTTATCCTTGCTAACTGGGTTTTTCTCAGGGGATAACTATAGATTTCTTATTATCTACATTATAGACATATTAGGTCAGTGTAAAAAATATGTTTCTCTTCTAATTCCCCTTTTTTCTTTATTTTTAGAAAAATTTCACGGACCCCATTGAGGGTCAGTGACCACTCAGTCCTGATGCTCCTTGTCCCCCGTTCTGCATTTCATTTCTGTATCGCATCAGTTGTCTGCCCTGAAGAAGGTGATGGCTAGACATCTAGCCCTTCACCGAAACGCGCGTTGGCCTTGAGTCTGACGGAAACTATAGAGTGTTATAAACAAAGCAACCTTGTAAATTGCAACCTCCCCTTTTTGTATATTATTCATGCCACTGTAGAGAGGTTCGATTTTTTGTTTATCCTTCAATTTCCCCTTACGATACACCATGTTTCCTGAACCCCGATCTGGGGTCCAATTTAAAAACTTCCTTTTAATCCTGGTTTCCGTCACTCATGTTCACGATTTTTTATTGTATGATTGCGAGAGAGAGTTTTTTAGTATGAATGGAGTTCTAGTGTGTTTGATGGTCTAGACCATGGGTACTCACAAACTTTCTCTTGGGGGCCAAATTTACAGTGTGGTTTGTGGCCGAGGGCCGCACCTGTGGGGGCGGGGTCATGGGGGGCGGGGGCGGGGCTAGAGCAAAACAAAACTGTGACCATGAGGTGGAACACAGGCCCCTGCAGCGGACGCCTTCGTCCACTGAGCCACCGGACCCGGCATACACATCTCTCTCTCTCCCTCTCTCTGTCTCCCTCCCTCTCTCCCTCTGTCTCCCTCTCTCTCTGTGTCTCTCTCTGTCTCCCTCTCTCTCTCTGTCTCCCTCTCTCTCTCGGTCTCCCTCCCTGTCTCTCCCTCTGTCTCCCTCCCTCTGTCTCCCTCCCTCTCTGTCTGTCTCCCTCCCTCCCTCTCTCTCTGTCTCCCTCTCTGTCTGTCTCCCTCTGTCTGTCTCCCTCTGTCTGTCTCTCTCTCTCTGTCTCCCTCCTCTCTCTCTCTGTCTCCCTCCCTCTCTCTGTCTCCCTCCCTCTCTCTGTCTCCCTCCCTCTCTCTGTCTCCCTCCCTCTCTCTGTCTCCCTCCCTGTGTCGCCCTCCCTCTGTCTCCCTCCCTCGGTCTCCCTCCCTGTGTCTCCCTCCCTGTGTCTCCCTCTATCTGTCGCCCTCTATCTGTCGCCCTCCTCCCTCTGTCTGTCTCCCTCTCTCTTTGTCTCCGTCCCTCTGTCTCTCCCTCTCTGTCTCCCTCCCTCTCTGTCTCCCTCCCTCTCTGTCTCCCTCCCTCTGTCTCTCCCTGTCTCCCTCTCTCTCTGTCTCCCTCGCTCTCTGTCTCCCTCTCCCTCTCTCTGGCTCCCTCTCTCTTTGTCTCCCTCTCTCTTTGTCTCCCTCTCTCTTTGTCTCCCTCTCTGTCTCCCTCCCAGGCCTGAGCTCCCTGGCCTTGGCTCAACTCTCTGACTACAGGCTGGCGGGAAGCATCACATCACAGGCTCTTAACGCACACCTCACCCGGCTCTCACTCCCTGCTGCCCTCTGTCACCCTCTGCCATCTCACCCGGCTCTCACTCCCTGCCCTCTGTCACCTTACCCGGCTCTCACTCCCTGCTGCCCTTCGTCACCTCACCCGGCTCTCACTCCCTTCTGCCCTCTGTCACCTTACCCGGCTCTCACTCCCTGCAACCCTCTGTCATCTCATCCGGCTCTCACTCCCTGCTGCCCTCTGCCACCTCACCCGGCTCTCACTCCCTGCTGCCCTCTGTCACCCTCTGTCACCTTACCCGGCTCTCACTCCCTGCAACCCTCTGTCACCTCACCTGGCTCTCACTCCCTGCTGCCCTCTGCCACCTCACCCGGCTCTCACTCCCTGCTGACCTCTGTCACCCTCTGCCATCTCACCCGGCTCTCACTCCCTGCTGCCCTCCGTCACCTCACCCGGCTCTCACTCCCTGCTGCCCTCCGTCACCTCACCCGGCTCTCACACCCTGCTGTCCTCTATCATTCTCTGTCACCTCACCCTGCGTGTGTGGCAGCCCGGGCTGAGCCAGCTTCCCGGGCGCACACACAGCCGCACCCGAGTACTTCACAGGTCTTTAAAAGACCATTTGCATGATAACGAGGCTTTGTTGTATTTCACCTCTTAGCGCCCCTGCAGCTCCACTCGGACTATCGGGACTCGCCCGGCCCCCATAGAGCAGAGTCTGTGTTTGCTGACGCACTGTAAATTTTTTTTAAAAACACAGGTACTATGTCTGCAAGGTCCGCGGGCCGCCAAGGAAGGCTTGCCGGGCCGCTGGCGGCCCGCGTCCGTACTATGAGTACCCGTGGTCTAGACTATGCCTGGATGAGAGTTGTTTTAAAAGCTTTGTGGGTCATCTTTCCTAACGGGGGAAGGTGTGTTTATTCACTGTTATTATATGTCTGTACATATTTTTTGATTAGTTTTTCGCTTTTGTATATATCCACGTTTGTAGGCACTGTTCTTGTGTACCCCAGATTTAAACGCTAACAGAGTTCTATTCTTCTGATTTTGTATTTTGTATACCGATAAGATCTTTTGTTTCAATAAAGCATTGTCTTTTTGCCTATTACATATTCATCTGTGATTGCATGCACTGAAATGTTCCACTGATTACATGTACGTTGTATGATCTTGTTCTCCCCAGTTGAGAAACCCACCTTAGACCATTTAGAGACGCTGTGCGCTCACATTCATTTTAGGCAGGTGACACTGAGCTCCTTCCTACCCGGAAGGTTGTTGTTATTTAGTTATTGTTGTCCCGAAGTCCCCTGCCTGTATCCTTTTCCTCGGGTCTCCCTGTATTGGATTTTGTAGTCTTTTCTTTATGTTAGCCTTAGCATAGAATGTAGATGTTAGGAATGTCAGAACCGAAGACTAGGGATGTTCCAGGGTGGGCGGTTATTCTGGAGCTGTTGGTGGAATTCTCAAGAAGCCAATAAATCATCTGGAATCACTGTTTCTGGTGCATCTATCAACATAAACCAGTGGCATCTGGACTGGGGCTGGACCCTGCTGTTGGCCTCTACCTGACACGCTGTGAGTCTCTAAGTGCCTTCCCTGAGGTCCTGGAGGGGCTTAGAAGTGTATGTCTGTGGTTGATTCGAACTTAACAGACTGAATCAGAAGGAAAATCATTGACGGGGACAAACCTGGTTGGTGTACTCAACACACACTCCATCGCCAGAAAATGAGCTTAGGTCCTGGTCTACCGTGATCATAGACTTTCATTGGTGCTTAGAAATTTCTTGGGGCTATTTCAACTTATAGTTTTAAAAATTCATATCTCCAGATCCCCTAGTTGGATTTTTGTCCTTTTGATGTAATTTTGTTAATTAAATGTTACTCGATTTTTTTATTTGGTTTGGGATTTTTATTGTTTTGCATTTTGATTTAATTGCTGTTTTAGTACTTTATAAATACTTTACATACTGCCCTAAATTAAGCCTGTCTGCTCTGTGCCATAGCTACCAGGGGGTTGAGCACAGGTTATTTTAGTGAATTTGAGAATTCACTCTGACAAGGGTTGTGATTATTCCTTGGGGTGGAAAGTCACCCACCCGAAACAATAATTACATTTTTTACAACTTGGAACTGAAACAAATGTTCAACCTATTTGCTGCCCTGCAGCAGTCTAGGGAGTAGATGTAATGGCCTCCAAGCGAGGTAGCATCTCTAGGGTCAGTTGAAGTATACCTTCTGCCCCAAATGGAGGCTGAGTGAGTGCACATCAATCCCCCAGCTCCATAAATACCTAGGTCTGGGCTTTCATGCAACATATGGAAAGAGATAAAAGATATGCAATATAAAGTATGCTCTTAAGTCAAACCTGGAAAAAATATACCTGTTGCTGTGCTTTTACATATGTGCTGAGAGGGGTGGGGAGTAACAGGGGTGTGGATGTAAGCATGGGCATAGGAAGTGTGGGGGACACAGAGGATATATCCCTCCCCACATTTTGGAGTGGGGGGACAAGGGTGGGGGGGTAAGGTGACAAAAGAATTTCCCCTGTCCCTTCTGTGATTCTCAGAGCAATTAGCGAGCGAAAGAGCCATCTATAATGGCCTGCCTCCAGTTACCTGTAATCGTGTGTCTCAGCTTGAGCTGCTGCAGCTTGAGCTGCTGTGGGCTGGGCTGGGCAGTGTCTGGAGTGTTATCTCCTGCCGTCCCCGAGTTTTTCACAGGTCTTTAAAGACCATTTACATCCCTTTGGAACTGGTTAAGGAGGCTTTGTTTGTTTTGTTCAATGGTTCCACTACCCCCTGGGTCCCCACTCTGCCTATTGGCCAATCCTTACATTAGCATTTTATTTTTACTCTGACAGTGGGAGAATGAATTGAGTGAAAAGGCCACCTTTCCAAAAGAAAAATACTGGCTATTTGTTGTTGCTGAAAGAGTCAGCAAAGGCCTACCTTTGAAACTAAAGAGTGCTGTAAATACAATGGTATCCATTCATTTGTAACATGACTTGTCTGTCATTGTTTCCTTTTGTTTAATTAAACTTAAACTGTAATTATTAGCCATAGATCATTAATGCAGCCCTAGAACACATTTAAAAGTGCTTTCTATTTGTATTTGCTGTTTGAAGTATGCATAAATAAGTGCTAAAAATACCGGCTTTAGGTGATTTTGCTTATTTTTCTACTGGCAGGGACATCAAAATACCAGTTGTGCCAGTAGAAATCCGACCAGCTGGCATCCCTATTCAGGAGACTGAAAGTTTGTTGCAGGATCAGCACATTATTTATTGCCTCAACCAAACCTGATGGATGCCATAATAGCAATAGTTTAACATATCTGAAACCCTGCACCAGCCATCAATACAATGCTGAGTTACTCCGGGTGTCTGGGTATACATCCTGCATTCAGACAACTCACTCCTCATTCTCATCACCCACCCTTCACTTTTATGCTCACCATGTACTCCCAGTGATCACACTGCTCACCATGCACTCACACCATTCACGCTCCCCCTACCATGCACTCACATGAGCACACCGCTCACCCTGCACGCACATGACACTCCACTCACTTGTCACTTTCACCACTCACCCTACACTCACAGCGATCACACTGCCCTCACGCTGTTATCCCACACTCACACCATTCATCCTCCTCTTACCCTGCGCTCACACAAGCACACCGCTCACCTTGCACTCACAGCGACCACACTGCACTCATATCCCTCGCCATGAACTCACGGCGTTCTCCCTCCACTTACCCTGCAGTCACATCAGCAGACCACTCACCCTGCACTCAGTGATCACACTGCTTCTCACACCACTCACCATGCACTCCAGAGTCCACCAAAAGAACGGTAGTCCAAGCTCTAATCACATCAAGGCTGGACTATGGTAACGTTCTTTATCTTGGCGCTAACAAAGATGTGACCCGGAAGCTGCAAATGGTCCAAAATTCTGCAGCCCGACTTCTCCTCCATTTACCTAGGTCTGCCTCTGTTTCCAACCATTTGCGAGACTTGCACTGGCTTAAGGTGGAAAATCGAATTCGATTTAAAGCTCTGACATACATGTTTAAGATCAAAACTGGAACTGCACCACACTACTTGTGTTCCCTAGCCAAACTGTATGTTCCTCCCCGCCGCTTGCGTTCATCTTCTCAAGGAAGATTCTCTGTTCCCAGATTCAGGCTTTCTCGAATAGGTGGGCGCTCTTTCTCCTTCCTTGGTCCTTCACTCTGGAACACCCTTCCCATTGCCATTCGGAACGAAACAGTCTATGTTCAATTTCGCAAGGTATTAAAGACCTGGCTTTTTAACAAATGATTTTGCTACTAAGTCTTAATATCTGGTCTGTGTCTTTGCTCGGCGCCGGGAAACCCTTTTTGGGTAGCTGTTGCGCCTTATAAATTAAATAAATAAATAAATAAATGCACTCACGCTTTTCATCCTGCACTTACACAAGCACACCACTCACCCTGCACTCATGTGACACTTCACTCACCTGTCACTCACTGTTCACTTTGCAATCTCACTCAAACAAGCACATTTCCCACCATGCATTCATTCCTCCCACTCTGCACTTTCATCCACACCCAAACTCGTATGCCATATCACTCACCCTGCAGTCACTCCCCTCACCCTACTCTCACACTGTCACATCGCTCACATAGGCACTCCTGTCACTCCGACATCTCACCCTTCACTCACATCTTCACTCACATGGGCACAGCCCTCACCCTGCACTCACACCAAACAAACAAGCACAGCACTCACACCACTCACCCTGCATTCACACTGACAAACTTCTCTGCCTGCATTCATACAGGCACTCTGATCATCCTGCCTGCTCACAGGGACAACAGTCTGCTGGAACTCATTGGGACACAACACTCATTCTGCACTAACTCCTCTCACCATGCACTCACCAGTCACTCTCACAGATCACCCTTCACTCTCGCTGCTCATCCTTCACCATACACAGGCACACTGCTCACACCACTCTGCACGCACTCCTCTCACCCGGTACTCACATGGGATCCTCTCACATTGCATTCACGCAGCTCACCTGACTCTCACATCTGTACATTTTTCACCCTACACTCACACCACTCATGCTGCATTCACTCACACTATTCACCATCACCCAGCACTTACATGAGCACACCTCTTACTCTGCACGTATAAAAATTACACAACTCTCATGAATCTACACATATTTCTACAAACGTACCCACAGAATACCTGCTCTTTCCGTAGTACTAGATGTCTACTTAATTCCATCTGCAACAAAGGGGCTGGTGCAAGAGGGGAAGGTGGACTGAGAATGTGGAATGGCACAAGGAGGGAGACTAGAGCTGAGGCTTTGGAATATGGTGCTGGATTAAGGATCGTGTGACACCTTCAGCCATTCCTGGCTTTCCATTCGCCACAATGCTTTACTCCTGGACACAGTGTTTTTTTACATTGCAAGTTGAGTCTCAAAAATGCAAAAATGCAAAGTGTTAGTGGACGAAATTAATGGTTGCCAAAGAAGTCGAGCATTTCATGAGGTCAGTTGGATGCTGTTGGATACTACATGTTAGAATGTGGATTAGTTCATTGTCAATACTGTAACTGCTTGATCCACACGTGAAACCAAATATAAGCCCCGCACAGCTATTTTAATGAAGTGCACTTTTCATTCACATCATACTTGTAACAAACATTGAAAAGGAAATATATAATTATTTTTGAATAGCATATAGAGAATATGATTTTATTAAGTTTCACTAAAAGGCAAGGCAGGTTTAGCAGAAGCAACAGGGCAAGCTTTTCTAACAAAACAAAAAAAACTGACTAATGGAAGTGTGAGTGGCAGTGTGTCCATGTGTGGGTGTGACAGAGTACAAAAGTACAAAAGAGTGCAAGAGATATAGTGAGAATGTGAGTGTCTCATTGCATGTGTGTTATGCATTCATGTGTGCTACTGGTCTGGTATACTGGAGGTTATTCTTGCCTTATGGACAAGGGCACTAACAGCATATAGATGGGAGGTGTTACCTATAGCAAACTGCAGGCCCTGACATGCTTCTATGAAGACACCATCATTGGCTGTGGGGGCTCGAGCTGTCTAACTGAGAAAGCTGCTAAACCAGTCATACCCAGCGGCAGAGACACAGAACACGCACCACCACACCTGGCCGAAGGCCCTGACATGATGCACATAATTCTTAGCATATTGGGTGGGTCCATAGCAAAATGTTGGAACTGATATTTGAGGTAACTCTTGTCTTAAGATTTCCTGTACTCATTTTAAAGGGGTGTCAACGGCAAAATGCTGCCCCTTTGTATACCGGAGGGAATTTTTAGAGGTACCCATGAATGTGGCTGAAGTATCCATGATAAATTTCTGGCACTGTCAGTGTACTCCTGACGCACCACCACACCTGGCCGAAGGCCCTGGCATGATGCACATAATTCTTAGCATATTGGGTGGGTCCATAGCAAAATGTTGGAACTGATATTTGAGGTAACTCTTGTCTTAAGATTTCCTGTACTCATTTTAAAGGGGTGTCAACGGCAAAATGCTGCCCCTTTGTATACCGGAGGGAATTTTTAGAGGTACCCATGAATGTGGCTGAAGTATCCATGATAAATTTCTGGCACTGTCAGTGTACTCCTTGGCATAAGGGGCTCACCCATAAAACAAGCATTGGCATAGCCAATAGGTCTCGCCTTTGGGACCTTATAAGTTTTTAGCCATGCAGCACATTATTCTGGGTGCTTAAAATGTACAGGTTTTACTACGTGTAGCACTGGGTGGGAGATTGCAATCAAAACAAACGTAAGCCGTATGATTGAGAAGAGGAAAAACGTCCCTTTAATTTACAATTTATACTTTTAAATACAAAGAATTATCGCCACCTGCTCTCGTTGCTGCGGGGGGTAAAGAGGGGATGGCAGCTCTTATGCCCCCTTGTGTTAGCCTTCCTCAGCGCGAGGTGGTCGCTGTAGCGCTGTTGTAGATGAGGCAACCAGTGTCCCCCAAGCACTACACCATGCATCACTTGCTCTGGATGGCTCTTGGGGCGAACTGGTTTATTAATACATTTTCTGCTCGTCTTAGGTTCGCACATAATGAGAGAAACGACCATTCAAATCAGAAAAAAACACCCCACTGGCTCTGATTTATCTAACTACCATAAATGTTCATTTTTTAATTTTTTTAATTTATTTTAAATTACATGCTTTTCTCAAAACGAGACGCAACAAATCCTTCCCATAAAAGGAGCACCAATTTCGATTGGATGATATCTGGATAGAAAGTACACTTGGGTTAAACAAAAACTCTTATAAAAAAAAACGAAAATGAGCTTGGCATGAGAGCAGCCCTAGCCGTGTGCATTTATTGTTTACATTGTTTGCCCTCTGCGCACCACCTTTCCGCCAAACCCAGCCCTGGCAGCCAATAAAGATGGATACATTGTCAGGCTGCTGAATGATTAACTCTGGGGCCGACATGCAGGCTCGGACTGAAAAGGGAGCAGGAGACGGGGAGCTGCGAGGCACAGTCAGAAGGGGCCCTCCTAGGGAGGCTCCAGATAAACGGGCAAAAGCAACTCATTTCACCGACTCTCTTTCTCGACAGAGTTTTAAATGTGCACCACATGTGCTATCTGAGCAATGCGATTTATCAAAAGCCGTAGACAGCATTAAAGTGAACTAAAGACTAAAAAAAAAATATTCGTCACAATAGGTTAGTGCAAAGGATCAACTTTACCTTGTTCTTCCTGTAATTAGATGGGTGTATGGCATTGGTAGAATGCAAACACAGGAACAAGCACGGCACGAAAGTGAAAGCGACCGCGAGACAGGCAAATGTGGGGCCGTGTAAAAATAGCAGAAAGTTGTGGGTGATCTAGCAATGGAGTCCGATTGTTTTTTGCAGTGCTGGTGGGCTTTTTTCATGTGTTAGTTGGATGTGGCTGACGGCTTGAGAACTGTAGAGCTGTGTTGAATTTGTGGCATGCTATCTACGTGCCAAGCCATTGCAAAAAAAAACATGAACGCGCGCCCGCGAAACTGAAAGCCACCACGCTAATTGAAACATGATACAGACCACATGGCGCTCTGCGCGCTGCTGCTCGCTCCCGCAAGGTGGATGCCGCCACACGCACGAGTGTCAGAAAAGTGCAGACCGATTCCAAAAGGTCATCTCCTAGAGCAGCGCATGCGCGCTGCGCTAGGCTCGACCTAAAAATGAGGACCTTGGTATAGTGGAAGTTATTTCTGACTTAAGACATTTGAAAAACATCAGATCTACTCCTAGGAAAAGCCAGACTTCCCTGGTACACCATGAAAGTAATGGGATATTTCATGAATGCCCTATAAGGGTCCGAGTGGTACAAAAGACACTGGTCCTAAACCTTTATATTTTTAAATGATATGTATCAACTCTAAATTTATTATTCGAAAACAATATTGAGCATACACAAGGTTAGCTCACAGTATTAATACAATAATTAAACTAAAATGCAACAACCAAGGGATATTTTACCAATTTATTATTTTATTCCAAATTATAAATTGAACAGTAGATTACTTACTAAAACAAACAAGGAAGGGGAAGGGGAAGAAAGAGGTTGCTCCAATGGAACGTGCGGAAATAGAGGGTGCTCTAGTGTAGAAGCGGTGAAAAAGAATTCAAGTAGTGTAATAAGGGAAAAACTAAAAACATTCAAATGCTGGACTGACAGATAATTCTCAGTCTTCGGTAGCCTGGCCACATTTAAACAATAAAGGTTCCTTTACAATCAATTTCAAATACACAATTGTATTCTTGTGTGGCACGTTAGATTTGGGACTTGTGATCCAGGCCGATAAAATGGGCGTCGACGTTTCGACCCGACTTGGGGCTCAGAGGGCGATTTGGGGCCTCGGCCTGCGGGTCTTCCTCAGGACTATGTGGGGCAACCTGAGTAGGTGTAATTTCCGTGTTGCACACCCGCAGGGTCTAGCGGGGCGCTGCGGGTTCCTCACCGTCTAGTTAACCACGGTAGGCATACTCATCCGTTAATGGTAGCGCACTTGTTCATTTTCAAGGCAATAAATGCTGAAGCTTAGTATTCAAACAAAACGGCGTCCGCGGTCCGCACGAGTTGCAGTCGTGCGGACCGCGGACGCCGTTTTGTTTGAATACTAAGCTTCAGCATTTATTGCCTTGAAAATGAACAAGTGCGCTACCATTAACGGATGAGTATGCCTACCGTGGTTAACTAGACGGTGAGGAACCCGCAGCGCCCCGCTAGACCCTGCGGGTGTGCAACACGGAAATCACACCTACTCAGGTTGCCCCACATAGTCCTGAGGAAGACTCGCAGGCCGAGGCCTCAAATCGCCCTCTGAGCCCCAAGTCGGGTCGAACGTCGACGCCATTTTATCGGCCTGGATCACAAGTCCCAAATCTAACGTGCCACACAAGAATACAATTGTGTATTTGAAATTGATTGTAAAGGAACCTTTATTGTTTAAATGTGGCCAGGCTACCGAAGACTGAGAATTATCTGTCAGTCCAGCATTTGAATGTTTTTAGTTTTTCCTTATTACACTACTTGAATTCTTTTCACCGCTTCTACACTAGAGCACCCTCTCTTCCGCACGTTCCATTGGAGCAACCTCTTTCTTCCCCTTCCCTTCCTTGTTTGTTTCAGTAAGTAATCTACTGTTCAATTTATAATTTGGAATAAAATAATAAATTGGTAAAATATCCCTTGGTTGTTGCATTTTAGTTTAATTATTGTATTAATACTGTGAGCTAACCTTGTGTATGCTCAATATTGTTTTCGAATAATAAATTTAGAGTTGATACATATCATTTAAAAATATAAAGGTCTAGGACCAGTGTCTTTTGTACCACATTGAACCCAGGTCCATGACCATCATTGGGTAACCCCATTTTTAGGTCGAGCCTCGAGTAGCGCGCAAGCGCTGCTTAGAGGCGAAGACTTAATGTAAGCGGGTTTAAAAGCAGTCCCAAAAACGCTCGTGCGTCGTGGCTGGCCTTTTTGGGATGGGCACACGCGGCAAACATGTGTTTCCAATTATCGTGCCCAGACGCGGGCACGATAAGTGGAAACACATGTCTGCCGCGCGTACACATCCAAAGGCCAGCCACGACGCACGAGCGTCTGGTCAGCTGAGCGTCTCGTCAGCTGAGCAGGCTGCCGCGCTCGCTCGCCCCCGCTCCTCTGTGGTGCGCGCGCACCACTCGCGGGCTTGTTTGGAATGCACTACGACCGGTGGGTGGGGGTGGACGTGTGTGTGTGTGTGTACACTGTTAGCGCGACACTGCTGTTCAACTGGAGTGGGAGAAGACGGGGGCGGGGCTGTGGTTTTCATGTAAAAGCCTCGCTCAGTGTTTCTACAAACATCAGATAAAATAAACTCGCTGAGAAAACTGGGCCAGGCAGCCAATCACAAGTCTGGAATGCGGGCTGACATCACGAGCCCTGCCTCTGAAACTTTCTGCTTTTCCCCCGCGCCTCCTCCAATTGCTCCCATACGCCTGGTGTTCGGCTGGGAAGCCCTGTCAGAGACCCCCAGGATCCGCTGCATCGCTGAATCGGGAGAGTCCCTCCCAGAGCCCGGCACAGAGGCTGCCCATCCGCCCGCCACCATCGCCGGAGGTAAGATGCTTGGCTTCCGCGCAGAAGTGGGTTAGTAAACACAGCACCATGCTCAGAGGGAGTGTGCTCCGGGAAACCCAGCAACTCTTAAATTAAATGAAGAAGGGAACTCCCGCCAATTACTTCTGCACATTAGACATCCTGACGAACAAACCGCGTCTTTTTTGTAGCAAACTATGCTTTTTCATTTTTGAAGACGTAGTGTAGCTTCATGCCGCACTTCTGGTATTAGTTTCTGCCCAGACTCCTAATTTTGGACGGACAAATGCTGGCTTCCCTTGTTAAGCGCGTGTGTGTGTGTGTGTGTGTGTGTGTGTCTCACACACGAGGCGAAGTGTATTCTATAAAGATGGATGGCTATTTCCACTTTATCTCGACAGAGCTCTGCAGTCACAGAGTGAAAGTCAAACCTCTCTGGCTATTTTTTTTTTTTTTTAAATGGCAGTTGTGTGAAAATGTAGTGAGACTCTGAGCTTCAGTACTTACCATAACAACCGAATTTCAGTAAACCATCAAAGAATGGGAAGTATATTCTGGGTGATATATAGAGTACATTTTTTACTAGCTCTGGACCAGTCTCTATCTTTCCAAGCCCATCGGGAGGCTGAGGAAGATGTTTATTTCGTCTGATTGCTGATCTCTTTCAAAATTCCACTCTCATGCATAGCGTTGTCTAGGATTTCAATACTTGCAAAAGCATCTGGGTCTTTAAAAGCAAGTGCTGTTTTACAGAAGGTTAGTATGGGTATTTTTGGCCTACACATTTGATATAGATTTCGTAGCAGTAATGCCGACAGAATTGGCACAGTATAATCTTATCTGGTGGGTCATCGGTGGTCTTTTAAGATTGTGCTCCCTAACCCCCTGTTCCCCTGACGACTTTAGTTAATATTCTTATAATATTTGCACCACATGGTACTGCTTTTTGCATTGCTGGTAACTTCATAACATCTCAAGTCCATTGTAATATGGTGTAGATCCATTAGATACATTTTCTGCCATCAACATTAGTTTTTTTTTAACATGATAATGGACATATCTTTCTTGATTGTTGCAATATCTCCACAATCAGCTAGTTCTCGGGGAGCACATACCTGATGAATAATTCCAGTTCAAGATGTCACTCTTTCCCCCTCGAATAGTAAGAAGTTATTGTGTAGTTGCCCTTTGTAAACAACAGTATTTGTATTTCCAGTAGACATCTGGCATTGAAACTTCATAATTCGTTTTCTTTCAGTGGTCTGGTGGGAGTGAAGATCTTCTGCCCAGTTAGCCGGGGATATTTGACATTCTTAAGGACTCATCGGTTTCATACATGCTATGATATTTTTATTATTATCCGAATCGAGGGCGCAGGCCAGTTCAAGGTGACATGCCTATAAAATTGATCGCTACGATTTTTAGATTTTTATGACGGTATAGTGAGGTGTAAGGCCCCTGCAGACATTGAGAAGGGGACACTTTGTGTTTGTTTAAAATACCCCTCACACACTGAAAAATACCACAGTGTCATGCTTCATCATGGGGGTCTTCCCGTCCCTCTACGGGGCGGGGCGTGCTACGACCAACGTGGACGTGGGAGCACTTAATTTAGTGAAAAAAAGCTGTGTGGTGCGTAAGTGGTAGGGTTGGAAAAGATGTGGTGCAAAGTTAAAAGTAACCTGGCTAGTAGAAACAATATATTTTATTATCTTCCCTAGCTGGAAACATTAACAAGCATTGGCATAGCCAATAGGTCTCGCCTTTGGGGCCTTATAAGTGTTTAGCCAGAGCTATTGACTTTGCCAATGTCTTCAAGCTGTGCTGTAGAGAAGTGTGGCTGCTGTGCGGCATGCTGAAAAGTTATAATAAAAAAGTGTCAGAAGCATTTTTGTTACTTTATATATGACCAAGAAGGCATTATGTAAAACTGAACGACCATATTAAAAAAAAGTATTTACAATAAAAAAATTCCTCAGTTTTCTTTTGTTCTTGCAATGCTGGCAATGGTTGTTTGTTAAAGCTTTTTTTTTGAGGGGGCATAAACAATCGGAGGGTGAATGTTGGGAACTAGTACCTGTATTATGACACTAGCAGCGGCCAGAAGCTAGGGGAGAATCAACAGATGCCAGATTCCGAGAGCAGGCTGAGGTGGTGCTGAGTGATGCTGAGGTGGTAGTGGTGGTGACTTTTGCGGAGACGATGCTGAGGTGATGCTGAATGATACTCAGGTGTTGCTGAGTGATGCTGTGGTGATGCTGAGTGATATTGTCTTGGCGCTGAGTGATGCTGTGGTTGCGCTGAGTGATGCTGTGGTTGCGCTGAGTGATGCTGTGGTTGCGCTGAGTGATGCTGTGGTTGCGCTGAGTGATGCTGTGGTTGCGCTCGCTCGCCCCCGCTCCCCCCCCCTTCTCCCAGGGGCCCCAGCCAGGCCGTGTTGTTGTCTGCCTTGTTGTTACCGGGGTGGAGCTGATCAGCAACGCACAACACCCGAACGAGTTGTGTGGCTGCCAGGACCCCGATGCATGCGAGTCACTGCTTTCGAAAAATGATGCCGTTATAGTGCAACTGAGGAGGGCAACAAGCTTAGCTTCTGTATTTTCATGCGCTCCCTCCGATGCAGTAGTGTGGCGAAGATGCGGTATGTTTGACGTCATCAGCGCAGCTGTGCTGAGCCCTTGCATTGGGTAAACGCTTCTCTATGCTCCATTAAGCAGTCTGCGTGAGATGGTGTTATTTATATGGAAGAGTATGGCTGTGCTGAGTCTGCTCGCTGCTTCTTCAATGCTCCAGTATTTGAATACAAAAATTAAAACAACACTTTCCTATTGTCCTCCTGCGGGACATGGAGAATCAACAGAAATGTATTATGAATTAGGCAGCCGCCACTAAAGAGAACACCAGGACGAGTTGTGTGGCTGCCAGGAACTCCGGACTCCACACGCCTGGGCTAGCTTTATTTAGAAGGGGAAATATTTGATTTTTATTAACGCTTTCTGCACATTTCAATGGCAGTTTTTAAGCATACTGAAGCTTTGTACTTTTATTTTGGCGCTACTCTTCACTTTCCCAGCGTGCAAGCAATTACCATTATGTTAATTATTACTTTGGCTGCAGAAGCCTCACAAGCACGTTTATCACAAATCACCACAACACGTCTCTATCTCCCCTCGCACCCCAGGGCATACATACAGGAACAGGACGCATGGCTGTGGGCCTCGAATAGTCTCCTGTCCCTGAGGAAGCCTGATCTGGTTGTAGCCTCATTTCCCTGATCGCTATCGCTCCGCATTTAGAGCCTCCTTGTTAACAACATTTGTTGGAAGTTCTTCGGCTCCTCCTGTCTCCACACATTTCAAATGTACTTTTTGGGGTTGTTTATCTGCTCCTGTCTGCACGCATTCCCTCGTCTGCCCACATTGCAAAAACTGTTTGTTTCCTGTATATTTTTATTTTTTTACAAAAATATTAGCTCCAATACTTACTAAATAATTGTGCTGCATAACTAAATACTTATAAGGTCCCAAAAGCGAGACCTATTGGCTATGCCAATGCTTGTTGTAATGGCTATAAGGGTCCGCAGCGTTTTAGAAATTTGACCCCAAAAATGTCAAAACATTCTCAGGGGAGAAGTCTACTCTCCCTTAAAACACCTACAAGAAATCTGCTAAATTGTTTTGCTTGCTGTAATTTGGAGGAAGTATTATACCCCACCACTTGCATAGATCTTTTTCCTCATATAATGGCTATGAGATTAGCTCTGACAACATTTCTGGAAGGGCGGTGCAGCCGCAACTAGCGTTGACTTTGGTAGCGGGCGCTTTAATTAAAAATAATTTTTGGTTTAAAAGCACATGAACTTCCTTATGCATCAGACAGTTTTCAGGCAACAATAAAAATGTCAAGATAACTCTGGTGATTAATGTTCCTACTAATGAGAGTTCGGAATTTTGTCCAGTGGAAGTTTTGGCTCATCGTAAAGTAGCATGGCGGGTTAATGTGCCAGCAGCAAAAAACGTGTACCATGCAGATCACAGAACTGAGTGTGAGTGAACTATGAGTAGCACTATACAAAAATATACATGATTTTTCCACATTTGGTCTAATTACTTTGTGAATGTAAATAACAATAAAGCATACTTTCAAACCGTGACTACTTGTCTGCCTTTCTCAATATTTCTCTTCAAAAATATGCAATTGTATTCGTTTAACGGGTGTACAGTCTCACGCAACGGGCGATTTGTTTATGGTCACTGAAAAGTCCAAAGTTGCCCCTGTGCCCCCCAGAAATTTAGTGTCTCCTACGCCCCTGGATGTGAACGGCAAGCAGTGCATGATGGAAGTACAGTAAGAAAACATATGCACTCCTATGGACTGTTTAACCAAAAAGATGAAAGTGGCTCCCTAAAAGCATACACGCAAACATTTTAGAAGAGAACAGTGGGAGATTTTTAAAAAAAATAACCAGCAGACTGTATTTACCCCATTGATTTCTATTGAAGCAGAGGTAATTTCAGGCGGGAGACAGCAAAAATAAAGCCAATAGTTGGCATCAAAAATAGAGAGTCTCCCGCCTGAATCGGGTCTATTGGCATGTATATAAAAGTGAGGCGCGATACAAGTGAGCCAATCAAAAGGATGGTAAACCGGCTGTGTTTCCGGGCATGGCCAACGCAAGATGAGGAAGGCAGCACATCGAATAAGAAGGAAGCAAATCAGAGTGACAATAAAGCCAACCAACATGAAGCAATAGGTGGGCTGTACGCCCACTTTAAGTTCACAATAGGTATTTCGCCTAAAAGAGAAAAAGATGGATGGAGAAGGAGAGTGGGAATAGTAAACCTGACATTAGGTAACTAATTTAAAACCGTGAAGCATTTTTTACCTGAAAGCAGTACATTTTGCATAATATTGGCCTCCGGGCCTTGCCATAAAATCATACACGAATGCTGAACAGCTAATTTTACTTTTGAAATCTAATATTTCTAAAATAAACTAACCTGGCAACTGTTGAAGTTGTTGTACTGTACACTTCTGGAGCCACAAATTACAAATCACCGCATCCGGTTGTGTTCCTATACTGTTCTGTACCAGGGATTCAAGTCAATAACCGAAGGAGTTACTCGTGTTTCCACAAACGTCTGAACTTGTCAACAATACAAGGATCAAAGTCCAACAAAATATTTAAAAAACAAATGCGCTTTGTCTTACGTAATGCTTTCATGCACTGAACGAGCCATAACATTTGTGAACTGGTGTTAAACTTTGTCCACTCTCTGTATGTAGCATGAAGCTTTACAACCCTTCTTCTGTTTCTATATCGCAACCAGGCTTGAAACGCAGCAAACGGGGACCGTAAAACACAACTTATGGTTTGTGAACCTCAATTCAATTAAAACCACCTAAACTCGCTTATGTTGCCTGATCTTCTTTAGAAATGATTTTAGTGAGCGATGAGTGCTGCATGTGTCCGTGTGCAACTAACTGTGCGTTACATGGTCGACAGCACCGTGTGACGCACACATTAAGCAATAAAGTTTAATTTTGGTTGGTGTAAACAATGTAATGTATTATATAAGATAAACAAAAACACGGGTGCATTAAACTGCAACTTATTGATGCAGACCATTGTGTATCATCTCTAGTGTCCTTTCTGGGGATTCCCACAAAATGAAGTCCTGACTGGTATCTTCGGAAGGTGAGCACTCTATCCTAAACGAAAAGTTTACGCGCAAAAGTTTAGACTTCCTGATTAAAAATAAATATAGTCAGAAGAAACAGCAGTCTGCGTTTTTTCTTCTTTTTGGTGCGTTAGAATTTCTGTAGAGTCTCTATATCTTAAAAAATACACATGTAACCTCCACAGGGTTATTCAGTTTCATTATATCTACCTAGTTCGTCAGGCACTCATGAACTGCTTCCAAGATTTTCTGAGCTTCCGGCATGACCCAGGTTTTGCGAGGACTGCAACTCCCAGCAAACCCGTCTCTCTGCAATGACTACGACTCCCGGCTTGCCCCGTTGCAAAATGGCTACCTGCTGTCGGGTCGGAAAACGGTTCCAGCAAGCGGCAAGAAACCTGCTGTCCGCAAATGGACCCCAGCTGTCACCGGAGTTACGAAGCGAGCTAGAGAAAGCGCTGAGAGGTGACCGGCCCGGCACAGTGTCCTTCAGAGTTCTGCGGGAGTTGCGGAAGACGTTACAACAGAGCGGTGAGGAAAGCGATAGGAAGCTAGCTTAGGGGACGTTGCTGAAGGAGACTAGAGTAAAGTGGATGTGGTGTATGACTTGAGTTGGGGCCGGGCTGTGGTGTTCGGGGGCTGTTGTAGGACTTTGGTATGGATGAAGTGCTAAGTGAGAGAGAGGGTGACCACCTGGCATGGAGACAAATTCTGGGCAGTGAGTAAAAATTCAGGACAAATTCAGCTCGAAAGTTCAGTTTTACGGACACATACAAGGATGCCACTCAATATTATCAGAGTATCTAAATAGATGGCCGACACGAGTACAAATCAAAATAGATGTATGTTCTTCGATTTGTATAATACATAGTTTTTAACAAAAAAAAATATGTATCTTGGCGTATTTAAAAAAGAAAAAAATAGCAAACATGCACACTGAGCAAAATGTAATTGTTGATCTAACGGACAGTTGTCGCAGGATTTTATTCTCTTATCATGAATGTAAGTAGCACAGACAGTGCTTTTTTGCTGCAAATGAAATCATTGGCAGTAACACTATTAGTTTTTGTTTTTGAAAGCGTACTTTTTTTAAAATTAGAACTGACCTTCTAAGGAATTTCTTTGTTGCCCAGCGAAAAGAAATAAAACTATGCATGATTATTTCATATTAACCTAAATTTTCAGTTGCTACATACACTGTGCCGCTCTGGCTGGCAGCCTCTTTCCCAGCCAATGGACTCTATGGTCTGGATGGCAGCAGGCTGTCTCTCCATCCCCTCTGAGAGTTCCCTCACTCGTACATAAGGTCCATATCATTGAGTGGCAAGCTTTCTCCACGTTACCGGTAAGTTCATCTGATCTCCAGAAGTTACTTGCCCTCTGTGTGCCCCCCCCCCCCCCCCAACACATTGTTCCCACCAATGCCACTGTTTGTGTACAGTGCAATTGTGCTTACTAGATAAGTATTTTAGGCCCTCGTCTGTTGGAGATTGTGTCTCTACTCTCAGAGACGTCTCCCGTGGTAGGGGGATCTTGTTTTAATCGAAGGGTTCTCTTGTAATAAAAATTTACTTTATGAAAAAATTGGGGGTACTCAGCCTTACTTACTTCAATAGTGATATAAAGGTTTTTAAAAGTTACCACAGTGAAGTCATGTTTAATAGGAGGTGAGCTAGAAGATAGGATAGAGCAATTGAGCATGAGGCATTGAGGAAGAAGCATGTATGCTATTTTTGTCCACCAAATAATTCAATTAGGCGCTAAAGTTTAATAGCTGCAGTCTGTAATAAAACATTAAGAAGAAGATTGCAAAAATAAAACCTCTACCTGAGAGATTAAATGGAAAGTGCTCAAGGACATAAAGGTATCAACATAATTGTGCTGATCCAGTGCGGTGTTAACTGCAATTCTAGGGGTGGGACAGTGAACCCAATGGACAGTAGACTATAAAAAAAAACAAGCATTGGCATAGCCAATAGGTCACGCCTTTGGGACCTTATAAGTGTTTAGCCATGCAACAGTTGATGTTGTTGCACCAAGGATATTGTGCTGGATAACTAAACACTTATAAGGTCCCAAAGGCGAGACCTATTGGCTATGCCAATGCTTGTTTATATTTGCGCATTTCCCTATCTATCCATGTTCAGTTCAAACAATTTATTGTCAGAAGCAAGTCGCTGTTGCAACATGCTTTGGTCTCCGAATTTTCTTGTAAATCCAAATCGATCTATTCCTTAAGCAAAGTGGTGGTTCAGTTCATGTGCATATGTGCATACATATTGTGTTAGTGGCATTTGCACAGAAGCACACTTTGGCATGACCCCACCGCACTGGGGGCACTCTCGGCCATTTTTGGCATGCTTCAAATCTTTTGCAGCATGAGGAAACATTTTGATAGAGAGCCATTTGCTTATTTATATTGATGTCAGCAAGATTATTATTGCCATTTGCTCTTGATTTTGGCATAGTGTTCCCGGATGCTTCTCTATCCATGCTGGTAATGTCTATGCCTTCTCTTGTGTTAGGAGTACTCAAATCCATAGATCGCAAACCCTTACTCTGTGGCAAGGGCGCAAGTGTGCACCTCTTTTTCTTATGTATTTAGGAAGAGCTTCTTCTGTTTGAGATTTGTGCACTCCAGAACATATAAAATATAGATGAAGAGGTGTCCTCAGTGTCTGCCTAAATCTTGCCAGTGGAGTTCTTCTCTTTGTTGCTTATGATATCTATGTTAATAAGGGGCTCTGAACCCAGAGGCCGCTTACCTCAGATGCCTGCCAATTAAACCCACATTTAACGAACAAGATCCTTACAATTATTTATATTATCTGTTCTCATACACTGCATATAAATGCGATACCCATTGTCAAAATATTTTCTTAATTTGCTTTTATTGGAAACTTGGAACAGAATTCAATGTAAAAAGTAAATGCAGAACCCACAGCTGCATCAAAAAGTTGCCACAGTTATCGCATATCCATCTAACATTACATCTGGGGTGGACGGGCTCCTTGAGGCCATTGTTCTTCCCATGTCACAGACTATGGTAAATTATGAGTTGTCAAGATAAAAAAGTTTCACCACGTAACTGGTGCTCATGTAAAGCGCTCCAATACCTTCGGGTCGAGTTCGCGCTATATAAATCTGCACACAAAAAAATGGAGTTCGCACTGTTGTTTACTCGTGATCAAAATCGCACATGTGCAATTTTAGTGGCTCTTTTAGTGACTCACCCAATTGTGGTAATTGGTTCAGCCAGTCCTTGATTGACAGGAAAGAGGCGCTATGTGGAAGAGGCACAACAGAGGCGCGTGGCGTCGAGCTTTGCATGACACTGGCGGCGTAGCTCTCCCCTCAAAGCACCGAAGCGCCTCTGACAACCTATTTGTTTAATACTCCATTTCGGAAAGCCTGGTCTTCCGGGCGGAGAGGGAGGAGGGAGCGGGCAGAAAGGGGGCGGATAATCAAGATCTCTCCGGCGCTCTATGTATGTCTATAGAAATGGCATGGAAGTAATTGCTTCTGAAAAGAGCATCAGGAATATGGCCCGAGTGATTCCACTTAAACGAGTGCTGAGAGGTTACGAAGGTTGCTCTAAAGACGCCACATCCTTGTCACTGAAAACAAGCACGGCCGCGCTAATTTGAAACAGATGGCCCATGCGCGCCGCAGCTCGCTCCCGCAAGGTGGATGCCAGCCACACGCACGAGTCTCACAAAGTGCAGACCGATTCCAAGAGGTCATCTCCTAGAGCAGCGCATGCGCACTGCGCTAGGCTCGACCTAAAAAGTACTTATGTCAGTGGTGGTTGTTTTCATATTTGTTGCACAGTCTGAAAAACCATCTGGCTTTTTTGTATTCAATATCTTGATGATCACCACTTTAAATGTCGGCAACTCTATTTGACAACAGGCATTGGTAATGCCAGTAGGTCTGGCTTATGAAAGTGCATTTTGTAACTTAGAAAAATATCTTAAGCAAGAGCTGTTACATTTAAATTGCGGGCATAGGACTGCACATAACTTGAACCAAAAAATGCACGAATGTTGAGTTAATTAACAACTTAGACAAAATCCAGTATATTTTATAATCAAAATAGGAAAAATATTTATTTGATGTACAATTAATAAAAAAGCTAAAATATCCTTCGGAGACTGTCCATACAGCTGTTCACAATCGTCTTTTGTAACCAGTCTAACATGAACATACAGTGAGACATTTTGATATAAATGTAATCAGCTGAACATATTCTCGAATAAACATAATATTCTCTATGACAAAATATATAAATTCATTGCTGATAGTCGATAGAAAGTAACAATGTAACATATCATATTATGGAGGGCTTGAAGATGTCATTACATCTTCAAGCCCTCCATAATATATGTTACATTGTTACTTTCTATTGAACCGCTGTTTCTTAGTTCTATTTTCTTCTCCCTGCTCTTGGCAAGCCAACCTTATGCAGGGGACCCATTTTTCTAAATGAAAGTGTATTTTGTGCCATTGATGGGGTTAGGCACTCAAAAAAGTAATGTACATACACTCTGTCTCTCATGTTTGGACTCGTACATCAATTCAACCATCCTTTGACTCATTCCGACACAACCACAATAAAACGCACTCAAAGTGAACAACATATGCAGGTAAATTAAAAGAAGTTGAAAAAAGAAAACATGCTGCATCTAAACGTAGCGGGCCAGTGCTTTCAATAACTGAACTAAACAGCAGTTGGTGTCTGTCTTGCAGTGGTATTGCACACAGCCTGTTGTTTTAAAGATCCAGCATGGCCACCACATTTAGAAACATAATTTTGGCCATCTGGAATGGTAAAACAATAATATAGTATGGACATCAGCCTTCCATAATGATCATCTGGTTTAGAGGAAGTGGATATGTGGGATGCAACCCACTACAGATGAAATAAGTGGCAACCATGAATCCTGTTAGCTTTGCCTGGGGAGCTGTAGTATCTTATCCTCTTAAGAAAAATTTAAATAAATAGAAGGGAAACAAAGAAATGACAGTGGAACTATAAAAGGAGAACATTGAAAACTAAATGACTAGCCAACCAGCCTTGATACTGAAGCAAGGTCATTTTCAGCTGGATGTGCACATATGATCAGAAAATGCAGTCACTCATAGGGCAAGAGAGCCCTTTACTGATGGGAACTGAACCATTATCCCCCATGCAGTACATTGTCATGGACAGTAGCGGAGTATAAATGACACTCAAATGGACCAGTGGCAGAAAAGGGCTGACCCAAAGGCCGTGTGTGTGTGTTTTTATAAACAGAGTACGCTACACACCAAGGAACTCTGTTTCAAAGTAATTTTTTACACTAGACAATTGCACAGACGTGTTTCGACCCACTGGTCTATGTCACGATTGGTGAGTCCCTCATCAGTTTCATCTTGTATAGTATAAGCCCATGTTGCCCTTTATGAGGCATTATGAGATGCATAGTTTTAGTGCATGCGGAAAAAAAACAATTAAAAGCAATAATTCTGTATTATAAACAGTGTGTGCTCCAGGATCTTGTAAAATAATTACATCATTTGTTTGATACATATTATACAGCATATTGTATCTAATCTCGATAAGTGTGCTCATCATGCATATAGTGCACTGAATTCTGTCGAGGCGTTTTGTTGTAGTGTGGTACACTATATGGATAGAGAATCATAACAATCATTAGTATGGCATAGTCATTAACATCTTGTTGGCTAATGTCAATTTATTACATTCAGCTCATCTGTCCCTAATGGTAAGGTGTATGTTTCAGGTATACTATGCTGATGTTATTTCAGGCATCATCTAAGTAGTGCAGTACTACACCAATAAACGACATAGCATCACAATCTTAATTCTAGTACTTAAATTACCCCTATCAAAGGCATACCCATCTTGATATAGGTGCACAAAAAGGTCTTCCTCGTTATTGAGTCCAAATGGAGATTTAGTTCTCAACCGGATGATGTGCTTGGATTCTAGTCACTGCAAAGTTTGTGCTCTGCTAAATGTGGCTGCGGAGCTTGTACAGCACTTGCTGGGGTTGCTGTTATTGTTCGCTTAACGAACTGTGTTAAACGTCTGTACAGCCTAACTAGCCCTGTGTAAAGAGTACAAAGCTCCACAACAGTGATTGGTGTTAATGTTGGATATGGTGTATGGCTGGCTAGGACTGGCCATGTTGCTCCCTCATTTCTGAGGGGACCCCAGTCTTCCATTGTTTAGCGGATGTGGTAGGGCGCCTTGGAACCACTTTGTATATTCCTGAAATGTTAATGGTATTTCGAAATCTTAATAGGCTCTGTATTGGCATGGTATAGCAGCTGCTGTGTACGTATGAAATGTTTCTGGGTTCGCATCTGCTGCAGGAAAAGTGACCCATGAATAGAATGCTTCTGTTTTGTACGCTTTGTGGGCCTCTACCATGAAGGTAAAATCTCCCCCCCCGTAAGAGGAAGCCCTTGGTATTGCTCTGCTTACTTACCGGTAATCCTCATTACTCTTAGTCCTACTCGTCCTTGACCCAGTCATAACTAATGAGGTATATTCCACTGACGGGAAACAAAACAGGAAACACTTTTAGGCTCCACCCACCCTCCTGCCAGGGGCTATAACCACATAGGCAGCAGAAAGCACTTCCTGACATACCAAGCACAAATGGCCTGAATCGGGGAGGGTGGGTGGTAAGTATGACTGGGTCGAGGACGAGTAGGACTAAGAGTGAGAATTACCGGTAAGTAATCGGAGCATTACCTCTACGTCCCTCGTCCTCGACCCAGTCATAACTAATGAAACATACCAAAGCAAAAAACGCATGAAGGCCTTTGGCACACCATCATAAACAAAATAGACCGCACACAGTTGTGAAGTGCACCAAAGTGAATGTTTAATAACAGAACCGAATCAAGTGGGAGCAACAGGCCCCATAGCACGCAAAACACCACAACCAAAATTCACACGGTCATTCAGAGCACCATTCAAACGGTAATGCTTCACAAAAGTAGAGTCAGAAGCCCAAGTCCCAGAATGACAGATCTCACCCAGGGGCACCCCATGAAAGGCAGCCCAGGAAGCTGAGACGCCCCTCGTAGACCGGGCCTGAACCCCAGAAGGACAAGGGAAACCAGAGCCCTGATAAGCCAAAGAAATAACAGACTTGATCCAATGACGCAGCGTAAGCCGGGACGCAGCCTTCCCCCGACCAAACGTCACAAACAGGGAGTCGGAAGAGTGAAAAACTGCCGACCGGTCCACATGCACGGTCAAAGCACGCTTAACATCAAGAGTGTGCAACAACTGATCAGCAGGAGAAGGGTAGACAGAAGGGATGAGCAACTCCTGTGAAGAATCAAACCTAGAACGTATTTTAGGCAGAAAACCAGGATCCAAACCCCCCCGTGACCTTCGGAACGAGAAAAATGACCGAATAAGACCCCTGACCCACTCTGACCGGGGAACAAGCACAATCGCCTTCTTCAGAAGAAGAGCCTGAAATCCGTCCAGCAGAGCCAGACGACAAGATACGTCCTTGGGGACTGGATTCCCGCACCCTGCCCGATGCAGTTGGAGGGGATATGAACTCTATCTGGTAACCCCGTTCCAGGATATCCCGAACCCACTGATCAGACGTCGAGAGCGGCCAAGCAGACAGGAAAAGGTGCAACCGCCCACCAACCACAGAGTCAAAGGCAATATCCGAGAGGAACTCAGCCTGACGTTCCATGGTTTCTAGCAAGTCAGGACAACTGCCACCTTCTTGCATGGTGTCAATTAATGTCTTAAATTCGGACAACAAAGACTGAGCGACATAAGCCCCTTGCACCCCAGACCGGATGGCGAGATGGGACCCAGCATAGGCCTTCTTCAAAGAAGAGTCAATCTTCTTATCCACCCCATCACTGAGGATATTATCATCAGCTACAGAAGGACGTCCCACCAAACTGGCAACAATTGAAGCCACATGAACAGTCTCAGGAAGTTTAAACGTGTAGTCCAAAATGGACGCTTTTGTTCATAGACCCTTTTGAACCTCACAACACAATACTTTGCCACGAGCTGCTCTTAAGAGCGGTTACAGGGAATGACTCCTCTACATGGCATCAGATCTTCTCAGGGTATTGACTGTGCCCAATAGGGAGCTTCTCAAAAGGAAAACTGTGCTATTTCAATTTAGAATTAAAATTTAGTCGCAGATATTTATAGGGCTGGACCTATTTGTGTGTTTAATTACTTAAATACCACAGAAGTTTATTCTGCTTTGCAAAGAAAATGTTTTAGTTTTGTCGACATTAATAATAATTTTGTTTCTATCTACAATAATTTCCCCAGCACAGTACTCTTTGTTTGCAAACAGTCGAGGTAGAATCCAACAGAATTAGGTTGGCAGCATACATTAAATGTGCCACATGGTAGTTACTAATTTTGGGTGAAAAGGAATGGTTTTAATTGCATCTGTAAAAAATAAACCGTGGCGTAAGTCATTTCCAGCGGTGAACCTACTAGTCAGGAACTTCTTG
This sequence comes from Calotriton arnoldi, assembly GCA_963921515.1. NCBI lineage: Eukaryota > Metazoa > Chordata > Amphibia > Caudata > Salamandridae > Calotriton > Calotriton arnoldi. The sequence goes on from CAWUFW010002486.1 coordinate 236,421, forward strand.
CCACCAAAAACATTGACCTGGAAGGTCAAATTCATTGTTTTTTTTCTATATTGCATTTAAATTATGGCATGCAGATTGGAAGCCTCGTAAGTTAAACTTTAAGGCATCGTATTTTAAACCCATTTGATATCTACCAGTGCTTTTCTCCTCTTCTTGTGTCTAGATTGGTACACTTAAAAATTAATTTGCAGTTGTGCCTTGCATATTCTTCTATTATTATTAAAAAAACATTGATCAAACAGCACCAGACATTTACCTGAACAATTCACTTACATTTGTTTTAATTAAGAAAATCATTTGGTCCCAAAAGTTTGTCCCTGTGTTGAATTTAGGCATCCTGAAAAGTAGAATTATTTCTACAAATTTTGGCATACAATTTTATGAAGTTGTATCCAAAAATGTCAAGCAAAGCTCTGCCTATTCTGTTTGTGAAGCCTGAAAAATGTTTACTCTGTATAAGAGCCAGAATGTTTAGGTGTACTGGTTCTTATTTTCACACGATGTGGCATTATGCAGCCTTATTTCTCAAGGCCACCTTTTTGTCTTTCCTTCCCCAGGCTCTCCCGTGTACCTTCATGAGCTGCTAGAGGATAGTCTGATCCATCTTCCAGAGGTGGAGAAACCCCCGAGGGTAGGTAGCCAGCCTATTGTGTAGAGTACTGGATGCAATTATTTCAGTTCAGTGTTTCAGACATTATCGTACCAGGGTCTTAACTTTAAAACATTATTTATTTTTCGGCCTTTTAATTTTTTTTTTTTTGCAGAATCCAGAGCTTGTAGCCCGTCTAGAAAAGATCAAGGAAAATCTAGCAAATGAGGAATACAAGATGATGACGAGGAATGTCAACAACCAGGTACTACAATGCATAGAAATATGTACACAATATTTTTCCTTAAATACACCCTGAACAAGCATTGGCATAGCCAATAGGTCTCGCCTTTGGGACCTTATAAGTCTTTAGCAATGCAGTACATTATCCCCCACTGGCATGCCCACACACTGCGAGCCTTAAATAATATAGCGCCATATACCTCGGAAGAGCGCCGAGAAGTATGTTTTTGCCTCCCTCAACTCCAATTATACAACTGCCAACATCGGAGGACTCGGGATGCAAAATAAGTAACTATGAAATGTACGTAGAAAGAAAAGCGCGTGTTCCGCAGAGAAGCGCCTAGAAGCGAGTCGAGAGGCATCCAAGTGTCGAATGCATTCCGTATGGACTGCTGCGGTAGTACTGGGCCCTTCAGAGGAGTACCGTAACTACGATACTAAGTGCTATAGCAGGCGCAAGGGAAAGGCAATATTGAAATAAGTCCGGGTAATAAAATGTGCATTAAGAACCTGCGCTGGTAAAACAAACTGCTGGTGACCCGCTCCCTCCCCCAACAAAGTCCTCATAAACAATCCAAGAGCCCCCCGCCATCTATCGGGGAGGCTGCGGCTTTATTGTGAACCCCGGACAGCCCCTCTGTTTTCTTTGTGAAGCCGGTGTAGTTCATGGCAAGCATATCGTTTTTCTTTTAACAATTTATTGAGGCCGAGCATCCTCCTACTTTGCACCTAAGACCTGGAACAACCTCCCATAACACATCAGGACCTCCTCGATTCTTGAATTCTGCAAGAAGCTGAAGACCTGGCTCTTCGACTAACTCTGAGGGGACAGACACTCAACACCTTAGTCCCACACCCACACGCCTGCTGCAGCGCCTGGAAACCCTCGCAGGTGATTAGGTGCGCTATAAAAATCCATGTAACATAACATTATGGGTTCAAGACACCAGAATACAATGTGATGCTGGCTACAATGCAGAACAGTCCCGGGGTGTTATAGAGCCATGTGCCAGGTATCTCTTAACATTTTAAAAAGACTTTCAGTCCATTTTTTTAAAAACTGCTTGCTTCACATGTAAAAACATGATCACATATTTTGTTAGGGTGTACTCCTTCACTCTCATCATGCCTTAAAACTATTACTGTATCTTTTGTGTAGCAGAAAGTATACAAAGCTTCAAAATATAACAGAGATACAGCATGGACCGCAGCAGCGTAACCTTTCCTAAAACAAAGAATAGGTAAAGGACAGGTGGCAGGAGCGGGAGGAACTCCGTTCTCTTTCACTTACAGGACTGGTACAGCACAAGTAGTTAACATACTAAAAAGGGAATGAGAGGCTTTAAAGAACTGTTGTATGCTGTCCTTAAATAAACCTAAACGTACAAAAGTACATCTCCTGGAAGAAATAGCCAAACCTTTTATCGAATTACCATACATTCATGTACTCTTATACGATAATGAACCTTCACCTTCTTAGCTTGTTATGCTTCATGAGTTGGCTCCACATTAACTCTAGGAAGCATCTAGGAGTACTACTGTTTAGTGGTAGTACAGTCTCTGATTTATGGGTTCCCTAAAGTGCGTGAGGTTATGTTCCCTGCACTGTCACTCCCTTATGTTGACAAGTCTCCCTTTTGTTAAATTGTTAGACCTATATTAAAATTGTGTGGGTGAGCTAAAAATGTTTTTACTGGTATCTCGTTACCACAACATTAAGAACAGGGGGATCAAAGACCCTGCTTATCTTTTCTGTCAACATGTTTCTGCACTCGAATATTGCCTCAATGGGGTCAGGCACCTTCCTCAGAAATATAGGTATTTTATATAAAAAATTATGGAAGTTGCTGGCTCATAGGGCATCTTATGCAAGTGCATTTAATATATCCTTTGTTTTTTTCCATAAAATTGGGCAACAGTTGTGGAAAACCCCTTTCTTCATAGAGCAGGTACACCCTGGGCAAAAATAGTGCAAGCTTTCCCCATCACAAGACAGGCACACATCATGCAGCAGCAGCAGTTCAAGCTTTGCTTGAATTAATTATTTATTAAGTGCTACGGTTGCCCACATAGGGTGTCCTGGCCCTAAAGATCACTCTACAGAGAAGGTAGAGGTATACAATCAATGTGTAAATAAGTATATTTTTACTAGTTTTCTGAAAGTCGTATGGAATGTAGTTATTCTTAAGAAATGCCAGAGCGCATTCCAGGATTTGGCCGTAATGAATCTGAAAGATCTGCCTCATTTTTGGAGGATGTTCTCTCAAGATGGAAAGAAGATTGTCAGAGGATGAGTGAAGGGCATTGAGAGCATTTTTTGAATGTATCTACGTCCTTAACAATGCTTGGCCCAGTGGCAGATGAAGAGAGCTTTAAAAAGGCACCTTTTCTGAAAAAGCCAGAGCAAAGTGCCTAGATGACGCGAGATGTGACCATTTTTTTAAAGCTGCTTATGAGACGAGCTGCTGCGTTAAATTCTTCTGGCCTCTTAATTTGAGGACCAGATGGCAGTGTCATCCATGAATCTCTGTCTTGGAAGTGTTTAGCGTTAGCTAGCTGTCATTCAATTTTTAAGGAGATATGTTTTATAAATGTTTTACATTTTTCTATTTTGATTTTACCATCACTATCCATTCTCAAGATAATTTTAGAATCATCTGCTCATGTAAAGAAGATAAAGACAACGTTTTGGATCGGAGTAGCTAGTGGTACCAAAAAAATATTTAAAAGTGTGGGACTTGATGCCGAGCCCCAAGAAAAACAATATGTATAGTTTCAGGACTGTGATTGAAACGATGGAGAGAAGATAGCTTCCTCACAGAACAGGTACAGCACGACAGTAGCAAAGTAAACTTCTCTCTCTCTCTCAAAGAAGGCTGTATGTGTAATGGGTGCTTAACTCATTGAGAGGAATGCAGAGCTTGGTGAGTGAAAATGTGAGTTCTGACACCATTCTCACTTATGTGATATTCCATGTCGGAATCCTGTAAGTTCTTGTGATGTCACTGAGAGTCCTGCTGTTTGTATTGGTGTTAAAAAGACAATTGAATTCAGTATATACTACATATCAACCAAATACAAGAACAATATTGATAAACCAAAATGAATATGCAGTATTTGCAGTATTTATCTCCTGTCTTTCTTTTATACTTTAATTACTTCATTGGATCTGCTGTTTGTATTTATTCTTTGTTTTTCGAGGTGTTGAAGCACAGCCTAGTAGTCCATTGTTATTTAGAGCAGCACATCCTAAATAACTGTACTATAGACAGGAACACAGGTGCTCATCCATTTGAATGCACAAGCCGTGAACTCTGCAATCCCAGTCTCGGGGCTGTACCTGTTCATGATGTTGAGGGCCGCCAGGGCAGTGTGTGGTGCATCTTTTATTTTGGTGCAGTGTCTTTGGCCCTGTCTGTTGCACACCTTGCAGTATATCTCTACTAGAGAGTAACACATCTTTCTGAATATCAGTGATGCTTGCCATTCATTATGCAGTGTTCTCTAAGTTCACCATTTTGTTGGTGTTGACATTCGCTGCTGTCATTGTTGTGTTAATAATCTCAAGAACATTAGACTTACCTACACAATCTGCTCTGATTCTCCACGAGATTTCGCCTTTTGCTCATTGCTCGTGTAGTATACCATAAGATCCTCATTGGGTATGTCTAAGTCCTTGAGTAAATCCCGGAATATGTACCATGTGATAACTGCCAAAGTCAGTACTGGCGGGAATTTACAATGCAATTTGTTTGGGCATGGTGATTTTCTAGTCCCTTTTTTCTGTCTCGAGCCCTATTTTCCACCCTGCCTGTTTTTTTTTGTTTTTTTTTCTCGTTTTTTTTTCCTTCTTTCATATCGTCTAATCTCTTCCAGACTCCCTTTTCTTTGCTACTTGCTAGCATTTGTAATATTTTGTCCTAATGTCTGATGGCACTCTGTAACTAAAACTATAAAGTGATAGAGTAACAAAACCCATGATACCAGTGACTACACTGCAAAGTGTGCAGGGTTCAAGATTTTTTATTTGATGTTTTTCATTATTAAAGTTTCTAATTTTGTTACTTGGGGAATGGTTGCCTGCACTTTTACCCCCATTTGGAATTCAGCCACTGGTCCATTTCACAGTTGTATTATTAATATTTAGCATTCTTTTTTTTTCTCATCCTGCTCTTTTTTTGTCTTAAATATTTATTTTATAATGACATGATCTTCTGTGGCAGTGAGGCTGTATAGACTCATGCAGGGGCATCTTTCTTTGGGATATGGAATTTATGTCTAATATAAATTCAGGCTCATTGGGTGCTTTATAGAAGTTAAACCTGTGTTTTCTATTTGGTTGTCCGTTTAACAGATCCTCACGTTTAGTATTTCTTTTTAATTGTGGATAGTGCTATTTTTATACGTGCCATAGTGACAAAGGACAAGACAGGCCTGTCAAAGGGTGTTTTATTGTCTGCCTTCTTGGTCTCTTTTTCCAAATCTTGCTAATACAATACTGCATAAACAGGGAAAATATAGCTGCAAAAGTAACCATACACACAATTTTGTAGTGGGACGTGGACAAGGGTCCCCAGGAAGTATGTGATATTGCCAGAGGCAATTGAACCTTAAAAATGGATTCCCCTGAAAGAAGAGTTGTTCATCTTAACCAGCGCGCTAGTACAGCAATCTTTTGTAGTGAAATCATGACACTATAGTTAGCAGCACCTAAAAGCAGCTATACAGGTATAAATGCAAGTAAACCTCACAATGTCCCTGTCCCCATGAGTTTCTGTGTGTGCTCTCTGACCATCTTTGCTCCAGACCCTCAGCAGCCAAATTGCAGAATAAGGCGAAGCAGGCTGTCCGGCCCATGGTTGGAGAATTAGAGCTTGCCAGGGGCCTTTTGCACCAGAATAAAGAGTGTTGAAGTGATTCTGCAAAGCAAGTAGATTCAATCTGTAGCAAGCATGTACTTAGTCGGAGCCAGAGCAGTGTCAATAGTTAACAGCCTGAAACCAGTCTTAAATAGGCAACAGAGGATTCAAGATGGAGGCACCCTTATGAGGGAAATGAGTGCTCTTTTGGTACCACTCTTCAACTTAGGCAAAGTGCGTTTGGGAAATAACTGTGGTATCAGTACAAAGTGATTAGTGCATAGTGGTCTGTTTTAAGTATCGTCTGTCCTAGTGCCTTCCCTCTGCCTCCTGTCCAGTTGCCTCTACATTATTATGTAGAGGCAATTCTCTTTACTTTTCCCTACTTGGACCCTGGAGACTAAAGGATCAGCTATTATGCTGATTTCTGTGCTCTGCCACAAAGAACCCCTGCTTCTGCAGTATGTATCCTACCTTGAATAAACGGCACTCTATAGTTACTTTTAATCCATCTAACCAGAATAGGCTGGCTCTTCTTGCATTTCGGATTGAATTCAGTTTTAAAGTAGTGCAAATTGATTGAATGTCTTTGACATGTAGATGAGGAATTTCTGCTCTATAGGCTTATCCAGACATATTTTCAACTGATGACGAGCACTTGTGAAGCTGGTTAAAACCTGATATCTTGAACACAATGACAAACTCTGAGAGATTAAAAGTTATGTCCTCCTGATATGACCCCTCTTTGTACATGTCACCGCACCATGTGGCTATGTCTTTTGCCGAGCCAGCTGTCAAGAATAAAAAGACCTATCTCTGAGCCTGGCATTGCTGATGACCCCATGCAGCTTCGAGGTGTCAACCACTTTTCAGCAGCTGTCCATTAATTTAACATACAATACTGTGCTTTGTCAAGAAATGTTATCTATACAGTTTCCTTGTTTAGACTGAACAGCGTATTTCTTATTCTAAGTTCCTTCTGTAAAATAACATGTTTGATCTCTTACTTTTGTCCAGGAACTTTCCCGGTATGGTACTCTAGCAGATCTGGGCAGACAAGGTGAGTTGGCCAGAACAGGGGAAATGGACACTTTCGCTTCTTCACAGCATGTATCGTTTTGTTTTCGCATGTTCGTGAGACTAATAATGCTGTCCTTATTTGAGCTCGTGGGGTATGTTCAGTGTTTTCACGAGTCTTAAATAAAAAAAAAAGGCATCTTTTTAAATCTGTTTATAGTTGTTGGCTAGACGTCGATCTCTGTGATTGATAATTATCGACTAGAAGAGTGTTTGTTTCACTTTAGTGTGTGGTAGCAGAGATGGGAAATTATGCTATTAGCTGTGGTTAATATGTGAATTACAACGTTGTACTGTTGGATTCAGTTTTTTTGGCGGTGTTCTGTGTAATTGGTTGATGAAATATGCCTTTGATGTTAACTGGCTGTTGCTTGATGAGGTGGAGGAATATAGTGCGAGACATCACACTTGGACTGAGAAGTTGTGTTTAACATTATGGTTAGTAGCTGGTGGGGCAGATGTGGGCCAAGAAATTGTTAGACTGGTTTGATGGAGCTATGCATCAAGTGCTCAGGTTTATGTCTTTTTTCCCTTCTAATTGTTTTCTGTCGGTGGAATGACCTAAGGCATACTTAAATATCCAGCTGCACCTTTCTCCATTACCACATCTCTGCTTTTGTACTCTACTTTGCAGTGAGATCTGTGAAAGCAGTGGTTGTCACAATCTTCAACTTCATGATTACCTTGGCGGCTACATTTGCTTGTACCTATCTTGGTAGCCAGTATATTTTCACAGATTCTGCAGCGGTGAGTATGAATAAAGTTAAGCTATGACATGGGGGTGGGGGGATTTGTGCGTATGTTTGGTTGCATGTGTGTTCCGAGACAAAACGGGCTAGGCATTGCTTCAGAAATAAAATTGGGTGTGTTGTAGAACTAGACATTCCCATGGGAGCTAATTCTGAGGGTGGGCTCTGTATGGGGTAGAGTGTATTTGGGTAGCGATGACTCTAGAATTTGGGGATTGGGAGCAAGATGAAGATGGTGACCTCTTCTTTGGATCTGGCTGTGACCGATTGAAGGTGGGGAACCATTTCAGAACTGGAGTTTCTTGCATCAGGGTGTTGGGTCAGAACTTCTTCAGGGGGTAGGAATAGATTTGGGCCTCATGCTGGGAACCTCTTCAGAGCTTGGCAACTGAGAGGGGGCAGGTGAAAGCAAAAGTTGGGCCCCTCTTCGAAGCCTAGATAAAATTCTAAACGGTTAAAGTTGACCCCTTAAAGACCTGCACACATCCTAGTAGGAAAGTACATAGTAAAAAGAAGTTTTTAAGCCAACTGTCCCCACACTCTACTCCTGAACAAGGAAAGGCCCTCTTCGAAGAGAATGTGGTCAGCGGTGGTCTCGCTTATATGAACTACATTAAGGGAGCCCTTAACATAATAGCCAAATTGTTGTCGTGTTTCAAGGATGTGAAATTTTTTTGATAGAGAGATGCAGGACACAAATGACAATGAGAACAGCCAGAGGGTGCACAGAAGTAGAAAACAGGTCTGCCAGAGAGATGCAGGACACAAATGACAATGAGAACAGCCAGAGGGTGCACAGAAGTAGAAAACAGGTCTGCCAGTAGATCCAGCAAGCCCCAACTTTACGATTGGTAGTATGAGGCTAATAACAAACTATACAAAAGGATTAGGGTAACCAGTTCACTCATACTGCCTCTACACATGAATTTCATATCAATAATCAATGGTAAAGATACACCTTAACTATCGCCTTCAAGCAATCATCAGGCTCTGGTCACTAAAGACCTGGCACAAAAAGACCTGGCACAAATCGAAAGACTTGCGTTTTCAGGGATGAAAGCCAATGAGGTCTGCCTAAAGTAAGGGTGACTGAACCTTCTAAACAAGCTCTCTTTGTAATTGACAGTGAATTTGTCCAGAATATGAATTCTGTCATCTTCTGGACGACAAAAGTATAATTCCTTCCCTTAGTGCTTCTCGCGCTGCTCTTTAAAACATACGCCTCCAAACACTAATCAAAAAAATGTTCAACACTGGAGTCTCCGTTGCAAATAGTCTGATTCTTGCAGATCACCAAAATAGGCTTGATTTTTATGACCCCTCCCTCCCCAGAGTCATGACCTATTCTCTGTCCTTCACAGTAACCGAATTTCATGTTGCTTGTACTGAAAAACCCTAGCAAATGTAGAACACAGAATCGACTAACCTCATGCAAATAAATACTCGACCCACAGACAACAAAATGCTTGCTGCACAATTGGAGGTCCACTGCAGCACACAGAATTGAAATTAGAGACTTCCTGTTGCTCACCAAACTGGACATTCTAACTGAAGGAAGCTGGCTCTTTATATAGTAGAACAAAGAGAGGTACACTGCAAAGAGTCCAGGCAAACCCTAGTTGGTTTACAGAGGCACAAATGATAACCCAAATGCTCTCTTTTGTGGTAGTGTGGGCGAGCAGTTAGGCATATCAGAGGGTAGTGCTAAGCATTTGTTGCACACACAAAAGCAGTAAGTGAGACGCACTCAATAAAGAAATCCGACACCAATTTATAAAAATAACACCTACTTTTATTTGAATTTGGGTACCAAGAGAATCTTAATCGGGTAAGTACTTTTCGAGTAATTAATTTTTACAGTTTTCAAAAGTGACTGCAATTTTTGGGAGCTGTAATGTTATCCTATGGGTGGAAAAACATTGAATGCATTCAGGCACTTAACAGCGACTTATGGGACTGTTCTCCAGGACTTAGAGTGAGTATGGAGCAAGGTCCAAGACAACACCAACAGGTCACTTAGGGAGGCTTTGGGGCGTCCGGGTACAGAGGTGTGTTACGGTGTCGAGTGCCCCATCCACTTCAATGGGGAACTGTCCTGTCAGAAAGAGGCTGCAGGCTGGGACTGGGAGAACAGTCCAGGGGAACCCACAGGGGGGCTCGACGGTTGTGATGCTCGGGCACGTAGGGACACTGTTGGGCCACTTCTCCTCAGACTGTGGGGCTCAGATGCAGTGGTGTCTTTTGGCATCGGGGTTCGGTGCTGGAGTCACTCGCGGTTGGAGGGGGCCTGCAGAAAGAGGCTGCAGGTGTTGACTGGAAGTCCAGTCTGGCCAGACCCAAGGATGAGCTCTGCTCTTGTGGGTCTCACGACCCCGTGGGCGCCGTCACCTCCCTTGAAATCACTCTTTGTCTGGAGCTGGGGTACAGGGTTGCTTTGAGGTGACGGGTGGCGGCGGTCGAGGACTCACTCTTTGTCTTTGGTTTCCGCAGAAGGGGGCAAACAAGACGGCTGGGTCACTCTCATTGTGGGTCTCACTGTCCCTAAAATCCCTCAAAGTGCAGGTCGGTTTTCCTCGGTGTTGGTGTCTGGTTTGGTCACAACAAGCCTTGGTTGCTGCAAAGGGTCCGGCACCCCAGGTATTGGTGTTGTGTGGCTCCGGTCATTCCTGGCATCCCCACACTTGGAGGAAGGAGGGATCTGACTTGTAGGAGCACAACAACCTCTTCCTGGGCGGCTGCTTTGTCGGTAGTCCCCATAGGCGGTAGGTCGGTGTAACAGGCATTGCTTCTTTGGTGCCTATGTGTATATATATTATTTGTAAAGCGCAGCTATCACTCCACAAGAGTATCCTGGCGCTGTGCAGAATCGTACATAATGCTCCGACGGAGGCTGCCATCTAGTGCGGAAGGGTTAGATAAGTGAAAGGCACAAGGAGTCAGAGGCTCCAAAGATCCAGGTTTTCAAGTATTTCCTGAAGCAGAGTTCTGAGTGGATGAGGCGGAGGTGACAGGGGAGTATATTCCATGCTTTTGCCCCGAGAAAGGTTACAGATTCCCCCCCCCCCTTGTTTTACATCTAAAAGGAGGTGGTTTTAATAAGTTTGCTGATGAGGACCTAAGGAGGAGTGTGGTAACATAGGGCGTGAATCTAGCTGTTGGGTATTTAGGTCCTGATGCTCTAAAGGGGATTACGAGTATCTTGAATAGCACTCTTTTGTGGACGGGTAGCCAGTGCAGTGACTTTAGAGCTGCTGAGGCTGGTGAGTGGCGTGGAAGTTTAAGCACTAGATGGGCTGCCGCATGTTGAACAGTCTGGAGCTTTTTAAAAATTGATTTGTTAGCGCCTGCATAAAAGCTGTTACAGTAATCCAGTCTGGATGTAATTAGGGCTACCGTCACAGTTTTTCTTGCTGTACATGGGAGTAAGTCAAATAACTTTTTTAGGGATTTTATCAGCTGGACACACTTCCTGGCCACTGCTAGGGCTTGTGGACGAAGGGATAGAATCGTATCAAATTTCACCCCAAGATTGTTAACTACCTCTATTGTGTTGGGAGGAGGGGGTGGGGGGGTGTCGGCCACCAGCAACTAGGAGTGAAAGTGTTGGATTTGCCTAATAGCATGATCTCTGTTTTTTTAGTATTATACTTCAAGTGGTTACATTTCATCCAGTGAATGACCTCTTCTGCAGGACCTCTTCTTCTGTGGCTGCAGGGGAGTAGCTCCTCTACTCCAAGGGAGTTTCTTTGGAAATTGGAGAAGCACTGGCAGCCCTCCAGGTTTCTTGGAGTCTACAGAGCAGCAGTACGAGTCAGTTGCTCCATGAGGGTCAGGTGCAGCAGGCAGGGTTGGTGCCAAGTCAGTCGTGCTCCTATGTTCTTGGGTCAGCAGTCTTCTTGATCCACTGCTTCTTTTTGTCCATTGAAATCTGAGGTCCTGGTAACAGGAGGTCCCTAAATACTCAATTTTGGGGCGTTAAGGTAGTGAGGGGTAGTAGCCATTGGGCTACTTACCCCTGAGGTCACTACACCCCCTAGATGACCACTTCCTTTGGGGAGTGGGCATCACCTTGTCCCAGAATTCCTAATTCCACCACCCACAAGATGGTGGAATTCCTAACTTCGTGTTCACTTCAGGCTGTTCACCCTAGCGGTGTGTCCAGCCTGGTAGTGCAACACTCCTCCTGTATAGCTAATTTTCCTGCCTGTTCTGAGGCCAGATGGGCCTAGGCAGGGAGTGGCATCTCCCTTGTCTGGGGAGGCCTTGGGTCACATATCAAAGGCTGCAGAGACCTTTGAAGCCTCCGGACCTGATATGCTGATTTACCAGCCTTCAGGGAGGAGGAGGTGATGACACCTCTCTGCACGCAGGCATTGTTTCTGTTCTCTGTGAGCAAGGCTCTCACCTCCTAAGGGGTCAGAAACTCGTCTGTGGTGGCAGGCTGGACGGGACCAGTCAGCCAGCACACTAGAAGGCTAGTAGGGTTCAGAGGGTGCCTCTAAGGTACCCTCTGGGTGCATGTTTTAATACATTCATCACTGAAATCAGTGTGTGTTTATTAATACGAGGTATTTGATACCAAACACCATAGGTTTCAGTGAAGCCATTATGCAGCTTGGAAACTCGTTTTGACCAGTGTCTAGAACACACCTTAAGATGGCTTCCCTGTTCCCTTATACTGTCAGTAATTGAACTGGCCAGCACAGGGGCATATCTGTTCATGCAGATATGTCCTTATATGTAATATAATGCACCCTGCCTTAGGGCTCTAAGGCCTGCTGTATGGACGACTTACAAATATTACATGTAGTGTTAGGGGACACGGCATCCAAGTGTTTGCCATGTTGTGTTTTCATTTTTCAGAGCACCATGTCATGCAGCCACCAGTGGCAGTCTGTATGAGTTTGATGCTGGGTCCCTTAGAGTAGCATAAGATATGCTGCAGCTCTTAGAGACCCTCTTTAGTATCTAAGCCCTAGGTACCAGAGGTATCGCTTACTAGGGACTTGAAGAGGTGCTAAAGGCCTGGTCACTTGGAGATCAAGTGATCAGTTGTCTTGTTTTGGGGAAAGAACACAACACTGGTACCAGGGACCTGGTTAGCAGGAACCCAGTGCACTTCATTCAAAGTTGCATCAAATACCAGGCAACAAGTGGGGGGACTATTGCAACAAAATCCCAATTTTCTACACAAGCCCTCTCTCCCCCAGCCAACATGCCAGGAGACTCAGCCACAACCTGGGAGAGTCTTCCTAGTCTGTCAGGCGAGAAAGAGTACGGAAACAGGCTGAATTGTTGCAGGGCCTACTCTGCCTTACATACTCCTGTCCAGGTCACTTCCTTTGGGAAGCTGATCTACCTCAACAGTGGCAGGACCCCATTTAAAATGCACTCTGTCTGCTTCTTTAGTTTCCTCGCCCATTCTCTTTTCTTTGGCGTTAGGTTTAGCAGAGGTGGACACATCTATCTTAGCCAGGGCAACCCCCAGCTCACCCAAAGAGGTTACCCACAACCTGAGTAACCCCACCATGACCAACAGGGTCAGGGGGCCTAGCTTGCTATTTGACATGGAGTCAGACCACCATGCCAATGACGGTGCAGTCATAAAGGCTAACACCCAGCAGAGGCCACTGACTGCTGTCAGTGCCCAGAACCACACCTTTAGCTCCTCACTGGCAGGTGAAGGGGCGAACGTAAAGGCTTCCTTGAGTTCAGGGGGCCTCTCTGCTGTTTCAGAGTGGGGGTTACTACATCCCTCCTTCCCCTCTCTCTTCTGTTAGCTAAGGAGCCACCATCTCATGCTTAACAGCTGCCTGACTAGACAGGACATCTTGTGGGCTTCACCAGTGCCACTTGGTAAGTCCTCCCCAGCAGGGGCAGGATCTCCTTGGCTTACTGGAACTGTGGCTAAAAGTTGCCCACGTTTACTACACTTTCTCCTTTTTCTTTTCTTCTGGGGCTTACTTGCACTAAGTGCAGTTTCAGCACCTCCAGAATCCTTGGAAGAGGACTGACACTGGACCATCACCTCTTATAGGCTCAGACCATCCTCTGGGAGGTCAATTCAAAGGAGACAATCAAGGGGGAGGTCTGTACTGACTACGACCCTTCTCCAACTAAGGGACCCAGCTATTTCTAGGGGTACTAAAGCCACCACAGGCCAAGCAGTAACCTCCCCTGGGATAGCCCTTACTCCTCTAGACTCATCTGGGATGTACTGGTTTGAGAGAACCAACCTGTCATGCAAAATGGTGTGACTGGCACAGGTATCTCTCAGGGTAGTGGCTGGGGTTCCATTCACCAGTAGGTGGTGGAAGTGTCTGCTTCCCTCTGGAATCTCCAGCTCACCTTTTGGTCCCACTTTCCAGTTTAAAGCTACAATAACTTCCTCATCTGAGGAATCCTCCTCAAAGACTAACCTGGCAACCCCCGGAGGTACACTAGTGGGTGTATTAGGACAGGAAAGTGTCCTTGGTTTGGTGCCATGTTTGCTTAGTCAAAGCACCAAGCCTTTTTGTGATCCCAGGCCTTACCCTGGTACCCACTTTTTTTTGTGAGGTGTCTTAGAGCCCACCCTCCTGGACAGGTTTTGGGGGGGCCTACAGAGGACTCCTTATCTTTGTTTTTAGAGTGGTCTGCCTTTTTCTCTTTGGAGGGTGAGTGGGTTCACATCCCCTTTCTTTTGGTCACGCCCTCAATGACTCTTCTTGGACACTCTAGTTTTTGCCCGATGAGCAGCCGTCTCCCCCAACTCCTGAAGAGAGACTAAACCCAGGTTCACCAGGTATTGAAGCAACTTTTCAGAAGTATTTACTTGCCGGATGTTCCTTCATAAGCAAATTATAGTGCCCATCATCTTGCACCTGACCACCCTTCAACCAACCACCTAGTGTTTTCACTGAAAAGTCTACAAAATCGACCCAGGAGTTACTTGTGATTTTCTGAGTCTCCCTGAACTTAATTAGATATTCCTCTGTGGTGAGTCCAAAGGCCTCAATCAGGGTTCCCTTCATGGGGTCCTAGGACTTACCATCTGTCTCATTTAGTGTCAGGAGTCTATCCCTGCACTTTCCTATAAACAGCTCCCAGAGTAGAGAGCCACAATACTTCTGGTTGAGTTTTCTCATCCTACAGGCCCTCTCAAAGGGTGTAAACTATTTGGTGATATCATCACCCTCTGTATATTTAGGGACAATCCCTTTTGGGATTTTAGGGTCAAAAGCTACTTCTTTCTCCCTATTTAAGTTGTTGCTGCCACCAGAGATGGGTCCTAGGCCCATCTCCATCATTTCTTTTTCCAGAGCTAAGAGTTTAGTTTCAAAGGACTAGTCATTTAGCTAATTTTTAAAGATCTGCATCTTCCTCCTCTATTTCTTCTGGGGTACTGTTCGAGGTACTCCCAGTAGAGGTACTGTCAGTAGGTGAATTGGAGACTTCCTCATCATCCTCACTGAGATTTCCCTCCTCCGTTTCATCTGTATTGGTTTCCATTGCCATGGCTTTATCCTGCCCAGCCAGCAGGTTCTGGAGATGAGCTTTGGTAGGTTTAGGCCCACTGGCAAGGTTTCATGCTGTGCAGAGGCCCTTAAGTTGTACCAACCTAAGTTTCTTATAGGGAGCCGGGTTGAGTGCCTGTGTACTACCCTCTGCCTTAGACATGGTGTTTTAGAACAGTTGGGACCTTTTTCAGTAAGTTTGAAAAAATCTACCAGATTATAATTTTTACATGCCTAACTGTCTAGGATACTTTTTAAATTTCTAAACAACAAGGACTGGGGAACTTAACCAAGGCCCTAACAGAGCAGAATAGAAATTTGAAAAAATCCAAAATGTGAAACATATTTTTGGCAACTAAAGCCAATTGTGGATTACTCTGTGGAATCCCAATACTGTCAGAGTGGTACATTAAACTCAGTCTTCTATTCCACCGCTGTACCACCAATGTAGGAAGCTGGCTCTTTATATAGTGGACCAAAGAGATGTACACTGTGTAAAGAGTCCAGGCATACCCTAGTTGGTTTACAGAGGCACAGATGATAACTCAAATGCTCTCTTTTGTACTAGTGTGGGCAAGCAGTTAGGCATATTAGATGGTAGTGCTAAGCATTTATTGCACACACAAAAAGGCAGTAAGTGAGACACACACTCAATTAAGCAATCAGACACCAATTTATAAAAATATGTACTTTTATATAAATTTAGATACCAAGATCATCGGAATCAGGTAAATACTTTTCAAGTTATGAATTTTTACAGTTTTCAAAAGTTGACAGTACGATTTTTGAGAGCGGCAATGTTATCCTATGGAGGAAAAACATGCACTGCATTTGGGCACTTAACAGCGACTTACAGGCCTGTTTGGCACTTAACGGGAAAGTGGGGCAAGGTCACACCAACAGGTCCGCTCAGGAGGCTCTGGGGCGTCCGGGTGCAGAGGTATGTTACGGCATTCGGTGCCCCATTCACTTCAATGGGGAACGGTTTGGTCAGAAATAGGCTTCAAGCTGGGACTGGGGCACTAGTCCGGGGGAACCCAAAGGGGTGGCTCGACCCTTGAGATGCTTTAGCATTTAGGGACACCATTGGGTGACTTCTCCTCAGGCTTTGGGGCTCGGTGCTGTGGTGTCTTTTGGCATCGGATTCGATGCTGGAGTCACTCGCGGTTGCAGAAAGAGTCGAAGTCCAGTCTGGCCAGACCCAAGGATGGTCTCGGGTCTTGTTGTGGGTCCTCAGGATCCCGTGGGCGCCGCTACCTCCCTCTGACTCCCGCTCTGAAGCATGGTGCAGGGGTGCTTTGAGTTGTCGGGTGACGGTGGTCAAGGACTCACTCTTTGGTTTCTGTGGAAGGGGGAAAACAAGACAGCTGGGCCACTCGTTGTGGGTCGCACTGTCCCTGAGGTCCCTCAACGTGCAGGTCGATTTTCCTCAACGTTGGTGTCCGGTTTGGTCACAACAAGTCTTGGTTGCTGCAAGGGGTCTAGTACCCCAGGTATTGGTGTTGTGTGGCTCCGGTTTGTCCTGGCGTCCCCACACTTGAAGGGAGGATGGATATGACCTGTAGGAGCACAACTACCTCTTCCTGGGTGGCTGCTGCGTCGGTAGTCCCCGAAGGCTGCAGGTCTGTGCACCAGGCGTTGCTTCTTTGGTGCCTGCAGCAGCAGGAGAGTAGCTCCTCTACTCCAAGGGAGTTTCTTTGGCAATTGATGAAGCACTGGCAGGCCTCCGGGTTTCTTGGAGTCTGCCCAGTGGTAGGATGAGTTGGTTGCTCCACGAGGGTCAGGTGCAGCAGGCAGGCTGGTAGGGTTGGCGCCAAGTCAGTCGTGCTCCCCGTTCTCAGGTCAGCAGTTTTCTTGGTCCACTTCTTTTTTTTTTTTTTTTTTTTTTTTTTTTTCCCCCCCCCCCCCATCTAAATCTGACGTCCTGGTATCAGAGCGTCCCCTAAATACTCAATTTTGGGGCATCAAGTGGAGTGAGAGGTAGTAGCCAATGGGGTACTTACACCTGGGGTCACTACACCCCCTAGATGATCACTTCCTTTGGGGAGTGGGCATCACCCTGTCTCAGAATTCCTAATTCCACCACACGCAAGATGGTGGAAGTCCTAACTTCGTGTTCACTTCAGGCTGTTCACTCTAGAGGTGTGTCCAGCCTGGTAGTGCAACACACTTCCTGTGTAGCAAATTTTCCTGCCTGTCCTGAGGCCAGATGGTCCCAGGGCAGGGGGTGGCATCTCCCCTGTCTGGGGAAGCCTTGGGTCGCATATCAAAGGCGGCAGAGTCCGTTGAAGCCTCCAGCCTTGATATGCTGATTTACCATCCTTCCTGGAGGACGAGGTGGTGACACCTCCCTGCATGCAGGCATTGTTTCTGTCCTCTGAGAGCAGGGCTCTCCCCTCCCTAGGGGGTCAGTAATCCATCTGTGGTGGCAGGCTGGACTGGACCAGTCTGCCAGGACACTAGAAGGGTTCAGGGGGTACCGCTAAGGTACCCTCTAGGTACAAGTATTCACAAATCCATCACTGTAATCCATGTGTGTTTATTAATATGAAGTGTTTGATACCAGGTACCATAGGTTTCAGCGGAGCCATTATGTAGCTGGGAAACTCGTTTTGACCAGTGCCCAGTACATACCTTCCCTGTTCCCTTGTACTGTCAGTTATTGAACGGGCCAGCACATGGGCATGTCTGCTCATGCAGATATGTTCTCACATGTAATATAATGCACCCTGCCTTAGGGCTGTAAGCCTGCTGTAGGGGTGACTTGCAAATATTACATACAGTGTTGAAGGACATGGCACCCAAGTGAGTGCCATGTCGTGTTTTCACTTTTTAGAGCACCTTGTCTCACAGCCTGCAGTGGCAGTCTGTATGAGTTTGATGATGGGTCCCTTAGAGTGGCACAAGATATGCTGACCCTCTTTAGTACCTATGCCCTAGGTACCAGAGGTACCACTTAATAGGGACTTAAAGAGGTGCTAAAGGCCTGGTCACTTGGAGATCAAGTAATCAGTTGTCTTGATCTGGGGAAAGAACACTGGTAGTGGGGACCTGGTTAGCAGGAACCCAGTGCACTTCAGTCAAAGTTGCATCAAATACTAGGTAAAAAGTGGGGGGACTATTGCAACAAAAACTGTTTCCTACGCTAACCCTCACTGAAACCTGGTATAACACACACCCAACCACCAAAATGTTAGTTTTTTTCATAACTTTGCACAAATACATATTGCAAAGTAATATCCAAAATCTCCAATTCCATCCCAGTAAAATTTACCCTCAACTTGAGCTCTTGAAGGTTTTTTGTTGTGTGCAGTGTTTGGGGTGAGCAGCGTTTCGGGGGGAAAAATGTGGAATCTAAAATTGTGTCCACTGGGAGACAAATTAATTATTTTCACAGTGTCTCCTGGTACAAGATTAGTGCTACTAGGGCCATTTATATTATCATTTATTTTTTTAAGTTTTGTATTGAGAATGACAGTACAATAAAATGATGCCAATAAGGTAGCTGAGTACATTGCTAAACTCATAACATTGGCAGCAGGCAAGGCAAACCCAAGAATAATGAAGTAAGGGAAAACGAAGAAGGGGTTTCCGTGCAAAAATAACAGAGCGGGCTGTTTGGACATGGGCAGAAAGTGAGAGGTAAATCATCTGGCATTCATGCTCCCATTGGCAGAAGGCAGAGGCAAAGAGTAAGCCAGGCAAATACTCGAAGCAGCGTGCTTAATGGCTATGGGGAAAAAACTCCCTCCATGCCCATAATCGACAGCAAGTGACAATGGTGGTTTTGGGGGGTGTGGGGGGGGGATAGGAGGCTATGGAATGGAGTGCCCACGGACTGAGCTGTACCAGACAAGTAGCATAACAGAGTATAATACCAAGGTCACAGTTAAGGGGGCGCAGCTAGGAAGAGAGGGCATTGTCATCCAGCCCCTGGAATTTGAGCAAGAGGACATCCCATTTCATAGAAATGGGGTATTTCTGGAGGACTCTGGCCTCCTCTGTTCTCAGAGCAGTACTCTCAGCCCCAGACCAGGAGAGAGCGCTGCCAGGACCATTTATATCTTCATAATGTAATCTAGTCTACATGTTACAGCCCTTCCCTGTCTCCTCTGTGGGTCAGGGGCTTCCTTCAGTGCCTTAAGTGACCCCCTGTGTTATCCCGACTTTCCTTAACTAACCCAAGTTCAATTGTAGTGTGGTGTATGAGTGTAGGGAAATGTAAAAACCTCTTGGCCAGTAGTCACATGGTATGGCTTATAGTTTATCTCCTATGCACAAGACAAACATAAGTAGAATAAAGTTAAAAGCATTCTCAAAATCTTTCAGGTATTATTCTTAGCAAATAATCATATATGCACACTTCATGACAAATGAGTTTATGCACTCTTGTGGTGGGTACTCCCAAATCTAACTCTAAAATCAATGACGCATTTGACACCGTTTTACACCTATATAAATGCTAAATACTGATTGGCAAAAGTGGGAGGCCATGTGCAAATGTAGCCTCTGGGAACTTTAGGCAGGGAAAAGGTAACTTTCTAAAAGCTACTTTTCCTTAATATTCATTAAAAATGAAAAATTTCCAAACCTTCGTAAAGAAAAGTTTCAATTCTATTAGGGACACAGAGGCGAGGATTATGCTTTACTCTTTTATTTCCATGGTCCAGCATTTCAACATATATCAATAAACTACCTTTCCCATAAGACCCTGGGAAAGGCAATACAAAAGCTTTAACCAATAAACAGTCCCTCTCTTGTCCTCATATTGGACGTCTCCCCCTGTAACTTCCTTTGTTTTATGCGATTGGAGATATTATAACTGGTTCTTTATTCTCCTTTATTGGACTCAGAACCTGGAATGTAAGAAAAGAACGTACTGAGACTGGCATTCAAACAGTATTTTCATCATAGAAAAAGCAAAACGTTCGTTCAAAATGATCTTCAAGAACAGCGTATACTCAACCCTTATGTCAAAGAAAACTATTAACAGATTATTCATTGGGTGATATAATTCCCAAGAAGGGCGGGAAGTATCCCATGAAATCATGGGTGGGAATAATCCTCACCTCCGTGTCCGCAATAGAATTGAAACTTTCCTTTATGAATGCTTGGAAACTTTTCATTCTATATCAAGACTGAAGGCAAGGAGTATGCTCGTTCAAAGCTTTTCCACTACCAGGGACTCAATATCCAAGACATGCTTAAAATAAAACCTTTTAAACATGGAGTCAGATGACCAATTGGGCGCATTAAGTACATCTTTTAGTCTAGCACCCAAAATGAATCAGTTTGAATCCATGACTTCTCTCCCCGAGTTAGCTCCAAAATTGGACACATTAATGCCGGCTTTCTACATGACCCAGTTAACCCACTGGTCAATTGTTGGAGAAGACACAGCTTTGAAAGGTTTCTTTAGGGATATTAGCAGTTGCCTCTGACCAGGAGGCTGGAACTCTTCCGTCATGTGCTCGTATGCTTTCAGACATCGCACCACACACAACTTCAGTGATAATTAAATACTTGGTTAGAGATCACCCTTGTGTTAGACTTAGTTGTGCGTGAGATATTGGATGTAACTCCATCCGGGGAATAAGTTCTGCCTGTAATATCAGGAGCCCGTACCTTGAGACTCTGTGGTAAGATATTAAGCAGAGCAGCATCGCTAATTTCCCAGACAGTTCCATACGGGATAGAAATTCGTTTCTCTGCCAGGACTTTGAACTTTGGGACCTAATTTATGTCCCACAAAACAGCGTACCTAGGTTCTGGAGTTAAGGCCTAACGGATGCCCCTCATCAGCTTGCATACTAATGGATGCTCACCTACCTGGTAACCCTGCATTTGGGGATGTCCCCTCTGAAATGGTCGACCTAAAGGTAGTCCTCGTCCTGTAAGCCATGCCCTGAGATACTAGGGAACTACAGTCGGTTTTGTTGGGAAGCGAACTATTTCTTCTAAAGCATTAGTGCTTTAGTCCAGCAACTAAGGACATATCAATGAATGATTATCAACTCGATCAGGAGTTTATATAGTGCAGCTACTCACCCGTGAGGTGCTGAGGGGGGGGGACGCTGATCCGTCTGGGTGTGGAGGTTCAGTCGAAGAGCCAGGTCTTGAGGTCCTTCTTGAATTGGGTCGACGACGCGGATTGCCTTAGGCGGGGGGGGCGGGGCAGGGTGTTCCAGGTCTTGGCGGCAAGGTAGAAGGCTCTTCCTCTGGTTCTGGTCTTGTGGATTTGTGGGACTGAGGCCAGGGAGAGTTGGGCGGAGCGAAGTTGTCTGGCGGGTGTGTGGAATGCGAGGCAGTGGTTCAGATATTCTGGTCCTGCGTCGTTGGAGTGTTTGTAGGCATGTGTGAGGAGCTTGAAGGTGATTCTCTTGTTAATTGGGAGCCAGTGGAGATGTCGGAGGTGTTGTGTTATGTGGCTGAGGTGGGGGATGTCGAGGACCAGCCTGACTGCGGCATTTTGGACGTTCTGTAGATTTTGAGACTCCCTGAAAAATTCAGGAGGAGATGGGATGCCCTTTTGCCATGCCTGCTTTTCTCTTATAGAGAAGTGACACAGAAGGGAGTAGGTTTTCCCCCTTTGAACTTCTGTTTGGTCATCCTGTGAGGGGTCCATATGTCAAGTGAAGGAAGGCTGGGAGAGACCTCAAAGAGCCTAAACAAGACATTGTGAACTATGTACTTGGCCTACGTTCAAGGACGGCTGAGTACATAGAGAAAGCATCCAAAATCTTGAGCCTAGCCAAGAGCTCCAGAAGTTCTGGTATCACCAAAAGGCTGCGCTGGTGGAGTTCCAACCAGGGCAGAAGGTGGGTACTAGAGCCTGTGGATCCCAGGGCACTCCAGGACAAATGGAGTGGCCCTTACCCTATCCTTGAAAGGATAGGTGAGGTCAGTCGCGGCTCCTGGAGGGAGTTTCGCCGGGCGGTGACGTGCGGTGGGGGAGGAGCAGGGTGGGGGGTAGTAAAAACCGGAATCCGGCCAAATCCAGGTAAGTTAGCAAATAAATAAACAAAACGAATTTCGTAGCGCGCGCTGCATCGCATTTGGCGATGTAGCGCGCGCTACGAAATTCGTTTTATTTATTTATTTGCTAACTTACCTGGATTTGGCCGGATTCCGGTTTTTACTACCCCCCACCCTACCCCTCCCCCGCCGCACATCACCGCCCGGCGGAACTCCCTCCAGGAGCCGGGACTGGGTGAGGTCACCTACTTGGTTGCCCTAGGCACTAGCTAGAACCCTCACTGGGTCATCTATGTGAACCGCCTAAAACCCTTCCATGAAAGAGCTGATGTGGCCATGCTGTTGGTCACTAATGAGGATCAGGACGAAGAGAGTGAACCTCTCCCTGACCACCTCTCCACAGTCCCAAACATGGGTCAGTTGAGGAAGTGGTATTTTCAGACTCCCTCTCTGCCCAACAGCAAGCTGACTGCAGGCAAGTCCCAGAGCAGTATGTTGAGCTATTTTCCCTCACCCCTGGTCAGACTAGCTGGTGTACCCATGATGTGGACACTGGTGACAGTATACCTATCAAAAGTGACATCTACAGACAGTATGACCAAGTGAAGGAAAGCATCAAGGATGAAGTTAGCAAGATGCTGGAGTTAGGGGCGATTGAGCCCTGTGAAGGTCCCTGGGCCAGCCCAGTGGTCTCAGTCCCCAAACCTCATTTCAAGGGTGGTAAACCAGAGTTGAGGTGTTGTATGGAATAAAGAGGTCTCAGTGCTGTCACTAAGACTGATGCACACCATATCCCATAGGCAGATGAACTTATTGACGGGTTAGGGGCAGCCACGTTTCTCAGTACTTTTGATTTTTACATCAGGGTACTGGCAGATTACTCTGACCCCTGGAGCAAAAGAAATATCGGCATTCCCGACCCCAGATGGATTACCAATTTACAGTAATGCCCTTTGGACTTAAGAATGCCCCTGCCACCTTCCCAAGGATGGTGAACAAAGTCCTTGCTGGGTTGACGATGGCCATGACTTGCGTGTTGCTTTCATTAGCAGGAGGCTACTCCCCAGAGAGCAGTGTTAGAGTGCCATTGAGAAGGAAGCCTGTGCTGTGGTCGCTGAAGAAGTTGAGACTGAACAAGGAATTGAGAACTAAACAAATACAAACTGACCACAGGCCTCTCAGATGGCTGATGCAAATGAAAGGTGAAAACCCCAAACTGTTGCTTTGGTCCATCTCCCTACAGGGTATGGACTTTACAGTGGAACATACCCGGGACTGAACATGCCAATGCAGATGGCATTTCCAGGTTTTTCCACTTAGATGATTAAGACTGTCTTGGGAAAGGTTAGTCTCATCCTCTTTTGTTTGGGGGGAGGGGGGGTTGTGTAGGAAGCCCCACTTTTTGTCTGGTATCTGATGCAGTTTTGACAAAAGTGAAGTGGGTTCCTGCTAACCAGGTCCCCAGTGCCAGTTAATTTTCCCTAAACTGTACAATTGTTCCCCCAATTGACCATACCTTTAGCACCCCCTGTAAGTCCCTAGTAAATGGTACACCAAGTACCCAGGGCATGGATACTAAAGAGGGTCCTTAAGGGCTGCAACATGTATTGTACCCCCCTAAGGGACCCCCTCACCTAACTCATGCAGACTGCCATTGCAGGCTGCATGTCTTGGTACAGATAAAAGTGAAAACACGACATGTCACACATCCCTGTGTGCCATGCCTGCAGACACTTCATGGAGTATGGGTAAGCCACCCCTGCAGCAGGCCTTGCAGCCTTAAGGCAGGGTGCACTCTACTACTATGTGTGGGCATATCTGCATGAGCAAATATACCCCTGTGATGATGTCCAAGTCAATTCTTAGATGCCACAAGTGAACAGGGAAGCCATTTTAACTATATGTACTGGACATTGGTAAAAACAAGTTCCTCAGCTACATGGTGTCTTCACTGAAATCTATGGTGTTTGGTATCAAACACCTTGTATTCATAAACCCACACTGATTCCTGTGGTGGATTTATTAATGCAAGCACCCTGAGGGCACCTTGAAGGTGCCCCCTGAAAAACGACCAGCTTCTGGTGTGCTGGCTGACTGGTGTCGACCAGTCTGCCACCACAAACAGGTTTCTGACCCCCTGTCGGTGACAGCCTACGCTCTCTGAGGGCAGAAAACAATTCCTGCTCTGGCGGAGGTGTTGTCTCAACCTCCAATAAGGATGGCTAAGTAATCAGCATATCAAAGCAGGAGGCTTTCAAGGCCTCTGCCGCCTTTGATCTATGACCACAGCTTCCCCAGACAGGGGAAATTCCAAGCCCCTGCTCTGGGCCCATTTGGCACCAGGAAAGGCGGAAAGTTAGATATGCATGGAGGCGTGGTGCACTACCAAGCCAATCACTCCCCTATGGGGAGCTGCCTGATGTTCCCCCTTTTAGGAAATTTCCGTCATCTTGGTGAATGCAGAATTAGGAACTCTGGGACAGGGTTATGCCTACTTCCCACAGGAAGAGGTTATATAGGGGGTGTAGTGACCCCAAGAGCAAGTACAGCCCATTGACTACCACCCTTCAATCACCTTAACACCCCAAAATCTAGTATTTAGGGGAGTCCCTGGCACCAGGAAAGCAGATTTTTGGGACCTAAGAAGGACACCGAAGAGCAAGAACAGAGGGGCAGCAATGGACTTGTCGCCAACCCTGTCCGCCGTCCTGCTGTCCCCGACAATTGCTCCAAAGAGGACTTGTCCTGCAGCTGCTCTGCCTCCAAAAGTCTGGGAGGACTGCCAGCACTTCAAGGGGCAACCTGCATCTCCCATGGAGTAGCTGCAACTTCCCTGCAGGCACCCAAGAAGAACTGTGAGGACTCCGGACTGTGAAAACCTGACACCGGAAAGTACCACTGCACCCGTGCCCCCCAGCCCGAGTCAAAGTGGGCCAAAGGTGCCAACAAGGTCCCGAACCCTCTAGAGTCGTACCCCACCTTGGGTTTGCCCAGACTGGGCTTCTTCATCGCCTGCAGCCTCTTTGTGCCGGCCCCCTCAACCGTGATTGGCTCCTGCAGCACGGACCTGATGCCAAAAAGCACCACTGCACCCGAGTGACACAGCCTGAGGAGAAGTGGACCGACCGTGTTCCTCCGTGCCTGAGCATCTCTAGGACGGAGCCCCCCCTGTGGGTTCTACCGGACTGGCCCCCCAGTCACATCTTGAAGCCTCTTTTTCCCAGAACCGTTTCCCATTTAAACCAACGGGCACTCAACGCCAAAGAGCATGTCTGCACCCGTACACCCCAACGCCTACCGAGGTGACCTGTTGGTGCTGGCTTGGACCTTGCCCCATATTTACCTTAACTGCAGAAGATTGGTCCTGTAAGTTGCTGCTAACTACCCGTATGCAGTATGTGTTTTCCCCCATAGGATAACATTACTGCATTGGGGACAAAACTGACATTTTAAAAAGTACTTACCCAATAGCAAAGTTCTTGGTGTCTAAAAATATATAAAAACGTGTTTTTCTAAATTGGTGTGATCTCCTTATTTAGTGTGTGTATCATTTATTGACTCTGTACATGCAATAAATGTCTAACACTCCTCCTTGATAAGCCTTAGGCTGCTTGACCACATTACTACAAAAAGAGTACCTTGGGATTGTTAAGCAAGCCCCTGTCCACTCATAAGGGATACCTGCACTCTCTACACAATACATCTCTTTTTGGTATATTATATGAAAAGCCAGCTTCCTACAGGCGTGAAGATGGAGATTGTGAGGTGCGAGTCTTTGAGATCGAGACCCACCATTCAGTCCCCTGCTTGTAGCTAATTGTGCAACAGATGGATGCCTTCCATCTTGAAGTGGCGGTAAACCAACCACCCATTGAACTCTCGGAGGTTGATCATGGGTCATTGACCTCCATCCCGTTTTTCCATGAGGAAAATATTGCTGAGGGAACCCCTCTGGTGGAGGGTGGACTTAGCGATAACATGTTTGCGCAACAGGTCCGTCAACTCCTGATCTATCAAGAAACTCTGGCTCCTCGAAAAAAAGACCAACGGACATGGCCAGGACTGTTGTCCGGAGATCCGTAGTATTAGATATGAAGCCTTTGGACTGTGTGAAGGACCCAGGCATCCGAGGTTAAGCTCTCCCAGTTGTGTAGGAACTGTGGTAGCCGACCCCCCCAGCTCTAGTCGGGAGGAGTGGCAAACACTCACCTGATTGGGCTCCGTCGAACTGTCCTGGTGGAGCCTCATGCGCCACAACCTCTCTGACCTTTTCTGGAGGTGAAGAACTCCCCTGATCTGGATTGATCCTGTCAGTTGGTTTTGCGGTAGCCTTGGCCTCAGGGAGGGCCATGCATGTAGAATCGGCTGGTCGGGCGCTCCCTTCCTCGACTAGCCCCAACAAAAATTCATCAGTGGAAGATCTTTTTAATGGACACCTGCGCCTTATCATGGGACTTAAAGGTTGAGACTAACTTCTCTAATTCTTTTACAAGTGGCTCCCCGAATAGCCTCCCCCTTGGGCAATGGCCCTGGCTTCAGTGACAGCCAAATCCCCCAGCTTGGGGTCCATCTCAATTAAGAGGGATCTCTTCCTCTCTGTTTATAATGCACAGTTCGCGTTTCCAAGAAATATGACAGTGCTTTGCGCCCAGCCAGAGAGGACATCTGTCAGTACAAGGTTACCTGACACTTTTTCCCCTTCAGCTAGGTCTACAATTTTAGTCAGGGGGCCAATGACATCTAAGAGCTTGTCCTGACAAGACATCTAGGACCCATCGATGCCCTTTTTAGGATTGCTAATATATTTCGCCAAAAAGGTGGCCATTCTGTTGTCTATATTGGGCTTGAGGGCCACTTTCCCTGCCAATGAAGGCAGAGGACATTCTGCCCGGAGACGTGCTCGCACCTTCTTCTCGAGGGGTTTCAGAGGTGGTCCGCCACATATTTGCATATTTGTTGACTTTTATAAATGGGGACCATTCTGGAGACCGGGCGTGGATGAGGTCATCCGGGTCTAACATGTCAGATTGATCTTCAGGGTTATCATGTGAGGGAATGCTGGGAGTGGTGGTAGGGGATGGGCGCCATGGTCTTGAGGGGCCAACCTCATCATTAGATTTCCCCTGAAAGTCATCGTTCCTCACCCCCCTCCCCCCCGTCAGGGAAGACAGGAGCAAAGGGCACGTCAGCCATGGGGGTCCAATAGCGCCCCGGGATCTCCCTCAAGGGCGGCAGGCCTGGCAAGGAATGCCTTCTTAAGGCGCTCAAATCTACCCCTGCGTCCGCCTTGCGCTTCGCTGGCCGCTTGGCAGCCTGGTCAGGCAGTGTAAGGGAACCCCTGGGAGGGAGGGTGGGCTTCCATAGCTATCTGCAATGGGGCTGGGCATGAATATGCAATCTGGATTTGGCACCTCTCCAGTGGCACAATCGATGAGGCCTCAGCCTGGTGAGTTGAGGCATCAACAACCAATGCAGAATTCATTGTCATGAGGGAGTACAGAGAGGGACTCCTCCAGGGTATAACTTCTTTTAATTCTCAAAGCACCTCGAGGGGCTGTAAAATATGTTACTGTGCAACACCAGTGGCTTTGGGCATGCTAAATAACATGCAATTGGAATTCCCCTGGAGCCAGAACACCCTGTAGTGATTTGCAAGGGTTAATATTACATGTGCCTGGGCCCCCTAGCGGCCTTAATTAGCGTTGTGCACGTAAGCTCGAGTTTAATGCTGAGGAGAAAATATACAGACCAGTTTTCAATATGGGCGTCTTGAATCCTATTTGCACCATTGAAATAGAGATCCCGCAGGCCGTTTTGGGCTTCTAGGAGTCCTGGGGTAGCTGACAGGCAAGGCACAGGCTCCGCTGGGCAGGCGGCTCTTCGGAAATCTTCCGCCGATAAGTGCGCCGCCAAGATTACACCCTCTAGCGGGCTAATATGCCTACAGCGCTCACGCGGTTCCTGGGATAGAAAATAAGTAGCTGCCAATGGAGCACTGTAGCATGTTCCCGTGGCAACGCTGCTGTGAGGGAGAAAACTCACGTTAGTGTGATCAGTGCACAATTATATCACCAACAAGCAATATGAAAATGAGAATAGAGAAACACTCCTCTTTTTGGTGCCAGACCAGGAAAGAAAGAGGAAGTTACAGGGGGGAGTCGTCCAATATGAGGACAAGAGAGAGACTGTTAATTGGTTAAAGTTTTTGTATTTCCTTTCCAGGGGTGTTATGGGAAAGGTAGTTTATATGTTGAAATACTGGAGTATGGAAATAAAAGAAAGTATAGCATAATCCTCGCCTCCGGTCCTGACATAGAATCCAACTTCACCATTGAAATGGATTTTTAATAACTATTGCAAATAGTTAAATTATTTTTCTAGTTTGTCCCATTCCCGAGATACAGTATTATGATTTTAATCTGCACATGGAACAGCTAGACCTGCCACAGTGAGGAATAACTTTTGGGTGCTAGTCAATGTAAGGACATGTTGGCATTACATTTCTACATTTCCTACTTGTAATCTCTATTGCACCCTGTGGACTACAAGACGTACATGACCACTCTTCTCTGGGGGATCGCTGTCCTTGTTGATCCCAGGTGACTTGATGCAGCTAGGAAGTACTTGTCCATGAAGAACCTTGCTGCGTGCGAGTGACAGGAAGTCTAAGTAGTAAAGATGTAACTGGAGGGCCTGTCTAACAGCATTCCCCCAGGCGGTCTTAGCTTGTATTTGGTGTGTCTGCTGTTGTGCCTGGCACGTGGAAGGAAGACATGACACAGCATGGGTTGCTGTATAACCTTTATTAGGTTACAGGGCAGCAGGCTGCTCACGTCTGCTGCCTTCTGCTTAGTCCAACCTTTTTCTTTTTGCCTCCCCCTGGGCATCCGCCTCCGCTTGCCTGTTGCATCAGTGTCAGCCACCAGACAGCCTTAGGGTTCTAAACCCGACTCTACACCATCCCCGTTTAAACATGGACCCCGTTTCTTCTTCAGGAGTGCGGATTTCTCCAGTAAACAATCGATGTCTAGTTATCAAACGACTTGACTGAGTGGTCGCCACTAGCGAAATTGGTTCTTTGTCCGCCACAGTTGGTATCTCTGGATTCATGGTCTTTCCAGGGCAGATGTCATTGTCCTGTGTGAGAGTTGTGGTATTGAAGTGCGACACGTTCCGGGTGATGGATTTCCCGGAGCGGGCCGCCATGACCATGTGTTCCCTTTTACTGCTTTCACTTGGAGTGGTTTGGTGTAAAATGGGGTGTCTGTTTTTCTTTGTTTGACCACTACCCATTCGCCAACTTAAGGGAGAGCTTCCTGTGCTTGCTGCTTGGTATTCGCATGTGCTTTCATTTTCTTCTTCTCCTGGTCCGTAGGTTTGACCTTGTCCGAGTTCACTAGCTGCTTGTGCAACCATTGTGGCAATTTTGTGCAGATGGTTCAGTCAAACATCAGTGTGGCCAGGCTCTCTCCCATCGTTGAGTGAGGGTGGCTCGATAGTCCCGCAGAACCTGACGGAGTGCCTCATCTAGTGCAATTCCTTCGTCTGAAAGAGACTATTAGTTATAGATTCCTTAACTTAGAATTACCCCCAGGCGTCAGACTTGATCCAGAGAAATATTTTCTAAGCAGTACCCCTGCGCGTCGGTCGACTCCGCGTCCGTCGTCGTGGTCGCCGGGATGACGTCGCGGTGTCTACTTAGACGCCGCCCCTGCGCGCTGATGTCAGTTCTTTTTTTTTTCCGTGCCAGCCAGCGCAGATCCGGAGAGAGCTTGCCCCTTAGTCGCTTTTTGACTAACCTTTTTTCGACTTTTTGTCGACATCTTTTTGAGTCTTCGACTCCTGGTGCACGAGGGATGACCAACCGTCGGCCCGGTTTCAAGCCCTGTGGCTCCTGTCACCAGCTGATGTCTGTCACCGATCCGCACCTCGTGTGTCTCTGGTGCCTGGAGCGCGACCACGACCTGAAGTCGCGCTCCGACTGCCGGGCCCTGAACCCTAAGTCTTTGCGGGAGTGGTCCCGAAAGCTTTTGGAGGCCCGGCATTCTGCTCTGCTCGAGGTCCCGGTAGAGGGGAAGGTCGCGGGACCGGTCGCGGAGCCATCACCACTCGTCATCGAAGTCTTCGCACTCCTTGGGTAAGTCGAAGCACAAGAAGAAGGCGAAGAAGCATCGTCGCTCTTCACCTTCTCCCCGTCCGTTGGCTGACGCAACGCGGGACCCGGAGCATCGTCGCTCTCCGGCTCCTTCGGAGCCCGCTGGGACGACTCCGCGCTTCCCTCCCTTTCCCAGAGCGTACCCTGCCCAGCTTCGTGCCTTTTACAAAGCGCTGCACAGCATCTTTGGGCAGCCCGAATCTGCAGGTGCCCCTTCGGGCCCCACGGACTTGGCTGGGGGCCCTGGGCCTTCGATGCCGGTGGCTCTGTCCTCGGCGCCGTAGGTTCCCCAAGGATCCAGGCCTGGATCCAGTTCGGTGCCGGTCGACCTCACGGTACCTTCCCTGGCGCTGATTCCAGTGACGACGCCCCGACGTCGGTTGCGCCCCCAACTAGCGTCGATCCCAGCCTCACCCCCGACGTGGACACGGTGCCGGACCGACGTCGACTGACGCCGGTACCGGCGCCGGAGGGTAGTTTTGTACCGCTGTTCATTCCTGGCGTTCCCTACCGCCCTGAGTGGCAGCCAGAGGAGGGTGAGGAGGACTGGGAGGGGTCTATTGACCCTCTAGCAGACCAACTTGAGCCGGACTGGCGAGAGGAATTGGGTGATGCCAGTGGTCTGGATACCTCCCCAGACCTTGGTATGCTTTCTCCCCCTACCATGGCTACGGAGGAGGGAGCTTCCTACGCTGTGGTGTTGCGTAGGGCGGCCGAGGCCCTGGGCCTCGAGCTTCCTACGGTGACTGTCAAGACTAACCTCCTGACTAAGGTGCTTCAGCCGGCAGCAGTCTCTTCGAAGCCCCTGCTGCCTTTAAATGAGGCCCTCACTGACATCCTTCTGGGCACTTGGTCCAAGCCCAGCACCAGGGGCTCCTATGGACAGGATGATTGCCCGATGCCACCGTCCGGCCCCTGGCGACCCACTTTTCCTCTCCTAACACCCTACCCCTGAGAGCTTGGTGGTCCAAGCCTCATCCTCAAAAGGCGCATTCCCTACTGCTCCCGTAGATAGGGAATCCAAGAAGCTGGACCATCTTGGGAAGATGTTTTCTTCCGCCAGCTTAGGACTGTGGTCGGTGAACACTGCATGTCTCTTGGACCGTTATACACACACGGTGTGGGATACGGTCGCGCAAGGGCTGCCACAGTGCCCGGGCAGTGCTCACCTGCGCTGTTGCGGAGGGTCGAGACGCAGCAAAGTTCACCATCCGGTGTGGGCTGGATACCGCTGACCCGCTGGGTAGGACGGTTTCCACGTCGGTAGCCCTGAGGCGCTATGCCTGGCTGAGAACGTCTGGCTTCTCTGGGGATGTCCAATCCACTCTTTTGGACATGCCCTTTGATGGTCGTCGCCTGTTTGGTGACAAGGCGGACAATGCCCTCGAGCGCTTCAAGGACTCTAGGGCTACGGCCAGATCCTTGGGCCTCGCAGCAACTTCTCGCCCCATGCAGTCTGCCTTTCGCCCCTTTCGTGGCTACGGAAGGGGTGCCCCACCATGTTCCACCCAGAGCCACTGGGCCGCGCAAGCTACCCAGCCTGTGTGTGTCCGGGGACATGGGACCCAGCGTCGCGGGTCTGGGGGCAAGCGGGCGGGCCAGTCCACCAATGCCCCCTCTGCAGCAGCCTCCAAATCTTCCTAGACCGACCTTTCAGAGCCACCAGTTGCCAGTGGGCGGCAGGATCCGCCATCACCTCCCCCACTGTCACAACATCATGTCGGACAGGTGGGTTTTGCAGATAGTCCTAAGGGGCTACTCCCTCCCCTTCGAGACTACCCATCCCTCCATGCCACCAACACTCCATCGCATGTCGGAGGATCACTTGGCCCTTCTCCGCCTGGAAGTTACAGCTCTCTTGCCCAAGGGAGCTATCGAACGAGTCCCTGTGCCAGAAGTAGGTCGTGGTTGCTACTCCCACTACTTCCTGGTACCCAAGAAGGACTTGGGCCTGCATCCTGTCTTAGACCTCAGGGACGTCAACCGCTTCCTCCGGAAGGAGAAGTTCAAAATGTTAACCTTGGCTCAGGTCTAGTCTACCTTCGACCCTGGAGACTGGATGGTAGCGTTGGACTTGCAGGATGCTTATTTTCACATCCCCGTCCTGCCAGCCCACAGGCTTTACCTACGGTTCACGGTGGGACAGGAGCATTTTCAGTTTACTGTGCTCCCCTTTGGTCTTACCAGCGCCCCTCAGGTGTTCACGAAAGTGATGGCGGTGGTCACAGCTCATCTGCGCAGATCAGGGGTTCCAGTCTTCCCCTATCTCAACGACTGGCTGTTGAAGGCAGGCTCGCCCCAGGCTGTCGTCTCCCACCTCCAGACTATGGCGGACCTCCTGCATTCGCTGGGGTTCAGTCAACGTGCCGAAGTCACACCCGATTCCCTCTCAGAAGCTCCTTTTCATCGGAGCAGTTCTGGATACAGCGCAGTTTCGGGCCTATCCTCCCGAGCAGCGAGTCCGGGATATTCGGGCTATGATACCGATGTTTCAGCCTCTATCCCGGATTTCGGTGAGTGACCCTGAGGCTGCATGGCCTCCTGCATCCTGCTGGTGGATCATGCCAGATGGCATATGTGGGCTCTGCAGTGGGACCTGAAGTTACAGTGGGCGCAGCATCAGGGAAATCTTTCCGATGTCGTCCAGATCTCGGAGGGGACTGCAAGTCCCTTGCAGTGGTGGCTCACGAACCAGGAATGGGTCAATGGCAGATCCCTCTCCCTTCCCCTACCAGAGTTCACAGTAGTGACGGATGCGTCACTCCTGGAATGGGACGGCCACATGGGAGAGGCAGAGATCAGAGGCCTCTGGTCTCCGGCAGAGTCCGGGCTCCACATCAACCTTCCGGAGTTTTGGGCCGATTCGTCTTGCACTGAAGGCATTCCTTCTATCTGTCAAAGGAAGATTAGTGCAGGTGGTCACCGGCAACACCACTGCCATGTGGTACTACAACAAACAGGGCGGGGTGGGGTAGTGGACCCTATGTCAGGAGGCTCTTCGCCTTTGGACATAGCTGGAACATTAGGGCATATCCCTGGTGGTTCAACACCTGGCAGGTTCCCTGAACACCAGGGCGGACGAACTCAGCCGCTGGTGCATGATGGATCACGAATGGCATCTTCACTCGGAGGTGGTGCAAGGTCTCCTTCAGCAGTGGAGAGAGCCTTGGTTAGATCTATTCGCCACCGAAGAGAACGCGCAATGTCAGCAGTTCTGTGCGTTGGAGTTTCCAAGGCTGCACTCGCTCAGCGACGCCTTTCGTCGGGAGTGGAATTGCGGCTTCCTATACGCTTTTCCACCTGTACCACTTCTACCCAGAGTGCTGAAGAAGATAAAGCGCGACCGGGCCCAAGTAATTCTTGTGGCTCCGGACTGGGCACGAAGAGTCTGGTACCCCAAGCTCTGGAGCATGGCCATCGATCCTCCGATCAGACTGCCTCTTCGGGAGGATCTTCTGTCGCAGCAGCAGGGGACGGTCCTCCACCCGAACCTGTCCAGCCTCCACCTCCATGCGTGGAGATTGAGCGCCAACAGTTGACAGCTTTCGACCTTCCTCCCGAAGTCTGTAATGTCATCTTGGCAGCCAGGCATCCCTCCACTAAATCGGTATGCGCCTGTAGATGAAACAAATTTGTGGCATGGTGCACAGCAAAGGCTGTGGATCCCCTTTCTGCCCCTCTTTCAGAGGTTCTCCTCTTCATTCTTTCTTTAGCCCATCAGGGCTCTGCTCTGGGCAATCTTAAAGGCTATCTTTCGGCCATTTTGGCATTTCTTCGCCTTCCTGATCAGCCTTCTCTTTTCAAGTCCTCTATTGTTAACCGGTTACTGAAGGGCATTACTCATCTCTTTCCTCCTTTCGTAATGCCACAGTGGGACTTGAATCTTGTCCTCACTTATCTTATGTGTGCTCCCTTTGAGTCACTACATAATTGTCCTCTTCGTCTCCTTACTTTGAAGACTGCTTTCTTGCTTGCCATCACCTCTGCTCGCAGGGTGAGTGAGCTTCAGGCTCTGTCCTCCAAGCCTCCCTTTCTTGCTGTTTATCTAGACAAAGTGGTCCTTCGCACTAGGCCCTCTTTTCTGCCCAAAGTGGTTACCTCTTTCCACATAGGTCAGACCATCACATTGCCCACCTTCTTCCCACCTCCGCACCCTTCCAAAGAGGAGGAGAGACTCCACCGTCTGGAACCAAAATGTGCGCAGTCCTTCTACCTTGACCGCACTAAAGACTTCCGGGTGGACGATCAACTCTTCGTGGGTTATGTGGGCACCAAGAAAGGTCGGGCAGTGCACAAACGTACCATCTCTCGATGGGTTGTCCTATGCATTAAGATCTGCTATTCTTTGGCTAAAAAGGTTCCTCCAGTAGGACTGCGTGCCCACTCTACCAGAGCGACGGCAGCTACTACTGCTTTGGGACGTGGAGTTCCGCTAGTTGACATCTGCCAGGCAGCCACGTGGGCATCCTTGCACTCGTTTACAAAGCATTACTGCCTGGACAGCCTAGTCCGGAAAGACAGCTTTTTCGGCTGTTCTGTTCTCCAGGACTTCCTGCTGTGAACTTAGTTCGCAGACCCACCTCCGGGGTTGGTATTGCTGGGGTATCCATTCTAAGGTAAGGAATCTATAACTAATAGTCTCTTTCAGATGAACAAGTTACTTACCTTCGGTAACAATGTATCTGTAATAGACATATATTGGTTATAGATTCCTTACCGCCCCACCCATCCTCCCCGTTCTGCGAACTGACTTCTAGGGACAGGGACTTCCTTACAGGGCCCTAGTTTTGTGCACCAGTGCTCAGTGTCTTGCATGGCTCTGCGCTTCTGGCGTGGAAAGTCGTGTCAGAACTGACGTCAGCGCGCAGGGGCGGCGTCTAAGAAGACACTGCAACGTCATCCCGGCGACCACGCCGCCGCCACCGGACGCGGATTCGACCAACGCCACCTACCGACGCGTAGGGGTACTGCTGAGAAAAAATTTCTCCTGGTCCAGTCTGACGCCTTGGGGTAATTCTAAGGTAAGGAATCTACAACTAATATGTCTCTTACAGATACATTGTTACCGAAGGTAAGTAACTTGTTCTTCGATGGCTCTCTACATGGTTAGTTTAAGGGTTGTCCATGAACCATTCTACTACTCCGTTGACCGATGAGGTTTAATGCCTAAGAGGTTTAGGAACTCTCTGAAGTTCTCGCTAGTGAATAGGGGGCCCGTTGTCCAATTTCAGGACTTTGGGGAGTCCCCACGTCGCAAAGATGTCTTCCAGGATCTGAATTATTGTAGCAACTCAGGTTGATGAGAGTATCTTAACTAGCGGGAAACGTGAGTATTCGTCTACTACCACCAAAAGATATTTGCCGGACTCAAGTGGGCCGAAGATGTAGACCGCTATCTGTTCATACTCTTTCTGACATCTGTAAATGTGGTTGTCTCGTGGCTGGTGATAAGCAGAAGCACAGGTGACATTTTCACAGTTCTGTGTTTACCATGGCATCTAGCCCGGGAACCACAGTTTATCTTGAAAGGCTCTTTTGGGGGCATCTATCCCTCCATGCTCTTCATGTGCCAGTTTGATGGCTTGTTTGTGGAGGCTTTTGGGGATTATGATGCATGATCCTCTTAGGATGAGTCCCTCTCATGTAACTGCCAGCTTGTCTCTGACATTGTGGAAGGCTTTAATCTCCTCAGTCACCACTTCACTTTTTGCTGTGCTTCCACGTGTGCCTCTTGATGAGGCACGTGACGAGTGCGAGATCGCTGTCATCTTTAATGGCAATGACTATTTGAGGAATCAAGAGTGTGGGAGGCATGCTAGTGCTGACTATCAATTGAAGATATTCCTCAACAATGGACGAGTGTCGCTTTGTTGGGCGTACTGGTTGTCTGGAGAAGTAGTCAGCTGGACTGTTCTCTTTTCCTATTCTGTGAACAATGGCATAGTCCTGTTCCTGCAGGATTATTCTCCACCGTTCAATTCTGAGAAAAGGGCAATTTCGCTTTGGGATTTCCAAAGATGGTGAGGAGAGCCGTGTGGTCCGTTATGATTAAGGCTCCCTGTGTTCCGTTTTTACTGATTTTTATAGATAAATACTGACAGTAAAACATTTATTTTCCTATTGGTATTTAATTTTAAATATGGATAAAAATGGAAATTCACTTGTTTTTAAGTGATTCTAAGCGAAAACCTGGCCAATAGCTGCACAGAGTGAGAGGTAAAGGGAATAAAAAAGAAAGACATTTTAGTAATGAGGTTTTAACAGCAGCAGATATGCCCAAGGTAGATACTAAAATGTCCATGTTTTCATATAAGTTTATTGATTTATCGTCTGTGGGTGTTCATATCATTGAATCCTGTCAGGCATTCAACTGAGAGCATACATTTATCACCTAAATAAATGTGGAAATATACTAGGTTCATCTATATTTTTTCACAACACCCAAAATAAGTATGGATAAATACAAATAAAATTGACTATAAATAAATATGGATAAATACAGACAGAAATGCTCAAAAAATAAATACCATAAAACCTAGTTATAATAGTGAACCATTTGCCATAAGGGAAGATGTAAAAATGTCCGCAGGCCCACACCACTGCAAGACACTCCTTAGGTTGAGAATAAGCCTTCTCAGTGTCGGAGAGGCTTCTGCTGGAATAGGTGACAACATGGCGCTTGGCTTCTGGGATTCCAGAGTATTGTGCCAGGATGGCTCGGAGTCCTACTGGGCTAGCATCGACAGTCACTTTCGTGGACCGTTAGGGGTCGAAGTAGGCCATGACAGTGGCCTTAGCAAGAGCTGCCTTTATCTGCTGAAAACCAAGTTCGCAATCCGGAGACCACTGGTAAAACATCTTCTGTCTCGTGAGGTGTCGAAGTGGGAGCACTGATGGTGGCATAGTCATGAAGGTACCTGGCACAATAGCTAGCCATGCCCAAGAAGGAATGGAGCATGTTAACATCTCTAAGTGGGCATGCAGCCATGAGGGCAGCAAATTTTTCAGGATCAGGCATCTCTTCTTCCGAAAACAGATGCCCAAAGCATTTGTCTGGTTTTATGAAACTAACATTTGTCGGCATGGAGAGTGAGACCAGCCTTGCACAGTTGGTGGCATGTCTTATTCAGCGCTACATCATGTGCCTTTTTTGTAGACCCAAAGACCAAGACGGCATCCCTGTTGTTGAACGTGTTGGGTAATGATTGAATGACCCGGCGAATTACCTCCTGGAAGATTTTAGCAGCTGACTAGATGCTGAAGTTCAAGCTCTTGTAACGGAAGAGGCCTAAGTGTGTAGCTAAACTCTTAATGAAGCGACATTGTTCTTCCAGTTCGATTTAATGATGGCCTTTGTTGAGGTCGAACTTAGAGAAGAGTCTCGCTCCGTTTAGCTGGGTGATCATGTCTGCGATATGCGGACCAGACTGACGTTCATGTTTTATTGCCTTGTTGGGCATGTGTTATGGTCGCATTGAACGAGCTGCGGCTGTGTAGTGGCTTGGATGCAGCCCACGTATAGACCTTGATGGGTGACTGAAAGAGCTTCGGGACTGGGTCGAGTTCAATGAAGCGACGGAACGGCATCACATTGATGAACGCCCCACTATCAACAATGAATGCTTAAGTTCAGGTGAGCAGCTGGACAGTTGCAGGTGTTTATTTGGTAGTTGTACCTGGTGGATAGTCCCATTCTCTAAGTGTACATGCATAAGTCCTAGACTGGTGACAGTGGGGAGGCAGGGGACTCTGGGGACTGGTGCTCGGCAGTCCGGGATGTAGAAAGTGGCAGGGACACTTCGTCCCTTGTAGTTGAGCGTCGCTGTGAACTTTCCTATGCAGTGTATTGGTTTGAACTTCAGCCCACATGAAGAGTTTGTGGAGTATCAGCGAACTGCGCACAATTTTGGAGACCCGCTAGGTCCCATCTGCTGATTATAGTGACCGAAGGACCACCGTCAATGAAATTCATGTCATGACCATTTAGCGTGAGGGTGACAGTAGGTTGCGGGTTCGCATTTGTGTGGACATCATCAAGAGGTATCCATCCTCCTCATTATCACTGGGAACGCGGTGGACTGTGAGGAAGCCGAGGTGGGGGGGGGGGTTTGGCGACTGTGCGCACATGATGTCTGGGTCTGTCGCTTGACTTGTGCAGGCGGTGACTCTCACCGCTTGTCTTGTCTCTTCGTCTACAACGATTGGGAGGTGGTTGCTTCACCTGGGCGCGGCAGACGGATTTGAAGTGATTTTCCGTACCACAGCCCTTGCACACTTGTCCGATGGTTGGGCACTTCCATTGTGAGGGTATGCCAGGCCGCACCTGTAACACATTCTTGAAGTTCCCAGAAGCCGTGGCTTGTACTTGTCCTTGTGTGTCTGGTAGCTGCTACCCATTGGCAGCACTGTCTCTTTGGTGGTCGCGCCCGCTTCCATGGTGGCTGTTTGCTTTACAACGCACTCTTCCACGTGGGCGGCAGCCAGCTTCATATCAAGTGAGTGCGTTTCTCTGAGCATGAGTCTTCTGAAGGCTTCAGATTGACAGCCATCAATGATCCCCAGGAGCATGGCTTTTTCATTGATAAATTAGTTGAAGCAACAGTGTTTTAAGGAGGCCTTCCAGGCACTCTTCACAGTTGTCCATTGACTCTCCTGGTTGCCTGCGGACTTTGTTGAATGTGTAACGTTTATAGTCCACATTAGTTGCTGGGTCGAAATTCTTGATGAGTGTCTTTCACCTTTGGTACTTGTTGGCCTCCTCCTTTAGGATCTTCTTGAGGGCCTCTTCGACGCCATCTCCTGTGAGGTTCTTGAGGTACCCAATTACCTTGGTCTCATCTGGTTCGTCCAGAGCCTCAATGAAGTAAATCACATTTTTCAATTGAGTCAGCCCACCGTGCACAATGTTGTACTTTTTCGACGTGTGGAACAGGGGCGGTGGCTTTAGAAATAAGCAGCATCGCACTTGGACCGTCTGTCAGTAGACATGGTGGATGGAGACTTGTCTTGTGCCTTGAGCTCTCAGTGCAGGTGAAGGTATGTGGACAATCACTAAGTGTGCAACTCACTCGAGAATGCTGCTACTCCACAATAGGCTTTGAGTGCCCTGCACAGTGCACATTATAACTCTGGGGAGGATAATGATAAATTAAGAGACCCTTGCGGGGGGGAAACAGAGGACTGTGCCTCAGGTGAAAAAAGTCCCAGACCACATGCATGTCTCCTCTGAAAAGAAGTCAAAGGTGAGGCGAAAATAACTGATGTTTCCAAGTGAGAGATCATGACAAAGTGAGAGGAAAGGCATGCACAGTGTAGACATGAAACACTAATTGGGCTCTGACCACGAGGGAAATACAAATCCTCCTTCCTCATAAGGAGGGGAAGGATCCAAACATGCCACGTATGTGCACACATTCCGTCAGGAAATACAACAGGTCATCCCATTTGCCAATACATAATGTGATAGTTCAACAGCCTCAAATAGAGGTTCACAAACCATGTTGTTGGGTGTTTGAGGGAAAGAGTGAGTCACACCCGTAGCCCATTAAAAAATAGCTATATTCAACAACTCAAGTCTCCAGCAAAATGTACTCTTTTTTTCTTTCAAAGTTAACAGTGCAAGATTGCATTAATGCATCAACCTTTAAAAATCTAACCCAAACTCTGGACTGATACCTGTATGTACTGTACACAGGACCATGCAGTATCCTTAACAGTTGATATTGGTGCATACTGCTGTTAAATACTTATACATTGCTTATAACTCTGTCACCGGTATGACAAATATGCAGTAACCTTTCTAGAAACAAAATATTTCCTCATAGGTTACATGTTGCGAAAGTTGCATGTTGTTGGATTAAGGGGGAGATACTTATATTGTTGTATTTTCCATTGAAACTGCTATTGGGTACTATTGTGTTGCTGAGCGGTTTTGTAATGACATTAGTTATGACATTATGTTGAGTCATGGGCAAGTTCATTGTGGGTGGTATAGCTTACTATAACTTTGGGGGGAATGCAAGTGGGGACGTGTTGTATCACCGAATGCAGCATCAGAGGGTGTGATTTATGGTCGAAATGGAAATAAAATGGCGCCAAGAACTATGGTTGGAAGTTATCATACTTAATTGTTAATAATATGTAGCAAATAAAAGAATCAAAATCCTGTGATAAGCAGTAGAAAGGAGTAGGAGTTAAGGAGGGATGTTTTGACCCTTTTGCAGCATATGTTGTAGTTGGATTTAGCCACTTGTTTTGCAGCAAAGGTTTTCAGCCTAAGGGCATGATTAGGACTTTGGTGGTGCAGCGCCGGGTCCACCCTGCCGCCGCACCGCAAAAGCTGTGGTCCGACCGCCTGCAAGATTAGGAGTTTTCTCCTGTCTGGCGGGCTTTGTTTTTGACGTTCCCATGGCAGTGCCCTGAAAATGGGCACCGCAATCGGAACGCCAAAAACAGTAACTTCACGGCATGGACTGAAAAGTCCATGCCGTGCAGGAACTGGTTTGCATGCACACGTGCCCTCTCCGCCATGGTGTTCATGGATGAAGAACCTCCATGACACCGCTGGCGGACAAGCATATTGCATCCTTCTGGCAGCTGTGACGGGGCTGTGGTGGTCCGATCGCCCATATCGTAGTAGGGCGGCCGGGAGTACACCACCACCGCGCCCCCACGAGTCTGATGGTCCGTGGACCGCCAGACTCGTAATCGGGCCCTAAGTCAATGCTGAACAAAAGTGGAAGAGTCTTAATTAAGCGAGAGTGAGGCCATTTTGAAGGAATACCTTTGAGCCGTCTTTACTATAGCATATAGTGCACAACAAGTAGCCGTTTCTAGGTGCGAAGATGATATTCTGTCTATCTTGTCTGCCTGCTTTTGTTGCATGCTCAAGTGTAGTTCATTTGTCTTGGAAAAGTGGAATTTTCCCTCACATCTGGTCTTTTTCCCTCCCCAGCGGGTGCTTTCGGCAGTGATTGCAGCTTCGGTCGTTGGTTTGGCAGAGTTGTATGTGCTGGTGCGCACTATGGAAGGCGAACTCGGTGAATCATAGCGTGGGAAAGATACCACTCTGGAAATGCAGAAACATAAGGGTGGGCGTGTTTTTTGCCAAGCTGGACCCTGGCCATTGTTTTGGTCTTGATTTCTGGTACAGCGATATTGCTGGGCAGCGGTCGGCAGCGTTCAACTCTATCTCCTGTTCACTTCTGATCCTTGGCATTGTCTTCACCATGGATTCCCCAGTGCACTGCTGTTTTTTGCCTCTTTATACTCTGCCTTTCGTCTCACTTTCTATGTTTTCACCTATGCAGAGAGCACTTCACATGATGCTCGGAAACTGGTGGACATAGCGGACAAGTTTGGACCAAAAATTAAGCTTTGTTAAAATGCTGTATAAGATGAAAGGGTGGATTAATATATTTTTTGTTACCCTAGAATGTTTTCTCTTTTTTTTGTTTCTTGTAATTCGCATTGCTGTTTGTAATGTTATTTTAATGTCTAGTATGAGACACTTGATAGCATGTTTTTAATGAGCTAAACTGCTGTTGATGATTAGACAGAGCCCACACTTTCACATCAATGCACAGTGTGTCTTAGTTTCTATATTTCAATTTCGTGTCCTTGCACGGTGCCCTTCGAGTGTCCCTGACCTGTTTGTTCATTTTTCTGTCTATTTTCGCCACCAGTTCTGCTGGGAACTCTGAAAGGTAAAGCACTGCATTCCCTTTAGGTTTTAAATTCTCACCACCTTCGGGCTACTAATCGTAGGATATGGGACTTACCTTTGCACCATTTTGGATTCTGTCTCTGAACTTCCTATTTATTGATAAGACCTTGAGAAATGAACAACACTCAAGACGAGGCCAAAGTGACAAAATAGTGGTGTTAGTATATAGTTAGTTTTGGGCGTTTGGTCTGTCTAGAAGCTGTTGGTTGACCAAGGCTGGATAGAGAGTACCTAGCAGTGACCGATTAAGCTGTGCTATATGGCAACTGATTGGACTATAAAAATCCAATGCGTTGGCGCATAACGTATGGTAAGACGTTTCAGTTGAAACTGCCACATGGTATTCCAATTTACACACTATTTTTGCCTAAATGAAACTCATTAACATAGTAAAATACGATGAGGGTGATTTGTTTGGGTTTCTAGCGCCTGTCCACAATCCCACAATGTTCCCACTGGTCCTAGTACGTATTGCGGTGCTATTAAAGTTAGGGAGATTCACCCTTCTCCCTGAATATCTTGCGATCAAAGATCATAAGAATACAATAACATTAGAGCCTCAAGCAAACGCTATATTACATATCCCATTACATGAACATATATTCAATACAACAATTGTTCTTTTCTTGTAGTCCTTTTTTTTAATGTTAAATTCACGAACTGCTGGCCACTTATTTGTTTTTAGCCATAGAGCCAACACGTGTTTCGTCATGATGGGGTGTGCCCCACAACTTCCTTAGGGCTGTATATTCTATGAGATCTACGTAGTAAGTTCAATCCTGAGTCCCGGTTGTAATGCTGTCTCGGATAAAATAAACAATACTCTTGAAAAGCTGTCTCCAATATCTCTTTTCCATGTTTCCGTCTCTAATCACAAGTCCATCAAGTATATTATTGCAACTTATTCCTTATTACTCCAAAGTGAACCTCCCTGTGTATGACAGTGTGTCCCTTTTGGTCTGTTTCCCTGCGAGTGCGCTCTACAC
The DNA here is from genome assembly GCA_963921515.1 of Calotriton arnoldi. NCBI lineage: Eukaryota > Metazoa > Chordata > Amphibia > Caudata > Salamandridae > Calotriton > Calotriton arnoldi. The sequence continues at coordinate 279,275 of CAWUFW010002486.1, forward strand.
CTTGGCATCTAGGTGTATAGCGCACTCGCTCTTACACACACAGGGAAACAGACAGATACTCGTGATTGGAGACGGAAACACGGAAGAGAGATATTGGAGACCGCTTTTCAAGAGTATTGTTTATTTTATCCAAGACGGAATTAAAACTGGGACGGAGGATTGGATTTACTACGTAGATCTCATAGAATATATAGAGCCCTGAGGAAGTTGTGGGGCACACCCCATCACGACGAAACATGTGTTTGCACTAGGGCTAAAAACAAAAGTCGCCAGCAGGCCGTGGATTAAAAAAGAACTGTAAGAAAAGAACAACTGTTGTATTGAATAAATGTTCATGTAATGGGATATGTAATATAGCGCATGCTTGAGGTTCTAATGTCATTAACGTAGTGGTTGTCCTGAAAATCTATACTGCATCTGCTCTGCTGGACCTGCGTCAACACCCCTGCTGTAAGTGAATATACAGGTTAATAACAAAATATTTTGTTCAAACGAAATATTGTGTGCAATTAAATTCTCTAATGTATAATCCTGCCCTGTGGTCTACAATGGTAATTAAAAAAAGGCTTAAAACATTTTTTAAAAGCTAGGCAGCAATACACTGTAAAGCCAAACACTGATGTAATTAATGTATACATTTCACAAAATGTAGAATAATAACCTTTCAAAAGGGATGGAATAAACGTTATACATTAGCAGAACAATATTCTTAACAGGCAACTGGATCAAGAAATACATATGGAAATGGGACATTTCTAGAAATACAACTACTTTAAAAAAAAAAAATTCACATTACCAACTTTCAAGATCGTGTTTAAAGGAAGAAATGGTAGATTTACAAATGTTTTTTCCCCAATCTGTGGTGGTGCACACTGGAGAAGATGGCCAGAGTTCCGAAAATGAATCTGTGTGCAGCATATGTGCTTTGTGGGTGTAAACTACTCTGCAACCCCTCATCTGCCCAGGTAGAGAAATGATCCTCGATGTAGGGGCTATGGTTATGACCAATCTCTGCACATCTCTCATTTGAACAGGTACATGCCTAGCACATTTCCTATACCTCTAAGTTGGTCTTTAACTAGTGCTGAGCCGCTACAGGGGTAGGCACAGTGCAAAGTGAACAGAAATGTTTCCTACCTGCATTTCAGGCCACTTTCCTCTGCTCATTTAAGCCATGAATTATGTAGTGTACAGTTACATTTCTACTTCTGTTTTAGCTTAGCTGTAATTAAGTGCTTTGACATGCAGGAGCATACTAAGACTGTCAGTGCTATTTCTATTCATGAACTGAGTGAAAAGACTAGGGGCCGATTATGATGTCGTTCGGAAACTCTTCCGATCGAATCGGTTTCAGAATTGTTTCTGACCGAATCGGGTTCTGCGATTCCGACCGATTACGGTGCTTGCGAACATCATTCGGTCTGACTCGCATTTTCAATGGGAGCCTGTGTTCCGAACGAGAACACAGGCTCCCATTGAAAAAAGGGGTGGTTGGGGAAAACCTTGCCCCCCTGTGGTGGGCACCTCATGGTGCCTGCCACACTGTGCATGGTTGGAAAGAGGGGTCCCTTGGGTACCCCCATGGGCCCCAACCGGAGGCCTCTGGGTGAAGGGGGGCCTGCTGTGGGCTCCCAAAGTCAGATTCCGACAGCGTTTTCGTGTTGGGCAGACCGAATCGGAGCGGCTGTCAGAATCGGACATCGTAATCGCTTGCTCGGAAACCGTGTCCTTAGAAGTGTACGATTCGGCTCCGGAAGACTCGGGCTTTCCGAATGCCTTTCAGAACCGAATCGGACAGCCCAAACTGTTTCCTTGCATCGTAATCGGTCGGTTGGAAATGTGTATGATTTTGTCGGAAACATAGGTTCCGAATCGGATTCTGAAACTCCGAATCCCATTCGGAGCCTTTCTGACCAACATCGTAATCGGCCCCTAAATCTTCTGTCCATGTGGCCAGTACATATTGTAAATCGGACAGCTGTGTGCTACCAAAATGCTGTAGTTTGATTGGATGCTAGTCGGTTGATATCTACCTAGGAGAGTCATTGCTAGCATCCGAGTCCAGCCTCCCTATAGTGTCAGACCCCATAGCACTACGCTTTCTTTACTGAGCAGATGTCTGTAAAGATCAGAGTTCTGAAAACTAGTGTTCAACTAGCTTGCAGAATGTACCTGCACTGGCAGACATGCTGCTGAAGAAGGCCGCTGTAAAATCAGCAATCCCCTCAATGCTCATTTACTTAAGCCTTTCTTTAGGAAAGGTTTATTTTCAACAGCTCACATCCTGCATCATTGCATTGTGAAGTGCCTCACCTTTGTGATGAATGGAGGAACTTAGAGTTTTAGTTCATTTGAAATTTATAGTGAAGCTAGAGTAGAACAGTAGGAAATCGTTGCTGTTGGAGTGCATGTTTTAATCCAAGTGTTTTTTTTCTCACATGGATGAGGAAGATACTTGAGCTGCTCTAGAAAATGTGTCCTCATTTTAGCTTTATGGAGTGCTAACTATAATTTTCTGTGACCTAATTAAACCCCTCAATTTATACATTTACAGCAGTCTCCTCCACAGGAAATGCTTTCAATTCACATGCCCCTTTTCCAGCAACATGGCATTCAAGAGTGCCTTACTTTTGTTACGAATATAGAATGTTGGCATTCTAGTTGTTCGTTACAGCTCTGTGTGTGAGGCTACAGTACAACACTGGGCAGTCAACTCACAGGCTGCTGTTGGCAGCAGCTTTTACTCAGCAAGTCAGACTTTTTTTCGTCATGGGGAGGAGAAAGATTTCTGAATTTATAAAAACAGTTTTCTCTCATAGATAGTTTATTAAATATCAGCGGAATATTAGCATTTTTTCAGAGGGTAAAATCACCTTGGCGCACTCCACAATTTTTAAAACGAGTACACCACCACCAATAAATGGTTTACATTGACTAAAATGTTATCATCTTTGCTATATGTTCCTTTTTGTGCCCCTCTCCCTAACAAGTCATCCACTACAATGCGTTTCCTTGTGACAACATGGATTGCAGAACCTTTTATCACCACAAAAAAATTCAACCGGTGTGCTTGTTGTAACCATCCACCTAAATAATATAATGAAAAATATACCACATAAAAAACTATTTTTTTTCTAGTTGTAATGGTTTTATTTATAAATGCAGTAGTATTTAAAGGAATGGCACTCCAGGTAGCTGTTCACTGTGATGTAATAAGGCCCTCTGCTTCGTCTCAGGTCCTCTGACTGCACTCCAGTCGATAACTACCCGGGAGTGCCATCCCTTTGGGTAATTTTGCTTAATTAGGACATTGGAATGTTGGGAGCTCCACTGAAGACAGGGTCTGTAATGGCTGGTATAGAACATGTGTGTGTGTGTGTGTGTGTGTGTGTCTGTGTGTCTGTCTGTCTGTCCCGCCACTGGGTAGTTATAGTTAGGTTTGCGTTTCCATAGAGAGAGTGCTTTTTGGATTTTACTTATAAGTTTGGCACCATTTGACAAATTTTCGTGAAACTTTCCAAAAATACGTGTTTATCCCCTTTAGCTCCTTCCTGTAAAGTTTCAGGGCGATCCATCAAAGGTGGGAGGGGGGATTGACAAATCTAAATTTCCCCAAGCATTTTCCATAGACTTTTTTAGGCAGCGCTACTGCAAGAACTGCTGAATGGTATTACACCAAATTTGGCAGGAAGCTAGATGTTGGTCTAGAAGGCAAGCTTTTTGTGATTTTGTGTAAACCCTTTCATTAGCTTTTGAGATATTGGGGCTCAAAATATTAATATATATTCATATTCATATATACAGTTGGGTTCGAGAGACTCTTTATAGAGTCTTTAAAGAGTCTCTCTAACCCAATTTTATAAAAATAGAGCATTCTGCATGGCGCTTTTTCCTCCCCTTGGGCCAATTCACTTCCATGGGAGACATACTCCCGCGTGAGTGAGTGCTCTGATTGACTGCCTGCAAATGAAGAAAAATGTTGCAGGCATGCATTACAGGACATGGGGACTTAATTCCATGTCCTGAGTTTATTTTCAAAATATAATATAAGGGGGCATGGTAGGGATGTACTTCCCCTCTAGGCACTGTGGTGAGGTCCCAGAGGACCCCATGAGGCCAAAATAAATGTGTATGTATGAATGTGTGTGTGTGTGTGTGTGTATATATATATATATATATACACACACACACTAAATAGCTTACTGATTCGCGTAAGCACGAGCCACACCGATCCAAGTTTGGCAAAGAAATATTTATTAATTCAAGGCAAAAAGACGCGTTTCGAGCTATCCAGCTCTTGGTCACATGACCTTAGTTCAAAGTTCAGACTTTATATACTCTTCCATAGAGCTAAAGAAAATACTTAACATTTCAATCATCACCACTAATTACGTGAGTATTTCCAAACATTTCATACCATTTGTACAGTGCTGTGTATTTAGTTCATTTAAACTCATAATTTACAAAAATAGTGAAATCTATACGTTATGCACAAAAAGAGAAAAAAAGCGGAAAATTTTCTACTGAAGTGTACAATTCCATTAATGATACATTTTATCACTGAGTTGTATAATGATGTCTCCGACATAAAATCTAAGACGGCTTTCCGTTTATAGAGGTAAATGCATTATCAGGGTAAAGTACCCATTTATAAAGCGTGCGCTGTCTTGGTTTAAAGGTGTCAGAGAAGGTCTAGTACCTATGATTCTGATAAAACGACGTTAACCACTAATCAACATAATTCTGTTATGAATAAAAAATCAGAATTATTGACATTGATACTTATAGAGGGTATAGTACCCATAGAGGAACAAATATAGAATTAACAGTATACACGAAATGACCGTATAAAGTATCCTGTTGCCCCAAATGTATCTGGAAATGGAGAGCGTGGTTGTAGAAACAAACACCTAAAACTCTGTGCTCGTAGCTCATAACTGTAGTGAAGGTGACCCATACACTCCATCCGTCTAATCTATAAGGGAGCAATCAAAAATAAAGAAAAGTTAATCATATATTTGGTCAATTTTAGGTATAAGTTACGTCATAATACTGACAATATTGCCCACTTCTAGAATGTTTATACTAAATAATACACTACTCATGTAGGGAGACTAAGTCAACACACCGCTTCTCAATACTACTTAAAAGTCAAACAATCATGTTATGCACTTGTGAAGGGGTACAGAAAGAAAAAATTCAAAAGGGATGGGATAAGTGACAAAACAGTGATTATATATAAAAAATTAAAATGAATACAGAATTCTGGTTCTGTTTCAAAGGTACAGCATGAAGCACTATGGTTATCTAATTACAGATGCACATGCATCTCTTCATCATTATTCATCCCAAAAGGAACGACACAGCCAGCTTGCAATATGAATCTGAACTCAGTTCTGCGTAAGGCTTGAATTCTATTACCACCTCTAGGATATTTAGGGATGGTATCTAGAGCGAAGAATTTCGCTTGTGTCCAATCACCGTCATGTTCTTGGTAAAAATGTTTTGCCGTGCCATAGCTAAAATCTTTATTAGTGATGGCACGCCAATGCTCTAATATTCTTTTCTTTACAGGGAAGGTGGTTGAGCCTATGTACCACTTGCCACAAGGGCACGTGATTACATACACTACAAAGTCAGTGCTACGCTGTATGTTCTTCCTGATGTGCCATTTCCTATGGGTTCTCTGTAGTGTAACCTCCTTCACATTTTCACTGACTGCAAGCCTTACATTTTCCACACTTATGAAAACCCCCCATTCTTTCCAGCCATGTCACTTTTCGATGTTCCATGTGACTCCTAACTATCTTGTCTTTAATATATATATATATAGATTATAAAAGCTGAAATGGTGGCCAGGGCCACTGTGCAAAATTAACCACAGTGCCTAGAGGAGCAGTACAGCCCCTGGGGCCCAAGTTTATACATACGGGAGGGGGGTGCCCACAGCCCGCTCCCTAGGCCGATTATGGCCCCCCCCCCATCCATTGGTCCAGGACTATTAAAAAAAGGTGGGAGGGGAGGCACAGCCCCCCTCCCTGAGCCACCAGTGGGCCCTGGGGACCCCATCCTCTGGGGCAAACACATAAGTATAGGGGAGGAGGGCACGTGGCCCCCCTCTACTCAAGACTTAGTAGGCACCAGGGACCCCATACCCAGTGACAGCTGATACTGACAGAGCCCACCCCCAGGACAAAGTAGTTTCCCTGCAGGAAAAGCAAGTGTGCGCTCAAATGGCGGTACCTTTGAAAATGCTCCTGCCGGGTAAGAGCAGATTATTGTTTCCCTGCTCTCACTCTTGTGGGCAGAGAAACGGATTGCACCCGCCTTGCAGGAGCAAGCAGAATCAGCTGCTCTGCACCCAGGATGGGTGCATGCTGCAAACCGGCCATGCCTCCCCCCCCCCCCCCCACGTGCCCCCTCTCCCTTTTAAAAAAAAAACAAAGTCTCTGGGGCCTGCAGTGGCTCAGGTAGGGGGCCTGCGTGCTCCCTCCCCTTAAAATATGTTTGACCCTGTGCAATGGTATCCCCAGGGCCACTATTGTTTCAGGTGGGGGACTGCACACCCACTCCCCTTTAAAAAAAATGGAAAGGACCCGGGGGATGGGGTCCCATGCCACTATTGGGGTAGGGTATGGGGGGGGGGGTAACAAGCCACCATCCCCTTAAACAAAAAGAGGGAATGGTGTCGCCGGGGCCACTATTGGCATGATGATGGGGGGGGGCAGGCAAACCCCTCCCCCTTTAAATATATGCTTGGGCTCCAGCAGAATGGGGTGCCCGGGACCACTATTGGCTCACGGAGGGGGCCTCTCCCCCTCCTTAAATACATACATACATATATATATTTCAAAAAAAGAATTGCTGGCTTCTGCCATGTCCTGCGGCTGCCCGGTGTGGGTGTTGGCTGCCTGGCTGAAGGTTGTGTGTGGCGCGGGGTTGGCCATAGGCCAGGCTCTGCAGCTAACCCCTGCCATGCATGGCTTTTGGCCATGTGTGGCAGAGGGTTGGTTTTACGTTTGGCAATAAAATATTACTTTGTCTAAAAAAATAAAATGAGAAATTCACTGAAAAAAAGCAATGGTTAAAGTGATGTTATAGTTAGGTGAAAATATCAGTGACAACATAATGTTTTTTTTAAAAAACACTGAAATTCACTAGTTATATTTAACTCTAGTAACTATAACTCGTGCCCTCGCCATGCAAAGCTAATTACCCAACGTATTACATCACTCACAACATGGTCTGTAACATCATTGATAACATCACTGCAACATTTGAAATAACATCTTTACTGACAAAACTTTGCATGGCGGAAGGCGCGAGTTATAGTTACCTTAGGGCACGAGTTAAAGTTAATAGAAAACTATTACAGATGAATTTCAGCGTTTGTTTTGTTGAAAACGCTACGTTGTCACTAAAATTTTCACTTAACCATGTGTGTAAAATATACACTCCCTGAAAAGTTCCCCTAACCAAAGCTACGGCAGATATTATAATCTACATCAAACACACAAAAATTACATCTTTCTATAATTAAACTGTGTGGGCAGAGGTTTTAAGAGTTTTTCTCTCAAGAAACGTCATTGAACAAATCCTAAGCAAAAATTGATCTTATTGTTATTAAATTACGTACAGATACTCATCACATAAAAAAACATATATATATATATAAGGGGTATGGCTGGCAGCCAACCAGATTGGACTGCTCCAAGCCCTGTAGCACTTAATAAAAAAATATATATATATATTACATTTTCAACAATAAAAGAGAAAACTGAATTGAATAAAATGTAGTCATACAGTGTGGTAGAGACAGGCAGAAATTATAATACTAAACAATTTACATGAGTGAACATAAATGGCACATAATTTGTGGTTTGCATTGCAGGTTACATAAGGAGCACTCGTATGTGATTAATACAAATATTGTAAAAGGAGAAAAAAATAAATCGAAAACGTGCCCAATATCCACCACTCACTTGCCCCATCCCAATCTGCCTCTAATAAAATCATATAATGGGTGAGATCAAGCTGTATCAGCAGGCAAGTGAAGGCATATCACATTTCCTGTATGATTATCAGTAGAGAATGGCAGCTAGCAGGGTAATGAAGGTATTATCTCCATTGTGTGGGCAATGATCAGGCGGCTTCCTCACCTTGGGATTTAAATTGTTTCAGTAGATCCTCTCACATCATTATTATAGGTTGTTTGCGTAACCCTCAATACTCTTCCCTGCGTATAGCATAACTTTCTGTTGTGCCCCAGCCCCAAACCTCCCTGTGCAAACTTGTGACAAGAGGCATGATGGGATTTCCAACGGTGTATAATCTGACGTTTAGCCAGAAGAAGTGCCAGATCGATAAATCGGGCCATAGTCTAAAAACAGTTTGGGCCTAGGGTATAGGCCCAAAAGGCAATGTTCAGCAGTATAATGTGAGTATATAGGGGCTCCCCTGCTAACTGTAATAGTTCCTAAGGCAGGGAAAAATCATTGAATTGTAAGGAAAAATTTTAGGCAACTATGTTTTTCAACATAGGTTAATACCATCTTCATACTTTTAGGGCATCAATTGAATGACCAAAGAAACAGAATTATGTAAATTTCATACATTTATTTATCAAAATGTTTTCCTATATATATTTCAATGCATAATATAACAATAATTTAAATATCATCTAAAAATGATAATCCAGGTTACATTTTATAATTCTTACAATCATGCAGACATTCATACCCTTTCATCCTTCCATACAGTACAGTAAATCGTAGGCATCTATTCATAATGGAGTCCATGCATTAATGTAACATGCCTTTCTTCATGAACTCTCAAAAACTTGATCAGGTAACGTTAATAACAGTTCTTTCTAATCATGGACCTTTTATTCTAAAAGCAATCACTAAGGAGTAAATTGTTTCTCCTGAGTCAGACAAAGTTGTCGATCAATGGCTATGTAATGCATTCCTCTACACGCGTTTCGGCTGTAAGCCTTCGTCAGGAAGCCATATATTTGCCAAGCAAGTCCTGTATCTGTAAACAACATACATCTGAATCAAGGCCTTCTCATAACGGAGAGCACTTATCAAATACGTAAAAGCATTGTGAAGGAGTGGGAGTCCAGGGGACCGTACCGCTCCAGGCAACAGCAGACTATGTAACGTTCCCGCTTCAACATTTGTGGTGTATAACCAATTTCATTTAAGTGGAACCCCGCCAGCCAGCAGGACAACCATTGTATCTGAAAGAGACACGTTAGTGACAGATTCCTTACCTTAGAATATCCCCAGGCGTCAGGCTGGTTCCGGAAAGTTTTTTGCGTAGCAGTACCCTTGCGCGTCGGTAGGCGGCGTCGTGCGGCTCCGCGTTCGGCGTCGTGATCGCCGGGATGACGTCGCAGGCAGTACTTAGACGCCGCCCCTGCGCGCTGACGTCAGTTCTTCTTTTTCCGCGCCAGTAAGCGCAGATCCGGGAAGAGCAGTGCCCTAGTCACTTTTTGACTACTTTTTTTTGTGAATTTTTCACTGTTTTCTTCTACGAGTCTTCACGACTCCTAAGGTGTCGTAGGGATGCCCGGCTTTAAGCCCTGCGAGGTCTGCGCCCGTATGATGTCCATCACGGACCCGCACCTCGAGTGTCTCTTCTGTCTCGGCCGAGACCACAACACGAAGTCGTGCCCTGACTGCCGGAAACTTCATCCGAAGGCTTTGCGGGAGCGGTCTCGAAAGCTGCTCGAGGTCCGGCAGTCGGCTCCGCGCCAAGCACCGGTCACGGGAGAGGTCGAGGGGCCGGTCGCGGAGCCCCCATCGTTCGTCGGAATCCAAGTCTTCGCGCTCCTCCGGTAAGTCGAAGCACAAGAAGTCTAAGCGGCGTCATCGCTCTAAGACTTCGCCTCGCCGGTCTCGCGACTCGGCTGAGGCCCCTGTCGGCACCGTTCCCGCGGCCACGGACGTGCATTACCCGGGTTCGGGGGCGACTCCGGCCCAAGTACAGGAGTTCCTGTCGGCCATGGCCCGCCTCTTCGGGCCTCAAGGTCCCTCCGGTGCGCCTTCGGGCCCTGATGGGGTTGCTCCGGTGTCGCCGTCGACTCTGGTCCCGGCGTCGCCTGTCCCACCAGCCTTCGTCCCGGCCTCGGCCCCGGCCTCGATCCCGTCTCCGGTGGTGCCGCAACCCCCATCGACGCCGGTTGACCTAACCACGCCGATGTCCCCGGTGCCGTTCCTGACGCCGTCCGGGGCTCCGGACGGCGTCGTTCCCCGGCTCTCTCCGGCTCCGGACATGGAGCCGGACCGACGTCTCCCGACGCCGGTTCCGGCACCGCTGAGACCTTGGGTCCCTAATGTCCCTAATGTCCCTCCTCCTCCATATTATGAACCTGAGGAGGACCAGGAGAGCTGGGAGGGGTCTGAGGACCCTCTCACACAACAGTGCGAGTTTGACCCGGACTGGCTTGAGGAACTTGGGGATGCCAGTGGTCTGGACACCTCCCCTGACTCTGGCATGCTGTCTCCTCCTGTGGCTACGGAGGAGGGGGCTAATTTTGCAACGGTGTTGCGTAGAGCTGCTGGAGCCTTGAATCTCCAGTTGCCTACTGTGGCCGTCAGGACTAACCTCCTGACTGAAGTGCTTCAGCCGGCGGCCTCCTCTTCGGAGACTGTTGCCGTTCAATGATTCACTCACTGATGTTCTTTTGGGTGCCTGGTCCAAGCCCACCACAGGGGCTCCTGTGGATAGGAACGTGGCCCGACGCCATCGCCCTGCTCCGGGCGACCCCCTGTTTCTCTCCCAACACCCCACCCCTGAGAGCTTGGTTGTCCAAGCCTCTGCCTCCCAAACCGCCTTCCCTACCGCCCCTCCGGATAGGGAATCCAAGCGCCTGGACCACTTTGGGAAGAAGGCTTTCTCTTCCTCCAGTGCTGGCTTGCGGTCTGTCAACACCGCTTGCCTCTTCGGCCGATATACCCACTCCCTGTGGGATTCGGTGGCAACTGTTTTGCCGCAGTGTTCTGAGGAGGTCCAGACACTGCTTACCCGCGCCATTGCGGAAGGGCGTGATGCGGCTAAATACACCATACGCTGTGGCCTTGATACCGCCGACTCGCTGGGCAGATCGCTTGCAACGACGGTGGCGCTGCGTCGCCACGCCTGGCTGAGGACCACTGGTTTTTCAGGGGATGTCCAGAATACACTCATGGACATGCCCTTTGATGGAGTCGGTCTTTTGGTTCGAAGGCAGACCATGCGCTGGAGCGTTTCAAGGACTCGCGGGCTACTGCCAAGTCCCTGGGCCTTGCTGTTGTGCGCCCTCCGCTCACGTCTGCTTTTCGCCCCTTTCGTGGCCACGGGAGGGGCTCCCAGTCACGTCAACAGCCCGGCCAACGGCCCGCGCAGCAAGCGCCTTCGCGTGGCCGAGGACGTGGATACCGCCGTGGCGGTTCGGGCAACCAGCGTGCGGGTCAGGCCACCACCTCCAACCCGTCCGCGGCCTCCAAGCCCTCCTAGTCCCTCCTTTCAGGTGCACAGCACGCCAGTCGAGGGCAGGGTCCGCCATCACCTTCACCACTGGCGTCCCATCACCTCGGACAGGTGGGTCTTGGACATTGTCCGAAGGGGCTACTCCCTCCCCTTCGAGACCACCCCCCAGCCATGCCACCTCAATTCCACCGCATGTCAGGGGATCACTTGGTGCTTCTTCAGAAGGAAGTCACGGCCCTCTTGGCCAAGAGGGCCATCGAGCATGTTCCGACCCCAGAAGTAGGGCGTGGTTGCTACTCCCACTACTTTCTGGTGCCCAAAAAGGACAAGGAGGACATGCGTCCTATCTTGGACCTCCGGAACGTCAATCGCTTCCTCCGGAAGGAGAAGTTCAAGATGCTCACCCTAGCTCAGGTCTTGACTGCCCGCGACCCTGGAGACTGGTTGGTAGCGTTGGACTTGCAGGACGCTTATTTCCACATCCCCGTCCTGCCGGCCCACCGGCGCTACCTACGGTTCACGGTAGGCCTCGAGCATTTTCAGTTCACCGTGCTCCCCTTTGGCCTTACCAGTACCCCTCGGGTGTTCACGAAAGTGATGGCGGTGGTCGCATCTCATCTGCGCCGGGCAGGGGTTTCAGTCTTCCCCTACCTCGACGACTGGCTGCTGAAGGCGGGCTCGTCCCAGGCAGTCGTCTCCCACCTCCAGACTACGGCCGCACTCCTGCACTCGCTGGGGTTCTCCATCAATGTGCCGAAGTCGCATCTGGTTCCTTCTCCACAGCTCCTTTTCATCGGAGCAGTTCTGGACACGACGCAGTTTCGGGCCTATCCTCCCGAACGGCGAGTCCGGGATATTCAGGCTATGATTCCGATCTTTCAGCCTTTATCCTGGGTTTCGGTACGGATGACCCTGAGGCTGCTGGGCCTCATGGCCTCCTGCATCCTGCTGGTCGAACATGCCAGATGGCATATGCGGGCTCTGCAGTGGGACCTGAAGTTCCAGTGGGCGCAGCACCAGGGCAACCGGTCAGATCATGTCCAGATCTCGGTGGGGACTGCAAAACAGTTGCAGTGGTGGCTCTCGAACCGGCAATGGGTCATGGGCAGATCCCTCTCCCTTCCCCAGCCAGAGCACACAGTTGTGACGGACGCGTCCCTTCTGGGATGGGGCGGTCACATGGGAGAGGCGGAGATCAGAGGCCTCTGGTCTCCGGCGGAGTCCCGGCTCCATATCAACCTTCTGGAGCTCCGGGCGATCCGACTTGCACTCAAGGCATTCCTTCCCTCTGTCAAAGGGAAGGTAGTGCAGGTGTTCACAGACAACACCACCGCCATGTGGTACTGCAACAAACAGGGCGGGGTGGGGTCGTGGACCCTCTGTCAGGAGGCTCTGCGCCTCTGGACTTGGCTGGAACATCAGGACATGTTCCTGATGGTTCAACACCTGGCAGGTTCCCTGAACGCCAGGGCGGACGAACTCAGCCGCAGGTGCATGATGGATCACGAATGGCATCTTCACTCGGAAGTGGCGCAAGGACTCTTTCAACAATGGGGAGAGCCTTGGTTAGATCTATTCGCCACCGAAGAGAATGCGCAATGTCATCAGTTCTGCGCGTTGGAATTTCCAAGGCGGCACTCGCTCGGCGATGCTTTTCGTCGCGAGTGGAGTTGCGGTCTGTTGTACGCCTTTCCGCCTATACCACTTCTACCCAGAGTGTTGAAGAAGATTCGGCACGACCGGGCCCAAGTCATCCTTGTGGCTCCGGACTGGGCTCGAAGAGTTTGGTATCCCGAGCTACTCAGTATGAGCGTCGATCCCCCGATCCGTCTGCCTCTTCGGGAGGATCTTCTGTCGCAGCAGCAGGGGACGGTCCTCCACCCGAACCTGTCCAGTCTACACCTGCTTGCGTGGAGATTGAGCGGCGGCAGTTGATTCCTTTCGACTTGCCTCCCGAAGTTTGTGATGTGATTCTGGCAGCCAGGCGTCCCTCCACTAAGGTGGTATACGCCTGCAGGTGGAACAAATTTGTGGCATGGTGCACAGCAAAGGCTGTGAATCCCCTTTCTGCCCCTCTTTCTGAGGTCCTTCTGTTCCTTCTTTCTCTGGCCCAACAGGGTTCTGCCCTGGGTACCATCAAGGGTTATCTTTGTGCTATCTCGGCCTTCCTCAGGCTCCCTGGTCAGCCCTCCCTTTTCAAGTCCCCTGTTAACAGGTTCTTAAAAGGCATTACACACCTCTTCCCTCCTGTTCCGTTTGTGATGCCTCAGTGGGACTTGAACTTGGTTCTTACCTTTTTAATGTGCGCTCCCTTTGAGCCTCTACATAACTGTCCTCTTCGTCTTCTGACTCTGAAGACAGCCTTTCTGGTGGCCATCACCTCCGCTCGGCGGGTGAGTGAGCTCCAGGCTCTATCATGCAAACCTCCCTTTCTGTCTGTCCATCCAGACAACGTTGTTCTTAGGACGCGTCCGTCCTTCTTGCCAAAGGTGGTTACTGCCTTCCACATTGGGCAGACCATCACTTTGCCTACCTTCTTTCCGCCTCCGCATCCTTCCAGAGAGGAAGAAAGGCTCCACCGTCTGGACCCAAAACGTGCGCTCTCCTTCTATATCGACCGCACAAAACACTTCCGGGTGGATGACCAGCTCTTTGTTGGCTACGTGGGCGCCAAAAAGGTCGGGCGGTGCACAAACGAACCATCTCCCGCTGGGTTACCTTGTGCATCAAGGCCTGCTATTCTTTGGCTAAGAAGGAGTCTCCTGTTGGGCTGCGTGCCCATTCCACCAGGGCAACGGCTGCTACCACGGCTTTGGGCCGCGGTGTTCCGCTGCCGGTTATCTGTCAGGCAGCTACGTGGGCCTCGCTGCACACGTTTACAAAGCATTACTGCCTTGACAGTCAGGTCCGGAGGGACGGCTTCTTTGGCCGTTCTGTCCTCCAGGACTTCCTTGTCTGATCTTTGTTCGCAGACCCACCAGCGGGGTTGGTATTGCTGGGGTATCTATTCTAAGGTAAGGAATCTGTCACTAACGTGTCTCTTTCAGATGCACAAGTTACTAACTTGTGTAACGATATATCTGTAAGAGACAGTAGTTAGTGACAGATTCCTTACCGCCCCACCCATCCTCCCCGTTCTGCGAACTGATTTCTAGGGTTAAGGACATCCCTTTCAGGGCCCTAGTATTTTTCAGACACCTATGTCAGCTTCTTGCATGGCTCTGCGTTCCTGGCGCGGAAAGTCGTGTACAGAACTGACGTCAGCGTGCAGGGGTGGCGTCTAAGTACTGCCCGCGACGTCATCCCGGCGATCACGACGACGGACGCGGAGCCGCACGACGCCGCCTACCGACGCGCAAGGGTACTGCTACGCAAAAAACTTTCCGGATCCAGCCTGACGCCTGGGGATATTCTAAGGTAAGGAATCTGTCACTAACTACTGTCTCTTACAGATATATCGTTACACAAGTTAGTAACTTGTGCAACGGGCCAGCCAGGCAATAGGCCCTAAAGTCATGGGTTGCCCATCTCACCCTCCCCATGGGGTAGCTACATTTTAAGTAGGCTAACTTGACGTGCCCTAAATGAGATCAATCAGCAGGGAATTCAATGTCTTAAAAAAAGGCCACGGGGAAAATAACTGGTAGGTCTGCAAACTAGTATAAGAACTGGGGCAGCATTACCATTTTTGATAACGCTATTTGGCCTGCCACTGACAGGGGCAATGTGACTCAGAATTTCACTTGGGATTTTTGTGACGTGATAATATTTAATAAGTTCCCGTCTATCAAATCTGTAGGATGCCCAGATAACGAAATGTATGATGTGCAACTGGTATGGTCTGTGTGCCTAGGAACAATGTGTCATGAGGCATTGTGTCCTGAAACGAGAATACATGCGATTTAGTATGGTTGATCTGCAGGCCAGACAAGGCGCAGAAGGACCGAAGTATAGTAAAGATAGGTGTGAAGTCCATACTTAAATTGCGAGTGTAAACTATCATGTCATCTGCGTACATGGAATCCAGGTGATCTGAGGCCCTTGTGGAATGCCCCAGTCGCCTGCCAGAGCTTCTGTGCCAGGGGTTCCACTGCTAAGACAAACAATAGGGGTGAAAATGGGCAGCCCTGCCTGGTCCCTCGGGTGTTCGGGTACTGTGCTGAAATATGCCTCCACGTTTTGGCCCTTGATATGGGGTTAGTATAGAGGAGTTTTACCCAGCAGAAGAAGGTGGGGGAATGTTAAATTTAAGCAGTGTCAAGAACATATATTCCCACCCCAAGAAATCAAATGGCTGTTGGAAATCTAAGGAAAGGCAGCCCACTGCTGGGTATTGTCCCTGAGCTATCGCCATTACCTGATATAGCCTCTGTATGTTCAAAGAGGTGCTTCTTCGCGTAACAAATCTGCATTGGTCAATATGTATGAACTCGGGGAGCAAGATAAGCAGACGTTTTGCCAGTACTTTGCCCAATATCTAATACCCTGAGGTCCGAAGGGAGAGGGGTCTATAAGAAGAGAGGTCGTCCAGGGTATGACCAGGTTTAAGTAAGTTTGTGACCAGAGCTTGACAATTGGTAGGTGGCAGTGAGCCTGCTTAAAGGGAGGCATTGTAAAGTTGTTCCAGTCGTGGATTTAGCAGGGAGGCAAACATGGAATAAAATTCAATGGTTAAACCATATATCCCAGGTGTTTTATTACGTGCCATATCTCCAATTATCTGGCGCAATTCACCAGGCGTCATTTGAGCACCCAATTCTGCTCTGTTCGCAGCCGAGACCTGTGGTAGCCTTAGATACTGTAGGAAGACATTCACATCTGTATAGGTTTGGGGCAGGCGAGCATCATATAGCCTAGCGTATGCATGAAAGGCCTCATTGATCTCCAACTGTGTAGTGCAATGTGTATTGGAAGGCATAACCACTGAAAGGACCATCGTTTGGGATGGTAGTGGCGGTATCATATGGGCCAGTAATGTACCCGCTTTGTCACCCTCTGGGTGTATTTTTTGTAGATATGTTATAGGATCTATAACCCTCAGGAGTTCCGCATGTTGGATTCTGGCATCTTCTGAGTCATCCAAATGTGTGTCATCATGTACTGCTGCATGTTCAAGGAGCCCTAGCTGAGTTTCAGTATGCTGGAGGTCATGCAAAACTGACTGTCGGGCCCAAGAAGCTGTGGCAATTGACACCCCTCTAATCACTACCTTGAATGTCTCCCATTCTATGAGCGGGGAGGATGCAGTACCTTCAATGTCTGTGAAGTATGTCTCAATGGCGGTGGCCAAGGTGTCTTACTATACTATGTCCTCCAAGAGAAGTGGTTGCCTGCACCATGTCAGAATGGGGGTTGGGACACAACCCCATGCCACATCCAACTCAAGAGGGTTGTGGTCCAAGAACATTATACCCAGATAGGTTGCATGTGCAAGTTTCTCCAACAACGGTGAAAGGCAAAGGAAATGGTCTAAACATGCATGCAATCCGTGTGTAGGTGAATGAAAAGAGTATTCGCGCATACCTATATTTCGAGCCCTCCAAACAGTGCTTAATTTGAGCCAGTGGTTTCCAGTGCTCCGCATCGCCTCTCAATTGGTTTCCGGTGCTCAGCACTGGCACTTAATTGTCAACACTGCACTTATGACAGTCTGCCACATGGTGGCGCTGCTCATCTAATTTAGAGTTGAGCATAACAACGGGTGTTCATGAATACAATACACATTAAAGTTACTAATACCTGCCTCCTCAGTCATTCCTTTAGCTTTGGGGACCTGTTATAATCTGAACTGTCACACTTGCAGGCGAGAGAGATGGTTAGTAGTTGTTTTGACAGTGATGACGGGGGAATGGGTGGTGCAAGATCCAGAGGCCTCTTGGTCAGAGCCCTGGCACTTATATTTTACAAATCAAGCACTGCCTCCAAACATCCGCCAAAGACCAGCTTGATACTCAATCAGACAGGGCCCTAGCTTGTTTGACCAAATCAGCACTTGGTAAAGGAGGGTGAGAGCGGTTTAGATCTATATCCATAACTGCATTGAAATCCCCCCTGATAATCCACGGAAGGTGGGACCATTCAGCCAGCATGGAAGACAAACGCCTCTGGAAAACATCTTGATCCGTATTGGGGGCATACACACTACCCAGCACTAACATTTCGCCATCCAGCACTCCACGGACAAAGACTTCTCTTCCAGGGGATCCTCATCAATAGTCATAAGCACTGAATATTCCGGCCCATGCGCGGGGACCCCTGAATCTATAAAAAAATTATATATGAAAACACATATATATATATATATATATACACACACACACACACACACACACACACACACACACACATATACATATATACCATTTTTTCACAAAACCGATGCAGCCTCCCAGAATAAACCAAAGGCGAATCAATGTTCTGAAAATCTGCTTTTGCAACCATAGATTGGAGAAAATAGAAAACAGGAGGACAAGAATCACTTGAACTCTTTAATGACCAGAAGAAAATTAATCTGCAAAACAGCAGGCATTGTTAGCCCATAGTCTGCATTGAAAACTCAATAACAATGAAAATGAAAGCAATTGCTAGCACAAACTGGCACCATGCCTTTAAGGCAGCCATGACCCCCAGCTTCCCATCATGCCTCAGGGGTGACAGTTAGGTCCGTTATTCTTTCTGGCTCCTTCAGTCAGGACCCTGGAGTTTTCAACTCCGACTCTTTTTTGACTTTTTGTCAATAATTTCATCTTTATATCCTGGTATTACCTTTTCACTCGACTTCTTTCATCCTGTAGAGTAAGTTACTGCCATCTCTTTTTGACCCTTGTCCCTCCTGTGGCAAGAAGAAGGCCAAAACTGATACACACCCTGTGTGTATACTCTGTCTTCCTGAGTCTCACTCCTCTGAGACCTGCCAACACAGTAAAAAACTTTCTAGGCGTACTCTCATGGAGAGAGAGAGAGAATTTGTCTCTATGGTCTCTCAGAGAAGCAAAAATCTACCTCAAGAGGAAGATCTCCAGTGAGGCATAAGAAGAGGAGATCCAGATCGACTTCGAGAAGTAAGGTCCCTATCTGTTCTCCTTAGGCGTCGGGCTTGGCGTCGAAGATGCCTCCAGCGATGAAGAAATGAGTGTTCCCGTCGACGAGACCTCTGCAGTCAACGGTATTGGAGCACCATGCGGCAAGTTCGACGTCGATTCATCGCTGTCATTCGCAGTTGTCACAGCCTCCTCCGTTGACGTCAACTCAGCGGCGTTAAACGTCGAGGAGTCGTCTCCTTTGGCGTCGGCTCAACGTCGAGGCACAGGTGTCCGTTGGCGGCATCTCAAAGACGTTCAGCGTCGAGACGAACCCCTCCGACGACGTCAACCCGGCGACGATCGACGTCGAGGCCTTGATCCACGCTGACACCTTGACGACGGTCAAGATCCAGAAGACGTTCACCGTCGTCGACTAACCGTACGACATCGGTCTCCGTCTGTGACTTCACGACTGACGTCAAAGCAACATTTGCCGTCGGCACGATCGATGTTGAGGGCTAAGGCACAGCCGGCGTTGGAGCACCCACTCTCCGTCGGCGACATCTCTCCCGACGTCGAGAGTACAATCACCATTGGTGGTTCAAGACGTATCAGTGATTCAACGCTCAACGTCAAGGCAATCTCCCCAGTCGACGTCGACTCATCGATCAGTAAGACCGTCTGATCGGTCAAGATCAAGACACATGGCGTCGTCAAGTTTGAGATCACCAGAGGTTATCGTGTCGACGTCGGATAGCTCAGTTTCATCTCCGGAGCGTTCTCGTCCACAGTTGACAGAGCCTCCTGTACGACAAGAGGGCAGACATCACCCTCTGTGCATCTTTCTCCTAGATGGATGTTACCACTGCCTCATTGGCAGAAATCTTCAACGGGGCAGGTACGAGAACCACTGGACTACTCTAGCCCCCTGCACAGGTCACCACTGGCTCGGTTGGTGCAAACAGTAGACCTCTCTCCAACCACTCCCCCAAGGGGTTGAGATTGTGCTCGAATAGCGACTCCATCCATGAGTAGGAGGTCCGCAACACGTAGTCATCGGAGAAGACACAGATCACCTACATGGTCATTATCCTCGACTCATTCTTCAAAAAGGGACTATTCACCTACCTTAACAGACAGTCCACCTTCAAAAGTCTCTCCAGTGGATGATGTTAGTACTTTTCAAGACGTACTTACCAGGGGGCAGCAAAATTGAACATTGACATGCCTACCCCCTCATATTCTGTGATTTTTGAAACTTTGCACCAAAGATCAGCGACTAGGCCTTTACTGCCTTTGGTACCTGGGCTTCTTCAGCCGGTTATGGTCGTGTTCCTCACACCGGCAACACTTAAGACGGCCCCAGCAAGGATCTTAAAAAGTACAGGCCTCCAGAAGAGTATCCACTATTCCTTAGAGCAGATCCACCTCCGGATTCTGTAATCATCGCAGCGGCGAAAAAGATGCACGCAGTGGCCTCCTCCTCAACAGTGCCTCCGGATAAAGAAAGCAGAGCACAGGACTCTTGGGGAAGAAAAGTATGTGGTACTTCAGCTTCCATGGCATCCAACCTTAGACAAAGGGAATATCCCCACCGCCAGATCATGAACTCTTTCAAAAGAGCAAGGAACAACCCTCGTGAGACATTACTGGAGGTTACCCCCAAAGAACACACAGATACCCTCACGTGTGTCACATCGTTTACACCAGCCTCCACACTCATCAAGGGCAGCATCAAGAAACACTGGGGGATCTTACTGACAGGAGACCTACACATGCCAACACCTAGGTTCGCCTTCAAACGAACTAAAAATGTGAAAGATATTTTGGTACACACGAGGCCGAAGACAGAGACCAACACAACGCAAAGAACACTCTGGGATCTCCCCCCAGTAGTGGGCCACTACCCATGTGGTACATGCGCTGTTTGCGAACAGACTACCATTACCAAGGAGATAAGCCTCACTAACACGTTCACTTGGAAAATGACACGGCATACTAACTGCAACACGTCCCACTGCATATACTTAGTCATTTGCCCTTGTAATATGAAGTACATAGGGATGACACTGAGGGCAGTGAAAACTCGCATCACTGAGCACAAGAGCAGTATACGATGCCAACGAGTTAACACCAAGATGTACACACACTACAAGGAATTGAACCACCCTCCAGAGTCTCTACGTTGGTTGGTGCTTGAAGCCCACCCTAGAATCACACAAAGGGCACTGTTCAGAATAGAGCAAAGATGGATATATCGCCTTTCTTCCGATAGACAAGGTCTGAATGACGATATACCGTGGGCGTCACTGACTGATAGATAAATGCACCCATTACCATCCGCTGACATAACCATGAGTAAATGAAATTTAGTGATAGGTGAGGACCCTTTAGTTACTTCTATACTGACATCCCTAGGGGCTGATACAATAAGTGAACTATTGTATAGAAGACAAGAGCCTACACCTCCATCTGGCTAATGAGTCCCTATTTACCTTGAGGTGACACAGTACGATGGCCTTCTGCCCCCTACTGTTAACAACCTTGCGTATGGGCCGTATATATTATATATATTTTACTTAATAACATCAACCGGACACAATGGCCGCTATAGATGACCAGTTTTGGCATGGATCTCAAACCTCCGCAATTGCGTTGCAGCGCTGTGCCCATAAACAGTTGTTGTGTGGAGATAACACGTGAATACATGAAACTAGTGACCTTTTTCACACACTACAATATGGCCGCTGTACTGTGCAGAGCGAGCGCTACAGCAGACTTCAAAGCGTCGGTCACGTGCTGTGACCAACGCAACCCGGAAACCAGCCCCGCCCCGCTCGAGACGCCGGTGAGTATTTCAGCGCCCCTTGCTGGCAGCTGTTTACATCCCGGTGCCGGCGGAGCGGGGTAGGTTTTGACGGCTCACATCCTGTAGCCTAATGGTGAGTCTTGATGGTGCTAGACGGTTCTTACCCGCTATCTCCGATGTTCGAGAAGGCAAGATGTGGACGATGTGTCCGTGCACGTCGTAACTAATGCGCTACTCCTACTTGCAGTGCTGGCGATCATCGAGTCGTGGGTGGGAGGGGTTGGGGGCCATACACCGACCACGATTGAGTACTAACTAACCTTGGTACCAGCCCAGTGCGGGCGGACTCATTGGCCCGATGTACTTCCCCACCTTGGACAACAGTGACTCACGGTAGAGCGCCTGCAACATGGATTGTGTGTTCTGATACTGACATGCTAAGATCTCATATACCGTTCCATAGACGCACGGACGACACCAGCTATAGTAGGGACTCAGCAGTCTCCGCCCCATTTGGTTACACACTGTTGCCTCCAACTACTGTTCTTTATATTAATTTCACAGGACATAACTATGTATTAGTCCAGATTTCCTGCCGGTAGCTGACAGAGGCGATACTTTATTCACTATTAGGTGAGTGAGTTCAGATCGCCACCCACACACTAAACGTTGTTACAAAGAGTGAACCTGCCTTTGATTTAACTCAGTCTTCTGATTTTTTATAAAAGTTTTTACATAGTTTTTATGCAGTCTTTAACTTAGACACTATCTTTGTTTAGATATGCTGCACTATAAGTAGGTTATGGTCCAACACACCTACCCCCTGTCACTATTCACTTGATATGTGACACTACCTCACCTTGTTTTTGTGGACTGACCACTCATGCAGTGTTTGATGGTCACCTTTGTGTATGAACATGGAGAGAGAGAGTTGTCATGACCATGATCATCATCGATTGATACAGGTGCGACTATATATAATTATTTGTATATATTTTTCTGTATCCCTCTCTTAGATTGCTCTGAGATACTGTGGGTACTTGACTCACAGAGTTGTGATGTGGTAGGTAGTTCACACCCACCACATAGTGTAGATAGTCCAAACACTAGGTCCTGATGAATTGCCACGGATCCTTCTGACCCAACGGCATGAAACATGTTGACCCACAGAGTTGAGCATAGTTAAACTGAATCATAACTTTCAGATAGCTGCCACTCTTCTTCACGTTTTTAACCAGGTGGATAGCCAGCCTGAATAAAAGTATTTTTTGGACTATCCAACTTGTTTTAACCACTTCTCACCACATCTACACTCCACAAGGCCCCTTACCCCCACTGCACCATATGACTAGGAACAAAAGATCTCCGCTAAAGAGCCCCTTTATGGGAGCCCGTCAGGTATTGCAGCGCCAACCCGACGAGGAGCAGGCCTATATGATGAAGCATGACACCTTGCTGGCTGGGTGTGTGAGGGCCCTAGTTCCGACAGGAGGAATTCCCCTCCTCCCACAACTGTCCAGAGCAGCACACACATGGGTGCTGATTGACATATATCTCTCTCCTTCGTTTAACCACTAGAGGAACTTCATACCCTTTTTCTGACGACATGAATGGGCATGTATGCTGGACCTCCTTCTTCTAAAAATCCCTCTAGTCCCTCATTATCTGATTGAAAGGTTTCTAGCACCTCAGCTCTCTTAGGGCGCTATGATAGGGATCTGTGGGACTCTAGAGAAATTTAAAGGCAAACTTCCCAAGGAGGATCGCAGGGATTTTGAGGAAGTATTACAAGAAGGGGGTTTGGTAGCTAACCAGATCATTAGCGCTGCAGCTGATGGAGCAACCCTGTCTGCTCATTCGTATGCGCATGGTATTTGTGCCAGACGTTCATCCTGGCTTCGGCTCACTGCACTAAAGCCTGAAGCGCAACAACGAATCCTGAACCTCCCTTTCTCTAACAGTTCCCTACTTGGCACACACACAGACGACGAAATGGCCAGAATGAAAACGGAGCTAGATACCTTGAAGGCAGTAGGCCTTGAAAAGAAAACGGAGTTCTGCTGCAGATACAGGCCATACGACCGCAGGCCATTCCATCAGAGGGTTCAAACCCCTCAGTGGCAGAGGCATCAGCAGCAGCAACATCAATCCAGAACCCACTATCGGGGACGTCGCACTTCCTGTGGGAGAGGGGCCCAACACCAATCCACCATTTCGGCAAAAACCCCATCAAAACAATGAGCACTCACTCCCCCCATCGCTGTTTCCTACTCCAGTGGGGGAAAGTATAGCCAACCACCTGCAAGAGTGGCTCAACATCACAAAAGATCAATGGGTGTTAAGTACGTTGCAGAATGGGTACTCTCTACATTTTCGTCATCCACCTCCGGCTATCGCACCAGTGAAAGCTGTGTGCCACCAGCTGCAAGTACTACAGCAGGAAGTATCCACTCCTACGAAAATTGGCCGTAGAGGATGTTTCTGCATCTCAACGAGGACAAGGAGTATACTCAAGGTATTTTCTAGTGAAAGACAGAATTCAGACCTATCTTGGATCTGCACACTCTCAACAAATCCATCTGGAGGGAAAAGTAAAGCATGTCGGCTCTCCATCAAATATATCCTCATCTCCAACAAGGGGACTGGATGTGTTCGATAGATCTGCAAGATGCATAATTTCATGTTCCAATCAGCCGACGTCACCGGAAATTCCTGCGCTTCATGGTAGGATCCAAGCATTACCAGTTCAGGGTTATTCCCTTCGGGTTGAAGTCCCCCCCCCCCCCCCTCAAGTGTTTACCAAATGCATGGCAGTAGTGGCAGCTGCTCTACAGCACCAAGGACTTTTGTTTACCCTTACCTCGACGACTGGCTTCTAAAGGGTCCATCCCCCCAGTGTGTGAGGACCCACTATCAACAATGTCTAGCCCTTTGCAAAAGGCTGGGCCTTCATGTCAATTTCAAGAAGTCAGTTCAACAACCTACTCAAAGAATACACTATCTGGGTGCGACAATAGACTCCGCAGTAGGAAAAGTGTATCCTTCGGAGGAGAGACTATCATCTATCACTCTGAAGTGCAAACAGATTCTTCGCACTCCCTTTCCTTCGGTCCGACAGGTTGCCTCTCTCCTAGGGTCGATGGCATCCTGCATCTTCCTCGTCCCCAACGCCAGGCTGAGGATGCATCCTTTACAGCAGGATCTGGAGGGCAAGTGAGATCAACGGACTGCTTGATGGGACGACAAGATTCATCTGTTGTGCTTTACTTTCCAAAATAAAAAATTAGGGCACTCCTCTAGGATAGATTATTTCTTATTGGACAGAAACCTAATTGAAGGTACACAAGGTGTAGAACACCTCCCAGCTCATCTATCCGACCATTCTGCAGTCTTGTTAAAACTCCAGATGAGGCATGCTACTATACCTCCAAGGTGGACAGTAGATCGCACAATTCTTGCAGATCCTTTAAATATAGAAGCTCTCCAAACAGAGACAGAGCAATTCTTTCTATTAAATAAAAAAGGAACCTCCAAGCAAGTCAGCTGGGATGCCTATAAGGCAGTAATCAGAGGAAAGATATTAAGTATTGCTGCATACAAATCCAAAAAAAAAGAAGCTTAAAATAAGTCAAATGGAAGAAGCTATAAAATTCCTTGACACGCAATTAGAAAAAGAAACCTCAGCATTAGAGAGAAAAAGATTGGAGATAGAAAGGAAAGGAAAGAAAGAAGCCCTTACAGAAACTTTGGAGAGCATAGTGAGAGAAAAGTGGGAGGCAAGTAAACTGGCCCACTACGAATATGGCGAGGATGCGGCAAGATGCTGGCCTGGAAGATAAAAACAGACCAAACAAGAAATAAGATAGTAGGTATCCGGGTCGGAAACTCTGCAGAAATAAGCTCTGAAGATTCCAGGATCATGCAAGAATTTGTGAAGTTCTTTGAAGAGCTATATACAGAAGAGATCACTCCAACAATAGAGCAACTTCATAACTACTTAGAAAAACTAGATTTCCCTTCTTTAACACAAAAGGAAAGGGAAGAACTGAATGAAAGGATCACCAAAGAAGAAGTAGAGGAAGTTGTCAGAGGTTTAAAGAAAGGAAAGGCTGCGGGCCCGGATGCCCTTCCAAACGAGCTGTATACTAAATTAAGAGAAGTTTTGGTTCCCCCCCCTGACAGAGTTGATCAATGATATCTTCTTGGACAGGGGAGACCTTCCTGAATCATGGAATGATGCAGTAATTAGCATTCTTCTAAAGCCCGGCAAGAATCCCGCAATATGTGAATCATACAGGCCTATATCCCTCTTGAACTGCGATTATAAAATATTCACGCAGATAATGGCAAAGAGGTTAGGCAAAATTGCGGGATCCCTTATAAATATAAATCAAAAGGGTTTTGTGAAAGGGAGACAGATCCAGGAACTGACTCATGAGGTGGTAGGAGCAATAGATATAGCTACACAAGAGAAGATACCCCTATCTATCATCACTTTCGATGCAGCCAAAGCATTCGATAGGGTGAACTGATTGTTTCTGAATAGTGTTTTGGAAAAATACAAACTTGGGGATAACTTTTAAGAAATGGTTAAGAGATTATATAAAGATCCAAAGGCCAAAATTCTAATCAATGGTAACTTAACAGAAAAAATAAAAATCAAGAGAGGTACGAGACAAGGATGCCCATTGACTCCCCTGCTTTTTAATTTTTACATCGAACCTCTAGCGCAAAACCTCAGAAATAATACAGAAATTCCCCCTTTTTCCTATCTAGGGTGGGAGAAAAAAGTTGCTCTTTATGCGGACGACCTAATGATTTTTACGAATGACTTGGCAGGAGCTTTCGAATCTATAGAAAATACTCTAAGGCAATATGGGAGAGTTTCCGGTTATATGATCAACCAATCAAAAACGGAAATTATGGAGTGGAACTCCCATAGTAAAAATCAACTTGTCAAAGAGAAGATAAGATACCTAGGAATAGAACTGGTTAAAGATATAGATAAAATAGCCCAGATAAATTTCAACAGGATTCTAACAGAAGTCAGAAGACTACTTAAAGTATGGGGAGGTCTTCCCTTGACATTTATGGGAAGATCGAATATCATAAAAATGTCAATTCTACCCAAATTCACTTATATTTTTAGTGCAATTCCACTTGAGTTTAAGAGGGAACTAATTAAGAAATTACAAGGGGAGCTAAATAGCTTCATCTGGTCATCAAAAGGGATAAGAATAGGGTGGAAAAAGCTAAGGAGGAAAAAAGAACAAGGTGGGATAGCAAGTCCAGACATATTGGAATATTGTAGAGCTTTTCAGTTTAAATATATGAGGGTTCTCTTAAATAACTATGAATCATATCCCACCTACCTACAAGCCATGACAGGTCCTGAAGGAAACTATTTGTATAAATTTGGCCATCCAAAGTATTTTAAAAAGGTCAAACTGAAGGTGCTCAGGTCTGCAGCAAAATTATGGTACAACATAAGAAGTACTTTAAAGATACCTTATTACAGTGAAAACGCCCCTATATGGGACTCACCAGGGACCCCTGAGTGCCTAATGGACAGGCTAGCAGTTCCTTTGAGGCAAGCTGGAATTCTTAAATGGGGTCAACTGATCATAGAAAATAACATTATCAACTGGGACCAACTTATAATTATGACGAATGGTTCATTATCAAAATTTAAATTCTACCAACTTTCAAGCTGGATAAAGACCCAAACTGAATGCAAACAGGGAAATAGCAATTTGGAAAAGGAATTGCAGGAGAGCGGAATTTAAAAAAAGAAGTTTCACGATGGTATTGGGCCCTGATATTAGCTGGTGAGGAGGACTATGTAATTCCAGAAGAGATCTGGGGGAAAGAACTGCCGACGCTGGACGTCCAAAAAACATGGCAAGTATCTATGGAAAAATGTTGGTCTGTTGTAAAATCTGCTGCTTTAAGAAGAAACCATTTATTTACCGCACATAGAGCCTATTGGTCTCCGAAGAGGTTATCTAAGTTCAGCTGGCAGAGAACAAAAAAATGTCCCAAATGTGGAAAAGAAAAGGCTGACGACTTGCATATGTTTCGGCAGTGCCCCCAGCTCGAAGATTTCTGGCACGAAGTGGGTAAGGTACTAGAGAATCTGCTAGAACGACCGTTTGATGTAAGTATTGACCTTGTTATATTCGGGGTGAGTAAAGTAGAAGCAGGCCTTCATAAGCTAAATAAGAAACAAGAAAACCTTCTCTTTCTATTGATTTTATTAGCTAGAAGGGAAGTATGTATTAAATGGATAAGCCCCGCACCACCTACACACTGGGAATGGCTAGCATCTATCCAAAGGATAAATAGGTTGGATAGAAGTGGGAGACCTAGCAAAAAATACAACTTTTGGGAAATCTGGGAGCAGTCTATCCAGTCATATCAGTTAATGTAATTGCATTGATTTAAATGTATAAATATATAAAGTCCAATGATTATGCGATAGCAATAAATAACAAGCATAATGCTTGTTTGAGTAGCCAGGATGGCTAGCTCCCCTCCTCGAAAAATACTTTATTGGTAATGGAAATAAGGAGACCCCTGCTGGAAATTCGAAGAAATCAACTCCCCAAACGCGAAGTAAACATACGGGGCAGTGGAGGGCCGGATCTGTTATTGCAGGGGTCCCCGATAACTCCATATGCAATCTATTGCGGAATGAGGACAAAAAAAAAAAGATTCATCTGTCACAGGCGGCCAAATACTCTATCCCATGGTGGACGCGACAGAAAAATCTCTTGGTGGGAGTTCCGTTCCATCAGTCTCCCCCGACGCAATCTCTAATCACGGATGCTTCCCTCCAGGGTTGGGGAGTGCACATGGGGTCCCTCCAAACTCAAGGTCGGTGGTCGGCCAAAGAACAGACTTATCACATCAACATGCTGGAGCTACGGGCCGTGCATCAAGCCCTCAAGGCTTTTCTTCCCTCCATTCAGGCCAGCTCCATACTACTTCAGACGGACAACACGATTACCATGTACTATCTACACAAACAGGGGGGGACTCGATCTCGTTCTCTGTCCATGGAGGCTCAAGCACTCTGGCATTGGCTCCTTGAAAGGAAACTGTTGATTACAGCAATACACCTGCCAGGGCAGCAGAATTCTCAAGCAAATTCCCTCAGTCGTCACTTCGACGATCAACCAGACTGGGTTCTACACGACGAGGTTGTGGAAGGAATTTTCCAAGAATGGTGTAGTCCAAACATTGACCTCTTCGTGGACGATACATACAAAAAAATGTCACGACTTTGCGTCAAAGTTTTACCGGCCAGGGTCGAAAGGGAATGCCCTTTTGATCAGCTGGTCAGGGGGCTTTGTGTACGCTTTTCCCCCTCTTCCTCTCATCCCGAAGGTCATAACCAAGTTCTCCCACTCCAGAGCGAGAATGATTCTGATCGCACCAGACTGGCCACGACAATGGTGGTACCCAGACCTTCTGCATCTCTCGGAGTGCCCACACAGGAGATTGCCGTGCAGACCGGACCTGCTGTCCAAAATGAACGGGAGGATTTATCACCGCAACCTTCCCTCGCTGAACTTGGCAGCATGGCTCCTGAGTTCCTCCAGTATGGGCACCTAGGTCTTCCTCAGGACTGCATGAGCATTTTGAAAGAGTCTAGAAGGCCTTCTACAAGGCACTCTTATTCGTTTAAATGGAAACGTTTCTATTTGTGGTGTGTGCAGAATGGTTTCCATCCTACCAAGGGGCAAGAGGAGGTAATTTTACCTTATCTCCTCCACTTAGCCAAGTCAGGTTTAAAATGTACTTCCATAAAGGTATACCTTGCTGCCATCACGGCATACAGAAAGTCACCTTCTCAACCTTCTTTCTTTCAACTTCAGGTGGTCAAGGATTTCCTGCAAGGGTTAAAAAAGGTTTTCCCCCCAATCCGACGTCCTTCACCTCCCTGGGAGCTAAATCTGGCCCTTTCCAAGCTCATGGGTCCCCCCTTTGAGCCTATCCACAAAGCATCCCTCCAACACCTTACGTGAAAGGCCGCTTTTTTGGTAGCAATCACTTCCGCTCGCAGGATGAGCGAGATCCAAGCGCTCTGTTCTAATGAACCATACACTGTTTTTCACTACAACAGAGTAGTTCTGAGAACCCATCCCTCCCTCCTTCCTTCCGAAGGTGGTGTCGGACTTTCATGTTAATCAATCCATCTCACTGCCTACCTTCTTTCCTAATCCCTCTACGCCAGCTGAGAGGTCTCTTCATTCTCTAGATCTGAAAAGGATATTAAAATTCTACTTAGACAAGTCTAAAGCTATTAGGAAATCTGAAGAATTGTTTGTAAACTATGGTTCCATTAGAACAGGTTTCCCAGCCTCTAAGCGTTCCATCTCCAGATGGATAGTGTCCTGTATCAAGCTGGCTTATCAGTTGTCAAATAAGCCTCTCTTTTCGACTCCCAAGGCTCATTCCACTAGAGGGAAGGCAGCTACGTTGGCTTTTCTGCACAATGTACCGATTGCTGAGATCTTCAAGGCAGCCACTTGGAAATCGATACATACGTTCACGAGACACTATTGTCTCGACTCGGATACCAGAGCAGACACTCAAGTAGGCCAGGCCTCCTTAAGAAATGTATTTCAATGCTGACATCAGCTATGATAGTTTTTGGTTGCTACTTATTTATCTGCAGGTGGAGGATGGGCTTGCTATTCGATTCAGTGCTTATGACTATTGATGAGGATCCCCTGGAAGAGAAGGATAAGTTACTTACCTGTAATCCTAGTTCTCTTCCAGGGGTATCCTCATCAAAGTCATAAGCAACCCACCCACCTCCCCAGGCAAATGAGGCATTTTTAAGTCATACCTTTGTGCCATGACCCTCGGGTCTCCGAAAAGAACTGACCTAACTGTCACCCCTGAGGCATGACGGGAAGCTGGGGGTTATGGCTGCCTTAAAGGCACGGTGCCAGTTTGTGCTAGCAATTGCTTTCATTTTCTATGTTATTGAGTTTTCAATGCAGCCTATGGGCTAACAATGCCTGCTGTTTTGCAGAAAAATTTTCTTCTGGTCATTAAAGAGAGTTCAAGTGATTCTTGTCCTCCTGATTTCTATTTTCTCCAATCTATGGTTGCAAAAGCAGATTTTCAGAACATTGATTAGCCTTTGGTTTATTCTGGGAGGCTGCATTGGTTTTATGAAAAAATGATATGTGTATATATATAGATATGTGTATATATATATATATATATATATATATCTGTATATATATGTTTTCATATATAATTTTTGTATAGATTCCGGGGTCCCCGTGCATGGGCGGGAATATGCAGTGCTTATGACTTTGATGAGGATACCCCTGGAAGAGAACTAGGATTACAGGTAAGTAACTTATCCATAGCGACCATTTGTGTAAACTTTTGTGTCACTAGCTTCAAATGGTACACCTGCCCTCAGTTAGACAGCTGCTTCACGGGCGAATGCGGAGTATGTAGTTGCAAATAATTGACCCCTCCATTTCTTCCGGAGTCTAAGTGTTTCAGAGGTGGAGAGATGGGTTTCCTGCGAATAGACTATATTTGCCTTACATCGATGGAACTTGGCTAAAATTCTGTGACGTTTGTATACAGACTCCATACCCCTGACATTCCTGGTCAATGTTTTGTAAGGCTGTATAACAGGTGAAATGTAAACATCATAGAAGTATTGAAACCGAAAAAACAGCCCATACTATAGGCTATACTATGTGAGACTTTGGAGCACAAGTGATTGCAAAAAAGAAAGGAACATTCCCCCAATACTATGTCCAGCGAAAAACAATTGTTCGACCAAACTGTAAAAAACTGTAAAACCATTATAACAAAGTAATACTCTGTGCAACCGCTTTGGGGAAGGCCAACAATGTTGCGAGGGGAGAGAAGAGTGTACAGGACAGAAAAGATGCAGGTACCCCGCACAGGTTCCATCACGAGAACCATGTAAGCGAACTACAAGGAAGGCAATCATTTCACTGAGCAATAGAAAAAACATGCCTGTGAGGGGATTAGGAAGAAATTAACAGCAATCCTACCCTGGCTAAGTGTGCCCACTGTAAATAGCGAAACAGAGGGGGAAGAAGAGGGGAGGAAGGGAAGGGGGGATGGGGAGGAAGAGAGGAGGGCAGGCCATGGGAAAGGGCTTATCTGCAAATAATGTCTGTCAGTTATTCAGAGAAAGCAAGGTGGTCGCCACAGTGGACACACACTTAAATCACATTGTCTGCTGTTTGTGATATCACTGAGGGCAAATGAGACATGCTGGCGTTGGAATCCGAATCAGAGGCAGCACTTGCCGAAGAGCTAGAGGAGGGCGACTTCTGCTGTGTCCTGATGGAGGACACCGTTACTATCACTTCGGGATTTGTTGAGGAGAGGGGATCGCTCTAGAAGCCATTGGTCGGGGGAATCCACAGCGACTCCACTGGGGAAGCCTCTGCATCTCCCCAGATGATGGCTCCGATAGAGGAGGGCAACATGCATTAAGGTAATGTTGCTCCGACCAATCCCATACTGCCTCTGGGGTGTCGAAGAACAAAGTGTGCTGGTCATGGATCACTCTCAAGCACGCCGGTAACATCAATGCATAAGTGAGCCCCTTGTCTGCAGTTGTTTCTTGGCTGCCAGGAAGGACGCTCAGTGGCGCTGGTCCGCCAGCGTGTAATCAGGTAAGAGACACGTTTGTGTTGTCCGTGACTATGGGTCCCTTCTCCCTGGCCATTTGTAACAATACACCGCAGTACCTGATGTTGAGAATGCGTGCAATGATGGGCCGTGGCGGTATCCCAGGGGAAGGGCAGCACATCAACACTCTGTGCACCTGTTCCACTGTAAATAAGGCAGAGAGTCACTGGTGCTATCACTATTTTGAACAATTGTTCAATAAACAACGTTGGATTGGACCCCTCTGTACCCTCTGGTAGTCCAATAATGCGTACATTATTGCGGTGTGCCCGGCCTTCGCCATCCTCTGCTCTGTCTTGCAAGATAGTGAGCTGTTCGTGGAGGTCAGCAATAGTGGCGGACTGCGATACCTGCTGGGGGGCCAGCGTTCACAATGTTGTTTTGGCAGTTTTAACCTTGTCCGTGAGTTTGCGGTGATCATCTCTTAGAAGGCCGGTACCCACCGCCAATGTGGTGCTCGATGGCGGTCCTGAAGTTGTGGATTTCTTGAAGGATGACGTCCAATTTGTCAGGTTGGGGGGGTTGAAGATCGTGGGTGCAACGCACTCCTCCAAGGTGTGAGTTGAGGAACCATCAGAGTGGCTATGTTGGGACTTTCCACGACCTGACAGGGTCGACATCCTAGTGGACTTGGAGCGGCCCATGGAGGGCAGCAGTGTGCGGTGCGAAAGGCACTAAATGACTTGTCGCAGTGAGCAAAAGTAGTGAGAAATTGAGTTAGTCCTGAGTCACATGCTTTTACCATAAGGTTATTGTTAATGTTATAACAGGTGGGACCTGGGGAAAACAGGTGTGATGTACCTCTGGCTGTCTACACGCCCACTATGAGTCTCGAAGCCCGCAGGGCGACAGGCAAGGGGAAAATAGAAGAAAGTCATGTCAGGCCAATGGACCCTGCAGGGGGCTACAGCAAGCATAGAAACAAATTGTAGCAGTTGTTAGGCTCCAGCTCAAGAGAGAGCACGGTTTGGCAAGAACCTTCCACTGTGTAGCATAAATATGAATGGGACCATGTTACCTGAATATTAGTAGCCAAAAACGCAGAACTTCGCAATATGCGAAGGTGAGCTGAGGCTTCTCTACATCTAAACTCTGGAGGTGCATGCGGTCAGGCCGAGCCCAACAGTTCCTGTACTCTGCCAGTTATTGGGGGAGGCCAAATCTGGATTGATGTGGAAGCAAGTAGAGGGAACAGGCCGCAATGGGATCTGCGTTCTGTTTTCAGAGCCCCGGACAGGACCGGCGAGTCCGCCGTCAATCCAGAGCGAGTCCTCTGAGACGGCATGACTTGTTTGCTGCAGCTGAAGATCAGGAGGGAGCACAGGTAGAGTAGGAATACACTATCGCTCAGCAAGGGCAGGAGGGGGAGCCGTATTGCCAATACGGTGTCATCAAGAAAGGTAGAGCTTCATGAGAGTTGGGGCGAGGGGGACCTCTCCAGCCCGTGATGCAGGATTGCTAGGGGCCCACCAGGTTAGGTCTGTGTAAACGGCTTTTGGAGGCCGCCAGATGCTGGGGAAAGCCTGACCCGCTCCAGCGTGTAAGATGGGGGTACACTTGAAAGGACGGGAACAGGATGCCTAAAAAGATCTTGTGTATCCACTGTCTGGTTGCTTTAAAACCCTACTTTTGTTCTATCAGACTTCTGTCTCTGGGTTTGTTGGGGGTATAGTGGCTGCTTAAAACTGGGTTTTGGTGTTAGATGTGGGAGGGTACTAGGATTAGAATAGTATACTCCCCATACACACACACACCCAGACCTCTTTGAGTAGAGGCGCATTTTCAGTTTGCTGTGGTCCCCTTTGGTCTCACTTGCACCCCTTGGGTGTTCATGAAAGTGATGGTTGCAGCACACCTTCCGAGGTCAGGCGTGCCAGTCTTCCCTTACCTAAATGACTGGCTGTTGAAGGCCAACTCGCGCCAGGCAGTTGTCAATCACCTTCAGACTACGGCGAACCTGCTGTCATCTTTGGGATTCAGTATCAACGTGCCGAAGTCACACCTGACTGCTTCTCAGACACTCCCCTTCATGAGAGCTTTTCTGGACATGGTTCAGTTTCATGCTTTTCCCCTGGGGAAAGAGTCCAGGACATTCAGGCTATACACCAGTCTTTCAGCCTCGGTCCTGGATTTCAGTGAGGATGACTGAGGCTGCTGGGACTGGTGGCCTCTTGCATCCTTCTGGTTGAACACGTAGGTGGCATATGCAGGCTCTGCTGTGGGATCTGAAGTCCCAGTTGGACGCAACATCAAGCACACCTCTCTGATCACGTTCAGATTTTGGTGGAGGCTGCAAAAGATCTACAGTAGTAGTTGCTGGACTGCGATTGGGTCAGCGGCAGACCCCTCTCCCTTCTGCAACCAGAACTGACTGTAGTGACCAATGCTTCACTTCTGGGTTGGGACGGCCAATTGGGAGAGGTGGAGACTCTGGCAGAGTCCTGGCTCCACATCAACCTTCTGAAGCAGAGGGCTATCCGCTTGGCATTGAAAGCCTAATGCAGGTGCTCGCAGACCACACCAGTGCCATGTGCTACTGCAACAAATGGGAAGGGGTGGAGTCACAGACCGTGTGCCAGGAGGACTTGCACCTCTGGAAATGGCTGGACAACCAAATAATTTTCCTGGTGGTGAACCACCTGACAGGACCATTGAATGCCAGAGCAGACAAGCTCAGCCGTCGGCGCCTATCGAATCACAAATGTCAGTTATACCCAGAGGTGGTGCAAAGTCTCTTCCGTGAATGGGGAGAACCTTAGCTCAATCTTTTTGCCAGCGCCTAGGACACGAAATGTCAACACTTCAGCGCGTTGGAGCTTCCAAGCCATTTCTTGCTCTGCGACACGTTCCGCCTCCAGTGGAACTCGGAACTCCTGTTTACCAGTCCTGGCCTAAGTCATCCTAGTGGCTCTGGATTGGACATGGGGAGAAGGTTCTCCAGAACTCCTGGGTTTGAGCATATGTCCTCCTGTGAGGAAATGGCTTTTCACAAGTTCACCCCCAATTGGTGAAATGCATCTGTAGTGCACTGGGCCCTGCTGATCAGGCTTCACTTCATATGCTGTGACCCTTAAAAGTATAAGTTTGAATGGCTTATACCGAATTGACATAAGTTAACTTACGTAGATGTCCCTAGTATATGGTACCAGGGGTACGCAGGGTCTGTAAGATAAGTGTCCCTCGTGTACTAGAACATGGGTTGTTCCACAATGAGTGCAACAAAGGAAAGCATCTCTCCCAGCCTGCCACTGCAGATTTGTAGAGCAGTTTTAAACTGCTAACTCGACTTTGCCACTTACAGTAATGGCAAAGTCCAAAGCTTCCCTTTTAATATATATGCTCACTCCTAAGACATGCCTAACAAGCCCTAATGCAGGGTGCTGTAAATTAAAAAGTAGAACATGTGTTTTTACATGTTATGACAGTAAAAACCCTGAATTGTCATTTTTACTGTGGAAAGGCTAGTAGCCCTGTTGGCGAGTACAGAGTTACAAACTGACAATTCAGCAGTGCTTACTTCTACATGGGACTACTAAATATGATACTTCAATGTATATGAAAAGAATTTGTTGCATTAAGCCCGACTAGATGCTCAAGTCGAATTTAATGTAACTTTTGCACAAATGGAAACTTTTGAAATGTGCTACATTGTTGTTTAAAGTTTTCCCATGACTGTTTACGGTTGCACACAAGTTGGGTTTGGTTTGACTTTACCCTGACTTTGAGGGACATCGACCTCTGTGGCCAAAGTCACCCCATCATGTTTGTGGAATGAGGGGTGTGGCCACAGGAAGGCCCCCATCACTGTCTCAGCATCCTTGAGAATCTTCAGCATCCTGTATCCCTTGCATCAGGACCACTCCATTAAAGTCTATAGCAGTTTGAGCATAAAGCCTGTAACTGGCCTAGAGACTGCTTTGACTGTAAGATAACTGCTCTTCTCAACTTTATTGGTCCCAGAGACTGGCTCCCTGCCACAGATGGTTGCCACAAGGGTGCCTTCATATCTATTTTCAAGGTATTTATTGTGGCTAACCTTAAACTGCGAGTCGCAGTAGAACACAATGATTTATTGTTTCTTTAAAAACTTGTATCTCTGGAACCCTCCGTGGATCTTTTTCATTGAGGTGTCTATTTAAAGATAAAAATACAACCTATTTTTATAAATTGGTGTCACATTTTTATTGTGTTGCTTTTTCCTGAGGACGCACAACCACACTCCATAATACACCACTTTCTTCACACCTCCGATCATGCTGCCCTTCCAGGAGGGACCTGTTGTCACAGCAACAGGGCAAGGTTCTGCACCGAGCCTTCGCAATCTCCACCCTAATGCTTGAAGATTTAGCAGCAACAGCTGAACACCTTAGAACTTCTTCTGAAGTTGGTTGATGTCATCTTGGCAGCCAGATGTCCCTTGCAGAAAACTGTCTACTCCTGTTGTTGGGACAAATTTGTGGTTTGGTGTGGCCCACGTCAGATTGACCCCCTTCAGTCCAAGTTGCCTGACGTTCTCTTGTTTGTTTTGTCGCTTGCCCAGCAAGGTTCTGCTTTGGCCGTGGTTAAGGGTTATCTTTCGGCCTTCATAGCCTGATCAGTCCTCTTTGTTTAAGTCAGTGGCTGTGATGCGATTTCTGTTTCCCTCTTCTGTTGTAATGCCCCAATGGGACCATAATCTGGTCCTTGCTTATCTGATGTGCACTCTGTTCGTGCCGCTTCACAGCTGTCCTTTGCGGCTCCTTGCCATTAAGACTGTGTGTCTCATCGCCATTACCTCAGCACGGTGTGTGAGTGAGCTCCAGGCACTTTGGGGCCGATTCCGATTCGGGCCGGAAATCTCACCGACCGAGCCGGACACGGAGAGATTTCCGACCGAATCGGACCCTAGTAGCCCGACCGAACGAGTACGATGCGCACGTATGCTATCGGACTTGATTCGGTCGGACTCCCATTGAAGTCAATGGGAGCCGGTCGTACAACGCGTACGCGGGCTCCCATTGACTCAATGGGTGCGAGGCGAACAAGGGCGCCCCCTACAGCGGGTACGCGGCGAAGCGACTTGCGCCGTACATGCACAGGTATGGGGGACCCATGGGTCCCCCGTGTGCGACTCGCGTGGCTACGCGTACAGGGGGGTCCGACACGGACCCCCAAAGTGCGGCTCCGACTGCTCTTTGGAGCCGGACTGCGCGAGTCGGTCGGACTGCTCGAGGCGCGCATCGTACTTACCCGGCCGGGGAACGTCTCCATTGCGCGGTGCGAGTCGAGTCCGTGCGAGTTGGTCGGAGCGGTCGGGTTCTGCGAACGAGTCGGTCGGCGATTTCGCGAGCGCACGCATTGTACTCGCTCGCCCGGACGCACGTACGAATCGGTCGGGAAATAGGGCTCCGAATCGGATCCGGTTAAGCCGAATCCGATTCGGTGCCCTACCGGCCGAGATCGGAATCGACCCCTTTGTGTCTCTCCACCGTGCACTACCTTCTTCCCAGACAAACTGGTTCTGCGGATGCAGGCTTCCTTTCTGCCAAAGGTTGTGATACTGTTCCATGTTGGTCAAGCCATCACCCTGCCCGGCGTTCTGTGCTCTGCCTCACCCTTTAAGTAGGAGGAGAGCCTCCATCACTTGGACCGCAAGAGAGCACTGAGCTTCTACATAAATCATAACAAAGACCGCCAGGTGGACGATCAGCTCTTTGTGGGGTTCTCTCGAGCAAAAAAGGCAAGACAGTGCGGAAGAGAAGCATCTCCCACCGGACCGTGCTGTGCTTTAAGATCTACTATGCATTGCCCAAAAAGCAGCCTCCAGAAGGACTGCATGCTCATTCTACCTGGACCAAAGCTGCTACCTTTGCCGTGGCAAAGTGGACTCTCTTTTGTTTGGAAATTTTCCGGGCTGCTGCGTCGATACATCCATGCAACACTATTGCCTGGACAGTCAGGTTTGCCAAGAGGGGGATTTTGCCAGCTCGGTCCTGCAGGACTTCCTGGTTTGAGTCCATTCACAGCCCCACCTCCGAATACGTATTGCTTTGGAATCTATTTAAAAGGTGTGGAATCAGTAGCTAGAAGTCTCTACCAGAAGAGCAAGTTATTTACATCCGGGTATGCTCTTTCTGGTGAAGGCTCTATCTAGCCGCAGATTCCTTACCGACCCGCCCATCCTCTCCGTTCTGTGATTGGACTCTATCCATTAATAAGATCCCAAGTCTAGTAATCTGCACACTGTCTTCCAATTTACTTTTGTGGCGCTGCATCTCTTGTCAGGTTTGAAAGCAACTGACCATGCAGGAGTAGCACCTATATAGGCTCCTCACATCATTTCCGGAACGGAATTAGTGAAGAGCTGCACGTCGCCATCTTCTGGCGCGCAGAGGTATTGCTGAAAAGTTCTGGATCCAGTTTGAAGCCTGGGGAATAATAAAAAAGCGAGGAATCTGCAGCTAGATAGAGTCTCTCCCAGAAAGAGCATTACCGAAGGTAAGTAACTTGTTCTTCCATACCTTCAAGAAACATATTTTTCACAAGCATATTGCACAATGCCACACTTTTTAAGTCTGACCTGGAGACAGCTTTTGCAGTGTTTTCAGCCTGATGTGTTGAGTATTAGAAATTTTTGCAAACATAAATAAATAAATAACTAAATAAAAAAGAAAAGAAAAATCACCTATGGTTTTGTCAGTGCTAGTTTCACTATGTGAATGCAATCGGACTAGAAAAAGAACATGAGAGACAACTTCTTAAAATACCATTAGACATTGTAATTACAAAAATTCAGTCTTAAACCCCAACGATGGATGACAATGCATTTTTTTAAGCGGCAGGGAAAAATGTGGCCCGCTGCGGCAATTCATTTCACAGCATAATGCAAATCAACAATCTTAAACACGAATTTGCAAAGCCAGTAAGTCTCGCCTATGGAAGAGCTATTGGCTTTGCCAATATGTTTTAGCCATGTTGTACACTAAGGTGGCTGCTGCTTAGCATGGCTTAAAGTTAGTGGAGTAAAGGAGACTGGAGTGGAGTTTTGTAAAGTGGAGTAGAGTGGAATGTCGTAAAGTGGAGTGGCATGGAGTTGAGTGGAGTGAAGTGAAGTGTCATGGAGTAGTGTGTTGTGTAGTGGAGGGGGTAGTGTGTCTTAGAGTGGAAGGGTATAAAGTTGAGTGGCGTAGAGTGGAGTGGCATAGATTGTTGTGGAGTTGTGTAGAGCAGAGTGGAGTGGCCTAGAGGGTGTTGCATCGAGTGGAGTAGAGTAGAGCGGAGTAGATTACCGTAGAGTGGAGTGGCACAGAGAGGAGTAGTGTAGGAGAGTGGAATGGCAGAGAGAGGAGTAGAGTGTTGTAGAGTCGAGTGGCATAGAGTGGAGTGGCATAGAGTGTCATAGAGTGGAGTGGCTCAGAGTGGAGTACTGTGCTGTAGAATAGAGTGGAGTAAAGTGGCATAGAGGGAATTGCGTAGAGCGTTTTAGACTGGAGTATTGCTGTAGAGCGACGTAGAGTATCGTAAAGTGTAGTGTAGTAGAGTGGCCTAGAGTGTAGTGAAGTACAGTGGTGCAGAGTAGATTGTCATAGAGGGTATTTAGACAGAATAGCGAAAAAAAAATAT
Source organism: Calotriton arnoldi (assembly GCA_963921515.1). Taxonomy (NCBI): domain Eukaryota; kingdom Metazoa; phylum Chordata; class Amphibia; order Caudata; family Salamandridae; genus Calotriton; species Calotriton arnoldi. The sequence continues at coordinate 318,893 of CAWUFW010002486.1, forward strand.
CCCCATGCCAAAATATTGAGTCTAAAATATCGTGATATGGAAATATCGTCAGCAAGAATATCGATGTCAAGAATATCGATTTTAAGGTAAGTAATATCGTTTTTAAAATATAGAAGTCTTTAATATCATTTGCAAAAATATAGGGGCCCATTACGATGTCGGGCGGAAGCACTACCGCCGTGCTGGCGGATGCAAAAACTACCAGTTACCGCCGGCACGCAGCAGTCCACACGCCCGCCCGATTACGATGCGAAAAGTCAGCCAAACACCGCCGGCAAGCCAGCGACACCGTCCGCCATCAAAGTGCGCCCGTACACGTAGCGGCGCAGCACAACTGACACACACCGTCCGACGAAACACGTACCGCCCGGCGTACAAATTGCGATGCCGCACACAAACTGAACCCACGGCTAAGAGACACCGTACGTCAAACCGAAGCGGTAACACGAACGCCGAGCACGGACACCGAAGAAGCGGCACCCCCGAGCATGAATCCAGCACTGCAGGCCCTCCCTATGCTCTATCTGATGCACCACCAAGGACGCAACGTACCGCGAAGACGCAGGTAGGCACACATACAACAAGTGCACGCAAACAGCGCACACAGTGCAAGGGCGGAAAAAGCGGACAACCCCCCACCCCCGCGTGTACACGACACATATACCATAGCATCCACATATGACACACAGGCCAAATTGTAACATCTCGTAACACATGTGTACACACCACCTGGGACTAGGAATTAACCACCCCGTCACGGCCCCACAGCGGCGATGACGCTGCCACACATGCGCACAACGCAGAGGCCAACCGCAGCGCCATGCATGCGTCGCACACAGACACAGGGACACAACCAAGCAGCACACACACCAGCCCCACCCCGAACGCACATGACACGTGACAGGCCTGCCACAGACATGTCCCCAACGCCCAATTCACGGACAACACCCAACGTCACACAACCGACGCACACATGTCAGTGAAGACACGCAACAGCAGGACACACCCCAGTGTAACAAACATGGCGAAGCACACAGCGGCGGCAACACCAACTAGGAGAAGCAGGGCCCCTTCGGGAAGAGGAACGCCAGTACCACACTGAAACACCCATACCACCCTGCACATATGAACAAGACATACAAAACGGAACACCAAAGAGCCCGGGGACCGACAACAGGTGGCCCAAGAATAACATTCACACACAAGGCCCAACGCAGAGCGGAAAGGCAGCCTGCCGCCCACACAAGGGAGAGCAGACAGCACTGAATGACCTTCCATTCCAACTCCGAAACCACAGCCCTACCAAAGAAGCCGGTGAATACAGCCATTGTCCAATAAAAGACCAACACAGGCATGCAGAGAAGACCGACCACAGGGCAGATAGCGCATATCACAGAAGAACACAACGGACGGGAAAGAATAAAGAAAACACTCCCCCATGTCGGCCCCATGCAAGTTAATTGGAAGGAGTCACACATCACTGACCTTGAACTGTCTGAGAAGCATGTGGGATGAGGGCCCGTGTCCTCCGCACAAGCCAACAGAACACAAGTCCTGTCTCCCTACGACTACACAGAGCTCACAGCAACCTCGGAGCGTGCACATTGCAGACTGCACACACAGCCGGAGCACGCCACCACAACGCACCGCTGCAAAATGGCAACTGCAACACACCTACCCAACTACGCCGGACAGGTCAAGCTGTACAAAACCAACCTGATACATATATTGGGATGCGAACTCCTGTCCCTGCTGAACGTAAGTTACCGACTGACTTACCGCATCACATTGTTCAGCTGCGTCATACCCGTCTTCTACTGTTGGAGGTGTCCCTACCAGCATCCCGTGGAGATGTGTCTCTCCAACCCGGCATGTCTAAAGGCGGACCTGCTACCACTACTCCTCCCTCTGGACGCACACGACAGGGCCTGCTCTGCCTATGGGGGCATGGCGTATGTGGCCAACATCGCACCCGCACTGAAATGGGACCACTGTGCCTCCACACGACGGATCATCGAGCACAGCTACATCGAATGTCACCCAGCATGCCCCATCATGGTCCTCCAAGGGACAACTTACGAACAACACCTTGACAGCCACCATCCGCTACATTGGCTGGCAAACATAAACACCACCAATGACATGGAAGCCCTGCTGGACGGCATCGCATACCTGACAACCTGTAAATTCGTCGGACCCCAACGCAGGTTCCCCGATTGACCTATGATGTCCAACCCCGCACCCATGCTTAGCTTCCGCACGGACTGGCCAGTCACCACCACAACAGCCATACCAAACGACCGGCAACAATTACCACACCATCAACGACATCGCCATGACATCGGATATGACCGGGACATGCACACTGTTCCCCATCACATCCAGGAACACCGCATGCATCGTGGGAGGCAGTGGCATGGGGTCTGTGTATCGCACCCACATGGACGGAACTGCACGAACAACCAGGACACGACATGGATCCAGCGCCCATGGACACACACACCGCTCAGTGGACATGAATAGGTCGCCTGGAGTCTGTGGGTGCTGCACCCCTCCCACCCCCGCCCCGGGAATCCCATACCAGGACCTTTGCACGGACGACAAGTGCAAACAACAACAACACGACCCCAGTGACTGTGACATGTCCAGTAACCACCACATTGCAACAACAAGTGGCACGCCGCTGCATGCACGCAAGCACATGCCCTGATGTCATCTCACATGCACGCGTGCATGAGGAACAACCACAGCAAACCTGTCACATGGAACTGAGATGGACTGTGCCCATGATGCCAAGCGGTCTGGTAGGCTACTTGTATACCGTCTGTGTCAAAGTCCGCAGCTCCGCAGCTATACGTAAATGTACATTAGCACAGCCTTGGCCAAGCAGATGTAACTCTGAAGCCCACATCCCACATGCAACAGCCAATCACATGTAACCCCACACCCTATCCCATTTGTAATCATGCTTAGTATATCCTCAACATGTATTCCGCTGCCAGTAGTGTCCACTATACTGCATCACAGAGGACAGAAGACTCAATATAATGTTTGAAACCAAAACTGTCTCCGCTGACTCATTTCACAAGTACGAATGAGAGAGGATGAGAGTATGTGAAGTACACGGCAGTCGTGACATGACCATGTAGGCCACTGGTATTGGATGTCAACGCAAATGAGTAGCACAACTGTGGAAGACACACATGTGTCGTGTGAAGTCGTATGGACGCAGTGCTCAGGTGGGTGGGTGCGACGGGTAGATGCGCACATGCCAAGTTGTAGCACGCCGTGTTGGGAGGGGTCATGAACAGTATACCACCGCTTCCCTGGGCATTGTGAGAGGACACCTGTCGGGGGGAAAGTGAACACGTGTGTGCACAGCAGCCGGGCACACGAACAATGCGGAACCAGGCGCACACGTCAGCCCACCCTCCGTGGACTAGCTGGATCCTGTTGTGCGCCCGCCATGCCCCTTGACAAGGCACACACAGCCCCAGTCGACCAGGTGTAACCCCAACATAGTCAATCCGCACAGGCGATACAGGGCACGGGATGGCAGTGGAGCATGGTGTGTGAGAGGTCTCCTCGCGCTCCTCCTGGTCATATCACGCAGGCAATAGAACCTCAACGTGTAGCATGGCACAAGTCAAATGGAAGTGTAGGGGGACGCACCTCAGCACGAGCAGCACTGACGTCACGGGAGGTGGCTCGCACCATCCCATCCATTGCCCATTATACCAACCACGCCACATGCCATTGCGACTAAGTGCAAGCGCGTGCGCCACCACCCCGAGCCCTCCCCAGAGAGGCCAAAGAGTGAATGTGTGGGCCATCAGTCACAGACGGACGCGGCCTGGCCGCAAGGGCAGCCACAGCCACTGGGTGTCGCAGGTGGCGGATCCGGAAGGCGAAGACTGTGATGCATAGTCCATGCAGGCCGGGTCTCCATTTGGGGCACCACGCAGGTGGACGGCGTCCCGCCACACATCATACCCTGAGACAGCCCACTCGTGCAACTGGACCCACACATACACTCCTTGCCCTCTCTGGTGCGAGCTTGGGGCTGCCTGTGCAAGCGCTAGCCTCGCAGGTGCACATGCATATTGGGGGAGCGAGGGGAGGACATGAGGGCTGGGGCGAAGATGACTGTATCACTGTCAGTGAGTACAAGGGATGACCCAGATGTGGAAAGGAAGAGACGTGTCCCGTGTGTACTGCAACTAGTCGCCAATCCAACTACCCCCCATGTCCGGAATGTAAGCCCGCACCAAGGCCCGCCCATCCGCCACATCGAATATACCACCAGCACAACAACCTTCCCATTCGAAACACTGACTGGGGGTGGCGACCAGTGAACAAACATGTGTAGCCTACCCACGCGTACATGTGGGCCCTCCATGATCCATGTCACCTGCGGCAAAGTCATGACATGCGCAATGAGGGAAGTGAGGTGAGCTGTCCGCCCCACGCACAGAAGGTGCATCAGCTCCACAGACCCAGCAGCGAGTCCAGCAGGGGTCACATGAGCAGGGGCAGCTGTGCCTGGTGTGAAGGCACATGCACATAGACAGCACAATGTGTAGTCTGCCCACATCTACAGTCCATCATCATGCGGACATAGGAATTGAACACAGGGCAACACATCTTAGTGGGTGCACCCACCGTGACCAACAATGCGCAATGATCGACGTACCCGCCCTGTGCATGGCCCCCCACCCAACGGAGGCACATCCAGTGCCACCATCCCACACACACAAGCCTTCCACGGAACATGCTGTGTCCAATGGGCAGTACAGAGTCAGCGCCCATCTGGTGGATCCTGAACAGGAGACACATGCACATACATGCCAGCTCCCACCATGTACGTCTGCCACCTGGCACGTGCAATGTAACCTCTCACCTGTGACGTGTGACTGCAAGCACACAGCCGTCTTGGCATGGGGCTGTCAATGTGGACACCTGTCAATGTTTCGGTAGGTGTGATCCGTACAGTGCTGTACATAGGGTGCAGTGCTGACACCTACTACTGTCTCATATCCCCTCGTGCCACAGGTCCCACTTGTTTTGGCCGCTCAGCCTGTGCCCACATCGTCGTCGTCGTGTGCCATACTCATCCAGCCTCGGAAGCAGTGCCATGCTCAGCAGACATTCATGTTGCTGTGCCGTCCCTGCTTGACAGCTGGGCTGTGACGCATGTGCTTGCTCAGTCATGTCAGTGATGTGAATGCGAAATTGCTATGTGTTGTGTTGCTTTGACATGTGTCCACTGCCATCTTCCCTAGGCGGAGACCGAACATTGACCGCCCATACCAGTTGCTGGCGGACATGGAAGATACTGAGGTCATAAGGAAGTTTCGGCTGGACAGGCCAACCCTGCATCGACTGTGTGCCATGTTGGAACCCCATCTCCGTCCCCGCAGGGTGTATCCGACAGCATTCACCCCCACGGCTAAGGTGATGGCCGCCATGCATTTCTTCGCCACTGGGTCATTCCAGCACACAGTGGGCAGTGGAGGAGGGATGTCCCAGCCCATGTTCAGCAAGGTGCTGAGGGATGTACTGGCAGCCATGATGCTGTACCGAAACAGGTACATCAGATTCCCCAGGGCTCGTGAATTGGCGGCAGTGAAGGGTGCATTCTATGCCCTTGGCAGGATCCCACACGTCGTTGGTGCCATTGATTGCACACATGTTGGCCTTGTTCCACCACAGGCCACTGAGCACCTGTACCGCAACAGGAAGCACACGCACTCCCTGAATGTGCAAGTGGTGTGCCTTGCGGACATGGTGATAACCCACGTGTGTGCAAAGTTCCCAGGCTCGGCCCATGACGCACACGTAATGCGCAACAGCATCTTGCCACGACTGATGTCCAATCTGCAACAGGATCGTGGCTGTATTGTCGGTGAGTATGTGGAGTGGTGTAGCGTGCTGGTTGTGCGATGCTGTCCCCTGTCCAGTTGGAATAGCAACGGTTCTCTGTGTCCCTCACACCCAGGTGACTCTGCGTACCCAAATGGGGCATGGCTGCTCAGTCCATTGAGGAATCCTCGCACCCCAGCAGACGATCGCTACAATGAGGCACATGGGAGGACCAGACGTGTGGTCGAGCGTACCTTTGGCCTCCTCAAGTCCAGGTTCAGGTGCCTGGACCGCACCGGGGTGCGCTGGCGTACTCCCCACAGAAGGTGTGCCAGATAGTGGTGGCGTGCTGCATGCTGCACAATCTGGCCATTCGGAAGCAGATCCCCCTCATTGTGGATGACGGAGATCAACCAGGGCCCCAGCCCGCAGACCAGGACAGCTCGAGTGAGGAGGACAGCAGAGAGGAGGAAGCTGGGAATGTGCGCCAGCAGCTCATCGCCCGCTACTTCACTTGACGGTTAGTGTCCATGTACGACGGCTGATGTGTCTGTATTTGTGCAGGTGTGTGTGTGCTGTGTCAGGGTGGCCTTTTGTTCACTGCGTGCTGTGTGTCAACGCTCCATGCCCAGGTTAGTATGCCACTGATGGTGGCTGTGGCATTGTGCCCTATTGCTCTGTGCGATGTGTGTACATTGCTTGTAGTTGTTGACATGTACTGTGTGATGGGTGTGTGACACACTCATTGAATGTGCTCCTGTTCTGTCTCCCACCCCTAGGTCCCTACAGGCCCTCTGGTTCCATTGCCATGCCACGCATCAGGTGCCGTTCCGCTCAAGGTGGCCGTTGTATTCCGTACAATTAAAACACAGGGCACAGACAGCAGTTTGTGGAAGAGGTGCATTTATTTCAAACTGTGACATGTGATTGTGTGTAAGGTGATGACAGAAGTGGTGCGTGCAGTGACAATGAGCTGTCGGTCATGGCTGCGTGATGCTCAGGGTGTACCCACTGGTTCTATGTCCATAGTCCAACACACACATGCCATCCAGATGGCTGTGTGGAGTGGGATCGTAGTCCAAGTCAATGCAGTGGGTGGTCAAGGAAGGCTGGCTGGCTGCCTCACTTGCGTCTGGAGCGTGCGAAGTCCTCCCGGGAGATCTGTTTCCGCTTCGGACGGCCCCTTCCACGTTTGCGAGGGGGATGCCTGCTTGCGACCTGCTGGTGGTTGAGGTGTGCTCACTGGCTGTGGACGCAGGGGAACTGGACACTGCTGCTCGACCCTGCGCCCCGGCAGGTGGTGGCGGAGGGGAGCTGCTGTCCCTGGCTGTGACCTCACCGCCACCACCAGCTGGCCCATGAGGTCCACGAGTTGGCCCATACGGGCGTCCATGGACCTCAGCACCCCCAGCACCTCACGCGTGTCTGTAGCTGACCTGGCCCATTGTCCTTGGGCCTCTTCATAGGCCCCAAGGACTCTGGCCATTTGAGGCAGGGCATGGCTCCCAGGGGAGGCTGGCGTTTCCCTGACCCTGCTCCTCCTACCAGTCCTGCTGCCACCGGCCTGCCCACTAGCCACATTGCTCACCACGGTCCTCGCCCTGGCTCCCAGGGTGGATCCAGTCGTCCGGGCCACCACCTGCGCTTGGGCTGGGGCCAGCGAAGACGTGGTGGCGGTTGCGGCAGTGGTAGTGGCCGCAATGACCGTGGGTGTGGCCGCAATGCCCGTGGGTGTGGGCGCAATGCCCGTGGGTGTGGCCGCAATGACCGTGGGTGTGGCCGCAACGACAGTGGCAGCAGGGGGCTGGGAATGTTCAGCAGCCATGGATGATGGGTTGGTGGGTAGGAGGGGTCCTGGGGAGCGGCTGGGCCCTGCCACACTAGATGGGCCTGCTTGGTGGTCCGTGTCCGAAGAGGAGGACAGATCCTCCACATCCGTGTGTCCTCGTTGGGGGCTTGTAGGCTGGCTGTGCTGGCTGCTGTCTCCATCCCCAGCATCCAGCAGTTCGTCACCTGTGGAGAGAATGAGATTTGTTATTGTGTTGCACCTGGCGAAGTCTGTATTGGTTGTCTGACATTCTCCGTTCGTGCACTCTCGTGCACGTGTGTCCCGGAGGCGGGTGTGTGGCTGTACAATCTGTTGTTGTGTGTGCTTGGCAATGGGACTGTGTGCTGTGCACATGTGGCATGGGACGGATTGGCTATGCCGATGGGTGTGTTGCTGTGCTCCTACTTATTGTGACTCTGGTGTATGCGGGCTCCAGGCCCATCCTGGGTCTGGTTTGTACTTTGCTTTTGGGGTGCATATGGAACGCTTAGGAACGCATTTGGCAACATGGGGGTCATGCCCCAGGAACGCATTTGGGATGGAATATGCTTTTGGTGTTCAAATGGGACTCTTAGGAACGCATATGGCAACATGGGGGCATGCCCCGGAAACGCATTTGGGATGGAATATGCTTTTGGTGTTCAAATGGGACTCTTAGGAACGCATATGGCAACATGGGGGCATGCCCCGGAAACGCATTTGGGATGGAATATGCTTTTGGGGTACATGCTGTGAGCCATGGGTGCCGAACGTGACATGTGTTGTGGCAGCATGACAGTGCATGGTCTGAGGTGTGTGCATGCCTGACATGCCCTGCATATTTGCTGTCTGTTATGATTACTGGACATGGCATTGGACGCGTCGTTATGAGTGAGTGATGGTTGTGTGCCACCCGACGTATTGCAGTTGTCCCATCTCCTTGGTGTGCGTGCTGCCCTGTGCCATGTGCATCACTGCAGTGCTCGGGGGGTGTGGCCCATGTTGTGTGTTGTTGCTCACAGTGTGGCGTGCGCTTCATTGACTTCTGGCACATGGTTGGTCATGGGCATGTATCTTAGCGTGACTGCTGTATGTGTGGCAGCTGTGCGGATGACATGCCTTTCATGAGACTGGGGCTGACGGATGGGATGGATGGTATGTTGTATGTGCATGGTGTGTCTGTGTGTTTGATGGGTTCAGTGGTGTTCGTGTGCATTTATGTTGTTCCGCTCTGTTGCGTCTAGTGTTGTTTGTCTTACATAGGCGTAGTTGTGGGGTGTGTGGTTGACAGGCAGTAGGGGCTACATGGACAGGACTTCAATGGTGTTTCGGTTGTGTGTGATGGGTTGCACAGTGGCTGCCGTGTGGTACTATATTCAGTGTGGCTTGTGCATGCAGACGTGGCTCCTTGGGTGTTGCTGTGTCTGTGATGGGTCATGTGGGGTGTGAGTCTGTGGTTCATGTCCGTGTGCACATTGTTCACTTGTTCGTGACAGTGGGCGGTGCTGCGTGTTCGTCTGCTACGTAACATGTCCCATGTGTTGGTCGTGTTACGGTCCTCATGCCTCCAGTAATCCAGCCCTGTCCAGTTTCCCACCTGCAGGTTGTTCGTGCGTGCACTGTACTGGATGCCACATGGTTCTAAGCGGGGGTGCTCCATGTTGCAGGTCTGTGGGGGTGGGGGCGGTGTTGTGGGTCGTGGTGATGGCTGGACACCCACTGACACCGATTGTTGTGGACCGTGATGTCTACCTTTCGGCTGTCGGTGTGCACTGCGGTGGCTGACACGTGGGTGTAGGGTGTGGGGGATGCTCCTCCTTGCTGTGCTGTGGGACTAGGGGCCTGGTGTGTGTTGTACTTGAGCTGTCCACCCTCCCACCCACTGCACTTTGTGTTCCTGCCACTTACCTGTTACTTGTCGGTTAGTGCAGCTATGGCGGACACATGGGTGTGGTGGGTGCTCGTTGTGGCGCTTCTGGCATACTTGGGGACCTGTTGGTGGTTACGTGGCTGGCTGAGTGTACACATGCCCCCACGTATCTTACAGTTGTTAGGTTTGGGCTGTGTGTGGTGGTGTCTGTTGCATGTGTGTGTGATGTGTTGTGTATTGTGTGCTGGACATGGGGGTGTTTGTCCCTGGGAGCTGTGGCATGGTGGTAGTGCATGTGAGTACATAGCGGTGTGCTGGTATACATTAGTTTGTACTTACCAGCCTCCACTCCCCTGCTAATCCGGCGAGGATCTCCGGATGTATAATGACTCGCACCTTCTCCTCCCACGCTTTGAAGGTCTTGAAGAGCGCGGGATTCCCTCCGCCAGTGACGGCAGCCAGCTCTCTGTTCTTGCTCTCCTTCTTCTTGACCAGGCTCTTGACGTCATTCCACCGTTTGTTGATTTCAACTCTGTTCCTGGGCAGGGTCCCGACTGCATTGACCTGGTCTACGATCCGGTTCCACATTCTGTTTCTGGTGGCTAGTGGTGTGTGCTGGACCAGATTCCCATAGATTTGTGGGTGCACCTTGATAATCTCGTCGACCATGACCGTCAGCTCAATGGGCGTGAACTTGGGCATTCTTTGTGGTGCCATGGTGTTTGTGGTGCTGGTGCGGTGTGTGTTGTGTAATGTGCAGGGGGTTTGTGGTGCCGGTGTTTGGTGGTGGTGGTGGTGGTGGTGGTGGTGGTTGTGATGTGTGCGTTTCTGTGGTGTGCTGCTGTCCTTGCTGTGTCACTGTGTCCTCTCCTCTCCTCTCTGGTTTGCAATGTTACAAGGGGTTGTGGTCTGTGGGAGTGCTGCTTTTGTACTTACCTATGTGGGTGTGTCCTCATGGTCTGTTGTTTTCAGGTGTGTTGTGTCTGGTGTTCTGGCCTTTGTATTTTTTGTTTGTCCAGGGGGGTGTTTTCGGGATGTGTACTGTGCTTGTGTATTTGTGCGTGCCTTGCTGTGTGGACTTGTTGGCCATGTTGTGTGCGATTGTTTTTGTCAGCGGATGTTTTCTGTGCAGGGACGTGGGCGCCATGGCTTCTGCCGTGTCAATTCTCATCGGCGTTGTTTGCGCTGGCGGGCGGTATATTTGTGGTTTACCCGCGCTCATGGCGGTGCGATCGTAATTTCACGTGCGGTGTGTCGGCCGTGAGGGCGGGCGGTTTTGTGTTGTCGTGCGTGTTTCCGTCCGTGGCGGGCGGTTTGACTCCGACTCGGACGAGGGCGGGCGGTATCTTGTGTGATTTTTCCGCCGATGGCGGTTTTCGGTTTGTGTCATCGTAATGGCGTGGTCGGTGTTCAGACGGTGTGTGCGGGCGGATTTTTGCCGCTTTCATGGGTGGCGGATTTTTTTACGCCCGGTATCGTAATGGGCCTTATAGTTGTTTAAAATATATTTTTTTAATTAGTGTTATGTATTTTAGTATATATTTTAAATGTATGTGATGTAATTTTTTTGTATAAGTATTGTTTATGTTTTTTAATATATGTGTGACATTGTTAGTAGTTATTAAATTTAATTTAATGAAATTTTGTGTTTTTTTAGTTCCGTAGTGGATTGTGGTTTTATAGGGGAATATGGGCGAGAAGTAATTTAATTATAATAAGTGAATGATTATTTTCTATTTAATAATATTTAATTGATATTTAATTGTGTTAATCGTGCTTTTAATTTTTTGGGGGGACATTTTATGTGTGGGTTGTGGGGTTTATAGGGGTAAAGGGTGTGAAGAAATTTATTTTTTAATTAATAATTAGTTGTAATTAATATTAATGAATTGATAATTAATTGTGTAATTTGTTTTAGGCACGGGTTGTGGGGTTTATAGAGGTAAAGGGTGGGAAGTAATTTATTTTTAATTAATTATCAATTAGTTGATAATATTAATTAATTAATAATTAATTATGTTAATTGTCTAATTCCATTTTTTTAGGTGCAGGTTTTGGGTTCATAGGGGTAAAGGGTGGGGAGTAAATTAATTATAATTAATTTATAATTTATTGTTAAATACTATTAGTTATTTAATTGAAAATACATTTTAATTGTGTAATTAATTTTTGTAAAGTTTAATTTTAGGTGCGGGTTGTGGGGATTATGGAGGTAAAGGGTGGGAAGTTAATTAATTTTACTTAATTATAATTTCGTTTTTAATTAATAATATTTGTTTAATTGATAATTAATTATGTTAATTGTGGAAATAAATTAATTATTTTAGATGTGGGTTGTGGGTTTTGTAGGGGAATGGGGAGGAAGTAAATACATTTTAAGCAATTAATAATTATTTTATTAATTAATAATTATTAATTTACTAATTAATTTTGTTAATTGTGTAAATAGTTACTTGTTAAATGTTATAAGTGTGTTTTGTGGGGGTATATTTTGGAAGTACATTAATTATAAATCATTAATAATTAATATTTAATTAATAGAAATTAGTTTGTTGATGAATATTTATATTAATAGTGTAAATAATGTTTTAGGTGCAGGTTGTGAGTTTTGTGGTATTATAGGGTGGGAAGTAACTAAACTAAATTTATGAATTAATTAATGTTTTTGTTAAAATAATTTCTAAATAAAAATATTTATTTGTATGAAAATTATTTTTGTATTTTATTTATAATAATATTTGTAGGTATTTATATGTATTTAACATTGTAATATGTTTTTATTTTTTTAAGTGTTTAATATTAAATATATTTGTATTTTATTTTTCAACATATTTACATTTTTTTAATTTACTTTGTTTTTAAAATAATTTTATTTTGTTGAAGATATTTTGTTTGTTTTTAATGTTGAACTGAGTGGGAATAGTAAATTTTACCCCTCCACTATCCAACACTTTCCCTACTGTCGCATTTATTGGAGTGGGAATAGCAAATGTTGCCCCCTCCGCATTCCAACACTTTCCCTACTGTTGTACTGACTGGAGTGGGAATAGTAAATTTTACCCCTCCGCTATCCAACTCTTTCCCTACTGTTGCACTTATTGGAGTGGAAATAGTAAATTTTACCCCTACTCAATCCAACACATTCCCTACTGTTGTACTGACTGGAGTGGGAATAGTACATTTTATCCCTCCGCTATCCAACACTTTCCCCACTGTTGTAGTGATTAGAGTGGGAATAGTAAATTTATCCCTTCGCACTACAACAGTTTTCCTACTGTTGTACTGGCTGGAATGGGTACAGTAAATATTACCTATCCGCAATCCAACGCTTTTACTACTGTTGCGTTTATTGGAGGGGGATTTGTAAATTTTAACCAGTTTAATTATTTTTGCATTGTGTGACGTGGGAGTAGTGCATTTTTTATATATTTATTTTAATAGTTTGCGTAGTTTGGTATAAAGTGTAGTGGGAACAGTATATGTATTACATTTTATATTTCATAATTTATTTTATGCTATTATTTATATTATCATGTTTTTGTTTATTTAAAATTATTATATTGTTAATTATTAATATTTTTAATGTGTAAAATAATGTTTACTAAATTTAAAGAATTTGAAGTTGTTTTAAAAAAGCTTTTAACATCTTTTTATTTTATTAACTTCACATACTAGCAAAGAGTTACAAAGTACAATTGTCAGTTGGTCAGAGCGTCCCAGCAATTAGACATTGTTCAAATAAATAGGTCGGGAAGTGGTATAGGTGACATGAATGATGTATCATAGAGCAATCCCCTCTGCAAAAGTAAGAACCATACAGATACACAATGCCTGCTCTCCAATGGATCCAGCCATGCTGAAGAGTAGGAGGACCTAAATAATGACATTTATCATACTCTACAGTATGGCATAAAAGAAAGTACATTAAACGTCTGGTGTCTCCTCCCGCTCTCCCTCGGTCTCACCGGTTTCCTTTCCCACCAAATAAGCCTAATATGGGCCCCAAATAATCTTGGGACAACTCCGCGGGGGAAGGAGAGCATTGTACACATCGGACTGCTGTATGTAAAAAGCCTTTTTATACACACAAGTTCCTGACCGTCAACTTAGTACTGCTGTTTATTGATTAAACAGGCTAGGCCATTATCTAATTCAATTGGTTTTTAGTAATTTATTTACTTTTTCTTTATGCCATTTTTAGGTCTCGCCTGAGCCAGCGCACATGCGTTGCTCTGGCGAGACTTTTAGTAAGCGGGTTTTGGAAGTGCAAACAGTGGCTTTTGCTGCGGACTAGCCTGCGTTCACGCGAGCGTGCACGCGCGATCAGGCGCCATATGGCTTCCCTCGCCATCTGGACGCTCGCGTGAACGCAAGCTGGTCGCCAGCAAAAGCCACTGTCTGCACTCCCAAAACCCGCTTACTTTCACTTTCACGGCTGCGCGGCCGTGTCAGTTTCACGGCCGCGCGGCCAATGCTTGTTCTCAGTTTGTTTATAAGTTAGTCAAAAGTTCTGGATGCAGCCGGACAGTGCTCAGACATTTTGCACCGGGTTAAACAGTATGAATGTGAATCTAGGAAATCCTTCCCAGGTACTGCTGTGCGCTCTTGAGCTGACTGGCTCAATTATGTTTTACGTATCCCTTGAAATAACGAATGGCTCTTGTAAGCGTTAGTGGTGAAAAGTGTTTCGTTTTGTTGATGCACATAGTCTCTGACGCATTTCATGTAAGGATTTTAGAATTTGTATTGTTGAATGAAGTCTGAATTGCCCACGTACCCATCGACTGCTTCTATCACGAGTATTTATGCAAACATCGGTGACGTCATTAAATAAGCTTATGTAGCATCTATATAACACACACTTTAAAGCAAGCATTATGAAACACACAACCACACACACAACCAACCACACACACAACCACACCCACACCCACAACCAGACACCCACAACCAGACACCCACAACCAGACACCCACAACCACAACCAGACACCCACAACCACATACAACCACATACAACCACACACACAGACAAAACCACATACAACCACAACCAGACACCCACAACCACATACAACCACATACAACCACACACACACACAAAACCACATACAACCACACACACACACAACCACACACACAGCCACACACACAACCACACAATCACACACACAATCACAACCACACACAGCCACACACACAATCACACCCACACACAACCACACACAACCACACACACAATCACACCCACACAATCACACCCACACACAACCACACACACAATCACACCCAGCCACACACACAACCACACACAACCACACACAACCACACACACATTCACACCCAGCCACACACACAACCACACACACACAAAACCACACACACACACACAACCACACACACACACAACCACACACACACACAACCACATACAACCACACACAACCACAACCACACACACACAATCACACCCAGCCACACACACAACCACACCCAGCCCCACACACAACCACACACACAACCACACCCAGCCCCACACACAACCACACACACAACCACACCCAGCCACACACACAACCACACACACAACCACACCCAGCCACACACACAACCACACCCACACACAGCCACAAACAACCACACACAACCACAAAACCACACACACAACCAAACACACCCAACCACACACAACCACAAAACCACACACCCAACCACACACACAACCACACAACCACACACACAACCACACAACCACACACACAACCACACACACAACCACACACACACACAACCACACACACAACCACACACACAACCACACACACAACCACACACACAACCACACACACAACCACACACACAACCACACCCACACAACCACACACACAACTACCACACAACCACACAACTACCACACACACAACTACCACACAACCACACACACAACCACACACACAACCACACATACACACACAACCACACACACACAACCACACAACCACACACAACCACACACAACCACACACACAACCACACACACAACCACACACACAACCACACACACAACCACACACACAACCACACCCACACACCACACCCACACACAGCCACACACACAACCACACACACACAACCACACACACACAACCACACACACACAACCACACACACACAACCACACACACAACCACACACACACAACCACACACAACCACACCCAGCCACACACACAACCACAGCCACACACAACCACACACAACCACAAAACCACACACACAACCAAACACACCCAACCACAAAACCACACCCAACCACAAAACCACACACACAACCAAACACACCCAACCACACACATAACCACACAACCACACACACAACCACACACACCCACACACACACAACCACACACACACACAACCACACACACAACCACACGCACACGCACAACCACACACACACAACCACATACAACCACACACACAACCACACACACACAACCACATACAACCACACAGCCACACACAACCACACACACAATCACACCCACACACAGCCACACACACAACCACACACACACAACCACACAACCACACAACCACACACACAACCACACACACAATCACACCCAGCCACACACAACCACACTCAGCCACACACACAACCACAGCCACACACAACCACACACAACCACAAAACCACACACACAACCAAACACACACAACCACAAAACCACACCCAACCACAAAACCACACCCAACCACAAAACCACACACACAACCAAACACACCCAACCACACACATAACCACACAACCACACACACAACCACACAACCACACACACAACCACACACACAACCCCACACACCCACACACACACAACCCCACACACACACAACCCCACACACACACAACCCCACACACACAACCACACGCACACACACAACCACATACAACCACACACACAACCACACACACAACCACACACAACCACACACACAACCACATACAACCACACAGCCACACAGCCACACACAACCACACACACAATCACACCCACACACAGCCACACACACAACCACACACACAGCCACACACAACCACACACACAGCCACACACAACCACACACACACACACAACCACACACACACAACCACACACACACAACCACACACACACACACACATAACCACACAACCACACACAACCACACACACAACCACACACACACACAACCACACACACAACCACACACACAACCACACACACAACCACACACACAACCACACACACAACCACACACACAACCACACACACAACCACACACAACCACACACACACACAACCACACAACCACACACACACACAACCACACACACACAACCACACCCACACACAACCACACAACCACACAACCACACACACAACTACCACACAACCACACAACCACACACACACACACAACCACACACACACACAACCACACACACACACAACCACACACACACACAGCCACACACAACCACACACAGCCACAACCACACACACACACCACACACACACAACCACACACACACACAACCACACACAACCACACCCACACACACAGCCACACACACAACCACACACACACAACCACACACACAACCACACACACACAACCACACACACACAACCACACACACACACACAACCACACACACAATCACACCCAGCCACACACAACCACACCCAGCCACACACAACCACACACAACCACAAAACCACACACACAACCAACCACACACAACCACAAAACCACACACACAACCAAACACACCCAACCACACACATAACCACACACACCCACACACACACAACCACACACACACACACAACCACAGGCACACACACAACCACAGGCACACACACAACCACAGGCACACACACAACCACACACACACAACCACATACAACCACACACACAACCACACACAACCACACACAACCACACACAACCACACACAACCACACACAACCACACACAACCACACAGCCACACACAACCACACACACAATCACACCCACACACAGCCACACACAACCACACACCCACACACACATAACCACACACACATAACCACACACACACAACCACACACACATAACCACACAACCACACACACACACACAACCACACACACAACCACACACACACACACAACCACACAACCACACAACCACACAACCACACACACACACAACCACACACACACACAACCACACACACACAACCACACACACACAACCACACACAACCACACACAACCACACACACAATCACAGCCACACACAACCACACATACAACGACACTCACAATCACACCCACACACAGCCACACACAACCACACACACACAGACACACACACAACCACACAACCACACACAACCACCCCCACACACAACCACACACACAACCACACACACAACCACAGCCACAACCACAGCCACAACCACACACACACCCACAACCACATACAAACACACACACAATCACACCCACACACACAACCACACACACAACCACACACACAACCACACACACAACCACACACACACACAGCCACACACGCAACCACACACGCAACCACACACACACAACCACACACACAACCACACACACAATCACACCCAGCCACACACAACCACACACACAACCACAGCCAGCCACACACACAACCACAGCCAGCCACACACACAACCACAGCCACATACAACCACACACAACCACATACAACCACACACAACCACAAAACCACACACACAACCAAACACACCCAACCACACCCAACCACAAAACCACACACACAACCAAACACACCCAACCACACACATAACCACACAACCACACACACACAACCACACAACCACACACAACCACACAACCACACACACAACCACACAACCACACACAACCACACACAACCACACACAACCACATACAACCACACAACCACACACACACAACCACACCCACACACAGCCACACACAACCACACACACAGACACACACCTCACAACCACACAACCACACACACACAACCACACACAACCACACACACAACCACACAACCACACACATAACCACACAACCACACACACACACACAACCACACACACACAACCACACAACCCCACACACACAACCACACACACACACAACCACAACCCCACACACATAACCACACAACCACACACACAACCACACACACACAACCACACACACACCACACACACACAACCACACACACAACCACACACACACACAACCACACACAACCACAAACACACACCACCACACACACAACCACACCCAGCCACACACACAACCACACCCACACCCAGCCACACACACAACCACAAAACCACACACACAACCAAACACACCCAACCACACACACACACAACCACACACACACACAACCACACACACACACAACCGCACACACACACAACCGCACACAACCACACACACACAACCACACACACACAACCACACACACACAACCACACACACACACACACACACAAGTTTCTTGTTTGAAGATGTTACTCTCTCCTGCGCACCCCACTTCTGTACTAAGGTTACGAGTGACCTGGCACCCGCCTTTCAGAGGTTATTTCATCCATCCAAGTCTGACCTGGCACTGGTGCGTCCCAGCCTTGCACACACTGGGTGATAATCTCCGCACCTCCTTCTAGACCCCAGCTCACTACTGTTTGCAGTCTGTCACTCACCCCTCACCTCCCTGGCACTCACCCTTCACCCCTCAGGCCTGGCAGTCACTCCTCGCACCTGGCACTCACCCTTCTCCCTCTCTGGCACTCAGCATTGACTCTCCGTGACACTCAACTGTCACCTCCCTGACACTCACCCATGTCCCTCCTGGCATTCACTACTCGCCCCCTTGGTACTCACCCTTCACCTCCATGGCACTCACCCTTCACCTCCATGGCACTAGCCCTTCATCTCCATGGCACTAGCCCTTCATCCCCCTGGCCTGGCAGCTAACCTTCACCCCTTGCACTCACCCTTCCCCTCCCTGGCACTCACCCTTGACCCTCCTGACTCTTACGTCTCATCTCCCTGCCACTCACCCTTCATCTCCCTGGCACTCACCCTTCATCCCCCTGACCTGGCACTCAACCTTCACCTCCGTGGCACTAGCCCTTCACCCCCCTGGCCTGGCAGCTACCCCTCACCCCTGGCACTCATACTTCCCCTTCTCGGCACTCACCCTTCCCCTCCCTGGCACTCACCCTTGACCCTCCTGACTCTTACGTCTCATCTCCCTGGCACTAACTCCTCACCTCTCTGGCACTCACCCTTCACCCCCATGGCCTGACAGTCACCCTTGTCCCTCCTGGCATTCACTCCTCACCTCCCTGCCACTCACCCTTGACCCTCCTGGCACTAGCCCGGTTTCCCCCAAGAACAAAAAATAACAAGCACTGGCATAGCCAATAGGTCTCGCCTTTGGGACCTTATAAGTGTTTAGACATGCAACAGTTAATGTTGTTGCACCAAGGATATTGTGCTGCATAACTAAATACTTAGAAGGTCCCAAAAGCGAGACCTATTGGCTATGCCAATGCTTGTTTTTTTAGCTCATTCAAACATTATTGAAACAAGTCTTTCCAAAAGACAGACCACATAAAACATTAAACATATATACATACTGTGTTCAACATTTAGAATTAGACATACATTATATACAAAGTACAAAACGACATTGCACTTGAACCAATCAATTTTGAACTCAACAGCCAATAGAGTAATTATTTAAAGGGAATTCATCACAAATACTACAAAGGCTGTTGCCTGCTGGGTACTCATTTTGAACGTCTGACGGGCATAAATTATTTCAAACACAATGCTCAACGCAGACAAACATTATTCATGAATTGTGATATCCCAGTAGAAGTAAATGCCAACGCGTTTCGAGCCCCTAAACAGTATTTGGGGTTCTCTTCAGGGCTTGTGACTGGATAAAATCTGGAATTTAAGAAATCCAGGAACATTTAGTTATAATTTATCAACTCTCTCTTAGTCATTTCTGAGTACTACATTCTATTCTCAATGACGTAAAAATTGGTACCTGTTTTGAAAGCCTGTGACACCAGGTCTTCTTTGTGAGTTAAGGATTGGTATACACTTTGGTAGTTTTCAATAACTGGTTACTGTTCTGCATATAGACAGAAAACCATGCTTTAGATTTATGGCTGTTTACAGGGTTGGAGGCTGTACTGTTTTTTAATAATTAAAAAACAAACGAAATGTGCGCAAAGTAGTGTTACTAAACTTACATTCGACTTCTTTCTGTTCGAATACGCCGAGTCAATGAAAGGCGCAGCAAGCCATTACTGTTTGTTATAGAAAGCTTGACTAATTCCGTGTAGCCGCTCCGCAGTCTCGAGTCGCGATCAATTTGGACTTTGTTTCAAATCACTGAAATACAAATGGTCTCACTATCAGTGATACATTGTTACCGCGTGAGATTTTAATCTGTTTGAGGCTACCGCGGCAGCGTTTAACTCACTTGTAGCTGTAACTTCTCATTCTCCTGGCGTGGTAGATCCTTCCGCGCTGCTATGGCCCGCATTTCCGGTTTGGCTGCCTTTAAACCTTCCAGTGTAACAATTAATTCTGGGCTTCGTAGTTTACCACAGATGCCTCAATAAAATATACGAATTAAATGGTGATGCAAATTGTCTGGTGACAGCATATGTTTGAAACTTTGGATTCTTTAGGCTGATATTATTATGAAGAGTCCAGTTCTTTGACTTATAAATTAGGTTGCGCTCATTCGGTATTTTTACGTTGGTATTAGTATGAAGAGATCAGTTCATTGACAAAAGTATTCAGATGAGCTCATTAAGTCATACAATGACGTTTAGAGTTACGTTCTCCCTATTTCTGACATTTCATTGAGACCATGCACTGTGCTGTTAAATTTCAGAATTAAATATGCCTCTTTTCTTAGAAGTGCTGTTTCGGTTTCTCCTCCTCTTAAATTGGGCTTTATGACACATAATACTGTCCATCTAAAGTCTCGTTCACTGTGATTCATTTCAACAAAATGGCTGACCATGGGGGCAGTGGCTACTTTTGTTTTAATCCTCGACCTGTGTTGCACCAGCCTTTGTCTTATTTCCTGGTTGGTTTTTCCTATATACAGTTTCTGGCAAGGACATATCACTGCATATATGACGTTTTTTGTTTTGCCGTTTGAGAAATCTTTCTGTGTCCATCTGATGTTGTGATGTACAAATTCAGAACCTTCAATTGTTGTGTCACTTACTGAGCAATTACCACACTTATGGTGTCCTACAATGGGTTTCCAGTTCCACTGAGATAGCAAGTCCCTTTCCTTGGTTGTGGGGGCAATCTCTGCACGACCAATTTGCTGACCTATGCTGGTGTTCTTTCTAATGGCAAATAGAGGTGGTTGTAGTGGTTGCTCCATGTTTTTTAACAGGTGCCGGTTTTGAAGTATAATCTGGTGGAATTTGTTCGTGTGGGGACCAAATGTGGAGACACAGACCAACTTATCATCGAGTTGTTTTTCTTTCTTGAATAATAAGCATTCTCTTGGTGTATAATGAGCTCTTTTCATAGCATGTTTAAGCAGCTTTTTGGGGTACCCGCGTTTTTTCAATTGATCTTGGAAAGCTCCTGCGTGTACATCGTAGTCTTGTTGGCGCGTACAGTTTCTTCTTATCCTCAGCAGTTGTCTGTATGGTAAATTATCCTTCAGACTGCGAGGGTGGAAGCTCTTGTAGTGTAGAATGGTATTTCGATCTGTTGGTTTCTTGTGCAGAGTTGTGATCAAAGTATTTTGAATATTTTTCACTTCCACGTCAAGGAATGTAAGACTATTTGTGCTCTTGGCGAGGGTAAATTGAATGTCTGGATGTCTGAAATTCACCCATTGGAAAAAGCTATCCAATTCTTGTTCCGTGCCATCCCAGAGGCACCAAATATCATCTATATAGCGGTACCACTGTTTCAGGTGTTTCAGATGAGGGTTGTTATTAAAGATGTATTTGTCCTCGAATTGTGCCTTGTACAGTATGGCCATCTCCGGAGCGAAGGGACAACCCAAAGCAGTCCCCTTTGTTTGGACATAAAATGAGTCTTCAAATTTAAAATAGTTTAAAAGCCAGCGTCGGGAGCATGGCAACGGGGACACTGCTGAATCGCGTAGGCCATATCGGTGCAATCTCTCAGGTGTATAGAAAACACAATTTATATATTTAAAGTGTATGATGCGATGCATACTATTAAGGGAGATCTCTCCTGTCCTAGTGCAGCAGTATTGCCATGTTTTATCGTCTATGGTCACCTCGAGGTCTCTCTGCCAGTCTATCCGTGCCTTAAGCATTGCCGGGCGTCTGGCCTCTTGAGCGAGGACATAGAGCCTGGAGATCAGTTTCCCTGGGATATTGTTTTGAAACAGGAGCGATAGTGCAGGAATCCCGCATCTCATCTCCCAGGAGGTCCCGCAAGGCCCGGTGGACCATGAAGTACTGGAAACTAGTTAGGGCTGTCCGTCCAGACGCTTCTTGGACCACTGTGTCCTAACTCCTGACAATGCCGTTGTCGAAGAAGTCTCCCATTTTGCGTATGTCTAGTGTATGTAGGGCTTTAGTAACTGCCTTATTCCTCCCCACTGGGAACCATGAGCACCACTCTGTCATAATATGGGGTGAGTACATTAGGGAACCTGATTGCTTTTCCAGCATTCTGCGCCAGGCCCAACCGTAGGGTTCTTGGAATCAATTGTACTATGTTGTCTGGTCGGCTCCCGAAACAGGGTGTGTGGGAGGGTATAAGGAAGGGCGGCTTCACTTGCTACATACAAGTGCGGCAGATCTGACGGACCGTGTAGCCAGTAATGGGCATGTGAACACTGCGCCGCATAGTAATATCGTTCAAATTCTGGTGCGTTCAAGCCTCCCACATCATATGGTAATGTGAGAACTTCCCATTTGACCCTGGGTTGCTTGCCAGCCCAGGCTAGGTTGGTCATCAATGAACGCAGGGATGTAACGTTCGTGGCAAGGATATAGGTATGTTCTAAAAAGGAATAAGAAATGGGGTAGTACTATCATTTTCATTAGGGCGATACGCCCAAAGAAAGACAAGGGCAATTTGATTAAGCGATCTATATCGGCCTGTAATTTGTGGATTGCTTTGCCATAGTTATCAAGCATTACTATAGATGGGTCAGTATGGACCATTATACTCAGATACCGTATGGAGTCCGTTCTCCACCGCAGAGGGAACTCCATTATTGGCTGAAAGGTAGAGGGTGTCAAGGGAAAGATAGTAGATTTGCTCCAGTTTATCCGGAGCCCAGAGAGGGCCCCAAATCGAACTACTTCCCTGCATATTGGGGAGAGATTGCTTTCTGGGTCGCGGACAAATAGCATAGTGTCGTCTGCATAGGCCGATATTATAAATCGGTGTCCTGGGAAACGTATACCCCTATAGCCTTGGTATTCCCTCAAGGCACAAGCAAGTGGCTCTGCCACTAGCGCATACAGCAAGGGCGATAGAGGGCAACTCTGGCGGGTGCCCCACGCTATTTCAAAGGGGGCTGTGACGTGATTGCTTACCCGAACTCTGGCCGTTGGGACTCTGTAGAGCAATGAGACAAGACGCAAGAATATTTGTCCCACCCCAATTCTGTGTAATGCCGCCTTCATAAATACCCAGTCTACTGAATCAAATGCCTTTTTGGCGTCTAAGAAGACTGCTGCAGCTTTCACTTCCGGGTCTATCTGTTGCATCAGGCCAAATAAGGTGTGAAGATTATAGGTGATACTCCTACCAGCGACGAAAACAGCTTGTTCAGGGCGGACTATTCCTGGTACCAACGGGGCTAATCAATTGGCCAGAATTTTGGCAAAGATTTTTGCATCTACATTCAGTAGCGACAAAGGTCTGTAAGAGGTACAGTTATTGGATGGTTTATCTGGTTTTAAAAGGGTAACAATAAGCACCTCCCTCATTGTGGGTGGCATAACCTCCGTCTCGGCCATTTACTCAAAAAGGGTAACCAAGTGGGGGATCAGTAGGTCTTGATAAGCCTTGTAGAAAGTTACAGTAAGGCCATCAGAGCCAAGGGGCACTGGTCGCACGCATTCCTTTGAGTGCAGATCGTATTTCAGAGGGGTCCAAAGGAGCCATAAGGTGCTCCCTGTGTTCAGTCGTAAGCCATGTCATATGTATGTGCCCCAGGTAGTCTGCCAGGGCCTCTACATTAGGGTCCTCGGGTGAACGGTAGAGCTCAGAGTAATATCTACAAAATCTATCTACTATATGTTCCAAGGCATCTACTGGTTCGTCAATTTTGTCTAATATCTCAGTAACTACCCCCAATTCTCATCTGGGGCGCGTTATAGCAGCCAACGTGGCACCTGGGCGTTCTCCCTCCCCGTACGCTCTGGCCGTGGAGTATTTGCCTAGGTGTTTGACCTCAGAATCTGTCGTCTCCTGACACTCCATAAGCTTTTCTCTAATGTCTTTGAGCACTAGCTCACTACCTGTCCGTTGGTGTTCTATTTCTAGTTGAGCAATCTCCCCCTCTAATTTTGGATCTCAGAGACTTAATCCTTGCGTGCTTTGAGATTACGGCTCCTCTTATGTATACTTTGAAGGTTTCACAAACTGTGCTAAAGCTAGAAACGGTGCTGATATTGTGTTGGAAGAATTCCTCAATCGCCTGCGAAAGTTCCGCCCTAAATACTGAGTCTAGTAAAGAATATGGAGGGAAGTGCCAAGAGAATGCAGTGAACTTCAGAACCCACAAAGCCATGTCCAAGACCAGAGGCGAATGATCAGAAAGAGTTCTTGGGAGCAGTTCACATTTGGTGACTCGGGGCACAAAGCTTTTGGATATTAACCAGTAATCTATGCGAGTGTGGGTGTCATGTGCTGTGGAGTAAGTGTGAAACCAGCCCTCTCTGGAGTACGAAGTCTCCATATATCTACCAGGTTTAAGAGTTCTGATATATCTGTGATTGCTCTAGCAGCAGCGGAGGGCCGCCGTGGGGGGGCCCTTCGAGCGATCTCTGATTGGATCCAATATACAATTAAAGGCACCGCCCCATATCTGTGGGAGGTCTCCCCATTGATGTAAACGGGCACTCAATATGTTATAAACTGTGGATCATCATAGTTGGATTCGTATACTCTAACCATTAGGAACACATCTCCGTCTCTGACACACCGAGCAATAACAAATCTACCCTCTTGATCTATATATAGTTCTTGTAATGTAATACCAGATCTATGATTGGTCCATATCAGAACCCCCGGGAATGTGAGGTGAAACCTGCAGCACAAAAGGACCCCTTTAATCTGCGTTTCGTTAGGAGCCCACTATTTTTCGATTGATGTGTCTGTAAGATCTCTACGTCCACAATGTCTTCTCAAGTACGCTAGTACATTGCGGGGTTTCCTTTGGTCGTTCAGGCCCCTTACATTCCACGTGAGTAATCTGATGGAAGGGGGGGCTTGTTGAGGGTTAACCGCATTGTCTAGGTCACCCTTTCCTTTTCGAACCCACCTGGACCTCTAGCACGCCCAATTTGCCATTGCACTAAAACATTGACATTGATAACATCATGAATATGTTCCCCACAAATAAACCCACCCGCTCTATGCACACCCCCAACTAAGCACAGCAGAATATAAACCTGCCCCGACCCTCACATTCAAGAACCATAAAGCAAAAAACAAAAGGTGGGACACACATGGGGGCGGATGTTACCGGTTAATAGATCTCGGGTTATGCCCGGAAAAGATAATGACCCATATCGCGGATCCAGAGTCCCAATTTCTCCACCTAGCGAAGACCTCGACCCCCAGTAATCAGGAACCAATTCGTTCAGAGAATGAGGGAATTTCTGAATACCAACTAAAGGTTTACAGCCTATTACATTAGGGAAAGATATCTTCTGTGAACCCCATTATATAATAAATCTTTTTCTTGTCACCCCTGACCCCACACAGCAGGAACAGTCTTACCCGTGTCTTAGGAGGCGTTGATGAAGGAATAGGGGGCCATGTCAAAGCCTAATACGTGGGTGCCACGGACAGCCTCGCAATGCTGCCCGAGGACGAAACGGCCAAGGCTCCCATGAAGAGTGTCACTCATGTAGGGTGGCTAAACCCGCCCAGGGCTTGGCCTAACGCTCTCCACTTGAAGATGCCGAAGGTGACGTGGGTATTTGAAGTTGTCTCAATTCGACGTGTCAGTGTCTACATTGGGCGTTCCTCTAGGGAAGGCCCCACGGGAACTTGAGCCATTGTGTCTTTTGAAAAACTGTAGCACCTGTTTTGGGTCTGTGAAAAAATATGGCATTCGCAACTTTGCTGGGTAAAGCATGCTATATTCAAAGTTCAGTTCACGTAACTTTCTCTTTACTTGGATGAATTGTCTGCGTAAAGTCTGAGTAAAGAGAGAGGTCCATGCCCTCATGACGCAGCACCTTCAACTCTCTAGCCTTTCGGAGGTCAGCATCGCGGTCCCTGAAATTCATTAGACGGGCCACAATTGGGCACGGATTGGCTCCAGGGATAGGCTTTGGCATCAGGGCCCAGTGGGCGTGCTCAACAATGAAAAAATCTGAGAAAGTATATCTCCCCAGAAGGGTTATGAGCAGTTGTTCTACATATCGCTCCATATTGTCGATGTTCGTTGATTCCGCCACTTCATCTATTCAGACATTGTTCCGTCTCAAGCGCGTTTCCAAATCTTTGGCCTTGGCTTGTAGCGAGCTCAGCATTTTAGCCATTTTTGAGTTGGCCGCGACTTCAGTCGTGATTATTTCCTCTGCATCTGACACTCTCTTTTCAACCGTGTCAAGTTTCTCCGTATGTTTATCCAGCGTTTCGGTCATTCGGTTCATTCTGTAAGAGAGTGAATCTATTTTAACATCGATCTTTGTCAGACTGCGCTGCATGGCGGCTAGAATTTGTTTTAAGTCTTGTTCTGACGAAGGATCATTTGACTCCGAGCCGGACTCCGCAGAGCCGGAGTCGGCCTCTCTGTTTCTGGGTGTCTTGCGTGGTTTGAATTGTAGCTTTGGCTGTGATTTATCTGTTTTGCCCATGGTGTTTCGTACTTCCAATATTCTGGGCACTTAGCAGTATAGCACTGTGACCACTGGTGCACTTGTGCGTACCCCAGCTGCGCGTCAAATTGGTCGAGAGGCTACACCAGGGGAAGGCTCTATTGATCGAGCATTGATGATTGTTTTATATGGATCTCGTAGGGCAGCTGGGTACTAGGGCGCTGGCAGCGCTAGAGCATATGATTAATGTCCCAATGGAATGAGTGGTCACTGAAATGCCCAGGGTCTGAAGGTCCTACTCCTCAGTCCCCTCACTCGAACCATGAAACGAGGTAGGTCCAAGGGGCCCAGTATAGGTGCCGACACTGGCCGTTGCAATCTCTCCTCGTTATTAATGATGCTCTTCTCACTCTGGATTCCGTGTAGAATGGGAGGCAAATGCCAGCAATACCGCTACAGACCCTCGCAGTCAGCCAGGACCTCAGTGTACCTGAGGCTCCCGGAAGCTGGAGGCCTCCTCTGGGCAGCGGAGGGCCACACTCCAGAAGGCCCTAGACCCACTGCCGCAGCACTCCGATATTCAGTCAGGCCCACCGGGCACGACCCGCAGGCTTCACTTTAGGCCAGCACTGCAGCCCAGGCGGGCTCTGCACTCAAAACGCCCAAAGCGGAGCGCAGAACCAGAACAGAGTGCAGTCCAGGCTCTCCGATCTGCCGCAGGCCAGGCCCCACCCGCCTCGCCTTTCACTGCCACGCTTCGCGCCAGAAGCGAGTCCAGCGGCCGGAAACCCCAGAATCACAGGGCGGTCATGAGTCCAGGGGTGTCCACATGTCTTGCGGGACGCTGGACTGTTTGGAGGATGTTTGATCGGGCACACAGAGCTACTCTAGGTTGCGGCCATCTTGGAGCCAGGCAAGCTCCGCCCCCCCAAGTTGTTTAATGTTTGTATTTCATTATAACGGTTTGTTTTTTAAGATTTTATGTTAATGGTATATGTATATGTATATTTATTTGTTTTTATATTACTTTAAAATTATAATATAAATAAAAATTATTAGTTTAATAACTTTTTTGTAAGTAGATATATGTAAATATATATATATTAATTATTATATATTTGTTTCACTTTTTTAAATTACGTTTATTTGTTATATTTGCTAAGCTATATAATAATTTTTATTTATTTTTTCAAATTAATGTTACTATTTAATATATTTAATATTTATTATTTTATTATATATATATTTAAAAATCGATATTTAAATCAACTATATTAATGACATCAATATTTGTTTGCTCCCCCCCCCCGCGGCCAGTTGATTCGAAACCTTCTTACATTCCCTCTCCACTGCATCAGTCCAGCTATTCCAGGTAACATTCTTCGATCAATCCTAAGGTCCAAAAAGCAAAATCCTTCATTGATGCAAAGAGAACAAAATGCTAAAAAATGAATTAAAAAAAAGGCTCAAAAAGAGGTCCATTGAAAGGTTCACTAAAAACCATTCAGAATGAGTGAATATCCCAAATGGCGGCAGTGTGGCAGCATCACCTCATCTCTCTATCACCCAGAAACTTGGTAGTTCCACATGTTTGGAGCAAAATAAAAACAGTTTGGTCAAGTCCATCCTGTTCTTGATGCATAAGGTGCACCTAACGCAACCACTTGTACCTGCTGCTGAGCTGTCTCCAAGGAGAGCTGCCTGG
This sequence comes from Calotriton arnoldi, assembly GCA_963921515.1. Taxonomy (NCBI): domain Eukaryota; kingdom Metazoa; phylum Chordata; class Amphibia; order Caudata; family Salamandridae; genus Calotriton; species Calotriton arnoldi. The sequence continues at coordinate 348,261 of CAWUFW010002486.1, forward strand.
TAAAGTGCCAGTCTCTTGACAATTCTCAGAGTGGCTACTGTCTTTTGTGTGGAGAGGGGTTTGAGGCCCACCTGCTGTTGCCTACTCTCCTTGGAGGTGGAGATTCAATAGTTCATCCATTCGCGAGGATTCCCTTCTCAGTGGGGTATTCCTCAGCCCATCTCATGGGCTGCCGGTGTCTGGGTGACGCCCATTGCTCAGACCTGTGGCCACCTGTCATTCCTAGGGGTGCAATGGAGGCTGAGGTGTTATGTTGCCATAGGTGGCATGCTATCGACTGACGAGTCCCTGAGCACTGAAAGTAAATTGGGTTGTGGCCAGGGGCATAACGCAGGTCCCTGCGGCCCTTTGGCGCATGGGGCCCCGAGCCCTTCAGGGGCCTCTAACTCTTCGGGGAGCTCCTAACCCTTCAGGGAGCCCCCATTCAGCCCAAAGCCAATGCACATATGTGAAATATGGGATACCCGGTGGTCCCTCTTCATATTCTGCAGGGGGCACCCATCATTTTGCGCTACACCACTGGTTGTGGCTGCCGTGTAGGGTTGGGAGAGGAGGATTCTTGTGCTGCTGGCATTGCTGATGCCAATCCCCATATGTATTTGGTAATTTCTGGACATCTATTTCAGCTGGTGTACAAATAAAACTGCATTCAGCATCCATGCATTTAGCCACATTGGAGAGGATTCTGGGCTGATCTTTGACTCTATGCGCTACTTAATGCTGTTTGAGTTGATGTTGAGCTTTTTGTTACGTACGCTGAAGTTACAGTAACATTTTTATTATACTTGCAGTCACATACGTTTATCTCAGGTACAATATGTCCCTGATTAGAATGTGTATGGAGTTAACTCCTGGGCGAAACCAAGGCCCTTTTCCTCCTTTTTATCACAGTTATATTTGTGTTCCTTGCTGTCGGGGGAGGACTGTCTGTTTATTGACTTCAAGGAGATCTCCTAGCATCGGTGGCAATGACATAGTATATATTGCAAGAGATATCGGTGCAGTGCATTCATTTATGTCTGTATGGCATTGCCATAGGCACTGTTGCCCTGTTCACTCTGGACAGTCCATTGCTGTCATTACTTAAGGGTGTGGGGGGCGGGTTTGGAGGACACATTCCGACCCCCCCCCACCATTAAGTAATGAAATCAATGCACGGAGCAGAGTGAACAGGGCAACAGTGCCAATAGCAATGCCATACAGACATGTTTTTTGGCTATCATTAGATGAAAGTAGCCCTTGTATTTACCAATTTTGTGTATCAGTCCAGTATGGGTCTACACGGAGGATTCTTAAGGTCCTTTTGAACTTTTGATAGATAGTACAGAATAGGACATAGTTACAGGCAGCCCACCTGATGCATTCTAAGGGGTAACACTAGAACAGATGCTTCACAAGAATCTCGGGGTGAAGCACAGGGGTGGCATTCCATTGCTCAACTATCCAGTAGCCTGCATAATTATCTGCTCCACCAAGACAAGAAGAAATCACAACAAATAAGGGCGTACCTCAATAATATCAGCACGGGGATAGACGTATCCTTTCATAAGGATTCTTTTATCCAATGATATTTATCAAAGGACGCAAAACTCCAATAGTTAAGGCTGTGGATACTGGAATCTCACAGGTCATTCATTTATTTTTTATTTTTACAGGAAAGCCATCCGTCACTTTAGTGGGGGAGAAAAGAGGAGCCAGACTGTTTCCCACCATCTCTCCTAAATATTTTCAAAGTAAGAAAGCTGCTTGATAGACGGGTAATATCAGTGGTAGCTTGTCTATCCCCTGACCATCTAACCACACACACTAGTACTGCTGCTTATGTACATTTTTTTTTAATTGTAAATGATCTTTATTAATTTTGATAAAATCTTAGCATTTGCATGACGATATAATCCAACATTGACATTGCAAAATGACAGTGATTTAAATGGCATAGGTGGGGGTTCAGGGAAAACTCGAATAGGAGGCAAAAAAGTCCACCTTGTTAACCATGCCACTGCATCGTTCTGCAGTGCAGTACGTTTACAAATAATCAAGTAGATCAGGAAAACCAAGGGGGAATCCACCATTGTTCCACAAAGCAATTGCTCTATTAAGTCATATATATAAACAAAATAAGATAACCTGAACAAGGGAAACAATAGGAAAGGGAAAAAAGGAAATATATCAATCTCATTATGTAAATGTCAGTTCGAGTGCACCTGTCGGCGTAACATATCAGTGGACAACATACATGTAGCTGCGTGGGCGTGGTTGATTGTCAATAATGAATGTGCCTAGAGGGGGGGGGAAGGGGGAGGGAGGGTAGAGAGAAAGAGAGAAGCAGAGGGGGAGATGGGCAGTGGACAAGAGAAGGGTGTGAAGGACCGAAACGCCTGGTGGCCGAGGGCGTGCATACCCATAGGTCAGTGTAGGTCCCGCGGACCTAAAGGAGCGAAGGGTCCTATGGCAATGAGCGGGTCTGGGTGGGGGAGGGTGTGCTGCAGCTAATTTAGTCTCAATCACTGTCAGGTAGTCCTGCCATTGAGTAGGAATTGGTCGCGGGGGCGCTGTCGCTCGCACTGCGGTCGCCAGTTGGTTCGTGCGTTCCGACACTAGGGCCCTGTGGAGATCGAGCAGCCACGCGTACATATTGGGATCCAGCGGCGCCTTCCACGCCATGGCTATCTTACATTTGGCGAGTCCTAGAGCAAGATCTAAAAATGTATTCAGGCTTTTACGCGGTGCGCTGCGTTTCGTGACGCCCAGCAAGAAGTGAAGAGGCCCCGCCTCTACCTGGGTGTCTGCCGCTTCCATGAGTGTAGTGGCCACTTCGGTCCAGAATGTTTGGATACCGGTGCAGGTCCATACCATGTGAGTGAATGTGGCTCCCGGGTCCCGACATCTGGGACATACGTCAGCGCTAGCAGGGTACATGCGCGCCAACCTATGGGGCATGAGATATGTGTGGTGAAGGTAGTTAAATTGAGTATATTTCAGTCTGGCGTTTGTCGAGATAGTTTTTGGGTGATTAAGGCGTTGTATCCACTGCTTATCAGAGAGAGTGATGGATAGCTCGGTGTCCCAGTACTCGTGGAGCATCGACAGTATAAGCGAATCGTCTCATCTGAAAGAGGTGTAAATAACTGTTACGGCGTGTGTGAGCAGAGTTTGTAGCAGGTGTGACGTGGGAGGCTCTGCTCGGTCGGTATCCCATGCTCGCAAGGAGTGGCGCGTGAGCAGAGCTTGTAGCAGGAAGGAGCCCATGTGTCTACAAATTCCTCGAATGTTTGTAGTTGTGAGTCTGCATACATGTCTCCCCATGTGTCCAACCCTTTCTCCCTCCAGAGCCTCAATTCCTGGCGTCCATGGCAGGAGAACGTATCGGGAAGTATCTCCAGGGGCGTATGGCACAGCCCGGTCCTTACATAGCACGCATCTGGACCAGCTCCGTCTGGCCGCTGCCATTAAGATGTTAGGTAGGGTAGTTGTTCCTGACATCCATTCCAGCAATACTGGGGGACCCCAAGCCAAGGCCCCTGTGGCCATCTCGGAGAGATTGCTCTTGGCGAGCCACCACATCGGCCTCTGCAATTGTGCTGCGGCATAATATCGCTCGTGATTTGGGGCGCCTAAGCCGCCTTCCGATAGTGGCAGGTATAGTTTATGGAGAGCCACCCTGGCTCTTGAGTTCCCCCATATCAGGGAGACTAATAAAGATTTCAGCTCCCTGAAGAGTTTCCGGGGCAGGCGATAGGGAAGTGTGTAGAAGAAATACAAGAGACGCAGGAGGACCAGCATCGTGGAGATGGCCACCCGGCCCATGGGGGACAAGGGGAGGCCCAGCCAGAATGGGAGAGTTGAGCGGGCTCTGGTTATGGCCCGACCGAGATTGCCATCAATAGTATCTGCCCCCAGATGATAGACCTGAACCCCCAGATATTTAAAGGTATCGAACGCCCATGTTAACTGCGTATCCGGTGCCGTTCGTCTCTGGGCCGGCGACATAGGCGTCATCGGGAACACCACTGATTTAGACCAGTTGACTTGGAGTCCGGAGACCCCGCGTGTGTGTTAAAGAGGTTCATGATCGATTGCAGTGTCTTAGTCCGGCCGCGTAAGTAAATTAACGCGTCGTCCGTGTATAGCGACACTATGTGCCACCGGCGATCGACATGTAGGCCCCAGTCAGTGACCCGTTGCCTCAATCGGCACGCCAATGGCTCCAAGGCCAAGGCAAAAAGAATCGGTGACAGGGGGCAGCCTTGGCGTGTACCTCGCGCTATCAAAAAAGGCAGGGAAAAAGTGCGACCCGTCTTTACCCTAGCTTGCGGCCTAAAATATAATAGTTGTATCCACCTTATGAACCCCGTCAGCACCGCTATGAGATAGTCCCAGCTCAAGGTGTCGAAGGCTTTCTCAATATCTAAGGATGCGATCCAAGTCTTCTCTGCCTCACCCTGCGCCCATTCCAGCAATGCAAACAGGCAACGTAGATTCAAGCCAGTATTCCGCCCTGGTATGAAGCCATTCTGGTCTTCATGAACCAATAAGGGAACTGCAGCGATTAACCTATTCGCCAGTAACTTCCCGAGGATCTTGTAATCAACGTTCAACATCGATAAAGGGCGATATGAGGCCATTTGGAGAGGGTCACGGCCTGGTTTCGGTAGGATCACTAGTGTCGCTTCCCTCAAGGTGGGCGGCAGTGTGCTCGTCTCAAAAGCTTCGGTACACATATTGGCTAACCTAGGCGCTAGTTGTGCGGAGAAGGTGGAATAAAACTCTGATGGCCAGCGTCCGTCCCTGGTGTCTTGCCATTCGCCAGCTGGCCAATTGCATCCGTGATCTCCTCTATCGCAATGGGGTCCTCTAGGGAGTCATAGTGGGCTGGCGTGATCTGGGGGAGTTGTATTTCTGCAAGAAAGCCCTGAATGGAAGTATGATCGAGTATGGCTGGGGCCGCGTATAACGCTGTGTAATATTTGTAGAATGATTGATTAATGGCTTACTGTGTGTTCACTAGAGTCCCGACAGAGGTATATATGGCGGTGATGGGGGGTTGGAAAGTATTGGATCGCAATAGCCACGCGAGCAATTTACCTGCCTTGTCACCCTCCCTGTGTTTGTGTGCCAAATATGTCTTGTAGTCCAACGCGCAAAGGTCATCCATTGCGCTCATGTACGCCAGGCGGGCCTGGGCTAGGGAAGGGCCAACCTGGTGGTCAGTGGGAATGCGCTGCTCGTAGCTCTGTATTTCTGACTCATAAGTGTGTAGCGCATCGATCAGCGTCTTTCGGTCGCCATATGTGGTTTTGATGGCGTGTCCACGAAGAACAGCCTTGAAGGCGTCCCATTCCACTCCTGCTGACGAAGCAGTACCTGCATTCATCGAAAAATATGATTCAGTGTGGTCCAGAAGGGCGGCCCGGTAGGATGAGTCAGCAAGCGCGGCACTCGGTAGTCGCCAGGGCGATATCACTGGTCGTCTCATGCTTCAGGACAGTCTCAATTGTAGCGGGGCGTGATCAGAAAGCGCACGCGCCAAATAATCAGCCTGCAGTATACTGTGAAGAGCATTGTCCGAGCAGAATACAATATCTATCCGTGTATATAAGTCGTGTAGCGCCGAGTAGTGCGAGTAAGTGCTTGTCTGGGGATGCATTCTACGCCATGCGTCGTGCACCTGCATGTTGGATACCCGTTCCGACATATGTTGTGCCAACTTAATAGATTGTGCTCCCGGGAGGGGAGGACGGGAGCGGTCTAGGTCAAGATCTTGTACCCCATTAAAATCACCACCCCAGTACATGGGGGCTGTGGGATCCATAAGTAGGGATGGCGTGAGTGTTTGCAAAAAGGTGGACTGGCCGGAGTTCGGGGCATACAGAGATACCAATGCCAATGGGGACCCAATCAGGAGGCCTTCCATGGTAACAAAGCGGCCTTGCGTATCTACCCTGGAGTGTGCAATCTGCAGTGGGGTCCCCGGTGCAACCCAAATAAGCACACCTCGGGCATATCCCGAATATATGTAGTGCCCAGTATCGTGCCCCTCCAGCGTTTACAGAGTGATGCAAGTGTTTGTGCAGTGAGATGTGTCTCTTGTAACAGCGCAAACATGACCCCATGGTTGCGCAAATATTGATATACTTTGTGGCGTTTAGCACATCCCGCCAGGCCCCTCACATTCCAGGTCAGTAAAACATAGTCTCCGACTGCCATTTACTTAATTGTGTAAAAAGGAGTCCAGTGTAAAACTTGCCGCCAGCCCCCACCCCCCCTGCGACCCACCCCCCTCACATAGCATTGACAAAGAATATGCAGTCCATATTCCAATCCACATTTCCCACTGAATGCAGGCAGACAAAGAGATCAACATATGAATAAAGAGTTCCCAACTACCCACCCCAGGCCCGCTTGCCAACGGGCAGTGGGCCATTCGCACTAAAATGCAGATCTAATAAGCAACGAAATATAACACAAAAAAAACACTCTAAATAAGAACCAAAAGAGTCCTGTATCAGATACTTATCGCTCGTTGGGGAGAGTGTAGCAGAGCTGGTGGATATTGTCTTTACCGCCTCCCATGGCTCAGCCTGGCACCTAGCATACATGTGCAGACTGTCCAGTCGTTGTAACAGAGGACCGCATAGAGTCTGGAATGTTCAGCCCAGTGCGTCTGCGGTTTGTGGGGTGAGGGCTGGGCCGTCCCCCGACAACGCCTCAAGTTGCGAGGCCGTGATGGGTAGTGTCCGATCCATGGTTGTGTCGGAGTCTGTGTCCAATCTTGTGAAGGATGTGGGGGTGCTTATGTGTTCCGCTGTTGTGATGGCTTGTGCTCGCTCCTGGGCTGACTGTGCCTTCGTTGGGCGACGTATCCAACCCCTGCCTCGGCCCCTACGTGACTTGACTAGTGTCCAGGACTGGGAAGAGTTCGTTGATAGTGTAGGGGGCCCGTGAGCAAGGCCCTGCTGGTCAATCCAGGTCCATGCCTCTTCGGGCGTATTACAGAAGAGTGTGCTCTCCTCATGGAGAATGCGAAGACATGCCGGGTATTGGAGGGAGTATTGGATGTCATGGTCCCTCAGGCATTTCTTGACCTCCAGATAGGAGGAATGGCTGCGTTGTACTGAAAGAGTATAGTCTGGGTAGATGTGGACCGTGGAGTTGTTGACTTGCCAAGGGCCCCTGGCACGAGTGACTTGCAGTATGTGATCTCTGTCATGGTAATTAAAAAGTCTCGCTACCACCGGTCTGGGGAAGGCACCCGGGCGAGGAGGGCCCCCCGGCACCCTGTGTGCCCGTTCAATGGAAAAGAACTTCGATATCTTACCCTGTAGAATGTCTTGAGAGAACCATTCCTCTAGGTAGAGTTCCATATTGGGGCTCTCTGCTTGTTCGGGGAGGCCCACGATAAGCACATTGTTCCGTTGTGAGCGCCCTTCCTGGTCCTCCACGCGTGCCTTCAGGCAGTCCCCCTCCTACTGGAGGGATTGCAATTGGGTGGTCGCCGCCATCACCGTTGGGCGCCACGACGCCAATGTGGATTCGGACTCTTCCACTCGACCCTTCAGCTTCTTGTGGTCCCCCCGTAGGTAGCCCATATCGATGCTTAGCGAGTCAATCTTCGTGCCCAGGGTAGTTTTGATGTCAAGTATCGCCGCCAGCAGCTCCTCAAAGTGGTGTGAGTGGTCATTGCGGTCTCCCAGAGCAGAGGGCCCTGGATGATCTGCACTCCTCGTGACCGGAGCCACCGACGCCTCTTCCAGAGGTTGCGCCTGGGACTTTTCCACTCTAGGTTTACCCATCGCACTGTCCGTAGGGGGCAAGGGACCAGGCACCAGTCCAATGTTCCTCACAGAGCGTCAAAAGACCCTAGGGATTAGGAGCAGCTCACTTGTGGGGTGCAGATAAGTTGGAGGTACGCGACGTGCTAGTCACAGGTTGTCTCACGTTGCAGGCCACCACAACAACAGTGGCAGAAGATCCTCAGGGGGTCCCACTCCCGTTTAATGCCAGCAAGAGGCTCAGACCCACCAGGCCCGAGTTCCTGTATGTGTGCAGGCCCTTCTCCCCTGTCTCCTCGCCCCCACCTCGTGCAGGCTTCAGGTTCGTCCCAGGAGTCTGTCGCGTTGACTTCCCCCATAGTCCTTAGTGGGGGGGTATGAAAGTGGCCCGGACAGTGCTGAGGGACACGCAGTCCAGACGGGGCACCCTTGTATGTTCTCTGGGGAGTGGAGACCTCCCTGTCCAGCACAATAACGAGAAAGGGCCCGAGTCCTGGTTGTGCTCACACCATCTCAGGGGAGGGGTCGCGGTGTCCCAGCGGACTCCTGTCACTGCAGAGGTTCCACCGTCGCAAGGTGGGCTGTTGCGTATGTAGGCCGCGCGGCCGAGCGTGTCTGTGCCGTGGTATAATGCCTCCAACACCGTACCTTGAGTCTAGATGCGGGCGCGTATGTCCCAATGTGGGCCCCAGCGACTGAGCAGCGGGATCAGGAGTGGTTGCGGACCCCGTCTGCAGCCGTGTGTCAGGATGCGCGCGCAGGCCGATTGAGTAGCGGCCCGCGCCGAGTCTACACGTCTCTGTTCGGGGCTGCTGGGCCTCAGAGGTGCCGCAACAGTGCAGGCAGGATTCAGGCTTCGAGGCTACTCCACACGACGTCCGACAGTTCCTGGACGAACGGGAATCGGTGCAGGAAGCCTTCCGGTGCCGTTTCATCGAGGAATAATCAGCCAGGCTATGAGGAATCAGGATTTTGCCGGCGGGCGAAGAGCAGAGCTCAGAGCTTTGCGACCGCTCTCGCCGCCATCTTGGCCACGCCCCTCTGCTACTTATGTACTTGTACAAACCCTATCGATATTACGTTACAATAACATAAGGAAGAAGGACTCAATATACCACAAGATTTCCATTAAAATTGTTTTACAAGGGGTAATAAGAATCTTAATTTGCGCCTTCCATCCACAAGTTTAAAAGAGAGGGTGCCAACGCACCCTTCAACAGAGGCAACATATTTTGGCATGCTGTGTAGCCATCTTTGTCTTACACATTCTTTAAGGCCCCAGAAGCTGCTTTAGCACTCTACCTGTACGCTACTGGTGAGTTTGGTAGACACAAATCCTATGTTACACTCACGCAACTACTCCAGAAGGTTAGACCTCCTTTTTCCCCAGCCGACATATAGGAGTAATGTGTGTATGTTGTGTGAGTGTCCCCTTTAGAACAGGACTTGATACATGTAATACCAGAGCAGCATCTGCCTGCACAAAGATGCACACATATCTCCATATCCTACCTTCTTCTTTGCTCTTCTAGGCTTGGATAAGCCTGGAAAGTTGTTCTCTCCCATGATGGGATGGTGCTCAAAGGTTTGAGCACTGACAATGGTCCTTAAGCTGTACCCCTTGCAGTCCCCAGCACCTTCCAGCCTCCACCCTTGTTGTGATGACTAATGCACACCTAAGCAGCTTTCTGTCTGGGTACTGCAAATGTGTCCCAGAGCCACACTTGATAGATCCTTGCACATGCTGGTCTGTGGAGAGGTTTATAAACCTTCCAGCTACTGCGCATTGTATCCCTTAACCAAAAGCTGTCAGACTTGGACAGAAAACCCAAAGTGACTGTGGCTCAGTCTGGTTGGTATTGTAAAGTATTGTTTGTGGTTTAATAGAATTCCATGTATTCCCACCCACCATTTTTTTTGCCCCTGCAGTGAGATTGTGCAAAATGTGCATAATTTGCATTTGCGTAATTACGCAAATTTTAGGTAAAATTATGTGAATTGCAAAAACAGCATTTGGCACTATAAAGAATAGCACAAAAACACAAGCACCACACACAGCAGCCACTCTCATTCTTCTTGATTCTGTGCGCTCGTGCTAAATTCTTGCTGTGGACGGTGAATCAATACCGGCATAATAGTCTAATTTCATGAATTTGTTTTGTAACAAGAATAACACAAATTTACTGGAATTACGTGAGATTACACCAGCATAAAAAAATTTCACCTAGGCCTACTCAGCACCTTCATGATCAAGGATCTTCAGGAGGCACTGCACAGACACCCATGACAGTTCAACATGTATGGGTATTGCCACCAGTTCCAGGGTTTGTAAGGTTTGAGAAGCTCCTACACCTAGCTGGGAGACAGCTGGGTCCATTGCAACCTTAATTCATTTAATTTTTTGACTTGCCTCAGTGGTGAAAAAAACATACCCATTTTACGGTTTGAAGGCTGGGACTACCCTGTCTTCAGGGACACTGAAATGTTATGATGTGTTTAGTGGAAACCCAGATATAGCCCTCAGTAGTTCATAGAAACTGCAATTTTACATTGGAGCATTGTGGCTTTAGGGACTAAAATATGGTAACCTTTACCAGTTGGAATTAGGATAGTTTGACTTTTATTCAACTTTTATATGAACTTGCTCATTTCTTTTTTTGTTTTAAGTTTAAAGATAAAAGGGGAGATTTACAAAAAAGTCATGCACTGCAGCGCAGCCCCCCGCGAGGCTGCGCTGCATTGCGCGACAGGGAGGGAGCAGGAGAGAGCCATATCTTCAGAGATATGGTTCTCTCCTCACCTTTCCCTTGCACCGGCGCTGAATTCAGCGGCCGTGCACCATGCACACACCTTAGCACCATAGCGCTAGGTTGTGTGCATGAGTCTAGCATAGGTTTTGTACAGGAAGGGTACCCTTCTTGTACAAAATACCATGCCTAGACACGATGGAAAGCTTTTCCCACTTTGTATGCGTGCTGCACAGTGCAGCATGCATGCAAAGTCGGAAAAGCACAGAGAAATTAAAGCATTTCTCCTATTAGCGCCTCCTTTGAAGGGTGCGTTAACTTTTGGCGCAAAACCATGTCTACAAATCTTTGTAAATATGGTTTTGCGTTAAAAGGCATGGGTGGTTGCATGGGAACACTCCCTCTACACTAAGTAACGCAAAGCAGTGCTTCGCGCTGCTTTGAGGGTGCTTTCCAGGGCAAAACAAAATTTGCGCTGGAAATTAAATAGCAAAAAAAACATTTTGCGACGTAACCCAGCGCAAAATGTTTGTAAATCTCCCCCAAAGTTTATTGAGGAACATATCAGTAATTACATCATATAGTATGAGTCTCCAGAATATTATGCAAAATGGTATAACCATTGATAGATTAATACATTACTATGCAGTAAAAAGGTGAAAACAAAAAAGAAGGGAGGGTATTGTAGAAAATGGGGTAGTACAGTCGTATATAGTTAAAGAAGGCTGGTACAAAGCTAAATTAAACAGTGCAGAGTAAATCAGTAAGTAATACAACAGAGTAGCATGAACATTATTATGAGAGAACAGTCAACATATTGAAGGAGTCAGGGAGGTTGGGATACTTCTTTAGGGGGATGAAGGTTAGCGGTTAATACACAAAAGTCTAAAAGAAACGTTCACTGGTGACCAAATAATATCGCGTTTAATGGTGAGAGACATTGGGTTTGTATATGCTCTATGTAATCTGCGGTTATAACAGACGCTATACTACCATGCTTGGAATGAAACACTAAGAGCATTTTTCCAATTTTTTGTTATTTGTTGGAGGGCAACTGCTATTAACCCCTTCGCTGCTAGGCTTCCCCCCCAACCTCCGCCCTGTACTAAGCCTTTTTTGGGCTATTTGGGCTTGTTTGCGCTTAGGCCCCTGTAACTTTTTGTCCACATAAGGTATTCACATCAAATTTGAGTCCTTTTATTCCAACATCCTGAGGATTCTAAAGTTACCCAGGGTTTTTGGATTCCCCTGGAGGAGACTGAGAAATTGGCCAAAACACAGCTAAATTTAGTTTTGGGGGGAAAATGGGGAAAAAGTGCTGCAGAAGAAAGTATCTGTTTTTGTCCCTGCAAATAGTATCAACAAAGGGTTTGTGGTGCTAAAATCACCATCTTCCCAGCTTTCAGGAACAGGCAAAGTTTTGTCAGAAAACCAAAATGTTCTGCACAGTTTTGGCATTTGACTGGGACATAGCCTATTTTTCCAAATTGTTGTGCTTCCGGCCTCCTTCCTTCCAGTTAGTGGTAGAAATGGGTGTAAAAGCAATAATGGATCCCTGAAAGCTATACTTTTCTGAAAAGTAGTTAAACTTGTGAATTCAGCAAGGGGTAATTTGTGTAGATTCTTTAAGGTTTTCCTATAGAAACTAACAATTGAAATAAAAAATATTGAAATTGAGTTGAAAAAAACAGCCATTTGTGCCAAAGTTTTGATCTGTAACTTCTTCTAAGTATAGCAGATTTTTAAAAGCAGTATACCGTTAAGTCCGCTGTACACTTCTGGGTGTGGTGATATCTAAGACTTGTAGGTTCACCAAGAACCTGAGGTACCCAGAGCCAATAACTGAGCTGCACTTTGCAAAGGTTTTTCATTGTTTACTGGGTATACAGCAATTCATTTGGTAAAATATAAAGAGTGAAATATAAGTATCAAGGACACATATGTATTTCCGAAATGGGAACAAAATATAGAGTTTAGAAGCAGTAGATATTTGCACATCTCCAAAATTGTGGGTACCCATACTAACATGTGAATTAGAGGACATTTTTCAAAATGACTTCTTTTTTACACATTGTCTTACATTTGGAAGGCAGAAATGCATAGAAAGCCAATTGGTAATAACACTTGTTCTACAATTCTGTGTTCCCCTAAGTCTCCCGATAAAAATGGTACCTCTCTTCTGTGGGTCGGCCTAGTGCCCGCGACAGGAAACGGCCCAAAACGAAACATGGACACATCACATTCTTCCAGTAAAATTGACCTTTTTTTTCGCAATGTGCCTAATGATGGATTTTCGACTTTAACTCAGCCAGCACCTAGGCAAATCTAGCAAACCTGTGCATTTTTAAAAACTAGACATCCAGGGAAATCCAGGATGGGATGACTTGTGTGGTTCTCACCAGGTTCTGTTACCCAGAATCCCTTGCAAAACTCAAACTTTGTCTAAAAAACAAATATTCCTCACATTTCTGTGATACAAAGATCTGGAATCTCCCACCCAGCATTCCCCCAAGTCACCTGATAAAAATGGTACCTCACTTGCATGGGTGGGCCAAGGATACGTGGCAGGGAAGGGCCCAAAATGTATTGTGGAGACATCAAAAATATCTATCACAAAACAACCTGGTTTTGCAGGGGGGTCACCTGCGTTTTTGGGCCCGGGCTCAGTGGCCATCTAGGGAAACCTACCTAACCCAGACATTTCTGAAAACTAGACACCCTGTTACCCAGAATCCCTTGCAAACCGCAAACTTTGTGAAAAAAAAATCACATTTTCCTTGCATTTCTGTGATGGACAGTTCTGAAATCTGCAGGGAGCCACAAACTTCCACCCATCCGGCATTCCCCCAAGTATCGCAATAAAAATGGTACCTCACTTGTGTGAGTAGGCCTAATAGCCGTGACAGGAAACTGCCCAAAACGCAACATGGGCACATCACATTTTTCCAGTGAAAACAAACCCTTTTTCGCAATGTGCCTAACTGGATTTTCGGCTCCAACTCAGCCAGCACCTAGGGAAACCTAGCAAACCTGTGCATTTTTAAAAACTAGACATCCAGGGAAATCCAGGATGGGATGACTTGTGTGGCTCTCACCAGGTTCTGTTACCCAGAATCCCTTGCAAACCTCAAACTTTGTAAAAAAAAAAACACATTTTCCTCACATTTCTGTGATGGAAAGTTCTGGAATCTGTGGGGAGCCACAAACTTCCACCCAACCAGCATTCCCCCAAGTCTACTGATAAAAATGGTACCTCACTTGTGTGGGTAGGCCTACTGCCCGTGACAGGAAACGGCCCAAAACCCAATGTGGGCACATCACATTTTTCCAGTGAAAACTGACCCTTTTTCTGCAATGTGCCTAGCTGTGGATTTTGGACCCTAGCTCAGGTGGCACCTATGGAATCCTAGCAAACCTGTACATGTTTGAAAACTAAACATCAAGGGTAATCAAGGATGGGGTTACTTGTGTGCCTTTCACCAGGTTCTGTTACCCAGAAACCCTTGCAAACCGCAAACTTTGTAAAAAACACATTTTCCTTGCATTTCTGTGATGGAAAGTTCTGGAATCTGCAGGGAGCCACAAACTTCCACCCATCCGGCATTTCCCCAAGTATCACAATAAAAATGGTACCTCACTTGTGTGAGTAGGCCTAATACCCGCAACAGGAAACTACCCAAAACGCAACGGTGGCACATCACATTTTTCCAGTGAAAACAAACTCTTTTTCGCAATGTGCTTAGCTATGGATTTTAGCCCCTAGCTCAGCCGGCACCTAGGGAAACCTAGCAAACCTGTACATTTTTGAAAACTACACATCCAGGGGAATCCAGGATGGGGTGACTTGTATGGCTCTCACCAGGTTCTGTTACCTAGAATCCCTTGCAAACCTAAACTTTGTCAAAAAAAAAATGTTCCTCACATTTCTGTGATGGAAGGAGCTGGAATCTGTGGGGAGTCACAAACTTCCACCCACCCAGTATTCCCCCAAGTCTCCTGATAAAAATGGTACCTCACTTGTGAGGGTGGGCCAAGGACACGTGGCAGGGAAGGGCCCAAAATGTATTGTGGAGACATCAAAATATCTATCACAAAACCAACATGGTTTTGCAGGGGGTCACCTGCGTTTTTGGTCCCGGGCTCGGCGGCCATCTAGGGAAACCTACCTAACCCAGACATTTCTGAAAACTAGACACCCTGATACCCAGAATCCCTTGCAAACCGAAAACTTTGTAAAAAAACAAAAACACATTTTCCTTGCATTTCTGTGATGGAGAGTTCTTGAATCTACAGGGAGCCACAAACTTCTACCCAAGTATCGCAATAGAAATGGTACCTCACTTGTGTGAGTAGGCCTAATACCCGTGACAGGAAACTGCCCAAAATGCAACATGGGCACATCACATTTTTCCAGTGAAAACAAACTCTTTTTCGCAATGTGCCTAAAGGTGGATTTTCGACTCTAACTCAGCCAGCACCTAGGGAAACCTAGCAAACCTATGTATTTTTTAAAACTAGACATCCAGGGAAATCCAGGATGGGATGACTTGTGTGGCTCTCACCAGGTTCTGTTACACAGAATCCCTTGCAAACCTCAAACTTTGTAAAACAAAACACATTTTCCTCACATTTCTGTGATGGAAAGTTCTGGAATCTGTGGGTAGCCACAAACTTCCACCCACCCAGCATTCCCCCCAAGTCTACTGATAAAAATGGTACCTCACTTGTGTGGGTAGGCCTATTGCCTTGACAGGAAATGGCGCAAAACCCAATGTGGGCACATCACATTTTTCCAGTGAAAACTGACCCTTTTTTTGCAATGTGCCTAGCTGTGGATTTTATGTTTAAATATTTTTATTGACATTTTAGTAATACCACAACAGCACATAAATGCAAAGGACACCTTGGCCTGGAGCCCCTGATCCAGCTACGACCGAGCTATGATGGGAGTCTCCTCCGTAATACCAAATCTAATGCGAAAATCCATGGTCTCCGGGCAGAATATAACATCATCGTGCCGGATTTCACCCCTGTGCAGCTGCCTTTATGCATTGTAGAAAAGAGAAAAATAACAAGATCTAATAAAAAAAAAAAAAGTAAAAAAAAATTTTGGGAAAGGAAAGAAGAAATAACCTCCCTCCCCCCACCCTTCCCAGTGCCGGTGATCTCCCTAGCCCTGTCAACCAGTCCCCTTTCTCCACCCCGGCCTTCAGGCCCTACAATTCGGGCATTGGTGTCTGTACTTTCCATAAGCTAGACAAACGTAGTACACGTAGGTATTTAGGTTGGGTGAGTTCATTGAACTCGGCCGAGAGTAACGATATGAAGGGGCTCCATGTCTTCTGGAAGGAGTCTGTGGTGTTGTGTAAGGTGGAAGAAATCCGTTCCATTCCCAGGATGAACCATAACCTGTGGAGCCAACCTGTGTGGGTGGGGTGTGTAAAGGTGCCCCAGTGTGCCAGTATGTTTTGCAGTGCTGCCCCTAACGCCATCCCCATCTGGCGACCACGCACACTTTTGAGCGGATACGTGATTGGGTTAGGCAGTCCCAAGATGACATAGACCGGGAGTCTCGGTATCTGTGTATCAAAGAGCGCGTCTACCGCGTCCAGGATTCTAGACCAGTAGTCTGTTAATATAGGGCACTCCCATAGTATGTGTAGCAGCGTACCCTCATTATCACATCCCCTCCAGCAGGTAGGACTCCTCTGTGCATTACCCCTATGCAGGCGCGCAGGCGTGAGGTACCAGTAAGTCGCAATCTTCATGGCGGACTCTACACTGGCCACGTTACGCGCTGTGTGTTTCGCTCTATAATAGATCCCTTCCCAGTCCTTTCGCGTGAGTTCCCCTCCCAACTCCCTCTCCCATCTTCTCTGGCTCGGCGTGGCCTGTGCTGGTGGGCCTTGTCTAAGCATATCGTACATATCTGTGATTAACCTTTTATCTGAGGTTTTGGAGATTAGCCATTTCTCATATGTAGTTAACCGGCGTGACCCTAGCGTCTTGACCTCGCCTTGGAGCACCCAGTGTCTTAGTTGCAAATATCTCAACCTTTCGGTCTCGGGAATCCCATATTCGAGCTTCATTTGGGGGAACGGAATGATGCCAGCTAAATCGAATAAATGGCCCACTGAGCGGCAGGAAGTGTCCCTCCATGCCGGAAAGGCGGCATCGGGTATCCCGGGTGTAAACTCACTGTTGCCAAATAGAGGAGTCAACGGGGAGGGGAAAGTGGTAAGCTTCCTCCTCGTCGCTACTGCATCCCAGACTGACAGTACTGATTTGGTTATGGGTGATCTCATCAACCCCAACGGGCGTTGGGTTTTCTTCAAGAAGGGGACCTTCCACAGTGGGATCCGTGCGAGTGCCCTGTCTTGGAAGAGCCATCTCTTCTCGGACTCGGGCCGTGCCCACTCCACCAAGTATCTCAGCTGTGCCGCTCGGTAATAGTTAAGCAGGTCGGGTATCCCCAGCCCCCTCTTCTGGCCGCATGTATCCCAGTGCCTTACTCATCCTTGGTCGTGCCCCCGCCCAGACGAATTGGTTAATATCCCGCTGTAGTGCCACAAGCGCTCCCGTCGGTGGCGGCGCAGGCAAAGTCTGAAATAGATAGAGGGCCTTTGGTAGAAGGGACATCTTAACCGCTGCGATCCTCCCTAATAGGGAAAGATGGTATTTACTCCATGTACCCAAGTCCTTTCTTGCCTGTCGGGCCAGCCTAGCGTAGTTCAGTTGGGTCGTTTGATGTACGGAGGCCGCTAAGTCCAATCCCAGGTAGGGGATGGAGTCCATTAATGGGATCCCGTGTAGTCTTGCCTCGCCACTGCCCAGGGGGTCGAGAGTAGGATTTAGATGTAGAATCATGGATTTACCCACATTCACTCGATAGCCCGAGACACGGCCAAAATCGGAGAGTTCGCCAAGGAAAGCGGGAAGCGAATCCGTCGGGTCTGTCAATGCCGCAATTACATCATCCGCATAAAGACTTATGGGATGTGTCTCTCCCCCCGAATGGGATCCCCTTGATCTGTAAGTTTTCCCGCACCTTTTGCGCCAGGGGTTCGATGTAGAGAGCAAACAGAAGGGGAGACAGCGGGCATCCCTGCCGGGTGCCCCTTTGGATAGGGAATGCCCGTGAGGAGACCCCGTTTACCCTTATCGTCGCAGTGGGGTCCTTGTAACAGCAGCCCACCCACCCCCTGAATCTTTCCCCTAGACCGACTTTGGATAGGGTTTGGCCTAAGAAACCCCAGTCTACTCGGTCGAACGCTTTTTCAGCATCTACTGTCAGTAGCAAGGCGTCCATGCCCGTTTGGTGGGCTTTGTCTATCAGGTGGAGTACCCTCTTAGTATTGTCTGCGCACTGGCGGGACTGGATAAATCCCGCTTGATCAGGTTCAATCAAGCTTAGCATGCTAGGGCCAAGGCGAGTGGCCAGAATCCCTGTGAAGATTTTAAAATCGACATTCAGTAGAGAAATGGGGCGATACGACCCGCATTGCTGTCTGTCTTTGCCGGGCTTAGGTAATACCACTATCGCTGCCGCCAGCATCGTGGCCGGTATAGGCGTCGTTTCCCCGAATGCGTTAAAAAGTCTCGTCAAGACCGGAGCTAGTATATGGCAAAATTTCTTATAAAAAGGGCTGGGAACCCGTCCGGGCCCGGGGACTTGAGCACTTTAAGGCGCGAGATTGCTGCGATTACCTCCTCCACTCGGATGGGGGCGTCGAGCGTCGCTCTCTGGTCGGGTGTAAGCACAGACATAGTGACTGATTGGAGATAGTCAGTGACTTCGGACTCCGGGGCTGGCTCCGCCGCGTACAGCTTCTCATAAAACTCCACGAAAGTATTAGCTATTTCTTGGTCCCCCGTAACCTCGCTCTGCCCCGTTCCCTGCAGGGAGGAAACCTTCGACTTTTGCCTTTGAGCCCGCAGTCTGTTAGCCAGAAGACGTCCTGTGCGGTCGCCTCCAACATAGTAAGAGTGTTTTAAGCGCACTGCGGCATATTCTGCTCTGTCTAAGTCTATACCAGCTAGTTGCGCCCTGGCCGCTTTAAGCTGTCTCCAGACTCTCGGTGCGCCCGTCCTGCTATGGACTCTCTCCAGTTCCTGTACCTGGGCTACTAGTGCGGATCGCTGCTCCTTACGCTCTTTGTTCTCGGCTGCCGCAAGTGCAATAAGCTCCCCCGTACCACTGTCTTCATTGCCTCCCATAGTGTAGTAATTTGGATGTCGGGCGTGTCATTGAGGGTGAAGTATTCCTGAATGCACTTGGCGAGTTGCTGGGTGACCATTTCCTTATGGAGCATAGCCTCCCTGAGTCTCCAGCAGCTCGCTTGACATGGTCCAGGTGGCAAAGTGAGTCGGGTTAGCACTGCGTCATGGTCTGAGAGGGCCATAGGTTCGATCTCTATTGCGATCACTCGCTTTTGGACGTCCCCGGTGCCCAAGAAATAGTCAATGCGAGCGTAGGACCTGTGTGCATGTGAGAAAAATGTATACTGATTCGAGCTGGGGTGAGCCTCCCTCCATAAGTCCAGGAAGCCCATTTCTGCGAGCCATGTCCTGCCCTCTCTGGAGATTTCACCTTTATGCCAGTAGGAAGTCTGGGATCTATCTTTGCTAGCGTCCATGACCATGTTCAAGTCCCCCCTATAAGGGTCATGCGGTGCTGCAGGGTCATAACGTCGGACAATGCGGTCTTAAGGAAGCTCTCTTGCCCCGAGTTAGGAGCGTATAGGGAACCGACCACTATGGTCTGGGAGCCAAATTGGATTGTGTAAGCAAGCAGTCTCCCCTTTAATTCAGCTATCTTGTCCTTCACCACCCCCTTGCATCTGTGGGAGATTAACAGGGCCACCCCCGCCTTCTTGTCCCCCGTGCATGAGAAGTATTGCTGCGGAAATGCCCGGGAGCGCATGCGGTGGCAGTCTTTGGTGAGCAGATGCGTCTCCTGGAGGAGGCATATGTCCGCCTCCGTGTTCTCTAGGAAGGAGAGCACTGCTCGCCGCTTAACAGGGTTGTTGAGGCCTTTAACATTCAGTGTAAGAACTTTCACTTCCCCTTTAGCCATGATAGTGTAGTAGATGCAGCGCCGTACCATCCATCCTGGCGAGGCGCGTCGCAGACCCAGCCCCAGCAACCCCTCCCCCGCCATGGCCACGTGCACTAATGGAGGGCCTATGTCTAAGTCGTCTCCTGCCCTCGGGGCCCCGTTTGTGTATGGACTGAGATTTACCGGCACTCCCCCCCTTTCCCACCCAAACCCCAACAACAACAATAAACCATACAAAAGGAACTATAACAGATTGTCCGGGAAATGCAGGGCGTCTCCACATCTCCCTAGTGAAAAAGTTAGTGGGGTGCCTCTTGTGGCCAACGATTCCCCCCGCCCCGCCCGCCGCCCCCGGCAAGCTCTGAACCACTTATCTGCCCCTCCTGGTCACTCGTTCATCATTTCATTGTGTCGGGTCTGCGGCCAGCGAGTCCAGCACTCCCTTTCTTTCCTGTGCCATTGTTTCTGGGTCAGGCTTAGACAGGGTCCCCCGCCTCCTCCTGTGGCGGCTTACCCGCTGCCAGCATTCTCCCGGGTCTCTGCCCGCCTCGTCTTCCTGCTCGGACTCGTGCGGTGGATCTATACCGAGGATTTTGCAGGCCTCTTGTAGCGATCGAACTTGGCGTAGTTTGTCGTCCCACCTAAAGATGATACGAAATGGGTGGCCCCACGAGTAGTTGATTCCCTGATTGCGGAGGTGCGTTGTGACGGGCCGGAAGGCCCTCCGTTTTGCAGCGTGATCGCCGCCAGATCCTGATAAAGGGCGATGTCATGGCCTCCATAGCGCAGAGGCTGCGACTCCCTGGCTTTCCTCATGATGTGCTCCTTCAGTTGGTAGTCCGGGAGGTAGGCCAGGATGTCGGGCGGAGGAGCAGGAGCCTTCCTTGGCAATCCCACCCTGTGGGCCCTGTCGATTTTAATGGGGAAATCGGTTGATTCTTGCAGGATGTGGCGGAAAAGCCCCTGAAGATATTGCGTGATGTCCGACCCTTCCTCCCGCCACGCAACGCCCTTCACCCGTATATTATTTCTTCGGGAGCGGTTTTCTAAGTCTTCAGAGTGGGCCTGGAGGTCTATTTGCTGGCCCTGGAGCCGTAGCACTTCCTGCTTTAAGTGTTCTATTTCTTCCTCCCGTGAGTCCTCTTTGTCTTCCATCGAGGCCACCCTTTCCCCTATTGCGTCCAAGTCCCGGCGTACCTCTTTGACCTCGGTGGAGAACTCTTGGCGGAGGGTCTGTATATCTTCTCGAAGGGTCGAGAACAGTTGAGTGAGGAAGGCGCGGGTTACCGGCTCCTCCGTATTCCCCGACTCCTGCCCCCTGTCGTGGGTGATGGTGCCCGGCTATCTCCTCCAGCCGGCCCTGCGATCTTGGCGAACATGTCCTTAACGTTCCTGTCCTTCTTACCCCTGGTCGAGGACATGACCAGTTGATAACCAGTCTCTTTAGGTTGCAGCGTGCGGTGGCTGGCCAGGCCGCTATCCCGGGGCGTCTCTGCTCTCTCACGTCCGCAGCTGCGTTGTGTTGAGCCGCCCTTTCTTACGTTGAGCCTTGCCAACAAGGGTCCTCAATACTCCGGGCTCTGGAGCGGCCCTGTCCGCTACGTGATGGTGCGCCTGTCGATCCACCGGCAGCCCCAGGGGCGCCCCACCTCTCGTACCCCGTAGGGAGCCTGTCCTTCCTCAGCTGCGTTGGCCCCTGACGCCGGTGTGGCTCCGGGCCTGGTGGGAATCGTGTAGTGGCGTCACTATTCACCGCGCCGGGTCCCCCACCCGATCCTCTCTTCTCGCCTTCAGGGCGGGCCCTGGCACCAAGGGTCGCTCTGCCAGGCGTCAATCCCTTCTTCACTCCCGCCAATGGGCACCCTGCTCTCTGTACTTCTTCTGGACTGGCACCTCTTCCTCCGATGTCGGCCCAGCTCTCTGTCAGCGTGTCCCAGGCCTCTCGATCTTGCCCTCTGCTCCCTCTCCCACTTAGCTGCTAGTCGTGCTCCGTGGGGCCACTCTGCCTCTAAGGGCCGTTCCCTGTCTGCGGTGATGGGTCAGGGTCGGCGGCGGTCCGCGAAGTCCTCCGGAGCCCTCTCTGACCCAGATCTTCTCTCCCTCCGTGCCCCGGGACTCCGGGTGTGGCTCCCTCTTACCGGTAGCGGCTTGCTAGTGCCCGTGGGGCACAGGAAACAGGCCCGGGCCCGTTCTTCCGGCGTGGCAGAGTGTGGGGTCCCGATTGAGGAGTTGCTCCCCCGCTTGCTCACCTTGTAGGCTGGAAGGCCGCCCCCCGCGGCTCCCGCTTTCAGCAGGTCTGGGCTGAGCCTGGTCCTTGTTCCACTATTGCTGCGGCTCGCCCCGGGCGTTCCTCCAGGTATGCTTGGGGTCCACCAGCCCACCGTGCCCACCTCCGTTATGTGCCTCTGCTTTGGGCCGCGCTCTCCCCGGTGCAATCCCGCTGCAGCCTCCGTACTTGTTGCTGGGGTCGCTCAGGAGGGGCTCCTCTCTCCGCCCGTACTGCAATACGGCCCACCAGCTCTAGTTCCCCGCGGTGCCCCAGGCCACCGCTCGCGTAGTCTACAAGCACCAGGCCTCCCCTCTGCGCCGCTTAGGTTGTTGCGGCCGCCATCTTGGCCCGCCGGGAGTCGTCGCCGTCCTCCGCACCACCGCTTTCCCGGAGCTTGAAACTCGCTGCCGGTCCACTCCCAGGGTTCGCGCTCTGCTTGCGCTCCGAGTCAGGGGTCCGGCACTCTGATTTACTGCCGGGAAGACCACGGGCGGCCGACGGGAACGGGGAGACGAACGGGACACGTCTTACCCGCTCACCATCCTGGCCACGCCCCCCTAGCTGTGGATTTTAGACCCTAGCTCAGGTGGCACCTCTGGAATCCTAGCAAACCTGTACATGTTTGAAAACTAAACATCTAGGGTAATCAAGAATGGGGTGACTTGTGTGGCTTTCACCAGGCTCAGTTAGCCAGAATCCCTTGCAAACCGCAAACTTTGTAAAAAAAATAAAAAAACACATTTTCCTTGCATTTCTGTGATGGAAAGTTCTGGAATCTACAGGGAGCCTCAAACTTCCACCCATACGGCATTCCCCCAAGTATCGCAATAAAAATGGTACCTCACTTGTGTGAGTAGGCCTAATACTCGCAGCAGGAAACTGCCCAAAACGCAACGTGGGCACATCATATTTTTCCAGTGAAAACAAACTCTTTTTTGCAATGTGCCTAACGGTGGATTTTGGACCCTAGCTCAGGTGGCACCTACGGAATCCTAGAAAACCTGTACATGTTTGAAAACTAAACATCCAGGGTAATCCAGGATGGGGTTACTTGTGTGGCTCTCACCAGGTTCTGTTACCCAGAATCCCTTGCAAACCTCAAACTTTGTAAAAAAAACCACATTTTCCTCACATTTCTGTGATGGAAAGTTCTGGAATCTGTGGGGAGCCTCAAACTTCCACCCACCCAGCATTCCCCCAAGTCTCCTGATAAAAATGGTACCTCACTTGTGTGGGTAGGCCTATTGCCCCCGGCAGGAAACGGCCCAAAACCCAATGTGGGCACATCCCATTTTTCCCGTGAAAACTGACCCTTTTTTTGCAATGTGCCTAGCTGTGGATTTTGGACCCTAGCTCAGGTGGCACCTATGGAATCCTAGCAAACCTATACATGTTTGAAAACTAAACATCCAGGGTAATCCAGGATGGGGTTACTTGTGTGGCTCTCACCAGGTTCTGTTACCCAGAATCCCTTGCAAACCGCAAACTTTGTAAAAAAAAAAAAACACACATTTTCCTTGCATTTCTGTGATGGAAAGTTCTGGAATCTGCGGGGAGCCACAAACTTCCACCCATCCGGCATTTCTCCAAGTATCGCAATAAAAATGGTACCTCACTTGTGTGAGTAGGCCTAATACCCGCGACAGGAAACTATCCAAAACGCAACGTGGGCACATCACATTTTTCCAGTGAAAACAAACTCTTTTTCGCAATGTGCCTAGCTGTGGATTTTGGACCCTAGCTCGGCCGGCACTTAGGGAAACCTAGCAAACCTGTACATTTTTGAAAACTACACATCCAGGGGAATCCAGGATGGGGTGACTTGTGTGACTCTCACCAGGTTCTGTTACCCAGAATCCCTTGCAAAACTCAAAGTTTGTCAAAAAAATAAATTTTCCTCATTTTTGTGATGGAAAGATCTGGAATCTGTAGGGAGCCACAATCTTCCACCCATCCAGCATTCCCCCAAGTCTCCTGATAAAAATGGTACCTCACTTGTGTGGGTGGGTCAAGGACACGCGGCAGGGAAGGGCCCAAAATGTATTGTGGAGACATCAAAAATATCTATCACAAAACAACCTGGTTTTGCAAGGGGGTCACCTGCGTTTTTGGTCCCGGGCTTGGCGGCCATCTAGGGAAACCTACCTAACCAAGACATTTCTGAAAACTAGACACCCTGGCGTGTCCTGGGAGGTATGGCTTGCGTGGATCCCCCAATGTTTTCCTACCCAGAATCCCCTGCAAACCTCAAATTTAGCTGGAAAAAATCCCATTCTGGGCAGCTCCTACATATAATAAAAAACATAATCTCTGGTGCCTAGTTGGCTTTCTGCCCCCCGGGGGGCAGATAAGGGGCTATTGCCCACTTCTGCCTCTTGGGGGGGAAGGAAGACTGTGGCAATTTTTTAGGGGGAGTGGGGGCATTGGCATGCCCATTTTGGGCAGCCCCCACCCCTATATACATAAATGAATTAAATCCCTGGTGCCTAATGTGCTTTCTGCCCCCCCGAGGGGGCGGATCGGGGCTATTGCCCCATCTGCCTGCTAGGGGGGGCAGAAAGACAGAACTTTGGTGAAAACGTTGCAGGAGAACAAAAGCTCTTGCCCAAGGGGCCGCTCCCCCCTCCCTGGTGTCTAGTGGTGGATCCCTGCTTGGGGATCGCCTTCCCGTCCGGAATCACCCACTCCCATCCAGATAGGAATAGACTCCCGAAACAATTCAATTCATGTTCGATTTATTCATCCACATGCTGGAAAAAACCCAACGCGTTTTGGCATCTCCATGCCTTGCTCAAGGGTAGGTACATATTGTTACTAGCTGTATTTTAAAGGTACAATTACAGTGACATAGAAAACGGATACCACATTCACCTCTGAAGACCGTAAAAGAATCGGCCATCTTTGAACATGTGTTCTTGTAATTGTTGTTCTGTTTGTAAATACATATTTTTTAAGTCCCAAACACTGCTACTCAAATGCCGTGCGACCTGCCTCCCAATGCCAACGACTGTAACATCAACTGCCCAAAATATAGAAAGACTCCAATCCACTCTGGTAAAGAAGATGCGGCACACCAACTGGATGCACATTACTTTATAGTGCACAATAAAATAACATGCATCCAATTGGTGTGTGTATATATGTATATATATATATATGTATATATATATATATATATATATATATATATATATATATATATATATATATATATATATATATATATATATATATCAACTCCACACTCCCTTGTCTCCTAAAGGAAGTAGAGCACACATGGGATTCCAGGTAAGCTGCACTTTATTAAAACCAACGGCATGACGCGTTTCGTATTCAAACTTCCTCAGATGCCACTAAGATTTGCAGGTGGTTCACCAGCCCACCTTTTCAAGCTACATGCCCCTCTGCGATTGGCTGAGGTACTGCTAGTGTGGTTGCACAGGGAAAGCCCGAACCCAGGAGTCCGAGTCCGTGCGGAGCAGACACCAAAACCTAATATATATATATATATATATATATATATATATATATATATATATATATATATATATATATATATATATATATATATATATATATATATATATATATATATATGATGTTCCTGTCTCCAGTTTGGAAGTGGTCGGCAGCTGGAAAGATGTTCAAGGGCCGGTTCTCTTCTCCTTCGCACCAGAGCTCCGTTAGAAGGCGGCCATTTTCTCCTGGCGTCAAGCCATCCCACACCCCCCATTTATGAAAATAACCCAAAAAGTAGCTTCACATCACTTACCAAGAGCTAGCCCTTGATTGCATGACCATGCTAATCAGGGAGAGTAAAGAGAGATTTGGAGACCCAACTTTCTATCGCAGACCAAGTAATCATTGTTCAGCACCATGGAAAACCCATACAGTCTCAGATTTTATACTGGCCAGTGGTCTTTACAAATTCTAAGATCTGTGGTGAAGGCCTAATGAATTAGCACCTTGAACTTTATTTTGGCCCAAATTGGAAGTCGGTCCAATTTCATAAACAATGGGAATATATCCTTTCTACTCTGTGAAATAATAGGTGGGGAAGCTGTTGAGATGTGAGATCATGGAGCTGTTCAATATGTTTGTTCATTGTACCTATTAGAAAGGGATTGCAATAGCATGGTTTTGCAATTCTTGTTACATCTGTCCTGTGTTTTTCAAATAAAAATGGACACATTCTCCACTAATTTCCTTTATATTTATTGACTGATGTCACTCTGTAGCGTATGCCTTTAATTGCTGTATTCTATTCTATTTATGTTTGTTTTGAAGAATAGAATGTTAAGTGCGTGTCGAATGTTAGGTGCGTGCTATGTGGGGCAGCTGAGAGAGACGAAAAAAGATTGAAGATGAGAGTGGACACTGTTTTGCTCCATCCTTCCAGACTGTTCTTTTCTGAATAAAGGATTCAACTTATCAAGTCTTCAGAATCGTCATTACACACCTTTGTTTGTCCATGTTCAAAGAGTTGTCAAAAATGATTCGTAAGCTTTTGTTGTTGTCCTCAGGTGCGAGTAGCATATTACCAATTGGGATGCACTGGTAGAATTGTTTTACTTGAAGTAGTTTAAGAGCAAGCTGAGGTCATTAGGATTGGAGAGTTTACATATCTCTAGGGTCTCAAACGTATTTTGCTACATTTATTAGGATCTGAGGGACAAGAAGTATTCAGATCTTTGCCCAAAGTAGAGACACCTGATGATGATACGGAGTTTGATGTGGTTAAGGAACCCATGATGAGGTTGGAACTAAGATTCAAACCCATCTTAAGTATAATATTAGAACTATAACATTTCTACATCAGGCGTTAAAGGGAAAACAAGAGCATTTACGACTTTCTCACAACACTCAGGAATTTAGCAGTAACATGCTGTGTTGGTGATGCTAAAGGCGAGATTATAAAGGACCAGATCATGGTCAATACCAACAATAAGCGCACTAAGGAACACCATTGGGTCACGGGAAATCCTTTCTTAGAGGAGGTAATTAAATCTGCAAAGGTTATCGAACAGTCCTGGGTTAAAGAAGTCAACACAAAAATAATACAAAAAACTACAAAGCGTTTTCTTTCAATTCTCCAAATCGGATTCAAATATTGTCTGTAACCAGTGTGGTAGCAATTCCATGTTGCCAATTTTAAGGGATGCCCTGCTTATGACAAGAAGTGTGTGATCTGCAAAAGTCTTGGGCATTTCGCTATAATGTGCCAAGAACAGGAATAGTGAGAACAAGATAGCACAAATCAGAGAAGATGTGTTTAAGGACACCAAGGAAGATGATGAGGTCTAATGTGCCTCAGAAGTCCAATCTTCCTATAAAAGCATGGTGTTGGTGGTACATGAGCTGAAGATACCACAAATTATAATAATTGTCTTACTTCCAGGGACAGCAAGGAACCTCCTTCTCCTGTGTGTTCACTCTCAGTGGATGGATGACAGATTCCAGTTCTCCTTTTTCAATCCTTTCATGACAAATTTTCACTCATCATTTGCCTGAAGAAATTTCACACTTCACAAATCTGATGTAAAGGCGGCGACAAAATTGTATTACTGGGATACTTCATAAAGGGAACAAATTTTGAAGAGAGAACAGTCAGAATGAAATTATATGTGGTAAGGAAAGGTGTCAGTGTTTTGTGATGGAAAGATCACAAATTATTGAGAATCACGAATCCTTGTGCTGCAGAACGGATGATGGTCTTAGCAGAGGAGGTATCAGCGCCAATGTTGTTTCTTTTCCAGAAGTGTTCAAATAATCTACTAAAGGTAGATTAAAGGGATTTTCCCATCAAATCAAACTCAGAGAAAATGCAGTACAGGTTAAACCAAAATTCTGAAATATCCCTTTCAGCATACGCAAGGACAAGAAATTACAAAAAGATGATGATATAATAGATGAAAGAGAGTCCTGTAATTGAATATCCCTGTTAGAGCCGGGATTCCCTAGTTGGCTGAGGTAGGTACCTTAGGCCGAATAGGGACCCTTGCTTCTAAGTCAGGGAAAGGAAGGACACCTTCTCAGATAGCCCCTGCTCACCCCCTCGGTAGCTTGGCACGAGCAGCCAGGCTTATCTTCAGGGCAAATGTGTAAAGTATTTGCAACCATTCTCTCAGTGACCCAATGATGACACCACGAATGGACACCACATGAGTTTCATAAAAAACCAAGTATATGTTTATATAAAAAGATATACGATGAGACCACACGATAAAAATCCAACATATGCGAACTTGTAATAATTCACCTTGCTGGTTATTAGGCCAGCAAGCCCTTGTAGGTTCTGACGGTATCAATGAGCAATTCTAGATGATCCAATGCAGTCCTAATGCAATGCTATGCAGTTCGTAATGTAAGAATCAGGTACTTTACAATGTAAAAGTAATGCAGTTCGTTATGCAACAATCAAGCAGTTCGTAATGCCAAAATAATGCAATGCGTAATGCAACAATAATGCAATGCGTAATGCAACAATCAGGCAGTTCGTAATGCAAAAATAATGCAATGCGTAATGCAACAATCAGGTAGTTCATTATGCAAAAATAATGCAATGCGTAATGCAACAATCAGGTAGTTCGTTATGCAAACTAATGCAATGCGTAATGCAACAATCAGGCAGTTCGTTATGCAAACACAATGCAATGCGCAAGGCAACAATCAGGCAGTTCGTAATGCAGAAACAATGCAATGCGCAAGGCACTCCGGCACCGATCACGGTGCTTAAGACGGTCTCTCTGCCACTCGTACTGACTTGCTGTCAGCTTCCGCCAACATATGCCCCCAACACGGGTATGGTGTAAACCAAAGTGCAGCTCCACACTCCGGCCCTGGTACTGCCACTCCTTTGGCAAGTACGGGCCGCGATACGAGCTTGAGCAGAGGCTCGCGCTGCAAGAATGGGAGAGGCCGAGAGCGTCTCTCTCCGAGCCCGCACCCCGCCCCAGGCGGCGACACACGTTACCTGGGGGGTGCGACCTCACTCTCCTCTCCTCCTCTGGTGACTTGGGCCTCCGATGCGACTTGGTTGATTCCGGGCAGTGGAACTCAGGCCCTCCCCCGACGGGGTTGGTTCAAGGTCCTGCTTCTGGCAACGGCGGGCTCGGGCCGGCGGCACAGCTCCTCTGGGGATGCCGGTCCAGGCCGATGGTGATAACAAAGATCTCAGGCTGCAACAGGGCACACGCACACAGCGACGCTGAGACTCACTTGAGCTCCGTGTGTGCACAGTCACAGGGCACTCCTCACAAAGGTCTCAGGCTGCACGAAGCACACGCACCCAGCATCGCTGAGACTCACTTGAGTTCCGGGTGCACACGATCACAGGGCAATCCTCACGAAGGTCTCAGGCTGCACAAAGCACACGGACACAGCGTCGCTGAGACTCACTTGGACTCCTGGTGCCCACGATCACAGGGCAATTCTTACGAGGGTCTGAGGCTGCAAAAAGCACACGCACACAGCGTCGCTGAGACACCCTTGAACTTTGGGTGTGCACGATCACAGAGCAATCCTCACGAAGGTCTCAGGCTGCACAAAGCACACGCACACAGCGTCGCTGATACTCACTTGGACTCCAGGTGCTCAGGATCCCAGGACAATCCTCACGAAGGGCTCAGGCTGCACGAAGCACACCACACAGCGTCGCTGAGACTTGCTGGGACTCCAGGTGCCCACGATCGCAGGGCAGTTCTTACGAGGGTCTCAGGCTGCAAAAAGCACACGCACACAGCGTCGCTGAGACACACCTGGAAACTTTTGTGTTCCTGAGTTTCCACAACAGGGAGCCAGCTCTCCTCGGGCCCTTGGGGATAAGTTACTTCAGGACACAGCACACAGCAAAGTCCTTTCAAGCAGGGGGACACAGCACACAGCAAATTTCCTTTAGCCTCTCCTTGGTTAAATCAGCAAACTGCAGGTCAGCCCCAGAACACACAGCAAGGGTCAGTCCTTTCCTTCAGTCTCTTCAGCTGTTTCTTCCTTGGCAGAGGTTCCTCTTGTCCATGAAGTAGTTTCAATCCTTTACAGTCTTGAACAGTTCCATTCCAAAGTCCAGGGGTTTCAGCTCTCATAGTTATACCCCTAAATGTCTTTGAAGTCTTTATGTTCAGGGGGGCACTGACCCCTGTCCAAACCAGTTCAGGGTGTCTCCCTGCCAGTGACACCTTCTGCCTTTGATAGTGGGGGTCTGGATCCTTAATCACTCAGCAGGAGATGGAGCCATTGTTTTATGGCAGCAACCCAGGCCTCTTCACCTCCAGGGGCTACTCCTCCCCCCTACACTCCAGATGCAGGTCAGCCTGTTGCTGTCTCACCTCCTCCCCTGGGTCAAGACATTCCCCAGAGCCTATCACATTCAAATCCAGACAGTCAATCCACAACCAGGCAGAGACACACAGAAATGTTAGAGCAAAAAAACCCAGCCACTTCTAAAAGAGTGGTTTCTAAACACGCAAATCAAAAACCACCTTCACAAAAAGATGTGTTATTAAATTGTGAGTTCAGACACACTAAACTTCACCTCTCCATCTTAAGCCTTTGGGAAGATAGGCTGGAAACATATTACACAGCCTTCCCCATTCTGTCCTATGGGCAAGATGGCCTTTCAACAGTGAAAAACGAAATGGAGAGTATTTCACTGTCAGGACATGGTACACACCTCAGTACATGTCCTACCTTTCACATACACTGCACCCTGCCCAGGGGGCTACCTTGGGCCTACCATATGGGTGTCTGATGTGCATAGAAAGGAAAGGGTAAGGCCTGGCAAGTGGGTGCACTTGTCAGGACAACAAGGCAGTTTAACAAACTGCGCGCAGGCACTGCAGTGGCAGGCCTGAGTTCTCTCTTTAGGGCTACTTGTGTGGGTGGCACAATTAGTGCTGCAGGCCCACTAGTAGCATTTGCATTACTAGCCCTGGCACACATAGTGCACTTTACTAGGGACTTTACTAGTAAGGCAAACATACCAATCATGGACAACCAATTACCATTACACTTTACACAGGGAGCACTTGCACTTTGACACTGATCAGCAGTGGCAAAGTGCCCAAAGCATCTAAGTTGGCAACACCATGTCAGAAAAAAGGTCTAGGGGGAAAGCAAAAAGGTTAGGGAACTTCAGCCAAAAAGGGCTAAGTCCAACAATCCCCAATAGTCTTGACCAAAAAAAACAGTGGTGATCTGAGGTTGTCTGTGGACCTCAGGGCACTTAACGCAAACATTATTGTGGACAATCACCTACTTCCGAAGATTAGTGACTTCTTGTGTATGATAGATGGTGCCACTATCTTTTCTATACTTGACATGCACAGTGCGTATCACACCAAGTGGAACTGATAAAACCCTCTAGACCACTCACTGCCTTTGTTTGGTTTTTTTACAACCAGATTTTATTGGTTTTCAAAAGCATCAGCTACAATCATGAGTCTTACGCACTTCCAATCTATTACATAGTACATGCTATTGGTAATCTTGGTGCATTTATTTAACACTTAATCCCGACAACACTATCCCCTCTCCCCCCTTGAGTTGCGCCTATGCATATACAGTCTGATCCCTGAGTATTCATGGGTTCCTAGTTGTCGAGGGTCCCTGCTAGCACACTACTACATCTGTCAACCTTGTTCTCGATGCCCTTGTCCGCCCTGCTCTTCTTCTGGGTTTCCCGGTGGTGGGGAGACCGCCCCGTCATTGTCTTGTCCTTCCGCTGCCAATTCGCTGACTAGATTTTCCCAGGCTCTTGACCTATCTATCTTACCTATCCCTCGGTTAGCCTCCCTAAGCAGCAGTCTACCTTCCGCCCCCTTCTCTAGCTCCCTTTTCCAGGAAGCAATTCTAGGCCCTCCCGGTGCCTTCCAGTTTCTGGCTATCTCTCTTTTGGCCAGAGCATAGGCCAGATCCTGAAACCTCCCAGTCGTTCTGTTTTTTGCCGTGTGTGGGAACCACCCTAGGAGGAAATGTTCTGGGGTGTGCGGGAGTTCCTTGTCTATGAGGTCACCTACCACTTGTCTGATCTCCTCCCAGAAGGTTTGTAACATGGAGCAGCTCCAAAACATGTGGATGATCTGTGCCTCTCTCTCGCCGCACCTCGGACATGCTGCAGCCTCTATGCCAAAGTATCGCCTAATGCGGGATGGGGTCAGGTACGGCCTATGCAATATGTAGAAATTAATCAGTTTGAATCGCGTGTTCCTGGACACTTTCGGGGTCCGCTCTAAAATCTTGTCCCATTCTACCTCTGGGATCTGTTTGCCCAAATCCTCCTCCCATTGTAATCGCAAGCGCTCTAGTGGCTTCTGCATATCTTGCCTCATTGCCTTATAAAGGCAAGAAACTGTCTTGATTCTTCCTGCTGAGAGTGCTACATACCTACATCCCGCCAGTGCCCACGGTTCCGTACCTCCTCCACCCCAGTGTTGTCTAATCCTTCTGGTGAGGGCCCCATGCCTAAGGAAGTGGCCTCCCCGCAAATCATATGCAGCCTGGAGATCTTCAAACGGGAGTAACGCGGAATTCTGGTATAGATCCCCCATCTTTCTCAGCCCTGCCGCTTCCCAGTCCTCCAATCCTGCCCAATGAGCCCCCTGCGGCAACCATCGCAACATTGTGATCGGTATGTCTCGAGAGTAGGGAATCCTGACCCCTACCCGTCTCAGGTATCTAGCCCAGCATCGCACCACCACTCTGGTTTCCATGGTATCGTCAGACACATTATGTCGGGCCCTTAGAAAAATCTCTGCTAGGGTTTTGGTGTCCGGCGCGGCAGGGTATTGTTCCTGTTCTGGGTCACGACTCGCCGCCAACCATTGAATCATCCAGTACAACTGGGCGGCAAAATAATACCCCTCAAAATCAGGGACCGCTAGACCCCCTTCCGCCGTCGGGCGCTGTAATGAGGTCAGCGCTACTCTTCTACGCCCTGATCCTCAGATAAATGACGTGACTAGTGAGTCAAGATCTTTGAACATTGCTCTCGGGATCCACACCGGTAAGGTTCCGAAGTAGTACAGAAGACGCGGGAGCGCCACCATCTTCAGGACTGCCACCCGCCCTGCTACTGACAGCGGCAATGTGCTCCAGAATTCCATTGCAGACTTCACTGATCTGATTGCTCTACCCACGTTTCCCTCTAGTAACTCCACCGGTTCATGATATATTTTAACTCCCAAATATTGCAGGCAGCTGGGCTCCCATTTCAGGTGGCCAAGATCAGGCGGCTGGAGTGCATTAGATATCATGGGGTACAGGCTAGACTTCCTCCAATTAACCCTGAGGCCAGAGATGGCACCGAACTGGGCTAGCATTCTCTGCGCCCCTCTGAACTCGCCCTCCCTGTCACCGAGGAACAGTAGGAGGTCATCTGCATATAATGCGATAAAGTGCCGTACCTCCCCCACTCTTAAACCATTCGCGCCCTGCACGCCAACGGCTCCATGGCCAGTGTAAACAGGAGCGGGGAGAGGGGGCACCCCTGTCTCGTACCCCTCTCCACCCTCTGCCTGGGAGAAATGGTTCGTTCGGTGCGCACTCGGGCCATGGGCGACGCATACAGTAACAGTACCCATGCTAAGAAACCTCCTCCCAGTCCCATCTTGGACAAGACCTC
Source organism: Calotriton arnoldi (assembly GCA_963921515.1). Classification (NCBI taxonomy): domain Eukaryota; kingdom Metazoa; phylum Chordata; class Amphibia; order Caudata; family Salamandridae; genus Calotriton; species Calotriton arnoldi. The sequence goes on from CAWUFW010002486.1 coordinate 381,724, forward strand.
GTAGAGGTAAGGCCACTCCAGGCTGTCAAAGGCCTTTTCAATATCCACCGCGAACACCGGCCGCCTCGCGCTTATCATACCCAGTGGAGACCATGATCGCCAGGAGTCGCCTTATATTTCTGGCCGTGTTCCGCCCAGGGAGAAACCCCGCTTGGTCCGCGTGAACTAGGTCAGGCATATGTGGGAGAAGGCGCATCGCTAATATTTTGCTCAGTATTTTGTAATCCATATTTAGCATGGACAGGGGCCTGTAGTCTGTGTAGTCGTGCAGTTCCTTCCCAGGCTTAGGCACCGGGACGATAAGGGCCTCTCTAGTACTCTCCGGCATTATTCCGGCTCCCAGGGCCTCCTGATACATGGTGATCAATCTGGTAGTCAGCTCTTCTACGTATGTTGCATAAAACTCAGCCAGTAGGCCGTCAGTGCCCGGGGTTTTGTTCCTTGCCATGCCCTTTATGGCACCTCGTACCTCCTGCTGCATTATGTCTGCTCCAAGCTCTTACGCCTCCTCAGGGGCCAATCGTGTTATCTGCAGGCCCGCAAGATATTCCCCCACATCTGCATGATTGCCCTCCAACGACTTTCTATACAACTGTGCATAGTAGCTGGCAAAGACTTCGTTGATCTTCGCCTGCGTAAAGTGCCGGCTCCCCGTCTCATCCTCTATTTCCACCAGTGGCTGGCTCCTGCTCACCGGGTTTGCTAGCCACGCTAGGAGCGTCCCTGACTTGTCTCGGTCAGCATGAGTACGTTCTAGATATTTCTTGTAGTCGAAGCATCTAAGCCTCTCTGTCTGCCTCACCACTTCCTCCTTGGCCTCTGCCAGCGTCTGCTGGAGCTCTGGGAGCCCTGGCCTCCTACGTTCCAGCTCCTGGAGGGTTGTCTCTGCCCCTTCTACTTCGCTCAGTATGACACGCCTGCCCCCCGTAGCTCGCGTTATGCATTGGCCCCGTAGGACCACCTTGAAGGCGTCCCATTCGGCATTCGGCGAGGAGGCTGTCCCCGCATTGGCCTCGAAATATTGCGCTATTTCCCCCCTGATCTCTTCACGGAACACCTGGTCTTCCAGTGTATCCGGACGAAGCCTCCACGTAGGTATCGCTGATATGGGATGCATCCATCCCAGGGAGAGGACCAATGGATTATGATCCGATATCGTGCGCGCTAGGTATTCCGCTGCAACGACATGGCACTGCGTGTCTGCTGAGTACAGGAAGGCATCTAGCCTCACGTGAACCTCATGGACCGCCGAAAAGTAGGAGTAGTCTCTATCTTGGAGATGCAAGGTTCGCCAGGCATCCACCATCCCCCATCCCTGTCTCCAGGCCGTAAATGCGTGTGAGGCGCGCGCTGCTTGCGAATTGCGCAATGGCGGGTGCGATCTATCTACGAGCGTGTCATCTACACTGTTAAAGTCACCCCCCACTAGGGTAGTGCCCATCAGGTACTGTGTCAGGCAATGGCTCAATCTTGCAAAGAAGGCTGGCTGTTCTATATTGGGGCATAGGCGCTAATCATACTAATGTCTCGACCTTCTAGATGCCCCTTTATAGCCACATACCGACCCTCCGGGTCTACCAGAAAGTCCGTCAGCTGAAATGGGACCCCCGCTTGGATCCATATTAGGGCCCTCTTTGCATATGCTGAGTAGGTAGTATAGAAAAGTTGGCCCCTCCTTCGCCTATGCAAAGCTTGTCCCTCTTTCTGAGTGAGGTGCGTCTCCTGTAGTAAGGCTATTTGGGCTCCCCTCCTTCGTATGTGTGAGAGAACTTTGTGGCATTTCGTCATTGTGTGCATACCCCGGATGTTCCAAGTCATGCATTTATACTTTTGGTTATCAGCCATTAGGAGGTATCATTGTTCCCGACCCATCTCCCTCCTTGTGTGCCGCCCCCCGACCGCTCTTCCCACTCGAACCCTCATGGTTTCTGATATGCTGCAACTCAAGGTGTCGCCTTCCCGTTAACATTAAACATTGTCCCCAACTCCCACTCACCCAGGATAAGTAGGATAAGACCCCCCATCCAAACTAAGGCCAACGGTCCGCAAGTGACTACTTGAAGGTCGATCAGTCAATTGCAAGGGGGAAGGCTGCTCGTCCGCCGCTCTCCCTGTCTCTGCAGCCGCCCCTCAGTTCCATTGTCCCATCAAGACCCCCCCACAAGCGCACCCCCTCCAACAGTCCCTGTACCTCATTGCTGGGTTGTGCACATCCAGTTCAGCTCTAAACCTGTTCTTGGGAGATCCCCACTCCCTTTATCTAGGCGGGGTTACGTCTGGAAGCACCACACTCAAACTTTCAGATTCACTAGATCCATGCTCTGAGCCAGTGTCCACTGCTGTCTCGCTGTCCTCAGGGAGTACAAGGTTCCTCTCTTTGCCACTGATCAGCGCCACCACCTGCATTGCGTTCTGGCGTTCGATCTGTAGCTCTTCTTGTGTCGGGCCAGGTTTTCCCTTATGGTTCGACGACCTCTGGATCGGTTCTCTCTCCGTCTTCTCTTCTTCAGCTCCTTTGGTAGCGTCCATCCTTCGTGCTTCTTCAGCCAACCGGCTGCCTCCTGTGATGTCCTGAAGAATTCCGTGCCCTTCTCTGTAGTGACTCGCAGCGTGGCCGGGTACTGCGTCACATACTTACAATTTAGCTGCCTCAGTCTTTGCTTTACTTCTCTATAGGATCCTCTTTGCCATTGGACTTCTCTAGAGAAGTCTGGGAAGATTCTCGCCACGGAGTTGCCCACCTCTATGTCCCCTTTGAGGCGCACCTGGGTAAGTATGTGGTCCCTGTCTCTAAAATGGAGAAGCTTCGCTATCACCACCTGCGGTGGTGCTCCAGGCACAGGTGGCTTCGCCGGGACTCGGTGTGCCCTCTCTAGGGCGAAGAAATTTGACAGACCATCTGGGGCTACTTCCTCTCTTATCCATTTTTCCAGGTAGGTTAGCATGTTGTGGGCTTCTATTTTCTCCGGTAGGCCTATGATTCTGATGTTGCTCCTGCGTGATCTGTTTTCAGCATCCTCCGCTCGGAACTCCAATGTTCTTACTTTCGACTCCAGCGCCGTTATGCGCTGTTTCATGTTTACCATGTCCGGCAGCGTCTCGGAAAGTTGGCCCTCTGTTGTCTTGACGCAGTCCGCTAGCTTTTTATGGTCTCCTCTGAGTAGGCCTAAGTCCAGGCCCAGTGAGTCATTTTTGGTTTCCAGGCGCTCACTGGATGAGGTGATGGACTGCAGAATGTCCTGCAACGTGGGGTCTCTAGGGCTGTCCGCCTGCGAATAGGCCCTCTCCCTCTCCTTCGTCGGTTTGTCTGCTGGAGCCTCCTCCCTATCCTTCTTCTTGGGGATCTTCCCCATGATGTCAGTTTTATCTGTGGCGCCTCTGGCGCTGCGTGTGTTCCCAGGCAGCCCCTGGTACTCTCTGCCGCCTGTGGGGCCCGGTCTCCTGGTAGGCGATCTGTAATCTCGCGTGCCCTCTCCCTCGCTCCCAGGTTCATTACGTCTACCTTGGTCCTGGTGTCCCCCACCGCTCGCTCATCCCTTCAGGTGTGTTCCGTATCCACGATATATTCCTTAGTCCCTCTGTCTGGCAAGCAGGGGGATTCAAGGCTGCATCAGGGTCAGGCGGAGCGGGCCTGTTACTTGGACGGGCGCAGGCCCCCAAGTCCTCACCTGCTAGCTCTGCGCTCTATTTGGGTCCTTTGTTAAGGGCCTCTGTCGTGGGGTCGTCGGGGCTCTGCGAGCGTCAGGCAATGCAGGCCATGTGCAGTTCCTCACCACGCAGCCTGAGGCTCTCCCCTTCGCCACTCACGTCCGGCTTCTCTTGATTTCTCTTCTCCCTCTGTGCCTGTTCGAGGTTCAGGGCCCACTCCCTCCGCGTCTCACCAGTCAGAGTGGGGGGGTCCCCCGCTTCTCCCCCCGCTAGGTTGCCTGTCTCTGGTCTCATTGCCTCGCTCTGGCAACCTCGCGGCCTGCTCACCTCGCGGGAGTCATTGTGCCTTGTGCTCTCCCCTGGTCAGCCGCCTTCTCTGTTGGGGCTCAGCACCACCGGCTGCCGCCCGGCTCCACTCTTATATCCGCCAAGTCGCAGGCTCAGTCTTGCCCGCTGCAGTCCGCACCCTGACTCTGTGATGCTGCCTCCCGCGGGGGCTCCCTGTGCACTGTCGCAGTCCCAGGCTGGTCAGAGGGAGGGAAGACGCACCGGCACAGTCCGTCACAGCTCAGCCACTGTCGCCTGTTCAATGACCCCCATAGCTTCATCAGTAATGGGGGAGGGAGAAGGGCCCACAGCCCCAATCCGCTACAGCCCAATCAGCCCCGCCGGCTCAGCTCTCTTATCCGCTGCCTCGGCCTTCAGCGGGCGCCGCCATCTAAGCTCGCCCAGCAGTCACAGGCATTCCTCTCACCTTGCTCCAGGGCAGCCTCCGCAAGGATCTCACAGCTCAGGGCAGGTCCCGAGTTGGAGCGGGAGGAGAGGCACCCGGGTCCACCGTCTTCTTCAGCCCAGGCTGGGCCGTCAGCCTCATGTTGTCTCCGCGCCCGTCACTCTCCGACGGGCGCCACCATCTTGGCTCGCCCCGCGGCCGCGCCCAGTTCCTTCCTCTTCGCCGGCGCAGTCGCGAGGGAGGGTTCCTATACTCAGGCCAGGTCCCGCAAAAGGGCGGGAGAGGGGGGCCCCCGCAGATACGGGCACCGCAGCACCTGCAACGCTTCTAGCCCGCTATTCTTCTCCACATCGGCCCCTCTCCAACGGGCGCCACCATCTTGGTTCGCCCCACGGCCGTGCCCGGTTCCTTCCTCTCTGCCGGCGCAGTGGAGAGGGGGATTTTCTTGTATTCCGGCCAGGTCCCACGAGAGGGTGGGAGAGGGGGGCCCCCGCAGATATGGGCACCGCAGCTCCGGCAACGCTGCTAGCCCGTTATTCTTCCCCGCATCGGCCCCTCTCCGCGGGCGCCGCCATCTTGCCTCTCCTCGCGGTCTCAATCAGCGCAGTCAAATCCACTGGTTCTGGACGTTTTCAGGGGATTTTCAGTCCCCGATGCACACCGCTCTCCTTGGTCAGCTGTGGGGGTGCACTGTAGGGGGTCCAATCTCGCTTAGGGCGTCAGGATGTTGATGAATGGCGGCTGGCCTACCGGAGCTCTTGAGCTTGCTGCTCACTCCATCGGCGCCAAGCCACACCCCCACCACTCACTGCCTTTGTGACACCTTTTGGAGTGTTCCAATACACATAGATGCCATTCATGTTGGCGATAACAGTATCTATTTTTCAGAAAGTGATGTTTCATCTGTTTAAAGATATGGAGTGTAATGAGAGGTGTTTCTAGAACTATGTTTTGGTGTTCACCAAATATGTGGAGCAACATGACCAGGTACTGGGTGAAGTCTACCTTCGTTTATTCAAAAGTGGCTTGGTGTTAAGTGCTGACAAGTGTGTACTGTTCAAATCCAAAGTGAATTATCTGGGAATCCCTATCATCTGAAGGAGTTATACCAGAGGAATTCCTTGTGGAAGCCATCTGCTTGGCACCCTCTCCTGATGATTTGGACAAATTAAGATTATTTGCTGGTCTCTGTGAATATTATTCGAAGTTTGTAAAAAAACATTGCTCCTCAAATTGAATCTTTATGCAAACTGCTGAGAAAAGATAGGAATTTTGTATGTGAAAAAGAACAAGAGGAAGTGTTTGACTCTATTAAGTACCAAATTATCTATGCCCCAACTGTTTTCCAGTGATAGCCCCAGCACTATCACTGTGGATGCCAGTGCTTATAGGTTAGGGTCTGCGCTGAGTCAAAACTTGGGCACCAAACAATGAACAGTAGCTTTTGCTTCAAAGACTTTAAGCAAAGTAGAACGCCAATACTCCATAATTGAGAGGGGCTGCTGGCCTGTGTATGGGCTGTAAAACATTTCCACCATTTCTTCTGGGGCACACACTTTACTTAACACACAGACCTCCTACTCCTTGTGTCCATATTATCTCCAAGAGGTGGTGCAACAGCTTCTGCTTGTGTAACAAGACTGTTTCTAGACTGCAAGGATACAACTTTGATACTATGCACATTCTGGGGCACGAAAACCAGCCTGCTGATTGTCCAGATTGCCCTGTGGGTCAGGGTTGAATGGAGAAGTGGATAGTAATAAAGTGGATGTTATGGCCTGTGTTAAGAATGTGTGTGTCATATAGGCTGTGGAGGTCTATGAAGAGAAGTGGCTGTTTGAAATGTAACAAGCTCAAAATTGTGAAAAGGTACATTGTTGAATGATTAAAGGAACTCTCTAGTCATTTTTCCAGGTATCATCCGATTTGTGTGTGGAATAATATATGGTTTTTATGCAAAAACAAATGTGTTCCCCCGCTAGGTATGGGTGACATCTTAATAAGCCAAGGTCACCAAGGCCATATGGGAATACCTTCATTGAAAATTTTATTGAGACTATATTTTTGGTGGCCGTCTATGGATGCAGAAATTTAATTTTGGGTGAGGAATTGTGGGATATGTTCAGAAACTGACATTTGTAAAACGAATCATACTTCATGTGTAATGTGCGCTGCATGGCAAAAGGTAGGTGTGGACCCTTTAAGGGCCTACCTTTCGACATGCAGTTTGCGGTAGTGAATTATTACTCAAAGTGCCCTGAGGTATTGCTTATAGAAAGGGTAACCACATCTGTTGTTCATAGAAGTGTTCCAACTTGAGGGTTTTCCAGATGCATTGCCACTGATAGTGGGGTGCATTTTACTTCCTCCGATATGACAGAATTCCTTGAGACTTATAAGATCAAACATGTTAAAACTGCCTTGTATGATCCCCAGTGCAACGGCCAGGTTGAGCAATTTAATAAGTACCTCAATACAGTGTTCATCTGGCAATAGTGGGAAGACTGTCCCCCTCACCTACTCTAAGGGATGGTTGTGCTCTTATAGAATCACACCTCATTAAGTCACAGGGATATCACCTTTTCTGTTGATCCAATCCAGCACATCCTCTGCTTCTAAAACATCAAGCAACACCATGCTGGCAGAGCCTTTGTCAAGGCTATCCAAGATACACAACTGGGTATCCAGCAAAGCTAATTCCATGCCAAAGACATGACTGCCCATCACCCAGCATGAGTTTTGCCTCCAGGAATGGTTGCAACTGTGTTGTTCATTAGTTTCAGAAACGGTGGCACTCAGGGCTGTTTCAAGAAGTCTGGATTAGGACCTGTGTTTAAAAACGTTTTATGAAATTAGTGGTAATTAGAATTGCTTTCTCAGCACACCCACAGTCATATAGAAGAGACCAGGGTCTGTGCATAGTGAGACAGGCAATTCTCGTTATTGATGGATCTGACCTCACTTACCATGATTTCTCAGAACTGATAAACATCCCTACTTTTTGACCAAGCACCACTTTCCCGCATGTTGGGCCCAATGCAGATGCTCATTTTTAGAGGAGTCATATCTCTTTGCAAGATCATCTCTATCTTATTTTCAGCTGCACTGTTCTTTGTTTTTAGAAGAGGATATCATTCACTATGGTCATTGAGTCTTTATGTGGTCCTTTTTTTATCACTTTTAATTTAGGGGTAGTGTGTTTATTATTTTCTACCCTTTTTGATTTACGAATGGTTAGCAGGGCTTCCTAGTCAACAATAATGCTAAGTAACGTATTATGTTATGAGGATTTATATAGCGCATTAATCACCCATGGTAGGTGGTGGACTCCCTAAAAGTTATTTGAAAAGCCAGATCTTTAGCTTCTTGTGGAACTTGAAAAGTGATGGGGAGGCTCTGAAGTGCTGTAGGAGGTAATTCCAGGCTTTGGGGATAAAAAGGAAAAGGCGCAACCTCCTGCTCTGCTTCTGTGTATGCAGGGTACATGTACAAGTGAGTGTCCTGCCAAGCAGAGGTGTCTGGAGGGTTAATGGAAGTGTATGTGGTGGTCTAGCAATGCAGGGCCGATGTTATGTAGTGCTCTGCATATGTGCGTGAGGAGATTGAAATGGGTATGTTTGTGTATAGGGAGCCTGTGTAGTTCTCTGAGGTGAGTTGTGATGTGGGAGCGACGGGATAGGTTGAGGACGAGCCTTGCTGCTGCGTTCTGGATAATTTGGAGTCTGTTTAGGAGCTGCTTGGTTATTGCAGCATAGAGTGTGTTTCTGTAGTCTTGTTTGCTGGTTATGAGTGCTTGTGTGACAGTCTGCCTGGAGTCCTTTGGTAGGCACTTGTAGATTTTGCAACATCCTCAGGATGTGGAAGCAAGTGGAAGTCACTTAGTTGACCTGTACAGACATGTTGCGTTTGTCATCTAACATAATTCCTAAGTTTCTAGGATGGGCATGAGGAGGAGTCCCATGGGGAGGTCTTTTTTCCAAAGATCATAAGTTCGATTTTGTCCATGTTGAGCTTGAGGCAGTTGGCCCTCATCCATGTGGCACCTTTGGTCATTCAAGTGGTGAAGTACGTTCTGGTCATGAGAATCTCTTGTATGAGGGAGAGTATCAGTTGCGTGTCATCTGCGTAAGACAGGATCTTGATGTTGTGTGACTTGACAATGTTTGCTAGTGAAGTCATGTAGATGTTGAATAGGGTCGGGCTGATCCTTGGGAGACTCCACAGATGAGTTTGTTTTCTGTCTGTAGAAGTGTAGGGTGGCATGATGACCTTCTGTGTTCTTCCAGTGAGAAAGGAGCAGATCCAGTTGAGAGTGTCCATGGATGGCTGTCTTGTGAAGTTTTCTGATAGGGTGGAGTGGGAGACACTTGGCGGCCTGCCAAGTGTTCGAGCAGGGTGAAGGCTTCTGTTTCTTCTCTGTCGAGGATCATACTTATGTCGGTTGCTGCAATAAGGGATGTCTAGGTGCTGTTGTTGGGGCTGAAACCTGACTGGGTGGTATCCAGGATCTGGTGTCAGTCGATGTGATCTGTGAGATGCTTGTTAATTGCTTTTTCCATGACCTTGGCTGGGTATCGGGGTAGGGAGATCAGGCTGTAGTTTAGAAGCTGAGTGGGATCTGCCGAAGGTTTCTTGAGTAGTGAGTTGACCCTTTTGTGTTTCCTTGCTTCCGGGAAGGTGGTGGTGGCAATGGAGGTGTTTAGGATGCGGAAGAGTGCTTTGCTGATCGGTGAGGCCCCAAAGTTGTAGATGTATTGGGGGTAGGAGGTCATCCGGTGCTCCGAAGTGAATTTTTCTCATCATGTTACTTGTTTCTTCGATGGTGATCGATTTCCAAGTGTTCATGATATTTCTTGAGCTTTCTGTGGGTAGGCTGATGGTGGGATTGATGGAGTTTGTTTGAGGGTCGAAGCTGTTGTCGATGGTTGTAGTTTTGTTGCTGAAGAATTCCAAAAGGTCGTTGCAGAAGTCTTGGGAGGGGTTGATGCTGTTGGTGGTGGGTGCTGGTGTGGTGAAGTCTTTGATGACCGCGAAGATCTCTTTGCTGCTGTTGGAGCTCCGTTCTATAGGCTCGGTTAGGGCCTTCTTGATTTCTCTGATTTGTTGGTGGTAATGTCTTTGGGCAGCTTTGAAGGTGGTCTTGTCTGTTTCTTTCTGACTGGAGCTCCATTTCCGTTCCAGTTGTTTGCAGGGCTGATTAGTGGCACGAAGTAACTCTGTGTACCAGTTGGCCTGTTTCTGGGTTTTCCTCTGGTGTTTTCGTTTACTGGCTGCCAGGGTGGTGGTGCTTTCTGTGATTCACATGTTGAACTGGTTAATGTTGTTGGTTAGGTTTCCGATGGAGTTGGGCCAGTCCTTGCTTAGGGTGTGGGACCACTCAGATTCGGTGATGTTGTTCCAGCTGTGCATGTGACAGGTCCCGCTGATTTTTTTGGCGAGGTATGTTGATTTGGAAGTGAATGATGGTGTGGTTGGTCTAGGTGTTGTTGCAGTGACAATAAGACTGGTGGAGGTGAAGATGGGATTGAGGAGGTGTCTGATGGTGTGGTTGGGTCCTGTGACAGTCCAAGATTTCCTAGCCTGTTGAGTAATGTGGCTGAGTTGGGGTCAGTACGGTCCTCAAGGTGAAAGTTGATGTCCCCTACGAGGATGTATGCTTTGAAGTCGATGGTTAGGTGGGCGACAAACACTGCTATGTTGTTGGTAAAATTTGTTCGTAGATTGGGCGGCCAGAATACAAGAGTTCTGGTGAAGGTGAAGTTTGATGAGATTTGCAGTTTACAGTGCAGGTGCTCCATGAAGGGAGTTGTTTTCTCTGTGATGCACCAGATGGTTATTGCAATCCCTCCTCCGGGTTTGTATTGGCAGTCTTGCTGTGCGATCTTGCATCCTACCAGTACTGCCATGGCGATGTCTGATGCTGACGTGGGGGTTAGCCATGTATCCGTGAGAAAGAGGATGGCCTGGCATCGTGGTCCCATACGTACCAGATTTCAATGGCATGATTGCTAAGTGAGCGGATATTAAGGAGCATGCATGATAGTGTGTCTTGGGGTGTGTCTGTGCTGGTAGGAGTGCGATAGGAACTAGGAACAGTCAGGGAGCGGCCTAGTAGGTTTTGTGTGGTGGTTAAGTTAGTTCATGTGAAATAGCAGTGTTTGCAGGAGAAGGCTTCTTCGGTGTTGTGTGTTGTGGCACAGCAACAGTGTAAAAATTGCCGTCCAGGGTTGAGCAATTGGAGGAACGCTACTGTGTACTGCTGTGGGGGGGATGGGTGGACCAAGGTTTGTGGCACTGAGTGTGGTCCAGGCACAGAGGGGTGTGGACGGGTTTGCCTTTTGTGCATAAAGGCGTAGGTAAGGAGCAGAGGGAAAGAGGGGTTCACTGGAGGTGTGGAGGAGCGCAGGAAGGGCTCAAGGAGGAAAGTGAGGCAGAAAGAGATGGTACAAATTAAACAGTACAGTACAAAAGGCAACAGTGGGAAAACAGAAAAGAGGCACAAAAAGATGTCACAAATTGATCAATGCGGCACAAAAGGCAAAACAGAAAAAAGGCACAAAGATGGCACAAACTAGACAATACGGCACAAAAAGGCAAAAACAGGAAAGAGGTAGTGAGAGATGGCGCAAGAAAAGACTAGAGGCAATAGGAGGCATTTAAGGTGCGAAGGTGGCAGGAAGGATGGCACTAGAGGTGCGAGAGAAAAGGCAGAGTGAGATAAACAAAGAGAGAGCAGGATTGTGTTAGAGAGTGAAAATTTGAGCAAGAGAGCGAGGCAGGTGCCTCTATTACCTTTTCTATTACTGTTCAAGATAGAAAAGTGTTCTCAAAATGTATGGACAGTTACCAGGCGAGAAACGTAATCTACCTTCGTTTTTGTAGTGGATTCAAATCGAAATTATGTTAGTACTGAGAGGGACCAGGTATCTGCAGTTGGAATCCCTAATTCAGGCATGTGCAGTCAGTCCCAAGGTGCATAAAGAATAACATATTCTGTTGGCATATAGCGATTGCAGGTGTGTGCAATCATTATCCTCTCAGCTAGTTAGTATAGCGGAAGAACTGCCATGCGCCGCCAGGATCTCCCTTAGTGCCGGTTGTGTGTCAAAGTACAGTCAGGATTCCCCGTTCTCTTACTACAGAGAGTAAACACAATAGCAGTCATTACTCCACTGTGTATATTTAGAGGGTAAACCAGCATTTGCAGTCAGGATCTCCCACTATGCTGATTTGGAGAGTAATGAGGCATGTGCAGTCATGATCTGGAAAAGAGTGTATGTAGACGAAGTCACTGTGCTGCACACATAGCTATAGCACCCTGACCTTCTATTTTGCTTTTTTTCCTGAATGAGTCTATATTCTCCCAGTGGATTTGACATATTAAACCTCACTGGAGGTGATCCCTGTATTTTTGATGTTCCTTATGCCAGGGGGTACACACAAATATGTACCCATATCTACAGTTGACTATAGCTATTGCTTCCTTGAGTGAAGATATAGGGAGTCTGATGGCTAATGGAAGCGAATCGATGCTACAAGCCTGTATTACCCACATTCACTCTTTATGTGTGCAGTTGGCAGTATGCCATGTAACATGCATATGTTTGGGCTCATATGTCTTGGGCATGAAGACGGGTTGCACTATGGCTGATGTCCAGTGTGAGGACATATTGCATACAGTCCAAAATGGTGGTTCCACTGCACTGCTGTGCAGCAACCCCTAATGTTGTTTTACATAGACCCCTTTGAGCGACCTGTGTCTGCTTTCTGGATGCAGTATACATTCAAACCGTTGCCCTACCTGAAAACATGTCAATGCATCATGATCACGTAACAGAATCATGTTACTCTCAGCGAAAACTTATCTAATGTGCAGATGTGAGGATCTTCCCCTCAAGGAAGCACAGAACAGCCTTGAGGGAAATATATCATTCATGTATACAATGCTGGCCCCATAATTGTCACAAAATCCAGCTTCCCTTACCAGGTTTGAGAATGAGTTTACGCTACTGGAAAATGTGCAATGTACAACACTAAGCACTATGGTTTCTGGGCCTACTAGTGGCATGAAAGTTTTACTAGTATTTCAATGTCACAGGAAGCATCGAGCTCTTAGAAGGAAACATCCATATTTTATCAATAGTTGATCCATTTATGACTAGATATGCTGTTCCTACCATTTCACTTCATATGAGTATTGAATATAAAACAAATTGATTTTAAGTATGGTTTTACAGCCACCCCTTTTTCCCGACAGAAAAAACATTGGTTTACAGCAATTCAATAGAATACAATGTTGTCATCTCTTTATTACTCTCATCCTGATCACTTCCCACAACATCCTAAGCAAGCATAAATGTATTGGAAGTACCTTTTTTTACAAGAATACTGGGTGATGGGCAAGATCAATCTAATAACAATATGAAAACCACAATTAGGATAACACCAATATATGGACTCAAATAGCTTCATACCCCAAGGTCCAAAAACGTCTCCCAGTCACGCCCAGATATTCTTGAGACTCAGGTCAGGGCCATTTTGTATCCTGTGTAATTATTTCAGACTCTCCTTAATGTTACATTTGTGCTTTTGTGTTCTAAGGGAAGTGTTGGGAAGCTAAGTGCAACATTAAGTCCCTTCAATCACACAGACCCCTTCTTTTGCCACTAGAAGGCAATCTAAAGCCATTCTATTTTGAATCCGCATTTTGGCATCAACATCTAGTTGTTTTGTTACTAATCCCAAGACTTTAGTGGTTGAATTTGTTATTTCTTCCAGAATTTCTGCATTTCTTCTTATTTCGTCTTGACCCACAGTTATTTCATACATGGAAATTAGAATGGAGTGGAACCTAGGGGTAGATGAAACAGCCCACCTACCTCTATTTCGTTATGGAGGATTATCATCAACGTGTTTTAGGCAGGAACAATGTACCCTTGGTAGCAAGTCACAGTCCAATCCAAAGGCAGCCAAGGGTAAGCTCATGATCTGCAATTGAAATACACATGAACTCCTTGGGGGTTGCTTTTGAGAAACAAAAGTCCACTGGAGAAGGGGTATTTAAATAGAGTTGACTCGAAAGGAATGTTCTCTACAGTTAAATCAGATTTACTGTATCTAACAAAAATACTAGAGACATTTGTTTCCCGGTGCACACAAAAGTATCCTTGCTCAGTCATTGCGAGGTCTGCTGTTACTGTTAAAGGGATTGTTGAACTAAGGCATGAGGTGTGTTTACCATTGATGATGCAGTTTACATAAGGGCCCTTTTGGTCTACAGGTATTAAGGTATTCACTTCACAGTTGGAACCACTCGAACTGTCCTAAAATTCAGGGTAGGGATTCTGAACAGTTTGGTAGTACTCGGGTTAATTCAGAAGTGCTGGTACACTAAAAGCAGTGTTAGGGCAATCTCGCCTCCAGTGCCCCAGCTGACTACATGCAAAACAAGAACCTCCTGGCCGGGGCCTCTCCTTAGCCACTTTGGTTCCCCCTTCCAATTCTCCCAACTACCTAACCTCATCAGGTTCTCCCCTGTTGTGCAGCGCCTTGCCCTGCTCCTTTAATAACTTGCTAAAAGTTCTGCAATTTCAATGACATCAATTCTGATTCAGTATTATCTGCAACTCTCGGCCACTGCACTTTTTCCCCTAATCTCTCTCACACCTCACTTGGGACTGGCACTCACAACAATTGATTAACATCTGTCCAGATGTGTCTGTACACTTTAAACATACTCTGTAACTCTTCTTGAAACATAATTATTTTTTCCCGAATGGTGGGTATTGTTTCTTTATGATCATTAAGTCAGAGTGGGTCAAGAGAACGTGGACTATAACTCTACTCCTGGGTGCTGGGTAGTCCCTCCGGGAGAAGGGTGGAGGAGTACAGACTGTCATCATCAGCATCACTTTGATGGGGACAGGAGGATGTCATCTAGACACCGCCATGCAGTTTGTCTGAAGCTTTTGAGAGTGATTGTAGGACTTTGCCGGTCTCTTTGCCCCAGGGCAGAACACATGCGTGTTTCAGATCGATCCATAGTAGTGAAATCAGCCTCCGGCCTGATCGCCGTACTGCCAGCCAATCGCATTGCAGCACTCACGTGCACATTACCTGCTTGTGCCTCAGCCGGCAGTGGTCCTGCAGGTTCTGGTTATTTCTGCATGCATCTCCACCTGTGCCCTTTGCCCCATTGGCCCAATTGGTGGTTAATTTGGTATTTCAATTTCTCCTAAGTAGGATTCATGCTTGCGCTAGTGCACTTCCTCATGCCACTGAATAAAGAGCGACACACTAAAGTATACAAAAAAGTGATGGATGGATGCTTGAATTAATCTCAGCCACTGGTATTTATGCGGGGATGCATCCAGTCCATCATTATTTTGCACACCACACCACCTCAGTTTGACCCAGCCATATGCTAATCCATCTTGACCCTGCTCAAATGGGAATAGTCCAGCTCAAACCGCCAGCCCAGGTCCTCTCTGACCCAGAACACTAACAACCCAGGACCAGTATCTCCCTCGTTAGGGCTCGTCAGCCAGGTATAGCTTGGCTCCAGTGACACAGTGTCTATGAGACCCACGTTTGGGTATACCTATCCCTCTTGGGGCAACACACTAAAGTATAAAAAAAAGTGAGGGATGTAATGCTTGAATTAATCTCAGCCACTGGTAATTACTCGGGGGCCATCCCAATTCATTGTTATTTTGCACACCATGCCACCTCAGTTTGGACCCGGCCATATGCAAATCACTCTTGACCCTGCTCTGTTGGGAGCAGTCCAGCCTGAACTGTCATGACAGGTCCTCCCAGAACAGGAAAACAAGCAACCCAGGACTGGTTTCACCCTAGTTATAATTCATCAGCCAGGTACAGCTAGGTTCCAGTGATGCAGTGTGCACAGGAAACATGTCTGGGCATACTCGTCCCACTGAGGATGACACACTAAAGTATACAACAAAAGTGATGGATGGAATGCTTGAAATAATCTCAGCCACTGGTAATTACACGGGTCTGCATCCTAGTGCATTGTTATTTTGCATACCATGCCACCTCAGCCTGGACCCAGCCATATGCTAAAGTATGTAAAAAAGTGATGCATGGAATGCTTGAATTAATCTCAGCCGCTGGTAATTACACAGGGCTGCATCTCAGTCCATTGTTATTTTGCACACCAGACCTTCTCAGTTTGAACCCAGCCATATCGAAATCCATCTTGACTCTGCTCTAGTGGGAACAGTCCAGCCCGAATTGACTGGCAAGGTCCTCCCTGAATTAGAACACAAGCAACCCAGGACCAGTTCCTCTCTAGTTAGGGCTCATTAGCCAGGTATAGCTTGGTTCCAGTGACACAGTGTGCACAGGACCCACATCTCGGCATACCCATCCCACCAAGAGTGACACACTAAAGTATACAGAAAGTGATAGATGGAATGCTTGAATTAATTTCAACCACTAGTAATTACTCGAGGCCCCATCCCTGTCAATCGTTATTTTGCACATCATGCCTCCTCGGTTTGGACGCAAAGATATGCAAATCAATCTTGACCCTGCTCCAGTGGATACAGTCCAGCCGGAATCAGGGAGCTCCTAGCCTAGCAGGTTAGGCTGGATTTTTCTCATTGGAGTAGGGTAAAGTCTGATTTAAACATGGCTGGGTCCAGACTTTGCACATAGTGTGCAAAATAGCGATGGACTGGGAGTAATTACCAGTGGCTGAGATAAATTCAAGTATTCAATCCATCACTTTTTTGTATACTTTACTGAATAAAGAGCAGCCACTGTTCGGTGTCTATTTTATTTTTGGTGTTTCTAGGCTGTTCTACAGATTGGCTAATCTATATCAAAAGACTTCTTTCCATCCTCATTAGTCTCACCCACTCTTTCAAGTATTTGCAGGTGCTTTTACCCCATTGTTGGTACATGTATGGGCAGGAGTCCCATTTGATGGGGGCTTTCTATGTTTAGACTCCCTGTTCCCCATCAGGAGTACTTACAGTTCAATCCCACTTGGGTAAAAAGGGAAAAGAGTCTGCAGGCCTTGTGCCCACAGCTGATCCCGTGAAGGGAGGCAGGGAAGGAAGTAGAAAGTGGGATAGGGTTCCCTTCAGTTATTATTTGTTCTAACTGATCTTGTGGGGATAGAGGGCTAGGTGTTACGCACTCACACTAAAGGATCCCCTTGCATTCGACAAACCTTCAGTCTACGCCCAGAGAGGCATATGAAGGTGTCAGGTGGCTAGCTCAGAGAGTCTCTTCCTCTCACACATTCATCTTTCAAGTGTCTGTGCTTCCCCATTAGTGCACTATTGTTAGAGAACGCTCTAGACTATGGGGTCACACTCATAGTTATTTTCCCTTCTGGGCTTCTCCCAGCCTCACTTACCCAACCATTTTCCTTTTATTCTTCCCATTGCCTCCTACCCTGATGACAGTTGTGTGCACCCTTTTGACAATACATTAGCCACAAACAATATAAGCCATGCGAGCAGGCATCAAACAAATGGTAAACGGTATTACATTTTTGCCTAAATTCTTTTGGTTACTTCTGCGCTCGTATTTTAGCCAATTGCCATTGTCCGGTGCTGGGTTGTTCTCCAATCAAGTTACCTCTGAGAAACTTCTCCTTTACCTCTGGCAAGTGTGGTAATCGTGTGGAGCTCAGTCTGTTGTTCACCTGGTTGTTATTTCATGTAGGCAGTTCCCAGCCCGGGCACCCTTTAATACAAATAAAACACAATACATCGGGAAGCCTATAGTCCCATTTGAGTTTGCTGCAAAATAGCAGGCAGCAAATCAAAAGATCATAGACAATTGTCATTTCAACTAGCTACAGCTCTCACTAGAAAAGGGTTAGTTCGAGCTAATTGCTACAATTCAAGTAAAATCAATCTAGTATGCATACAGTTTCTCTCAGTACAGGTCAATGCACGTTGATCATGTGACAGAAACGTGTTACTCTCAGCGAAAATGTATCTAATGTGTGTGTGTCAGGATCTACCCCGGAAAGAAGCACAGAACGTCCTTCAGGGTAAACAAAGGATTTATGTATTCAATACTGGCCCCTTTATTCCCACAAAACCCTGCTTCCCTCGCCAGGTTTGCACATTTTCCATCAGTGTAACCTCGTTTTCAAAGTACAACACTTAACACTATGCCATCCGGGCCTACTGGAGATGTGAAGGTTTTGTAAGCATTTCAAAGTCACAGGAAGCTTCAGGTTTATAAAAGGCAACATCCAAATTTGATTAATAGTTGATACATTCATGACTATATATCCGGTTGTTAACATTTCACTTCATAGGAGTATGTAACCTTAATACAAACAGATTTTAGTATGTTTTCACACTGACCCATAAAAGCACCAGTTCAGTGTGTATGGTTTCTGTAGGGCCTAATCCACATTCTCTAGCCAATTATGTCCACCAACGTGCTCTTCCATGCACTGTCTGAAAGTTGCAAGACCCAATTTTGGGAGTTTTCCCCAGCTTTCATCGCAATCCACTTTTCTTCATGAATTGATACCTGCTCTTACCCTTCTTTGTAAAATCCTGGGAATTAAGACCTGTGAAATTGTTCTTTTCTATGGTTGGCTGGAGTTAGTATTACTTAACCTGGCACCCCTGCTTGGTTGGCCATAACTTCCCATAAGAAGCCTTATTTTTGCTAAATACTGTCCTTCTTGAGTCAGTAAGTTGTATTCATGTGGACTTCTAAAGAATCTTTGCTGCACCAACACAGAATGACCTCTAAATGGTAACAGGGCACCAGATGATTCTGTTTTCCCTAAACCTTTGAACATTCATGAAGAGGAGCTGACCCTGCCCCGGAGAACACAAATCGCAACTCACCTGACTGAAGTAAGCTTGACTCAAAGAACTTAGCCACACTCCTTGCACTCACTGACCAGAACCAACTGAAGCCATCTACTTTCCAAGTTGGTTGATGACCTGGAGGAGACATATCAGGATTGCTGGTATGGTGAGTCTGCATCAGCCTAACCTGTTAATTTCCAACTTTTAAAGTTGCCTGTGTCACTCATTTTAAAGACTGAAAGAGACATGAGGGTGTTTTCCTTTGTCCATAAGTCTTGTGATACTGTCAATGGGGCTGGTAAACCTTATCCTGAAGCCATTTGTATTATCACTGTAACCTGCACAGTTCCAGAGATGTTGTGGCTTAAAGATGCACCGGGATGACAAAATTAAATCTTAATTTCACAGTTGTTTCTGAGAACCGGAGGCTCCACTGGGGTCCCCAAGTTCCTTCATATCACCAAAACAAATGTTTAACTGCAGTGCTGAGTCTAAAGTCCCTTGCCCAGTAGCCACGTGCTGTCCAGTGCCTTGTTCTCTCATTCTGACTGGCTAACCTGGTATGTTGTCCTGTGCATTCATGTCAGGAGTCCTCTTACAGCTATTCTACTTGTTTGCGGATGTTTCTCCCTCACAGAGTGCTCGACTCTGTGAGGAGATAGAGGTACTCCGAAAGTGGCTCTTTTTCATCATGGAGAATGGCTAATGGTTGATGGGAGCCAATTAATAGTCACGAAGTACATGTCTTTTTGTCTGCACCCCAGAGGGATGCAGTAGCGGTCCGTGGTAGGAGTGCCGGCTGGGCGGTGACGTGGGGCGGGGGAGGGGCAGGGCAGGGTGGGGGGTAGTAAACCACGGATTACGGCCGAATACAGGTAAGTAAACATTTAAATAAATAAAACGAATTTCGTTGCGCGCACTGCATCGCATTTGGCGATGCAGCGCTCACAACGAAATTCGTTTTATTTATTTAAATGTTTACTTACCTGTATTCGGCCGTAATCCCTGGTTTACTACCCCCACCCTGCCCCTCCCCCACTCCACATCACCGCCCGGCCGGCACTCCTACCACGGACCGCTACTGGAGGGATGCCTTCCTAGTGGCTCATCCTGTGTACATCCGTGTTAGTCTGTCTTGACTGCGTCCCTTGATTCTCCCTGCTTGTATGTGTAGCATGTGAGTAGTGTTTGGGTACATGAGTCGGGAGTTCCTCTGGTTTCATAGGGTTTAGTGGTAGTTAGAGCTGCTGTCTCTCTCCCCTTTCCATGGTTGTTCCTCTGCACAGCTTTTATTTGCCCTTTTTCCTGCAGACACCATTTCAAAGCCAAGTGTTTGTGTCTGGTTTGAAATCTCTGCGCAGGAAGAATCCTTTGTCTTCACCTTCCATTGACCATAGCAGTCCAGCAGGTCAGCCTATGGTCTGAGAGTTAGAACACTTGAGCAAAAGACGCTGGCCAAGAACATAGCCAAAGCTGAACATCTACACAGAAAAGGGCCATCTACCCCTCATCACGTCCTGTGCTCCACCCAAAAATCCAGTACCCATTAACAGCCCCTGCATGTATTGTGGTCATCTGGTTCCAAGCAAAATCAACAAAATCAGAGTGGCAGTTCATGATGGAAACTGGTTGAAGTGGAGTTGTATCACACATCAAGGGGACGCATTTTAGAATGTTTGGGCTCCCTCCTAATTTTTGGAGCCAACTTTAAATCTGAGCGGTCAGTGGTTGGAGCTCAACTTTCACTGTTTCTGGATATAAAGTAAAGCATTTGTCTTTTCGCACAGTTCTCCTTTTTACTTGGAAAATATCTTTACACCTGTGCACAGAAAGGCTCAGATCAGAGGCAGGAAACATTGTCTGTCTCTACTGTAAGAGGAGGGAATATACTCAAGGACAGGAAAAACTCACTTTGGTGCTGCTCCAACCTGATGAATGTTGTCTAGCGTCGCCGCAATTTCATTTCCGAGATTTTATTCTGTAAACTCAATTCCTCAGGGATCGCAGGGCCCAGCCTTACTGCAGGCACAAACCGCCTTCTTCGTTCTGCTTCCACCTTTCCAAACGACCCAAACCCCATTAGCATTCTAAGAATCAATGGCTATGAACATTCTTAACATTCCAATTAACCGAACACATCTCCCCCCCCCAAAATTAAAAATAAATACATATGCAATACAATTGCTAATACTGAAAGACACTCAAAAAAATCGAAAATTGCTAGCACTGTAAAATATTGCCTAACTGTTTTGAAGGAAGCTAAAACAAACTCTTGTACACAAAACTCTTCTTCCACAATTACCACAGGATCTGGACTGCTAGGATCAAGTAATATTGCCAATTCTCCTTGATCCCACAACCCCAAAACTGATGGTCCACTTTCAGCAACATACAATTTGCACTCTACTGACCTGTGTTTGAACTCAATTTTCAATTTCTGGAACCCTAGTAGGTTGATGGATTCACCTGTAAAACGAGTTTGATATCCGGTTTACACAACTCAGTTCCTACATATGAGACAAAAAACTCAGACCAGATCCTCTTGGTAATAATAGAGTAGGGTGATCCCAGTCAGCTACCAATTTCACATGCGCTCCACCCACTACAATGTCACACCTGGGTTTCCTCCTTCTCTGCCCACTAATTTTCTTCACACTGTCATCTATGTTAAGAACATGTGGAATTTCTTTATCCGAGCCTGACTGATCTTCTTCCTGACACATGTATTGTATTGTATTGTAATTGCATTTATATATCGCTTACTACCCCTGATGAGGCGTCGAAGTGCTTTTTCGGCGAGTAGCACGCTACTCCGGAACCCATAAAGGATTAGTGTTGAATTAGTATAGTGAAATATGAAAGTGATTTAAGTGGTGGATAGGTTAGTCAATTATTTGGATTCAGAAGGATAGTGGAAGGATAGAAGAGGGAAAAAAGGTTTGTATTTATATAGCGCTTGTTACCCCTGATGGGGTGTTGAAGCGCTTTTTTTGGGGGGGCGAGTAGCACGCTACTCCGGAAAACCCATAAAGGATTAGTGGTGAATGAGTAGAGTGAAATATGAAAGTAATTTGAGTGGTGGATATTAGTCAGTTATTTGGAGTGTGAAGGATAGCGGAGGGATAGAAGAGGGGAAAAAGTTTTGCATTTATATAGCGCTTGTTACCCCTGATGGGGTATTGAAGCGCTTTTTTGGCGAGTAGCACGCTACTCCGGAACCCATAAAGGATTAGTGTTGAAAATTAGTTTAGTGAAATATGAAAGTAATTTTTTTTTTTGTTTAAAAAGCTTTATTTGAATAAGAACAAAAATTACAGAAGACCAGCAATACAAAGTAAAGCATACTAAAAAGGAAACATAACGATAAGATGGCTAGTACAAAAAACAGAAGAGAAAGCTATTTAAAATTTTTAAGGAAATAAGGGGAGGTAAGGGGAAGGGAGGGAAGAGAAGGAAGGGGAAATGAAAACTCTTACAAATTGATAAAGAATAAAAGTGAAGAAGATAAATAAGTGCATATTTACAAAGGAATGTAAGAGATAATCCTAGTCAAATTAATATATATAATAAGCCAATAAAGATAAAAAGCAAAGAACAGAGAAGATAAACATTCAAGGAGGTTTAAAATTTTCACCATTTAAACGAGAATTAACTGTAAACGCTAGATTGTCTAAATAAGTAGTAAGAGGCAACCAAAAGAGATCTCTGTTAACCATTGGCCTGCAGGAGGAGGCAAAAGCAATATCAAGTCGATGAAAATGGCAGAGACTATTCCACCAGTGCTGGATAGAGAGTTTTGTAAGTGTTTTCCAGTTGAGAGTGATGTGTTGGAAAGCTAAAGCAAGCATAAGGTCAAAGAGACCATGTTTATGGGAGAGAAGATCTAAAGAATCGGATAGACTCCCAGAGAAAAGAAGAGGAAGGGAATAGGGAATGGAAATATTAAACAGGCGAGAAATATAGGACCAAATTTTCCCCCAGAAATTAGAAACCGAGGGGCAGAGGAAGAGAAGGTGTAGAAGATCAGCATTAGAGGAGCCACAGGTCCAACAGTTTGTATCAGTGGAATGGGAAAATTGAGCTATAGAGGTAGGAGTAAGATAGAGTCTATGGTAGAGAAAGAACATAGATTGAGTAAGAGAGGCAGAACGAGAAATTTTGAGAGAGTGGGACCAAAGTTTGTCCCAAAAGGAGATGGTCCATTCACATCCCAGGTCAGATTCCCATGAAAGTTCCAATTTAGACTTAGCACGTTCTGGATTAGGAGCTGAGAAGTGTTTATAGATAAGAGAAGCTTTGGGTGTCAAGAGAAGGATCTTGAGAAGAGAGTTTTGAACAGAGAGAAGAGGGGAAGATGGAAGAGAGTTAAAAGTATCAAGGATGACTGCCATTAGAATAGAGAATTTCTGCAGGAAGGAACGGGGACAATGAAATGTGGCTTGAAATTGGGGAAAGGAGCATGGAGATAGGCCGTCAATAAGGTTTTTAACCCAAATTATACCCTTTATTCTCCAGGATTTCCAGAAAATGGTTCTGTTATTGATAATAATAATAAGGGGATTATGCCAAATAGGAGAATCTAGAAAGGATTCTCTAGACATAGACTTTGGATGAATGAGAGGTCTCAATAAAGAACAAGTGTGTTTAAACAAGGGGGGAGAGGTATGAGGGGTTTTGGCAGAAAAGGCAAGAACTTCCTTGAAAGAAAAGGGTAATAATAAGGCTCGTTCAATGGAAAGCCAAAGGGGAGTGAAAGGGGAAGGATCGGAAAGGAGCCATTTCGAGGCCTGGCGAAGGCAAAATGATTTATGATGAAGGCGAAAATCAGGAAAATTCACACCTCCGTTAGATCTTGTCTTGCGAAGAAAAGATAAAGAAATCCTGGCTTTTTTGTTCTTCCAGAGAAATTTAGAGAGGCGAGAATCTATTCGTTTAAAATGACAGGCAGGAATATGGATGGGAAGCATAGAAAGAGCATAAATCAAAATAGGGGTAATCATCATCTTGATTGAGTCTAATTGACCCCACCACGAAAGGAAGAGAGGGTTCCAAGAAGAAAGTAATTTGTCAATCCGAGACAGGACCGCAGTCATATTTAATTTAATTGAGGAGGCAATGGAGTTAGAGAACCACATACCTAAGTATTTGATTTTAGAACCACTCCAGGCAAAACCAGTGGAAGAAAAAGAATGTGGAAGACAAAATTTAGTGAGAGGGAGAATTTCAGTTTTATCTGAATTGATTTTATATCCAGAGACAAGGGAGAAGGAAGTGAATTCATGTAATAGAGGGGTATAGAGGTTTCAGGAGCAGAAATAAAAAGTAGAATGTCATCCGCATAAGTGGAAAGTTTTAAGTGTAGATCACCATAAGAAAAACCAGATATAGAATCATTATTACGGATTGAGGATAAGAAGGGTTCAAGAGCTAGGACAAAAAGAAGGGGGGAGAGGGGGCAACCTTGACGGACACCGCGTTGAAGGGGAAAATAGGATGAAACGCAACCATTGACTAGTACCGAGGCTCTGGGGGCAGAATATAATAAAGAAATAAGTGAGATCAGTTTGGGACCAAAACCATGCCATTTCAAAGCTGCAAATAAAAAGGACCAGTCAACTCTATTAAATGCTTTTTCAGCATCGACAGAAATGGCCGCTAAAGATGTGGAAAGGGAAGGAATTTTATTTAAAACATTAAGAAAGAGACGAGAATTATCCGAAATCAATCTACCCTTGACAAAACCGCACTGCTCCTTACCAACCAAATGAGGCATAAGGGGGTCTAAACGCAAAGCAAGTATTTTGGCAAATAGCTTATAGTCTACATTGACCAGGGAAATCGGCCGATAATTCTTACAAAGCATAGGATCTCGTCCCTCCTTATGTATGAGGCAAATTGTAGCCTCTTGAAAAGTACCCTCTGTTTTTCCGGAGAGAAAGAATGAGTGGAAGAGATTTAAAAGTTTAGGAAGCAGTAGGTTAGAAAAATGCAAATAAAATTCGACTGAAAAACCATCCGGGCCAGGAGTTTTCCCTTTCTTTAAAGCATTTAAAGCAGAGGATAATTCATTAAGGGATAAGTCTGTTTCAAGATCTGAAAGACTAAGATGAGAAGTAGATGGGGTTGGAAGGTTGTCAAGATAGGATTGGATAAGGGAACTGGAAGGAGGAGATTCTGGGGTATAAAGATCCTTATAAAACATTTTAAATTCATTAAGAATGTCCTGATCTTTGTGAAGAAGAGAACCATCTGAAGAGTAAATAGAGTCAATCAGGGTACGGTCTTTACGAGTTTTGAGATAGTTCGCTAAAAGTTTCCCAACTTTATTTCGACCTCCGTAGTAACGAGCACTACTACGGAGAAGAATGGAAGATGCATTGTCAGTAGTAGTTTTATTAAATGCTAATTTGGCACGTATCAGAGCTGGAAGGACAGAATCCGCCGATGAAGTGTAGAATCTATGCTCTAAGGACTTAATATGTGCCAGGGTAGCTTTATGTTGTTGAAGGAAATGTTTCTTTTTTTTTTTTAAACAAAATCTATGATGAAACCTCTTGCGGTAGCCTTAAAGTAATCCCATAAAATATGGGGAGAGGAAGAGGGGACACTGTTTAGATCAAAACATTCGTTAGTGAAAGTGACAAAAGAGGAAGAGAAAAGAGGGTTGAGAAGAAGAGAGTTATTGAATCACCAACGGGAGGACCTGGGACGTGGAGGAAGTAAATCAAGATCAGCTATAATTGGGGCATGATCAGAGATAACGATAGGTTCAATAGAGGAGGATAACAGATTTTGAGATAAAGATTGAGAGAGAAAAATATAATCTAGACGGGAAAGGGAGTTGTGAGGAGGAGAAAAGAAAGAGAAGTCAAGAGTATCGGGGTGAGAGAGTCTCCAAGAGTCAACGAGGTGTGATTGGGAGATAGTGTCAAGAAAATGTTTATGCGATTTGTGAGGAGTGAAGCGAACCTGAGATTGGCGGTCAAGAAAGGGGTCAACAACTTGATTGCAATCACCTCCTAGTATAAAATAATCATCCCTAAATTGAATACATTTCTGTGTAATCAGGGGCCAGAAGGAACAATCAGGATGGGTAGGGCCATAAATATTAAAAACAGTCAAAGAAATGTTATTAATTAACAGCTTAGCTAACAACCATCTTCCCTCGGTATCAATCTCTTGCGATATAATTTTACAATTCAACTAATTATGACATAAAATTATAACACCGTTTTTCTTATTTGAAGTAGGAGAGAATAAAACTGAACCCACCCAACCTCTCTTTAATTTTAATGCCTCAGCTTCTGTAAGGTGGGTCTCTTGTAAAAGAACCAAATCAGGGTTATAAGAGGCAAGATGTGATAATATTCTCTGTCTCTTAATAGGGTTAATGAAACCTTTCACATTCCAAGAAATAACTCTGAATGTAAAGCCATCAAAAATACATAAAGAACAAAATATGCAGTAGTAAAAAAGTGAAGTAAAAGATAAAGGGATAAAAGGGGAAGAAAATAGAGCAACCAGCAGGAAAAAGAAGAATGCAAGTCAAGTAAGGAAAAAAAAAGAATAGATGCAACAAGGAGGGAAGAAAGGAAGAGGAGAGAGAGTAAGAACAAAAGAAGACAGTACATGTCAAAACGACGACTGTAGTGCGTACCTTACAGGAAACAAAGGAAAAGGATGAGAGGCTGCAAGGGACAACGGAAACAGCACAACCAGCAAAGGGCAACACACCACACCAGGACATCAAATAAAAAAAAAACGATCAGGAGCGGGAACATGGAAAGAAGCATAGTGAATTTCAATGAACCTGTAAAGGAAACAAAGAATTATGTAAAGAAAACAAAACAGAACAATGGAATCCAATAACATAAACTATACCAACAAGTACAATGTAGTAGTATAACAAAAGGGGCACTACAGCCAAGCACCAGAAGAAGGAGAAGCAATTGCTATCGGGGTGATGGGACAGGGAAAAGGAAGAGGCAGTAACGGACAATGAAAACAGCACCCCTAACAAGGGGAAGCACACTACGTCAGGACGTCAAATAAACAAGATCAGGAGCAGGAACATGAAGAGGAGTAAGGTAACTATCAAAGCACCTGTAAAAGGAAACAAAGGTAAAATAGAGCTAGAAGAACAATGCAGTTCAAAAAATAGAAACTATAACAATAACTTCAATGCAGTAGTGTAACAGAAGAAGTACGACAGTCAAGATCCAGAGGAAGAAGGAGCCGTCTCCATTGACGTAGTAGAGTGAGATTGGATAAAACTGCGGAGGTCAGCTGGGTCTTCAAAGGTGGAAGTCTTGTTAAGAAAGGTGACCTTGAAGAGGCAGGGATGGAACACGCCATATCTTGCACCTAAGGAGCGAAGAGCCGGACGAAGATCCAGAAACTCCTTCCGTCATTTGGCAGTCGTTGAAGAAACATCCTGGGAGATAAATACTTTGCTGCCATGCCAGGAAAGATTCTTTTGGGATTTAGCGGCATTTAGAACCAGCAGAAGGTCAGTGAATTGCAAAAACAAAATAATTACTCCACGAGGATTAGAAGGCGCAGATGAGGAAGAAAGACGAGGACCCAGTCTATGAGCTCGTTGTAGATTCAGTTTAGTTGCAGAAGGGAGACCCAAAAACTGCGGCAAGAAAGATGTAAAGTACGTGACAGGGTCATCACCTTCGAGTCCCTCAGGAAGACCATAAATGCGTAAATTATTACGACGATTCCTATTTTCAAAATCTTCAGTCGCTCTTTTCAGTTGTAAGATTTCCTTCTCCAACAAAGATATTTTTGCAGATGAATCCTGTACTTCATTAAGTTGATGTTCCACCACAGTGATACGGGCCTCCATGGAAGACCATTTATTGTCCAATGTTTGTAGGCGACAGTTGGTTTCCTCAATAAAGGGTCGGAGGGCACGTAATTCCTCCCAAACCATGTCTAAGGAAACCGGAGAAGAAGAATTAGGGGGAGATGGAGGATCCTGCTTAAGTCTCTTGCCGGTGGTTGAAGGTAATGGCACTTTAGACGCCATGGTGAAGGGACTTTCTGTAAGAGTGGGACAGTCCTCGTGTGACGAAAGCCCAGACAAACAGGAAAATGTATTAAAAGTAGAGACCCTGGCCCCAGAAGTATCAGGATCATGCACTTCCAATATTTTAGCGTGGTGAAGTAGGCGTCTACTCCTACCCATGAAGTGTGGTAAAGAGAGCGCAGAAAAGTAATGGCACCACACAGGAGAGAAGGCAAAGTACCTCAGAAGAGATATCAAAAGCGACAAAATTGAGGACCTCCCACTGCAAAACGACAGTCAAGGGAAAAAAGTGCACAAAACATGCCGGAGATGTTGAAAAAATTGCAGTGAGGAACGTCATGCAGAGAAACATGAAGAGAAAACCGGCAGGGAAAGAAGCAAAATGGCGGCCGTCAGGCAGCATACAAAAGTCACCTGCACAAAATCATCCTTTCTTCATGCAAACGAATTCTGGAGAAGGCACCCTCTGGAAGCGCCAGCATTCCAATTTAGGAAGATGTCAGCATAATTAGGAGCAAAGCAGCAGAACCGCTCCGAAAAATCACTCGAAGTCCGGAGCGATGCGGAGCTCCTTCGCTAGGCGGCCATTTTAGGTCGCGGTGCGCGCTACTCCCCATATGAAAGTAATTTGAGTGGTGGATATGTTATTCAGTTATTTGGATAGAGAAGGGTAGCGGCGGGATAGAAGAGGGAAAGAGGTTTGCCTTTATATAGCGCTTGCTACCCCTGATGGAGTTTTGAAGCGCTTTTTTGGCGAGTAGCACGCTACTCCGGAACCCATAAGGATTAGTGTTGAATTAGTATAGTGAAATAGGAGAGTAATTTGAGTGGTGGATATGTTAGTCAATTATTTGGATTGAGAAGGGTTGGGCAGGGATAGAAAAGGGAAAAAGATTTGCATTTATATAGCGCTTGTTACCCCTGATGGGGTGTTGATGCGCTTTATTGGCGAGTAGCACGCTACTCCGGAACCCATAAAGGATTAGTGTTGAAAATTAGTATAGTGAAATATGAAAGTAATTTGAGTGGTGGATATGTTTTTCAGCTATTTGGATAGAGAAGGGTAGCAGAGGAATAGAAGAGGGAAAAAGGTTTGCATTTATATAGTGCTTGCTACCTCTGATGAGGTGTTGACGCACTTTTTTGGCAAGTAGCACGCTACTCCGGAACCCATAAATGATTAGTGGTGAATTAGTATAGCGAAATATGAAATTTGAGAAGTGAACATGTTAGTTTGTTATTTTGATTGAAAAGGATAGTGGAGGGATAGAAGAGTGAAAGATTTTGATGTTTTTTTTTTTTTTTTGGAGGTCATTGCAGTAGGAAGAGGCTTTGGGATGAGTAAAAAGGGGATGTGGAGGGGAAGAGTCAGAGGGAAGAGTTTAGAAAGGCTTGTTTTGGGGGATCGGTATAGTAAAAGAGGTATCAGATGATGCAAGGAGGGGTAGAGTATGGGAGAGTCTAGAAAGGGTTATTTTGGGGATCATAGTAGTGGTATGGGGTTTGGGATAAATGAGAGAGTGGATGTAGAGGATATATTGATAGAGGTATAGGGTGAGAAATAGGGTAGTGCATTGGAAAGAGTAGTAGAAAGAAGTTTGAGATGAGTCAGAAAGTTGGGGTAGAAGATATATTGAGAGAAGTATAGGGTGAGAAATAGGATAGTGATTGGATATGCTGAATTGGAAGAAAGTGATAAATATATTGATCCATAAGTACATGGAAAGTATATAGATGCATAAAGGAGGTAAGTATATGTAGATTAAAGATATTGATAGAGGTATAGGATGAGAAATAGGGTAGTGCATTGGATATGCTTTTTTAGGAGAAAAGTAATAAATATATAGATCCAAGTACATGAAAGGTATATAGATGCATAAAGGAAGTAAAAAGATGCATTAGATAAACTCTGGTTTTCAAGTGTTATTGTACTTTAAAAATGTATTTGTATTTACAAATTTACAACACAATTATTCTACATGTTTATACAAAGCAATACACAAAGATAGGTACATATCTATAGCAAAATAAATGCTTATATACAGAGGGATATGCTGTAAATTTCTGTTTGGGTATGGTGCTTATGAGGGGAAGAGCCAATTCTTGAGTAGTTTTCTGAAGATAAGGTGGTTGTCCGTGGATCTGATGTTGGGGGGGGTAAAGAGTTCCATAGTTTGGCTGTTTGAACAGAGAAGGATGTGCCACCCATGGTTTTTTCTTGTATCTTGGGATTTTGAGGCGAGGTGCCACTTTAGAGCGGAGGTTCCTTTGTTGAATGTGTTTGGTGATTTTATTCCTGATGAAGAGCGGTCCCATTCCATGTATTGCTTTGTGGGTGATACAAAGCAGCTTGAACGTGGATCTTCTGGCAACCGGTAACCAATGCAGGGCTTTCAAGGCAGGTAAGATGTGGTCTCGCGGTTTGATAAGCAAGAGTAGTCTGGCAGCCGAGTTCTGAATCCGTTGTAGTCTTTTCATGGTTGTTACAGTACATTTCACTGACTTAAAGTTGCGACACATCCTCGCAAAATGTCCTTTAACTCCACATTTAGAACACTATCGGTTTACTGCTGGACATCTCTTGTCATGAGCTAAGTGATTACAGCTGCCACAGTGATAACACCTGCCTTAAGATCATCTATTCTTTTATTGACATTGTATTTCTTAGAACTTTTTTGTTTTCTTGATCTTCCTTAGTATTTATTTTCTTGGTAACTCCTTTCACCACTTCACCCACAGTCTTATTCTTCCCTGAAGATACAACTGCTTTCGCACACCTAGAAGTGGCAGTAACTTCTTGTAAGGTTGAATCACCATGAATCCATAACTTATCCTGTAGACTGGACTTATTACAATGCATAATGACTTGGTCTCTAATTAGTTAATTGTGTAGCAAATCACATCTACATGTAATAGCTGTTTTTAGGTCGAGCCTAGGGTTGCAACGCATGCGCTGCTCGCTTTGCGAGGCATGCAGTATACAGTATAGCGTGGAAGCTTTGTGGAAGCTCCGCCCACTCTCCGCCCATCTTTTTGATTGGCTTAGGTCCTAAATGCTGCCTTGCGATTGGTTTTAGGCTAGTTAGTCCCTCCTTATGATGAGCATGTCGTCATTTGTATCCTTCCATGGCTACTGGCCCCTTTACTTTCGACACTATTTTCTTCCCGTGTTGCCCCCCTCCCCTCCCGCAGTCCGTGACTTCTGCCGCCGCCCCCCCTCCCGTTCGTGCCTTTTTGCCCGCCCGCCCGCAGTCCTGTTTCCAATGCAGTAGGTCTCGTGTAAATGCGAGTCCCATTGCATTGCAAATGCTTGTTTTTCTTTAGTGGCGACTGGCCCTGTTACAAGTGCCCTGACACGTGGATTTATTTATTATTTGTCCGCCGCACTTTCTTCTTTGCTTTGAATGGTACCGCGCTGTTTCTTGGTTGCCCGCGGCCGCTCTCGTTCCCTTTACGCAGATTTACTATCTTCTCCTATCACTGGGCCTATGTCCATGTGAATTTGCTCTCGCCCCCTCCCGTTGTCCATGTTCATCACCTCCCACCTCCCTCATCTCTCCTTTTTCTGGGAGCGTGTTTTTTTGTTTTTGTTTATTAAATTATTTTATTTTTTATATATGAAACAATAGGAGATGCACCAACATCGACACTGATCTCCAATCTCCGTGGTGTGAGGACAGCAGCTGCCGGAGGTCTCACACGCTCCTTTCAGCACGCTGTCGCAGCCTTATTTCCTCCGGCAGGCTCACTCTGCTCCTCTTTACTGGCTGCACGGGCCGTCGTTCTTAGTGCCAATACCGGCAACATCCCCCACCCACAATCCAAGCATGCGTGCGTAAATAAATACACAAGACAAATTATGTATGGGAAAATATTGCTGCAGGTTTATTCCATACAAGAGTATGCAATCTGGTGGGTTATCTTACGGGCGATCCAAGGGCAGGCAGCTGTACCAACCTATGCTGCCCCGCCCGCCTGATGAGCCAGCACTGTGGGAAACACAATCAGTGCTACACCTTTGGGTGATCCTCCGCCGGATCACTTGACACATTGGTCCCTTATTACTCTCGCCCCTTTCAGGGTGGAGCAAAGCAGGGCAAACCCCCGGTTGGTCAGGCCCCCAACCGCCCGAAGGACTAACGGGGCGCCGTTGCGGTTTTCCAGGAACCTGCCCTGAGGCTCCTGGTCTTTGGCTCTGGCACCCCTATTGTGCCGTGCAGAGGTACCCTTACTGTACCCGTCTGCCGCAGAGGTACCCTTACTGTACCCGTCTGCTTCCAGATCGCCCTGTAACTCCGCCTGCAACACAAAAGAAAACGTCAAAACATTCACAATTCCCTGTCCACCAGCCAGACCGCCGGGTAAGAGGATGGGTGGGAGACGGCGTGGCTGGCGACAAAGAGGACGCCAGGAGGGTCGGTGGGGGTATAAATACCCTCCCTCACCTCGGGCGCACCGGATGTGACGCCCTTGTCGCGACAGAGGCGGACTCCAGGCAGGAGCCCCTCGAACACTAGAAAGGGGGGAAGGCTCGTGCCACAATGGCACTAAAGGGCCTCCCTTTTATGAGGGCCCCCTGCGGGGGCGACTGGCAGCCACATAGTGCCAATACCGGCAACATCCCCCACCCACAATCCAAGCATGCGTGCGTAAATAAATACACAAGACAAATTATGTATTGGAAAATATTGCTGCAGGTTTATTCCATACAAGAGTATGCAATCTGGTGGGTTATCTTACGGGCGATCCAAGGGCAGGCAGCTGTACCAACCTATGCTGCCCCGCCCGCCTGATGAGCCAGCACTGTGGGAAACACAATCAGTGCTACACCTTTGGGTGATCCTCCTCCGAATCACGTGACACATTGGTCCCTTATTACTCACGCCCCTTTCAGGGCGGAGCAAAGCAGGGCAAACCCCTGGTTGGTCAGGCCCCCAACCGCCCGAAGGACTAATGGGGCGCCGTCGCGGTTTTCCAGGAACCTGCCCTGAGGCTCCTGGTCTTTGGCTCTGGCACCCCTATTGTGCCGCGCAGAGGTACCCTTACTGTACCCATCTGCCGCAGAGGTACCCTTACTGTACCCGTCTGCTTCCAGATCGCCCTGTAACTCCGCCACAGCTCTGGAGGCGGCCACTGTCGCAGCCAGGGCCCCCCACCAAAACAGCTCATTTCTCACCTGCAACCTGCTTTCTAGGGCCTCCTGTATGTCCAGTGGAACGTGTCCATGCTATGACAAATGCACCCCATGTTTGTCAACTTAACCTTAGGCGTACGCCAGGATGGCCCGTGCCACCAAGACAGCTGTCTTCTCACTTGCCACCTCTCATTTCCAGGGCCCCCTGCAAGGCCAAGTGAACAAATCCATACCCAATGGTGACAATAAACACCATGTTTATCAAAGTAGCCCTAACCTTAGCCTAAATCAGCTCGTGTCTGATAAAACCCAGACCCCTCTGGTCTGCGAACTTACGCCCTGAACACTTCACTCTTACAGGGCTGTTCAATGGCCTCCTCTGACTTAGCCCGTGCCACACTCTGCGGTCAATAATCTCAGGCCACCAGAGCTCACATTGAACCATGTCTATGCTGATCTCACCTAAGTCAGCCTTCATTGCTTGCAAGAATGCCCCCTTACCCACGGCAGTGAGGTCATTGGCTCCTAAATGGATCACCAAGATGTTAGGGAGACCTCCCCCCCAACCAGTCTCTGCTCCAATTTGTTCAGAGCTGCTCCATCTCATTCCGGGGGACCCCATCCAGACAAACTGCGTCTGGGAAAACCGCTTGGAGCAATTTATCCTACTCCGGGAAGAGCAACTGCCTCACACTACCTGTAGGAATGTGATGGCCTCCCAGGAGGGGACTCTACTCCTACCATGGCTATATTACCCTTGAGGCTAATGTAGGCTCCCGCCTCCTGCAACCTGTAGTTGCAATCCTCCAGTATTTTTTTGTGCTTTAACACCCTTTCCCCCAATTTGTGGGACAGCATCACCCTTGTTAGATGACCGCTTCCACAACCAGCCTATCTACTAGGGCTACCAGGGCAGAGAATATAGTGCTTAACTGAATCAACGTGAAACCTGCCCTTAGGGCAGGGAACCCCTACTCTGTTGCAGTTGCCCAGACATTTGAACCGGACCCTTTCGCTTGCTTTAACTAAAGCTCGATCCCGTGACCCTTGGAGCTCAATCCAGCTATAGACCTAGTTCACCTTGGTATCCCTGGAATGATTGCCCTCCACAAATTCAAGTCCGCATTCAGCTTCCCTTCTAGTCACCTTAAATTGCCGGATGGGACATACAAACCCCACAAGACCAGGGGGGGTCAAGTGTATGTTACCAATGATACTGTCAGAATCTAAGGTTCCCAGTTTCAAGTATTGCCGCAGCCCCCTATTGTGGGTCTGCTGAGACCACACTGACTCACAGCACGTTACCTTGCTACCCCATGCAGCTCACTTAATGCCCTGGTGTGTCCCTAAAAACACCTGACAGGTGAACTATCTGATGAACCAGGAATAAGTGATAATAGCAAGTGTGTCCTCCTGTACTTGCCATGAATCCCTCCTGTTTTACATAAATCCCGCCTGTTCAGTTCCTTCTGGGCGGACTTCCCTTTTGCTTAACTGCTAGCACCGTGTGCAGTCGCGACATTAATGGGTAACATCCCGGTTTGCGCCCACCTTAATGTGCCATGCTGAGAGCAACTAGGTACCCCACATCCCTCTTCTCTATGAAGAGATAAAACAGCTGGCTGAATACACAAGGCACAGGAAGTGTGCCCAATGAGAAACCCACAGTTCTGCAAGTTTGTGCCTATCCTTTCGGGGGTGACTAAGCCCTCGTTTGCCCTTACTTGGATGACCCCCCCAGTGCCAGGTACAGGCTGATGAGTGGAACAGTTTTCCATGCTGCCGGGCAGGAGTGCCGTACCTTTGCCCAGGCAACTTATGACAAGGTGTGCCATACAGGCCGAAGTCAAGAGATCTCCAAACCCACCTTACAAATACTCTTACAGTTTTCTGTGTATTGCGCTTATTGGAGCATAACATAATTGACCATTTGTCAAGCGCGCGTGCTCCCGTAGCCGAAATGGCACTGAATACCGATCTATGTTACCCCACTCGCTGATAATTATGTACCAACGTCTGCCCTTTCTTAACTTGGGGGAATGCTGAATGCTTCTAAGAACTGTTGCCTGGGGGCAACTGCTGGACATCTCTTGTCATGAGTTAAGTGATTACAGCTGCCACAGTGATAACACCTGCCTTAAGATCATCTATTCTTTTTTTGTTTTTTTGTTTTCTTGATCTTCCTTAGTATTTAATTTCTTGGTAACTCCTTTCACCACTTCACCCACAGTCTTATTCTTCCCTGAAGATACAACTGCTTTCGCACACCTATAAGTGGCAGTAACTTCTTGTAAGGTTGAATCACCATGAATCCATAACTTATCCAGTAGACTGGACTTATTACAATGCATAATGACTTGGTCTCTAATTAGTTAATTGTGTAGCAAATCACATCTACATGTAATGGCTGTTTTTAGGTCGAGCCTAGGGTTGCAACGCATGCGCTGCTCGCTTTGCGAGGCATGCAGTATACAGTATAGCGTGGAAGCTTTGTGGAAGCTCCGCCCACTCTCCGCCCATCTTTTTGATTGGCTTAGGTCCTAAATGCTGCCTTGCGATTGGTTTTAGGCTAGTTAGTCCCTCCTTATGACGAGCATGTCGTCATTTGTATCCTTCCATGGCTACTGGCCCATTTACTTTTGACACTATTTTCTTCCCGTGTCGCCCCCCTCCCCTCCCGCAGTCCGTGACTTCTGCCGCCGCCCCCCTCCCGTTCGTGCCTTTTTGCCCGCAGTCCTGTTTCCAATGCAGTAGGTCTTGTGTAAATGCGAGTCCCATTGCATTGCAAATGCTTGTTTTTCTTTAGTGGCGACTGGCCCTGTTACAAGTGCCCTGACACGTGGATTTATTTATTATTTGTCCGCCGCACTTTCTTCTTTGCTTTGAATGGTACCGCGCTGTTTCTTGGTTGCCCGTGGCCGCTCTCGTTCCCTTTACGCAAATTTACGATCTTCTCCTATCACCGGGCCTATGTCCATGTGAATTTGCTCTCGCCCCCTCCCGTTGTCCATGTTCATCACCTCCCACCTCCCTCATCTCTCCTTTTTCTGGGAGCGTGTTTTTTTGTTTTTGTTTATAAAATTATTTTATTTTTTATATATGAAACAATAGGAGATGCACCAACATCGACAATGATCTCCAATCTCCGTGGTGTGAGGACAGCAGCTGCCGGAGGTCTCACACGCTCCTTTCAGCACGCTGTCGCAGCCTTATTTCCTCCGGCAGGCTCACTCTGCTCCTCTTTACTGGCTGCACGGGCCGTCGTTCTTAGTGCCAATACCGGCAACATCCCCCACCCACAATCCAAGCATGCGTGCGTAAATAAATACACAAGACAAATTATGTATGGGAAAATATTGCTGCAGGTTTATTCCATACAAGAGTATGCAATCTGGTGGGTTATCTTACGGGCGATCCAAGGGCAGGCAGCTGTACCAACCTATGCTGCCCCGCCCGCCTGATGAGCCAGCACTGTGGGAAACACAATCAGTGCTACACCTTTGGGTGATCCTCCGCCGGATCACGTGACACATTGGTCCCTTATTACTCTCGCCCCTTTCAGGGTGGAGCAAAGCAGGGCAAACCCCCGGTTGGTCAGGCCCCCAACCGCCCGAAGGACTAACGGGGCGCCGTCGCGGTTTTCCAGGAACCTGCCCTGAGGCTCCTGGTCTTTGGCTCTGGCACCCCTATTGTGCCGTGCAGAGGTACCCTTACTGTACCCATCTGCCGCAGAGGTACCCTTACTGTACCCGTCTGCTTCCAGATCGCCCTGTAACTCCGCCTGCAACACAAAAGAAAACGTCAAAACATTCACAATTCCCTGTCCACCAGCCAGACCGCCGGGTAAGAGGATGGGTGGGAGACGGCGTGGCTGGTGACAAAGAGGACGCCAGGAGGGTCGGTGGGGGTATAAATTCCCTCCCTCACCTCGGGCGCACCGGATGTGACGCCCTAGTCGCGACAGAGGCGTACTCCAGGCAGGAGCCCCTCGAACACTAGAAAGGGGGGTAGGCTCGTGCCGCAATGGCACTAAAGGGCCTCCCTTTTATGAGGGCCCCCTGCGGGGGCAGAGGGCAGCCACATAGTGCCAATACCGGCAACATCCCCCACCCACAATCCAAGCATGCGTGCGTAAATAAATACACAAGACAAATTATGTATGGGAAAATATTGCTGCAGGTTTATTCCATACAAGAGTATGCAATCTGGTGGGTTATCTTACGGGCGATCCAAGGGCAGGCAGCTGTACCAACCTATGCTGCCCCGCCCGCCTGATGAGCCAGCACTGTGGGAAACACAATCAGTGCTACACCTTTGGGTGATCATCCTCCGGATCACGTGACACATTGGTCCCTTATTACTCACGCCCCTTTCAGGGCGGAGCAAAGCAGGGCAAACCCCTGGTTGGTCAGGCCCCCAACCGCCCGAAGGACTAATGGGGCGCCGTCGCGGTTTTCCAGGAACCTGCCCTGAGGCTCCTGGTCTTTGGCTCTGGCACCCCTATTGTGCCGCGCAGAGGTACCCTTACTGTACCCGTCTGCCGCAGAGGTACCCTTACTGTACCCGTCTGCTTCCAGATCGCCCTGTAACTCCGCCACAGCTCTGGAGGCGGCCACCGTCGCAGCCAGGGCCCCCCACCAAAACAGCTCATTTCTCACCTGCAACCTGCTTTCTAGGGCCTCCTGTATGTCCAGTGGAACGTGTCCATGCTGTGACAAATGCACCCCATGTTTGTCAACTTAACTTTAGGCGTACGCCTGGATGGCCCGTGCCACCAAGACAGCTGTCTTCTCACTTGCCACCTCTCATTTCCAGGGCCCCCTGCAAGGCCAAGTGAACAAATCCATACCCAATGGTGACAATAAACACCATGTTTATCAAAGTAGCCCTAACCTTAGCCTCAATCAGCTCATGTCTGATAAAACCCAGACCCCTCTGGTCTGCGAACTTACGCCCTGAACAGTTCACTCTTACAGGGCTGTTCAATGGCCTCCTCTGACTTAGCCCGTGCCACACTCTGCGGTCAATAATCTCAGGCCACCAGAGCTCACATTGAACCATGTCTATGCTGATCTCACCTAAGTCAGCCTTCATTGCTTGCAAGAATGCCCCCTTACCCACGGCAGTGAGGTCATTGCCTCCTAAATGGATCACCAAGATGTTAGGGAGACCTACCCCCCAACCAGTCTCTGCTCCAATTTGTTCAGAGCTGCTCCATCTCATTCCGGGGGACCCCATCCAGACAAACTGTGTCTGGGAAAACCGCTTGGAGCAATTTATCCTACTCCGGGAAGAGCAACTGCCTCACACTACCTGTAGGAATGTGATGGCCTCCCAGGAGGGGACTCTACTCCTACCATGGCTATATTACCCTTGAGGCTAATGTAGGCTCCCGCCTCCTGCAACCTGTAGTTGCAATCCTCCAGTATTTTTTTTGTGCTTTAACACCCTTTCCCCCAATTTGTGGGACAGCATCACCCTTGTTAGATGACCGCTTCCACAACCAGCCTATCTACTAGGGCTACCAGGGCAGAGAATATAGTGCTTAACTGAATCAACGTGAAACCTGCCCTTAGGGCAGGGAACCCCTACTCTGTTGCAGTTGCCCAGACATTTGAACCGGACCCTTTGGCTTGCTTTAACTAAAGCTCGATCCTGTGACCCTTGGAGCTCAATCCAGCTATAGACCTAGTTCACCTTGGTATCCCTGGAATGATTACCCTCCACAAATTCAAGTCCGCATTCAGCTTCCCTTCTAGTCACCTTAAATTGCCGGATGGGACATACAAACCCCACAAGACCAGGGGGGGTCAAGTGTATGTTACCAATGATACTGTCAGAATCTAAGGTTCCCAGTTTCAAGTATTGCCGCAGCCCCCTATTGTGGGTCTGCTGAGACCACACTGCCTCACAGCACGTTACCTTGCTACCCCATGCAGCTCACTTAATGCCCTGGTGTGTCCCTGAAAACACCTGACAGGTGAACTATCTGATGAACCAGGAATAAGTGATAATAGCAAGTGTGTCCTCCTGTACTTGCCATGAATCCCTCCTGTCTTACATAAATCCCGCCTGTTCAGCTCCTTCTGGGCGGACTTCCCTTTTGCTTAACTGCTAGCACCGTGTGCAGTCGCGACATTAATGGGTAACATCCCGGTTTGCGCCCACCTTAATGTGCCATGCTGAGAGCAACTAGGTACCCCACATCCCTCTTCTCTATGAAGAGATAAAACAGCTGGCTAAATACACAAGGCACAGGAAGTATGCCCAATGAGAAACCCACAGTTCTGCAAGTTTGTGCCTATCCTTTCGGGGGTGACTAAGCCCTCGTTTGCCCTTACTTGGATGACCCCCCCAGTGCCAGGTACAGGCTGATGAGTGGAACAGTTTTCCATGCTGCCGGGCAGGAGTGCCGTACCTTTGCCCATGCAACTTATGACAAGGTGTGCCATACAGGCCGAAGTCAAGAGATCTCCAAACCCACCTTACTAATACTCTTACAGTTTTCTGTGTATTGCGCTTATTGGAGCATAACATAATTGACCATTTGTCAAGCGCGTGTGCTCCCGTAGCCGAAATGGCACTGAATACCAATCTATGTTACCCCACTCGCTGATAATTATGTACCAACCTCTGCCCTTTCTTAACTTGGGGGAATGCTGAATGCTTCTAAGAACTGTTGCCTGGGGGCAACTGCTGGACATCTCTTGTCATGAGCTAAGTGATTACAGCTGCCACAGTGATAACACCTGCCTTAAGATCATCTATTCTTTTATTGACATTGTATTTCTTAGAACTTTTTTTGTTTTCTTGATCTTCCTTAGTATTTAATTTCTTGGTAACTCCTTTCACCACTTCACCCACAGTCTTATTCTTCCCTGAAGATACAACTGCTTTCGCACACCTAGAAGTGGCAGTAACTTCTTGTAAGGTTGAATCACCATGAATCCAAAACTTATCCAGTAGACTGGACTTATTACAATGCGTAATGACTTGGTCTCTAATTAGTTAATTGTGTAGCAAATCACATCTACATGTAATGGCTGTTTTTAGGTCGAGCCTAGGGTTGCAACGCATGCGCTGCTCGCTTTGCGAGGCATGCAGTATACAGTATAACGTGGAAGCTTTGTGGAAGCTCCGCCCACTCTCCGCCCATCTTTTTGATTGGCTTAGGTCCTAAATGCTGCCTTGCGATTGGTTTTAGGCTAGTTAGTCCCTCCTTATGACGAGCATGTCGTCATTTGTATCCTTCCATGGCTACTGGCCCCTTTACTTTCGACACTATTTTCTTCCCGTGTCGCCCCCTCCCCTCCCGTAGTCCGTGACTTCTGCCGCCGCCCCCCCTCCCGTTCGGGCCTTTTTGCCCGCAGTCCTGTTTCCAATGCAGTAGGTCTCGTGTAAATGCGAGTCCCATTGCATTGCAAATGCTTGTTTTTCTTTAGTGGCGACTGGCCCTGTTACAAGTGCCCTGACACGTGGATTTATTTATTATTTGTCCGCCGCACTTTCTTCTTTGCTTTGAATGGTACCGCGCTGTTTCTTGGTTGCCCGCGGCCGCTCTCGTTCCCTTTACGCAGATTTACGATCTTCTCTTATCACCGGGCCTATGTCCATGTGAATTTGCTCTCGCCCCCTCCCGTTGTCCATGTTCATCACCTCCCACCTCCCTCATCTCTCCTTTTTCTGGGAGCGTGTTTTTTTGTTTTTGTTTATTAAATTATTTGATTTTTTATATATGAAACAATAGGAGATGCACCAACATCGACACTGATCTCCAATCTCCGTGGTGTGAGGACAGCAGCTGCCGGAGGTCTCACACGCTCCTTTCAGCACGCTGTCGCAGCCTTAGTTCCTCCGGCAGGCTCACTCTGCTCCTCTTTACTCGCTGCACGGGCCGTCGTTCTTTCTTCTGGTTAGTTTTAAGCTTCCTCCCTCTGCCTTTGTTTCGTTCTTACTCCCCCGTTTATTTAACTCCATTCACTTTCAGTTATGTAAAATACCTTGCTGTTCTATTTCCTCAGTACCACCAAGGTCCCCACTTCCGTGATCATTTTATGTTTCGCTTCGTTTTTTTCGTTCACACCCTCTGCTTGATTCATCTCTGCGCTGTAAAATTAACCAGCAAAACTGGGGTTATATACTACCCTCTGGGAAGACAATACAAAATATTACAGAAAAACAAACGAACCGTTCTGCACATTAGTGAGACCATAACGTGGTGGGTTTGAGGCTGCTCAGATTTGGAAGTAGAACCAATGAGGGCGCGGCAGTAGGCTCTGCGCAGTTCCAAAATCCCAGGGGAAAAGAAAAAACAACTCCACGGAGTGCGACGTTCCTGCTTTGGTTTGAAGTGGCCCTCATGGTAGGTCAGTAATTCCAGTGCTTAATTTGTAAAATATTAAGTCCAGGTGCTCAAATTTTTGTAGGATGCCACACCCACTTCCCCCGCTCCACCCACTTCCTCCAATGGCTCCACCCACTTACTCTATTGGCTCCACCTGCATCTTCAACTGGCACCGCTTAAACCCGAAGTAATACCCGATCTGAATTTCAGCAAGGGAGCCTTCATCAAGTACGGTTTTGGTAGGAGGTTCCCATCACCCCTGAGGAACATTTTTAAAAATGAAATCAAAAGTGCATTTAAAGCACAATTTTGGAGTAAATTGGCTAAAATGATTAACAGGGAACAAGGTTGAACATGTACGCCAGGGTGTATGTCTTTATCCCATATAAAACATGGTCACACCATCACCTTTCGCACAAACCACTTAAAACCTTGGTGCGTAGCGCTTTTATATGATAGAGTGAGCATGCTTGCAAACATGAAGAATACAAATAAAATCTCTAGTGCTGCAAAATTTTACACACCAAAAACCTGCTGGATGTGTGTTGCATACAGATATTAGAAACACTTTAATACAAGTCAGTTTAAAAAAAGCTGGAGCAGTTTGGAACGTGTAGAAAGTGGAAATATGCAGAAAGAGATTTTAGCTTTTCTCTATCTATGGAGTGCAAAAAACATATTTTCTCTGCTTATTTATGTAAACTTTTAAAATGAAGCAGAAGAAAGAGATAGCAAATGCTGTAATCTGCTGCTCTAGATGGAATTGTTGCAGCTAAGCAACAATAAGTCCATGTCACAACTTAATTTGTGCCTGGGAGAGGTGTGAGGAGGTATGAATGGAACACACATCTGAGACTATCTCAGGGAAATAGAGGTCCTCAGCTTTAGCCCTCTCCTTGTTTACACCAATTAATAGAAAGGAGAGTAAATGAAAGAAAATATCAGCCTAGGATCACACAAATTGACTAAATAGGGAAGCTGGCAGTGAACCGAGGTTTTCAATTTTCACTGCAACTCAGACACCAACTGGGCATGTTTTTCTGACATCAAAGGATACATTTTGTCCTGAAAGACGATAATATAGCGAAGGTGACAGGCAGAATTAATTTTCTTTTAGACGGGCATACGACCTCTTCATGAGAGGGAGAACCTGAATACTCTGTTGTCGTCTTTCAGCATATGGTACAACTAGGTTGGTGAGCTGTCCGGAATAGCGGCCAATTGGCCCCATAATGTGTGCCACTGCTTCCTTTAGCCAGTACAAGGTTTTCAAGAGTAGAGCACATTATATTGTGGGACTTCTAGTTTCACTTTATAAGATTTCAAGAATGTGTGCTGATGGCAGAAAAACAAGACTACATGAACGTGCCACTCAGGGGCAGCTCCTCCTGTGTCCCCCTCCCACATGCCCTACCCTTGGCAGTACCCTCAGTTAGTATGACCTAAGCTCCCACGACCACCTCACATTGAGATCAGGCCCTTGCCCCACGTATGTCTCAGATTTGCATGTGCCTGCCTTACACTCCAGTTTGGCCTGCGACCCCTCGCACAGCTGTCTGGCTTCTGCCCCGTCACCCTCCAGTGTTGCTCGTAGCACCCCCTTCAGTCCCAGTGTGCTTGTACCTCCTTGGGCCCCAGTCTAGTTTGTGGCCCCTTACGCTCCAATCTGGCATGTGCCACCTCCCCGCCCTTATGCCCCAGTCTGGCTTGTAGCCTCCAGACACTTCAGTCTGGCGCGTCACTGCTCATTAAAGCTTCCCTTTCTTTG
Source organism: Calotriton arnoldi (assembly GCA_963921515.1). Classification (NCBI taxonomy): domain Eukaryota; kingdom Metazoa; phylum Chordata; class Amphibia; order Caudata; family Salamandridae; genus Calotriton; species Calotriton arnoldi. The sequence continues at coordinate 424,208 of CAWUFW010002486.1, forward strand.
CCAGCTTTCAAATAATAGCCGGTCCCTAAACATTCCAATGACTGAAAACCTGCACTCTCTGCGACGTCAGGGACCTGGGTTGAGAAGATTTAGTTACCCTCACCTGTCTCCATGCAGAAGCGGAAGAGGGGGTCTTGCGCTCTGAAAAAGGCCACGCCTCATACCGGAGGGATCACTATTCACAAGTGATAGGGCCATACAACTCCCATTTTAAACAAACCATAATCTGATTATTTCACCAGATTAGTACAGACTCAGCAGAGGTAAAACATGTTTACGATAGTTCTGCTTGTTAGAAGCTCTTCATTTCCATTGCATTGTGGTAGCTGAAGTTCTTTGCATCACACACATTCGTGATCCCTTAATTTGTTTCTAGTGCAATGAACATTGGGACGTGCACTACTGCGGAGCCGGCAGTCAAACATACAATTGTGAAGTGTTTGAGAATGCACTGCTCAACTGCACAACGCTGCTCTTATGTGAGAGCAGCGTCGTGATTGGGTGGGGACAAGAACAGAGAAGCATTGAGGCGGCGTCCGGCAGCAGCAGTGGCAGGTAAGTTATTTTTTTAAATTATTCCCCGCCCACCCCCACTGCCCCACCAAGTGTTATTGGCAGTAGCCACTACTGGTGCCACTCGAGGCAAAATAAATATTTCTTTAAAGTTAAAAGCCAGCAGAGCAGTGGAGGATGAGCTGCAGCCGTGGGCCCAGCACTATAAAACGCTATTGTGCATAATGAGCCATTCCAATTCTTTGTAAACAAATACAGCACTGAACACTACACAGTTGATGGCTGAAAAACAAGACTACCAGAACGTGCCACTCCAGGCAAAATTCACGTTCAGGTAGTCTTGTTTTTCTGCCATCAGCTGTGTATAATTTGTCAGTGCTGTATTTGTTTACAAAGTATTGGAATGGCTCATTATGCAAAATAACGTTTTATAGTGCTGGTCACGGCTGCAGCTCATCCTCCACTGCTGCTGGCTTTGAACTTTAAAGAAAGATTTATTTTTCCACAAAAGTTAAAAGCCTGCAGCAGTGGAGGAAGAACTGCAGCCGTGGGCCCCGTACTATAAAACGTTAATTAGCATAATGAGCCATTACTTACCGGGAGTGCGGGACAGCATTTTTAGTTTTAAATAATCTGCGAGGGATGTCTGCTGCACGATTGCTGGTTGCTTCGGTCGTCGGGTGATGAATTAATACTGTAACTGCAGTATGCTGGGCGGGCCGCGGTTGAAAACACTGCTCATTGGTCTGACTCTGCGCCCAAACTTGACGATTTGCTAAGGAGGGACCCGGGCCAGGCTATTATATTTTGCAATTGTTCATTGGTAGTGCGCTACCAATGAATGATTGCAAAATGGGATGTGACGTGTGACGGTGACCTACGCTACGCCGAGGCAGGCATCCAGGCAGTTTCAGTTTCTGGCGGTAATTTGTGGCTCAAAATAAGGCGGGCAGCCGGGCTGCCAACATCCCATTTTAAATATTTTATGCACACGCAGTCACGTGCAATATTAACTCTTCACAGGGGAGACTGGGACCCTACTCTCGACTTAGTGAGCAGCACGCATAAATGTTATTACATTACCGATATCAATTTTGCGTGTACAGTAGACTACACAGTGTAGACCCGGCCCTGAGAAATAAGTGCCGGTGCTAAGCACCGGAAAGCACCGGCACAAATTAAGCACTGAGTAATTCAGCCCTGTCGAGAGCACTGCATTCGGAGTTTTGGTCTTGCCAGTTTGGCATTTTGCTTTCTTGCCATCAGTGTGCGTTTCGGGATGGAAGTAGCATATCGTGATTTTATGAATAGTCATTTGTTGAATTCCAGTGGGTGCGCTCTCTGAGGCTGAATACTTGCTTTGTGAGGCTTATTCCTCGTTTGAAATGTAGGTAAAGCCTCTAAAAAAAAAATGCCGGTATTATTTTGGGAAGAGACAGTAAGACTATCAACATTCATTGGGTGATGGCCCATCTCTCCAAATCTGCCTTTAGGCTAGCGCACTTAACATAAGTCTTAACGCTAAGCGGGTAAAGTTTTGTTTGGTACGCATGCAAACAGAATCCAGATTCAGTGTGACTTAGCAATCATTGTAATCAAAACGCCGAATTTCCTGTTATGACACAGCTAGATCTATGCTTTAAATGGATACCAACGTGTCAGGTCAGTATTGTTTCCTTGAAGATCAGATGTAAATACACAGTGAATGAATTTCAAAACCACCTGGGACTGAAAGAAGGGTGTGATCATAACACGAGATCAAAAAATATCAGGAGATAATGCGAACTTGGTGGCAATGCGGCAGGCAAGGAAAATAAGTAGACTGGATGTGCTTTGAGTCACATATTTAAACATCAGTAACTTAACAGTTTATGAAGAATGCCACATGTAATACTGCACATGTAGATTGATGCTTAAGCCTTATGGAATGTACTGTACATTGGACTTTTAAAAAAAAAATGTTTTACTTTGGAATCCTCTATTAATTTTTAAGAGAAATATTTGTGATTGTTAATTCTAATGAGTCGTTTTATTTGAGTTGCACATTCAAAAGAGTGAATGTATTGTTGAGGGCTTGTAAACATGGTTCTTTCCACAAACCTGGCACAATGAAAGTAGGGTACTGATTTGCCTAGGATTTGGCATGGGCATGCAGCACCCCTTTTACAGTGACCCCATAAAGAGCAGAGTGAATTGCAGACACTTCTGCCGTAGTAACGTTTCACCATTTAAAGTGAGTAAACAACTTAAATATTATTTGTGCAAATCAGTCCACTATGATTCGGAGTGCCAGCAGTTTCACAGGTACTGAGAAAGGTAATCTATCATTTACTGTATAATTGCAGATTTTAAAAGAAAAAAGTGATTCTAGCTTAAAGGGTCTAAAAGTTACTAAAAACGCAGCAACACATGTTTACAATATTTGGGAGATAAACCAAACCTAATGATGCTCAACCTATGCCCAGACACTGTTAACAAGTGTAAAAATGAGAAAATAATGAATACTATCACAGAATGTACCACATGCTGCATAATTTACCTTTTCTTGCCGCTTAATTTAGTCAACCCTGCTGCATAAATTGGCCCTCTGCTGCTGCATAATTCCTGTGGCTCTGGCTATACTTCAGTTAGCCTCAGGCAGCAGTTCACAATTATTACATGCTAGCAGTGAACTACTTTAAGCAGAATGATACCAATCTATAACCAAAATACACAACATTTTTTGACACATCTAATTTAACTCTCTTTTATATTTCTCTACAACGTATTAATATTGCTGATTGAAGAGCAACTCAATTAATATTAAATAATGCTTTATAGTGTGGTACCTATTGTTGCCCGTAACTTTACATATGTTTTTATTTTAAATTGTGTCACACCACATACTTGCGGTGATTAAAAAAAAGTGAAACTATAAGTCCTACAGTGCTATTTGCTATTCTTGTTGCTAGAATCCTAGTACTCACTGAAGGCAGCACACATAATTGGGCCACTTGGCAGTAACAGCATGTCGACCCACCCATCCATTCAATAATGCTGTTGTATAGGGGGGCGTGGCTTAGGCGCCGCCGGGAATGGACGCTCTTCCGTGAGCTCCGTGACAGTGCGGGAGCTTTCTTCCGTTTTTTCGGCACTTGAAGCCGCGACGAACGGCTTGAACTGCAGCCGCAACGTATATGAACTTGGTGTCATCAAATTGCCATGCTCCAGGAGGTCCCAGCGGTTGGTGGATGGAGTTTTTTCTCTTTTGTATGCAGACGCGAGTGAATTGAGACTCGCGTCCGCCATTTTGTTTTCCCGCGAATGTTGTTTTTTACCTCAGAGCGATGCAGCATTCTTTCAGAGTCATGGGATATGAATTTTTGATACTCAAATTTTAAGTTTTTCATGTTGCTTTCTTTGGAAATGCCTATTTTACGTCATTTACATGAGTTTTGAGGTGGGCTCGTTTAATCTCTAACACCTTTTGGCTTTTTCTGACAAGGAGATTATATTGCCCTGCTGTACCTCTCCTCAACTTTCTGTGTTTCATTATAAAGCGCAACAACACGCTCTTAGCAACATGGGGCATGAACTTTCAAACTTTTAATGCTGGTTTCTTTTGGAGAGTTTTATTTGACTTATCCTGAATGATTTTTTGAGGTGTACTCATTTATCCTCTGATAACTTTGGCATTTTCTGATAGAAATATATGCTATCCGGCTGTACTTTCCCTCAACATTTTTTCTCCTGCTATTCGGTGACTTTTATGTATGGGGAGAACAAAATCAGCTCAACGTTCTAAGGCAATGTCTTCAACTTCTGTGGTGGATTATAATCCTTTCAGTGTTCTTCAGGATAATATGACTGATCCAGAACAGGTCTCATTAAGCGCTCCCTTGACTATTGCTTCTTCTAAGCCTTTATCAAAGCTGCCTGGTACATCGGCACAACCTTCTGTGAAGAGGGTCAAACAAGACCCTCCTTCTCCAACAGCATCTCCTCCCCCAACCTCAATGGAGTTAATTCTGGAAGAAATTCGAGCTCTTAAACCCTATATGGAGGAGACTAATATCCGTCTTCAACAATTGGACGACAAATGGTCACATATGGAGAGTAGGGTTGTCCAGTTGGAAAATAAAGTGGAATCTTTTCATACTACTATGGTGCAAGTTCCCTCTCTGCAGTTTCAGATTTTAAGTCTTCAAAAACAAGTTGAGAACCTTGAAAATCGCAACAGGCGCAATAACCTGCATATTTATGGTTTGATAGAGGGACATGAGGGATCCAATCCTCCCGCCTACTTTCAATCTTTTCTTCCGAAACTTTTGGACATCCCGATCTCTCCACCTTTGAACATTCAGCGAGCTCATCGCCTGGGCCATGTCTCGAATTCGACGTCTTCATCATCTAAACCAAGAGGACTGATATTGTATTTTTTAGAGTACACAGATTTGTTGAAAGTTTTACAGGCTGCAAAGTCAAAGGCAAAATCTCTTGGCAGGGCTCTACTCTTTTCTTTTCACAGGATTATGCCAAAGCAACGGCAGACAGAAGAAAACAATTTTTGGACATGAGGCCGGCTCTACGGAATATTAATGCCAGATTTGGGCTTATCCACCCATGCCTTTTTAAGGTCACCTATAAAAATAAAACTACAGCCTATGAGGACCCCCGTCTACTTCAAAAATTTCTGGAGAGTTGCAGACAGGAAGATATGGATGTTTCACGATCCAGTGTTTGAACTTTATTGATTCTCTATGTTCTATTGGAATGCTCCAATTATTTGTTGGTATAATGTTCTTGTGTTTATAACTTGTTCTTTTTTCTTATCTCTTTAGGTTCATCCCTCTCATGCCCGTTTATGTGATTGCTCGTTCGTCTGATGATATTTTGTCTCCCTCCCGTGTTCGTCGCGAGTGCTCCGGATGATGTTCCATTTCCTTTTGTGGCTCCACCACCCTCGATCCCTTTGTGTGTTTTTTCTTGGTATGTCATTTTTTGTATCTTATCCATGGTTTTGGTATTTTTCTTTTTACATGATTCTATTTCCTGTACTTTTTCCTTCTCTCCTTTTATCTTTCTCATTTCTCACAATGCTTTTCATCAAATACTTACTCACCTTTCCTCTCTCTTTTCTCTTGTTTACTGCTTTTCAACACTAATTTTATATATTGCTTTATTTCTTATTTCTTTTCTTTCTCTTACCTTCTGTTTTTGACTCACATTTTATTTTGCAATTCTTCATATCATGTGCTCAATGCGGTGCCTTTTAAATCTAGTTGTTCATACTCTCCTTTTTCTTCTCTTTTTTCTATCTTTTACTCTTTATCTCTTCTCTTTTTCCTTTTTGCAAAGTTTCTCATCTTGCTTTCATTGCTTCAACGTTATCTCTTATTCTATTTCTTCTATTATTCTCATATTACACCAGTTATTGCTTTTCTGGTATATGGTAATGTTATTATATTCCTGTTATATGATAAATGACTTTAAGAATCATTTCATGGAATGTTAAAGGTTTGGGTTCTCCTATAAAACGTCAAAGGGTTTTGTCTCATCTCTCCTCTTTAAATGGGGATATTGTTCTCTTACAAGAAATACATATTGTTGATAAGGAAATTGCTAAATTAAAACGTCAGTGGGTTGGTCAGGTCTTTGCTTCCCCAGGGTCAGGAAAACGTAATGGGGTGGCTATTTTATGTCATAAACGTCTAAATGTACAAATGCTTACCCAGGATTTGGACTGTGATGGCAGATGGATTTCTGTTTCTTTATCTATTGATAAAATTCCTGTAACTATTGTTAATTTGTATGCCCCTACCATACCTGATAAGTTGTTTTGGCCTGGAGTTTTATCTAAGTTGATGACTTACTCTGATGATTATTTAATTGTGGGTGGGGATTGCAATATGGTTTTTGACCCTATCCTAGATAGAAAATCTAAAATTTAAATTTATTTCCTCTCATATACATTCTCAATTTACATCAACCTTTTCCCAAAGATCTCTTGTTGACGCATGGAGATTGTGTAATCCCACTCTCCAAGAATATACTTTCTTTTCCCCTCCCCATTTCTCACAATCTAGGTTTGATTATATTTTTATTTCCAATAATCTTGCCCAGAGAATCATTAATTCTGATATAGGTTCTATATTGATTTCAGACCATGCTCCAGTAACTTTAGATTTAGAACTCCTTCCCCCGCTCCATGGTCCTCGACGATGGAGGTTCAATAACACTCTTCTTTCAGATCCCCATTTTACTTGTTCATTTGAACAGTTTGCTCAAACATTTTTCAAGGAAAATGAAACCCCTGGGATTACTCCTCAAATTGTTTGGGACTCTTTTAAAGCCGCCTCTAGGGACTTTATTATTAATTTTGTCTCTCAAAAACGAAAATCGGCTGCTAATAAGTTAAAAATCCTTACTTCACAGATTAAGAAACTAGAATGTTCCTATTATAATTCCCAGTCTTCAAGCGTTTTAAATGATTTGCTAAAAGCCAAGTTTGAATTCAATCGGATTTCTACTGAAAATGCTAACTCTTTTCTCCTCAAAGCAAGTTCGAAATATTACGGTGGTCAGAATAAATCAGGCAAACTTCTTGCGAATTATCTTAAAATCAAAAAAGAGCGTACTGTTATTGATTCCATTCTTTCTCCTTCCAATCAAACTTTTCATAAAAGTGAAGATATTGTTTCAGAATTTACTAAATTCTACCAAACTCTTTATTCACCAGAAGTCCAATCGGACGCACATGATGCTTCTATTTATTTATCTTCCATTCCACCGCCTTCTCACTCTGACTTAGACTTTTCTTTATTAGATCAAGACATTCGGCTCCACGATATCTCTACTGCCATCCGCTCTATTAAATAAGGTAAAGCTCCTGGTCCCGATGGTTTCTCTATTGAACTTTACTCATTCTTCTCTTCTTTCCTTGTACCTAAATTACATCAACTCTTTCTCTACTTTATTTCAACTAACTCATCCTGCGGTTCTTTTCAAGAAGCACTAATTTGCCTCCTTCCTAAAGAGGGAAAAGATCTTAAATTATGTAAGAACTACCGTCCTATCTCCTTGATTAATTTAGATTATAAAATTGCTACGTTTGGAGAACTTTTTACCGCATTTAATTGGCAGAGAACAATGTGGGTTCATTAAAGGTAGACTTCTTTCAGACAATATTTGTCTGTTTTTTAATGTTATTAGTAAGTCCAAATCCTATAAATCTTCTCTTGCAGCGATTGCCTTGGATGCAGAGAAGGCGTTCGATAGAGTTAATTGGTCCTTTCTTTTTGCTACTCTTTCCTGGTTTGGGTTTGGTCCCAAATTCATCCAATATGTATCTTTACTTTATTCCTCTCCCAAATCTTCGATTTTTGCTAATGGTCTCATATTTCCCTTCTTTCCTTTACGTAGGGGTGTACGTCAGGGATGCCCTTTGTCCCCCTTAATATTTATTCTTGCCTTGGAACCTTTCTTAATTAAAATACGTTCCAATCCCCAAATTACTGGTTTTTCTTACGGAAATTCTCAGCTTAAAGTCTCAGCTTATGCTGATGATATTTTGCTTTTTATGTCACATCCTCAATGTTCTTTACTTGCTTTTTTGTCGGAGGTATATCGTTTCGCAAAGGTTTCAGGGTACAAGTTGAACACAGATAAATGCGAAATACTTCCTTTAAATAAGTTTTGTTTCCACGCTGATTTCATGGCATCTTCCTTTCATTGGAATCCAAATCACATTAAATACCTTGGCTTATTGTTTTCTGATTCTGTTAAAAATTCCATCACTCTGAATTTGAACTCCTTATCTACAACCTTACGTGACCTTGCTTCTCGATGGAATCCCCTGTTCTTATCTTGGTGGGGTCGTCTTGACTCCATCAAGATGATGCTTGTTCCTATTGTACTATTTTATATCTCTAACATACCTGTCAATATCCCTAAATATTATTTTAAAAACATTTACTCAATTTTATCTAAATTTTTATGGAATGGGAAAAAATCTAGGATGTCTTTATATAAACTTAAAAAACCAAAGTCTCTGGGTGGTGTTAATTTTCCGGACTTCATCAAATACCATCAGGCTTTCTGTCTTAAACAGTCGGCCTTTTTATTACAAAATAATGAAAATACTCCTATTCCCCTATGGGCTGATCTGGAGAAATCTTTTTTCAGCCCCTTCTCTTTGCTAGAATGTTTATCTTTTTCTTCTAAACCATTTTTCTTATCTCCTCCAATTTTCAAAAACACATGCAGGATTCTTTCTCCCGCTTTTATGTCATTCAAATCATCTAGAGAGGAATTTTTAGCCTCTTCTGTTTGGTATAATGTTTTGATTAAAATAAAAAATAGTCATTTTTTGGAAAGACTGGCATTCTAAGGATTTAAAACACGTTTCTCAATTATGCCAGGATGGCACCAGTCTCTCCTTTTCCGATGCTCAATCAATCTTTTCTTTTCCAGCCTCATATGAAAATAATTATAACCTACTCATTCTAGTGATACAAATGTCTTATCACAACCTTTCTTCCGAACAAATCTCTGCTTTTTCTTCTTCTCCTCTTCCCAATTTATTAGACACTTTGCCCTCTGCGTCTCAAATTTATAAGCATTTGACTCCAGTTCCTGTAGATAGAGACAAAACCGATGTTGAAATTTGCTGGGAAATTGATCTTCAATCTATCTTTCCTACTTCCCTGTGGGATATGATATGGTCTAAAATAAGGAGGTCCTCTAGGGCGGCTAACACTACTCAAACATTATTTTTTACATATAATAGATTATTTATTACACCTGTTAAGCTTCATACATTAAACCCAACACTTTCTCCTAAATGCTGGTCTTGTGACCATCCTTTTGCAGACCTTAAACATATGTTATTTGAATGCTCCCTTATTTATGACTTTTGGTTAAAAGTCTGGAAACAAATTAATTTTATTTTTAACTCTCATTCTCCTTTTAATTTTGTTAATATTTTTCTGGGTAGTGCTTCAGAGTATTGGTCATCTCAATCTAATAATTTTTACATAATTGATTTACTTCTAGCAGTAGCTTTTCAGCAGATCACTAAATTCTGGAAGGATTCTTCTTAAATATCCTTTCAGGCATGGTGGTATGGTGTTTGTTATCACCATAGGCTTGATAGGGCTTATGTTCATCCTGTTTCGTTAGCCATTAAAAGAGATTACTTATGGCTCCCAACCACCTCCTTTTTAGACAACTCTGTTCTTTCCACAAATTCCCATAACCCACGAATTGGAGAAGTGCCTAAACCTCCTTGATGTAATGTTTTGTTAAAATATTTATTTCTTTTTCAATCTGTTATGTTTCTTTTTATATGAATTTCTTCATTGCTTATTCCATGCTTGTTACCTTATTAATACTCATTTATGTTTTCTTGCTGGTGTTTATCATATGTTTCTATTTTCAAAATGTATGAATCTTATTTTCTTTTTTAATGTTTTCTTGTTGTTCTTTTAACCTGTTATCATTGCAAATTACTTTTAATAAACTTTCACTTTAAACTTTAAAAAAATGCTGTTGTATAGACTTCATAGGCCGTCATTATTCCAGTTTTGCTACTCTGCTGTGCAGGTTAGCTGTCCCAGGTCATCATGGCAGTCCCTTAAGCTCATCTGCTATGATGATAAAAGACATTTGATGGGAGTGATATTGCACATTTATTTGCAGCATTTATTGTTTCCACATAAAACTACTTGAGTATAACTAGCATACTCCAGGGTAAAAGGTATAGCCATTATTCCTATATCTTCTGAGCCTGACTCTTGCTCCCTCGGTGTGCTGGCCACCAGGTGTCTTTTTGGTTTAAATAAATAATAAAAAAAGATTGCTAAAGCGCTTTAAGCCACATGATGGTTGGTGCCTGCCGACTGAGTCCACATACATACAAACCATAACTATGGGTAAAAGACATTGTCATTTACAGCGCCAATAGCTCTAACTCCCCAGCAAATGTGAGACCGATTGCATTGCACATGCTTGTTTTTTAAGTGGCTACATAATCTTCTATTTTATCTGTGTCACCCTGTTTCCTCTGAAAGAAATTGTAATGGTCAATCACTATGCACACAGTAGGAGGAAAATATGCACCAAGATCTGCAAGTGTGTGTTTAAAAACATCCTCCCTCCACTCCTGATTGGGGCTTTTTCTCCATGCGATTATACACCTTCAACACTCCAGGACCTAAACAATGCAGAAAAATGTTCTTTTTCCTTTCTGGTGAAAATTCTTCATTGTCAAAGGTAGAATTGTAGTTAATTAAATACTCCTTCTATTCCTCCCACTTCAAATTAAGTTCACACTCAGTCACCATAAGTGGTTGCAGAGCTAGCATGTTCAATTTGTCATACTATTCCAGATCACACTTCCAAGACAGAACTTCAAAGAAATAACAGGTCTTCTGTACCACTAAATATAGTTCCACTGGAATAATGGCCTGACCGACTACGTTGTCTTCAATTTTCACACGAAGCCGACACTATTTAACGGTATTTGTTGTATCCATCACCGAGATGGGTTGAAACCAAAATTCTTGTAACTTGCACATATCCAAGTCTTCTCCCTAAATATATACAGCAGGCCACACCTCATAGACACAGTGCACTTGAGGGTCAGAGACGTGAATACTTAAAGTCTCTGTTGCCTCACAGCACAATGCTTAATATAGTGATCTCAACCCAAACTAAAATGGCCGCCAACCCAAAATGGAGATGGAAGGAAAACCAATCCAGAAGGAGAATGTCAAGATGAAACAATAGGAAGCAATGCTGTGCTGGCAACCAACCTGGAGCGATGACTGGAACTTGAAACTGATGCAGCTATTGAGCAGAATGGGCAGCGACACCAAGCGGGTAGCCAATCTAGAGTGATGATCAGAACTTGAAACCTAGGCAAACAATGAGCGTACTTGTACTCACTCTTGCGGATGCCAATAGTGAAAGACATCATGGAAGAACAGGCAGCCCTCATGCGCTCATGTAATTGCCATATGAAGATAGACCTTGGACACACAGTTGCCGGGCAAAGGTACGTCTTGCACGAGATAGCTGGGCAATGGAAAATTCACGCTCCCTACTTACTCCCACTTGACCTATAGACAAGCTCCTAGCATGTGGCAAGCAGACAGGGTGCATGAGGCAGCAAAACCAGGGGCAAATAATGGTATTGAGCCAATTTAATTAAATACAGCCTCCTTCACTCACTGACTCTCCTGGTATGCAGCGCATGGGCAGGAAGTATGAGGCAGTAAGGCCAGCGGCACAAAAGAGTCTTGAGATAATTAAGTTAATTCAGCCTTCTTCACTCGCCAACTCGCAGTCTGTCCTTCAGTCCCAGAGACTTGCAGAGGTCACATGGGTGAGATGGCAGTACTCATGGGTTCAGGGCTTGAGTGAGCTCGTCGCCAACCTTGTTGTGTAGCGTTGCGGCACAAATGAGACTTCACATCCAATTTATAGTCCGAGATTTAGTCTGTAAACTAAAGCCCTTTGAGATCGCAGGGCCTAGCCTTCCTACCAGGACCAACCTCCTCCCTTGTTCTCCTTTCACCTTCCCACATGATCCAAACCCAATCTACGTTCTAAGAATCAATGGCGACGAATATTCTTAACATTCCAATTAAGCCAACAAAGAACACATGGAGAGATACTGTCTGACTTATAGAGATTCTGCCTTTCTTAAGCTGTAACGTGCTTCCATGAGGATCTTGGTACTACAGAAACTACCATGGTCAGAGGCCTGTAACTGGTACTCAGCCCACCAAGATCACAACAACAAATGAGCGGTAGAATGTTTGGATGAATGAAGTGAAGTATAAGCGCAAAGCTAAATCGAAGGGCATGTTGCCTGTGGTCTCTGTCATGTTTCCCCGTTTGGTGTCCCCGATGTGAATTTGAGAGACGATGAGACTTCGCTGTGGTGCTATGCTACAATATTTCTTCTGCTGTGGTGACAAAGTAAGCATGAGGGCCCAAGAGCTTCTATATTGGTACCTCTTCCTGCACCCTGAACAAAGGCTACCTGAATCGTGAAAGTCCTGTGAGACTGTTGACTAAGCACCACCGCTTCCCTGGAGACACACCTGTGACAGCATGAAAACCTCTTCCCTTAACCGAACCCTTGCACACAATCCACTTTTGGCCATGAGCAGAGCATGAATATTGGAGCTGATGTCCAGCAGAACTGATGCTTCAGTTGCAGTCAGAACAACGAACTGTGTGAATCCACTAATCTCTACTAAAACTGAACTGCGAGTCATACACTTAGAAACCAGATGCTTAACTTGAAGAGTCCCCTCAAGTTGTACCCTGTGAGCAACGTATGAGAAAGCTCATTAACAGATTAAAAACATGTATTTGACATTATTTTTTAGTTGCTAACAGAAGGCCTTTAAAAAGTGCAAGACAAGTCAATGTGCACAGAAAAATAATGTGAATTAATTTCCAAATGCTGGTCTTGCTCGTCATCATCTTTTTCTTTTTTCGTAGCTAACAAGATGTCGTTTTTCAAGACTAAAACACACATTGCGCCTGAGTTATCAGGAGTGACGATTTCCATTATCTGTTATGAAGTTTCTTTCTCCGTGTTACGAGTAAGAAGGAATGATGTGCAAAAACATGAATTTATGCAGTGCATTTTAAAGTTGTGCTTCTGCTGAAAAGGTTAGATTAATAATGAATGTTTGCGTATTAACAAGAACATATATCTAAACGGAAAGCAAATGTTTAATTCGAAGTAATAATCCTAGTTTCCTAAATCTGTTGCTAACAATTTGTATACGTCATATTCTTCTGTATAACTTGTATTTTCAAATCACTATAAAAAGGCTTGAGTTTCTCTTTTTCTCTCTTACTTCATTTACACCGATAGCTGTTGGTCTATGCTGCTATTTTTCATTTGGAGATATTTTTCTAAAAGCATTTGGTTTGTACATTTATTAAGTGCAGGGCACTTGCTACTTATTTAAACTGGATCATGATTTGTTTCTGTGAGAAGTTGGCCTTGTATATGATGTAAACTTATGTAAGTGGACACCTTGCACCAGTCCAGACAACCCGTATGGTGATTTAAGAGGTCTTAGACAACCTTAGAAAGCTCTCTAAGTGGTAGCTGTGGAGAACAGCCTTCAGGCTTAGTCCAGAAGCAGTGTAAAGCAGCTTGTTTTACCAGAATGCAATCTTATAGTATAGATTAAGTGAAAAATAACCACACAAGGTATTTATAAAAATATGTATTTATCATATAATACTCTCTAACACATACAAATGTCTCCTACCCGGAGATATGCACAATGCACACAATACTTAGCAAAGAAACACAGTAAATAGCACGTAATACACAGTGTACCCCGGGGTGGGGGACCAAACCATATTCTAAGAAAGTGGTATAAGAACCACGACTCGGGTCAAGACAATGTCGAGAGGACGTAGAAGTGCTGGGGACCGAAGGAACCACCCAAGGTGAGTGACTAAGAACCCCACGGAGAGCGTGTGCAGTGTGGGAACACGACTGCGTGCTCTGTACAAGTCTACATGTAAGTCGCGGTTGGATTTTTAAAGATTAAGGACCCTTCCCAGTGGACCCTGAAGTAACCCCATGGAAGACAGAAGGTTGGAGAGCCACCCCACCCGTGGATACCCTAGTACCCACGTTACCTACACCAGGGAAGCCGGGTGCATAGGTGTGAAGTGGTGTCGGAAACCGCCGTCAAACTCAATGGAGGACTTCAGGAAAGTGCCGCTGCTGGAAGAGGAGAAAATGTCCGGTGGAATCCGAAGGTGGATTCTAGACAAGAAGTACCTGCAAGCAGGGGGGACAGAGTCTATGTCACTCAGGAGTGGCCAGGAGACTTGGAAGACGAATGCCCTCCGATGTCGGGTGTTGCAGGAGAGTTGACGAGGACCTTGACTCTGCAGCTGTGGGGACAAGGCGATGTTGAGGAAGTCCAGGAGCTGTGCACGAGCTGTCCCACATCGGATGTCGATTGCAGAGGTGTCGTTGTCCGGCGTGAGCACCAACAAGCCTTGGCTAATGCAACCCATGTAGACATCGAAGAAGGTGCAATGTCGGGACCAGCAAGGTCCAGGGGACTCACCAAAAGCAGGGGAGTCAGGGCAGGCCCCGAGCAATCAGCAGAGCCAAAGAGAAGCAAAAGTGACCCTCAAATGGACCCACAGGCCGGAGGTACTGGAGTCGCGAGAGGACCTCAAGCAGCTCACCAAAATATGCAAGCCACGATGCACACGATATGGTGTGGCCAAAGATTCTGGTCTCAGGAGATGCTCGAGGTTGGGGCTACTTGGAGCCTGAAGATCTTCTTGGAAGGAAGTCAATAAGCCTTTGCAACTGCAAGTTGACATGATGGACAGGGGTTTGGTTATTGCAACCCCCTCGAGGGATACTGGCCTCAAACTTGGTGAGAGGGCAGGGCAGGCCTAGAGAGCTGTGGAAAACTACCACCTGTGTTGCAGAATCTTTCGGAGTCCGGAGGAGCTCAGGATCAGCAGAACGGTCGACTTAGTTGTGGTGCCTGCAAATGCAGGGGAGTGACTCCTTCACTCCAAGGAAGATTCCTTAAGGTATCTTTGATGCCCACAGGCCTTGGAAGGTTCCTGTATGGTGCACAGGCACAGACGATGCAGCAGACTGGAAGGGAGACGAAGTCGAGCCCAAACGAAGTCCAGCGAAGTCCAGAGTGCCCCGGTGGTAGAAGAAGTGGTGTCTGATCTGAATCTTATCCCACGACGAATCTACAGACCTACACCCAGGTAAGCCCTTAAGTACCCTAGGGAAAGGGTTGGGATGATTCAGGGGACCCTCCCAGGGGAGGGTCTGGACAGAGGGGAGGTTACTCCCATGTCCTTTGTCCAGTTTCACGTTAAGGCGGGAGCCAACGGCTCCCAGGACTGGTTTGAACTGGACTATGCATGGGGACACCAAATGTGTCCCACATGCAGACTGAATGGCGCTGGCAAGCGCACCGACCCTGCCCCAATACACTAAATCCTGTCTGGGAGGTGGTCACACCTCCCTGTGACAGGATGCCTATTGTTCTGCCTTCCCCTGCTCAAGCTTGGCTCAGCAGCAGGAGGGCAGAATCGTGTCTCTGGTCGGCAGCAACCATTTTGTGCTGTCCGGGTCAAGAAGGCTGGTACCGGGAACACTGAGAGCCTAACGGAGGGCTCTTCCAGTGCTTGGAATAATACCTCCCACATCGTTTACGGTGTGGGGGTATGATTCCAACATGTTTGATACCAAGCATGATAGGATTCGTTGCAGCCAGTTTCGAGATGGTCATCGCGTAATTACGCAGTGCCTCTCTATATAGTATATGGCTGCTTCACTGACAACCCGGAAGAATGGACTCTGTAGGCTGTAGGGGTGTCCTGCTCATGCAGGGGCACCCTCTCACTTAGAACCAAGCACACTGCCTTCAGGATTGTAAAGGCCTGCTATAGGGGTGACTTATAGGTTTTAAGTGCAGTGACCCTAGATGTAGGAAACCTATATCTTTAGGAAGTGGTGCCTGCACCAGCTTACCCAGGCTGCAATGGAAGGCCTGTAGTTCCATTTTGAATGGTCTCCCATGGGTGGCATAATGCATGCTTCAGCCCATGGGGGACCTCTGGGGTACCTATGCCCTGGGTACCTTAGTACCATATACTAGGGACTTATAGGGGTAATTCAGTATCCAATCTGGGATATACCCAAGTACTGAACATAACAATTTAAGGGAGAAAGCAGAGAGACTGGGGTCCTAATTAGCAGGATCCCAGTCAGACTAGTCAAAAACAGCTTAGCACCAGGCAAAAAGTGGGGGTAACCATGCAGAAGGATCCTACCTTTCTACAGTTTCTTTTGACAATTTATGTGCCGAAAGCATACAATTGTTTTTCCGTAATGTATTCATTTTTGCTGGCTGTTTTGCTGTTGTAATTTTAACTGTATTCCCTGAATAAATCTAATGATAAAAGAAACAAATGACAGCCTTTTTGTTAAAATATTTTTTAGCCTTTGCCTCTTGATCAACCTATTGATGCCCTTGACACTCCATGTTATGACTATGCTAGCCTCTTGTGTGTTTGTATACTTCTGTATTTGGTATGGGAGTCACCTGCAGCACAACAGTCTCTGTGTGTGCCTTCCCTTCAGTTCCCTTAATGCCCCTAACTCCCTTCCCTTACTGAGGGGACGCCCCAACTTGGACCCCACAATGTGTACATAAAGTACCTCCCTCCCATCAGCCAATGATAACACATATATTCCTAATTTCCCCATCAGTGGTTGGTTTTTATTCAGTTCCTCCCATGAAAGGTCCACCGGCGCTAGCCAAGTCAGCCTCCTCTATTTTCTAGTTTCCTCTCTTCCACGCTGCCTTAGATTTTTCCTTGTTTCTACTGTCTTTGTGATGCCTCCTTAATCTTACCAATCTGTCATCATTGCAACATTGGGCAGAGCATGCTAATACATTACATGTTTGTCCGCTGGCATTCAATGAAGTCCATTGCTTTGTGCGAATGCTTGAAAAAATGTCTCTTCACTTTTATGTCAATACAAAGGAGCACCAAGGTGTGCATGTGGTAGTAAAGTGTATGAAATATTTAACTGTCTACGTTTCCTTTTCACTTCTTAGAAAGTCTTCTATCTCTTTGCTTGTTGGGGCCATGGTCTTGGTAGAATGAAACCCAGTTCATTTTGTATATAATGTGTCTTTGCTGTCTTGCTATCAATAGTATATGGGTCTTAAACCAATTTTTCTACTTCGTCATCATAACCATCCTGGGCGGCGCTCAGGGTGGGGGGGGAGTGCTGAAACAGCATTATGCCATCTAACAAATCTTTCTCCATAAACAGGTCTTGAAGATACTTTTCCAAGAATAGTTCCATTGGGTGGTTTCCAAACCCTCTGTAAGACCCAAGATGTGTATGTTATTATGCCTTTGTCTTTTTTTTTTAGATCAGTGTGCTTTTCCTCACGGCGTTTTACAGCTTGATTTGGCTTGGCTAGTTGCTCTGTGTATACAATGGTGTGGTCTTGTATTGTGACTATCCTGTGTTCTACTTCAGTGTTTTGTTTTTGTATTTTATCCAGACTTTGTCCTACACTGTGACACTAATTACTAAGTTGTCAGTCTTCTCAGTAATTTCTCTGTTGCCTTCCATTATCAATTGCTTGACCTCTGTGTTGAAGGTGGCTGATCCGGGCTGTGCCACCTCCTGTGTTGTCTGCCCAGTTCTGCTTGATTGTGCCATTTTGGCAATTACTTCCTTGATTGTGTTCTTATTCTGAATTGGCTGTGTAGCACCCTTTTCGCTTTGTGTGGCATCTGCTTAATTCCTATTCTTGGTGGGATCTGGTATGTAGCCTTCTATTCGTGTATAGTATCTTTGGTCCCCTGGGTGGTAGCTGTACCATGTATTTATCTCAATACCTAAGCTGTGAACTTTGGTTATTATTTAATTCCGAGGCTTTTTCCCAGCCATTAGATTGCACCCCACATCTTCTGCTCCGACTTCTCAGGATATGGGTTCTGGGCTGTGTTTAGTGCTACTGCCCTCTGTGGTGGGGATCTGGGTTTGCTTCATCCTTTCAATGCTCTTTTTTCCACGTCACTGTGTGCAAAAAGGCCTGCTCACCCCTCTGGGGCCCTCCTCTAGTAATAGGCAACCCAAGTACGTGGAAACATATTTCTAGCATGGCAGGTACTGTGGGGTTTACCTCTCACCCTTGTATGTTTCGGTCCACCACTGGCAGTTTATGTGGGCCCACCCACTCTCAATGTTGTGAGGCCTTCTGTTTGAATGATACTGAGTTCTCATTGACTGTCGCCCTCATATATGGGAGAGAAATTTCCCCACCACTCGTGTGAGTAGCCACTGCCTGACTCAATTTGTGGTTACAGGCAGGGCCCACATCCCAGTGTCTCCTGTTTGCAATGCTTCACTTACTTCTAAGCACAGCCAATGGATCAGGCACTATTGCAGCTTCCTCCTTCTCATCTGTTTCTTCCCCTTATCGCTCTGAGGTCTCCTTCCATCTCATGGGAGTGGGCCTCAGGCATTGCCCCTTTCCCATGCAGTGCTCAGAGCCCGCTGCTGTAGGAAGCTGGCTCTGTATATACTATACCAAAATGAGGTATAGTGTGCACAAGGTCCAGTGGAACCCCAAAGGTAGGCAGAGGTAAAAGTAGATAGCACCTTACTCTCTATTTGTGGTAGTGTGGGCGAGCAGTAAGGCTTTATCAGAGGGTAGTGTTAAGCATTTGTTGCACACACTCAATCAGAAAATGATGTCACACACTCAAAGACTGAACTCAGACCAATTTGATTTGTATAAAAATATTATTTAGTTGTATTTATTTCCTAGAACCAAGCAAGCCTGGCACAGGTACGTGTATTGGATAATTTTCAAGGCAGGTTGAACAATACAAGCAAGCTGAATGAAAAAGACTTTGTTACAGGTTTGTAAATGCTTTCAATACAGTGGAAATTACTGTTAGAGGACTTTGAATTACTATGCAGATTACTTTCTGGATTACCTTTTCTACTCTGTGCGATACACCTAGATATCACACTGGGACATTTCCTAGAGAAAAGGTAAGTAAGCAATTTTTAGTTTGCAGTTTTTCAAAGTTCAATACAAAACCAACTCTACACTTAGAACATTTTTCAAGAAAAAACAGTCAAAGTATTCCTATGGAGAGAAATGAAGTTATCTGTTAACAGGTAAGTACTTTGTTGTGGGAGTTGGTATTCTGGGGTTAGAACCAGGGTTCCCCCAGGGTCAATGATGCACTCTCAAAACACCGTCAGCAGCACTAGGGCGGCCGGGTGCAGAGTGCTGAGGCCCAATGTTATCCAATGGGAGATAGGGGGCCTCCGGGTGGTGACTGCTCACGAGCAGGCCACAAGGTTGTGGAAGCAAAGCTCCTGGGGTTTAGCTCAGGGCAAAGGGGGATCAGTTTTAGCACCCAAAGTACACCCGCAGCGGTGCAAGGGTGGCTGGGTGCAGGGTGCTGGTTTGATGTCTGGAGTCTGTGGGTGAGCAAATCCAGTGCTCACAGGAGACAGAGTCTTTTCTGTGGAAGGCAGGGCAGGTCCTCGGACTTCTTGAGATTGCTGGCTGCAGGACACACCGGGATTTCGCTTCTGCAGGTTTGAGGTGGGGACAGGCCAGTAGGGCTGGGGCCAAGTCAGGGGGCGTCCCCCTCTTCTTAGCTGTGGCGCGGCTTCTTCGGTCCTACTTCTTCTTTTCTTCTTAGTCGGTTCTTGTCTGAGGAGCCAAGGTTCGGGGGTGCCCCTAAATTCTAGATTTAGGGGCGTTACCGGTAGGTAAAGGTTGGGACCAATGGGTCCCTTCCTTGAGGTGGGTACACCCCCTATTATTTAATTATTTATTTATGCAATTTTATATAGCGCTGACTTTACCCAAAGGTGTCAGAGCGCTTTACAATAGAGTCAAGTACGTTACATGAGGAGATTTACAAACTTACATGCGTTACCGGTACAAACGGGAAAGTTGAAAAAGTAAAATAAAATAAGAGGTGGCAATCACAGCAGTAAAACAAAATAAAAACATTGGGATTAGGTTAGCACAAGCATAGAAAACATATTTATAGCATTGTAAGAACTTAGAACATCAAGAGAATGCCAAGTGGCCTTGAGGGACATGAAAAGGGATGTATTAGTTCTGGAAGTGTCTTTGGAAGAGAAGAGATTTTAGGTCCGTTTTGAAAGTCCGGGTAGAGGTGGTGGTACGGAGAAATGGAGGAAGTGAGTTCCAGATTCTAACTGCATTGCCTGAGAAGGATTGAGCCATCAATCTTTCCTTTTTGAAGGTAGGGGGCTCAAGCAGTAAGTTTTCAGCATTACGTGAAGGTCTAGAACCTCCAGAGATTTTAACTTTATTCACCAGGTATCGAGGGGAGGAAGTGTGCAGGGCTTTGTGGGTGATACAGGCAGTCTTGTAGATTGACCTTGCTTCAATGGGAAGCCATCGAAGAGAAAACAGTATGGGTGTGATGTGATCATTTCTTTTTGCCCTAAAAACAAAACGAGCCGCTAAATGGAGTACGGATTTAGAGGGGAGAGGTGGGATTTGGGGAGGCCAGCAAGGAGAGAATTGCAATAGTCCAATCTAGAGAGAACCAGAGATTGGACCAAGGTTTTTAGGTCTTGCTCCGGAAAGAAATGTCAAATCCCCCAGAGAAGGCGCAATTGGTAATGTGCATTCTTTGCAATGGAATTGATGTGGGAGTGTAGATTGAGCCTTTTGTCTAGTATGACACCAAGAGATTTAGCGCTGTCAACAACGATAGGTTTGTTGTCGAGTAAATTCAGCTTATCCATCCGTGATTGAACAGGGGGAGGAGAAAGTGAGGTAGAGTGAAGGAGGAATTCAGTTTTGGAAGGATTCAGAATGAGTTAATGAGCTGACATCCAGTTTTGGATAGAGTTGAGAGTAGTGTTGAGGATTGAGATGTCGTGTGCGGAAGACACCTTAAGGTAGATTTGGGTGTCATCAGCATAGAGGTGGTAACGGATCCCAGATTTACTAAGGAGATTTCCCAAAGAATCCAAAAATAAGGTTTGAACAAAGTGGGAGCGAGGATAGATCCTTGAGGGACGCCTTGACCAACCGCCATTGAAGACGAAAGGCTGTTAGAAATTATAATCACTTGAGATCTATCCGAGAGGAATGGAGCAAACCATTTAAGCACTGTGCCTTCCAAGCCCATTCTCTGTTTTAAGGTGTTCAGGAGAGTATTGTGGTTAACAGTGTCAAAGGCTGCAGAAAGGTCTATAAGAATCAGAAGACAAGACTCCCCCGAGTCAAGAACACGCAGGGCGTCGTCGATCACTTGCAGAAGGGCTGGTTCAGTGCTGCAGTCTTGCATGAAGATAGATTGGAATTCGTCGAGAAGATTGTTATCCTTGATATGTATGGAAAGTTGTTTCGCTACACATCTTTCTGTGATTTTCGCAAGAAAAGGGAGGTTGGTGATGAGGTGGAAGTTGTTGAGGTCATACGCATCAGCGGAGGGTTTTTTAAGAAGTGGGGTAACCTGACCTGTTTTAAGGGCAACAGGAAGGGAGCCTTGGCTGAGGAAGAGGTTAACCAGACTGGTCCAATAGGAAAGAGTGTGGGTGTAGAAGTCAGTGGCGATGTCACTAGGGATGGGGTCGAAAGAATGGTTAGAGGGTTTTGTTTCAAGAATGCTTTTAAGGAGGGCATCCTCAGAGATGACGTCAAAGATCTGCCAAATGACTGAGGATTTGCGCTCCTCTAGGGGGGTAGGGTGAGAGACCTGATCCACCAGTAGTTTCACTTTTTCATCAAAGAATATAGCGAATTCTGCTGCTTTCATTAGAGGATCGTCAGGCTTGATGGTTGAGGGGGAGAAATTTGTGTTTTTGAAGAGGTCAAAAAGTTTTTTGGGTCTGTTTTTGGCTGAGTCAAGGAGGGTTCTGAAGAGTGACGCTTTTTCACGGAAGATGTGTTTGTGGTATTTTGATCTTGAAAAACGTAGATTAGAGAGATTAGTGGTGGATGGAGATTGTCTCCATTGTTTCTCCAGGCATCTCAAGTTCTTCCTTTCTTCATAAAGGGATTTATTGAACCATGGTGCAGAAGGAATAGGCCTTTTCTTTTTGCTTTAGGTGGAGCAACACTATCAATTTCGACTGCCAGACTGGAGAGGCATTGGGAGGTAAGATCGTTGACATCAGAATTAGGGTCTAACATTGGAAGAGATAGCATAGCAGAATTGCAAAGAGTGTCAAGGTCAATATTTTTGGTGTTACGGAACCAGGTAGTAGTACTTATAGGTTGGCCAAGAGTTACAGAGTGAGATAGGTGCAGAGAGAAGGGGATGAGGAAGTGGTCGGACCAGTCTACTTGAATAGGGTCAGCAATAGTTAGCGTATCTGCTTTAGATATAACAAGGTCAAGAATTGAGCCCTTAGAGATTGTTGGTTCCGTGCAGTGTTGGATAAGATCATTTGCTGAGAGAAAAGTGGCAAGCCTATTGGCAGCTGAGTCTTCCAAAGAGCCCCAGTGAAGATTAAAGTCTCCCAGAAAGATCTGTCTGTCACTTTGAGAGTACTGGTCGCTGGCAAAGTCGTGAATTCCTCCAAGAAGGAGGAGCAGTCACCAGGTGGGTGGTAAATGGCATGAAATCTGAAAGGGGAGCAGTGTTGCACTTGAAGCTCCAGAGAAAGGCATTCGAATGTACGGAAGGAGCTGTTGGGAAAAACCTTGAATTGTAGGGAGTTTCTGAAGATGACTGCAACACCTCCCCCAACTTTATCTGTTCTGTCATTTCTAAGGATGGAATAGTCGGTGGGTAGCAGAAGATCAAAAATAGTATGAGAGGTGTCGTTGAACCAGGTCTTAGTGAGGAAAAGAATGTCAAGATTGTGAAGATTGATGGTGTCTGAAATTTCCAGTTTGTGTTTGATTGCAGATCTGCAGTTGTGGAGCAAACAGCGCGACTCTGACAAGACTGTTTTGGTGAAGGGTGCGTTTTAGTGGTGATGGGGATAATGTTCCTGAATGAGGGAGCCAGGGTAGAATAAGGCTGATGTTTAGTTCGGGCAGAGGAGATGGTCGGAATAGTACAAAGATTAGACTTAACTGTAGAGGAGAGGGGGAGTGGGATGGTGTTAGAAGTTTTGTAACTAGCCAATAAATTAGAGATGTCTGAAGGTGACAGATTGTGTGAGGCTTTTTTGGGGCGCGGGAGCAGGGTACTCCTCGGGAGTTTGGGGAAGTGAGTACATGCCAGGGGGAAAGGTCACGTGGGTTAAGAGTGGTGAGTGTATGGGGACTGGCAACAGGCAGAGTGGGGAGGATTGACTTAGAGGGTAGTTGAAGAGAGAGTATGGATCTACTGGGCCAGGGGAAGGGAGAAGGAAGAGATTGCATGCGCTGCTTGCTCGGCGAGACATATTGTTAATGAGGAGATTTCAGAAGGGGACTTGAAGCCCCGCCCCTCTTTTTCATTGGCTGGCGTCACCGTTTATGCTAAACAGTGGCCTGCCATTGTAAAAGAGGTTTTTTTGTTGCCCTTTTTTTTCCCCTTTTCGTCCGGCCCATCCGGACAGGATCGTCTGCTTTGCAGCTGTCGCAAAGCAATTTCTTATCTTTAGGCCGGGGGGCCATCTGTTTCTAATTAGCAGTATCAGGTTACTTGTCTTGTTTTCATTTCGCGTCCGAGACTGCGCGCGCAGGGGCCATCTGTTTTTTCGCGTCCGTGTAATGCTTGTTTTGGGTAGGCAGCGCGGCAGCTTGTTATTTATCACTCCTCGACACTCGCGCGCCCGAACCCCAGACAGCGTTGCTTTTCTTCGGAAGAGCAGTCCGAGTCTGCGCGCGCGAGAGGAGAAAATCAGAGAGAGGGGTTGGATGGAAAGTAGGGTTTTAAACTGCTCCTTTGACTGGCGTTTTTCTTTTCTCCCCCTCGGCTTCTCACCTCGCCACATAGGTGCACGTGCCGAGACCTAACACAGATCGCCAGTTTCTGCTCTTGTGCTAGGAAACGAGCCTGGGAACTTGCCAGTCAGTGCGGCAGGGAATGTGTAAACCCAAAATGACCTGAACGCATTTCCCTATCAATGCCCCGCAATGCATCCCCGTTTTTTGTATTGGGCACAAGAGGGGACGCGACTTTCATCGGAGCGCTGCGCGCGGCCACCTCCCAGGCGCGCGGGCATCCCTGGAGTCACAGGAAACGGCTGCGTAGATGATGCAGGCCTTCGGATATGTCTACGGTGCGGGGGAGGTGGGAGGTGGGTGGGGGAAGGCGCAGGCCAACCTGAAGGCTTCCAGGAACTCTGATTCACGCGCCATCATTCCTCTCACACCCTTCCACCACCCCACTGACGGTCTCGGTCTTACGGTCCTACCGTCCATCTCCCAGCACCCCCTCTCTCTCTCGCTCTACCTCCTCTCTCTCTCTTCCCTTCGCCTCTCTCTCTTCCCTCTCTTGTTGCAGTTCTCACTTTCTCCTCTCCTCCTTTCTCTCTTCCCCTCGCCTCTCCCTCGCTCTCTCTCTCTACCACCTCTCTCTCTCTCTATCTCCCCTCTCTCTCTCTTCCCTTCGCCTCTCTCTCTTCCCTCTCTTGTTGCAGCTCTGTCTTTCTCCTCTCCTCCTCTCGTTCTTTCAAACTCTCTCTTGCCCTTGTCTTCTCTTTCATATTCCCAGCACATTTCTGGGCCCTCGCTCTCTTCCAACCTCTGCCCTCCCCACTCTCCTGTTTTACACTCCTCTCTTACCCCACACCATCCGTCGCCCTTTCTCTGGGTCCCCAGAGCTTGAGGTGCTTCTCTCTCATCCGTTTTCCTTGCCGTGCCTTTTCCTCTTTCTCTCCACCCACTGGTCTGTTCATCCCTCCATCATTTTCTCTACCCATCGCCTCTTTTCTCTCTCTTCTGTTCAACCCTTCACCGTCCCTCCTTCCAGTGTCCCCATCTCTCCTCAGCTCTCCCCTCTTTTTTCCTCTCCCTCCCTCCTCTACATCCTCCTCTTCCCACCTCATTGCCTCTTTTCATCTCCTCATCCTCCCCTCTCTCCGCCCAGACTAGCCTCCTCGCCATGCTTCCACGTGCTTCCCTCGTTCTCCCACCCGTTCACCTGCAAGCGCCCCCTTCATTGTCTCCCTCCAGCCTCCCCACCCAAGTCTCCCCTCATCTCCCCATCCTCCACCCTATCTTCTCACCAGGCACCCTCTCTCCATTTCCCACTCTTCCCAGCTCCTCACTCTCCTTTGATTCCCTCTTCCTTTTCTCCATGATCTCCACACCCCACCCCTTCTCACCCTCATGTTTTAACATATCCCTGCTCCTCTTCCCGTCTCCCCTTCACATCCCGTCAAACCCAAACCTCCTCTCCCCTTTCCAATCTCTCTCCTGACGTTCCAACCCTGATCCTCTTCTCTCTCCACTGCCTCTTCTTTCCACCCATCCTTCTCATCCTCTTCTCTACCTCTCCACACCCACTCCTTTTTCCCTCTCCCCCCCACTTCTCATCTACCCTCCCCTCATCTCCAAATCCCTCTTCTCTTCTCTTCTCATCTTTTCTCTTCTCTTCGCACATCCACCTCTCTTATGGCCCGCAACCTCTTCTCCCCGCCTCATGTCATTTCCGCACCCTGCTCTCCCCTCTCTCTGTCTTCTCAACTTTTCTTTTCTTGTCCCCTCCACATCTTCTTCTTTCCACCCTCTCTCTTCTCCTCTTTCCACCCCCTCCATTCATATCTCCCAACCCTCCTCTCCCCACCCCACCTTCCCTTCTCTCCATTCCTCTCTGTCCCTCTCCCCTCACTTCTCACAAACCCTCTACCCTCCCAGTGGTTCTGGAACAATATTCACACTTGGGTGTGCTGCCTTCAATGTTACATCACTGATATCACAGGGATTGTGAAAAATCCAAGCCTTGCACAAGGAACAACTGCCACAAATGAGCCATGCCCAGAAATTGGGTTTCAATGAATATTTGTAATTTGCACGTCACCAAGTAAAGTGCTTCGATTTGTTTTGATCCGCTTACAAACGTTGTTTCCGTCACACTTCAGAATTTGAAAAAACGCTTCATTTGTGCTTTCCTGTTCATTTATTTTGAACAATTTGACAGTTCCTTTATAGATATTTACATGTTGTTGTTTGTTAGAAGATAAGGATATCCTATAGTCTTCCCAACCAGCAAGATTGCCACATAATTCACATGACAAAATCTTCACACTTTGTCAGGGTTTTAGATGGAAATATAGAAGTCCAGGTGCTCACTGTTTAAAATATCTGTTTGCTATTAAAAATTGCTGGTACTCTCCTATTAAATGCATTGCAGCAGTGCTGAGAAGTGCAGGTACTCTCCCTTTTAAATTAAAGAAGTGCAAGCACTTAGTCTCGGACAGTAAATGCCCATTTAAAGCACTGCACTTTGCAGTAACAGAAAAAAAGCAAACATCAGTCTCCATGTCAAAAGAATAGTTTGTCAGAAGCCTAGACTGACATTTGATCTATTTCACCTCCCAAGAAAAGAGATGCACCGGGGTTATGGCAGACAAAACACTGTGAGTACACTAGTGTAAATGCAATAGGTTTCGCATTTAAACTTTTTTTAGCAATTGCCATATTAAATTACAATGCATTTTATTTATGTTTTACAAAAGAAAAAAAAAAACCAATGTCATTTACAATGTCAATAGCTCAAAATAATGTCAGTGCGAGACCTATTGCATTGTAAATGCTTGTTTTTTTTTACTTCTAGTGTATTGTATTGTATTGTAATTGCATTTATATAGCGCTTACTACCCCTGACGAGGCGTCGAAGCGCTTTTTCGGCGAGTAGCACGCTACTCCGGGACCCATAGAGGATTAGTGTTGAATTAGTATAGTGAAACATGCAAGTACATTTTAAGTGGTGGATAGGTTAGTCAGTTATTTGGATTTGGAATGATAGCAGAAGGATAGAGGAGGAAAAAGGTTTGTATTTATATAGCGCTTGTTACCCCTGATGGGGTGTTGAAGCACGCTACTCCGGAAGCCCATAAAGGATTAGTGGTGAATTAATATGGTGAAATATGAAAGTAATTTCAGTGGTGGATATTAGTCAGTTATTTGGAGTGAGAAGGATAGCGGAGGGATAAAAGGGAAGAAAGGTTTGCATTCATATAGCACTTGTTACCCCTGATGGGTGTTGAAGCGCTTTTCTGGCGAGTAGCACGCCACTCCGGAACCCATTAAGGATTAGTGTTGAAAATTAGTATAGTAAAATATGAAGTAATTTGAGTAGTGGATATGTTATTCAGTTATTTGGGTAGAGAAGGGTAGGTGGCGGGATAGAAGAGGGAAAGAGGTTTGTATTTATATAGCGCTTGCTACCCCTGATGGGGTTTTGAGCGCAAGTAGCACGCTACTCTGGAACCCATAAGTATTAGTGTTGAATTAGTATGGTGAAACATGAAAGTAATTTTAGTGGTGGATATGTTAGTCAGTTATTTGGATTGAGAAGGGTTGGGGAGGGTAGAAAAGGGAAAAGGTTTGCATTTATATAGCACTTGTAACCCTGATGGGGTGTTGAGGCGCTTTATTGGCGAGTAGCACGCTACTCTGGAACCCATAAAGGATTAGTGGTGAATTAGTATAGTTGAATATGGAATTTGAGAAGTGTAGAGTGCTAACATACATATATATGTGAGCGAAATTCCCCGATTAGATATTTCCCGTTAATCAAGAGTGCGAGCAAGCACGTGCAGTAAGATTCCCCGTTCAGTTTTTACTGCAGGTATAGAAAGAGAGCAGACAGGTGCAGGCATATGGAGTCTATCTTTGTTTTTCGCTTCTATGAGGGAGTGGAAGCAGGCACGTGCTGTCACGCCCCCCTTCAGATCTTTCTGCTCAGTGCGAGACGGCTGTGTGGAAGCCACGTTTCTACCAGTGTAGAGGTTGATTAATGTTCTGATATCTGTTAAGCCTCTTCTAAAAACTCACTTTAATATCTATGTACATGTAAAAAAACACCATCTCTTTTCCAACCTGGGAATGTAACATGCTGTAGGATTAGGTGAGGCAGATAAACCCCGAGACCTCTCACAATCATTTGCAAACAGGAGCCTGGATTAAAGTATCGTTTGTTGTTTTTATTTCTGGCAGATTAGTTGGTATTACTGCTGCTTGGGATACTCCGAGCCCCCACGCCGCCAACCCCTGGCTGCTGCTCGCTGCATTTTCACGTTCACTGAAATAAAAACAACTTTATGGAGTTGTGAGGCCATTAATACTTTCAGTCCAGAGCAAATGAATACACAAAGATAAGCTTGTGCGTGCCACAGCGATTTATTTTTTCGTGGATTTATAAAATTATCTGGATAGAAAAGTTTTTTTTAAAAAGATATCTATTCTCTGATGTTTTTCCAGGATAGTGTGTCAGTGGGAGTAATGACCATCTCGAGCGCCTGTGGCATATACTCAGTATTGCTGTAAATATGTTCCATCCAATTTCAAATTAACTTCTATGGAATTCTATCCATAAGCACGTTATACATTAACTGATTATTAAATTGCATCTACGGCAAAAATCATTGTGCTCCAAAGTTAATTTCCTTATATATCAGCTGCAAAACTAGTGCATAAGCCATGGAGCCTAGCTGCAAGGTTCTCCAATTCTCCTGTCCAAAGATATTTGGAAATGTATTATAGATTTCTGATAGGGGTGCACTTTGGTAGAAGTCAGTCCATTATCAGCTAGTACAAATAGAGGGTCTTTGTTGGCTTTATTCCTTCTTTTTTAATTGAAATAGAAGTTCTTTATGAGTTTACATTGAAAGGCTCAACCAATGCGTTTCGTCCCATTTCATGGAACTACTTCAGGGTATATATATATATATGGCTTCCTGATAACATAATGCTCCAAGCAAAAGGCGTCTTACTAGAAGGCCTATTCCTTGTGAGGAAATCAAATTTGTGCAAAGTACAAAAAAGGCTGTCGTTCATAGCTGTTAGAAATAGACAGATTACTGTACAACAAACAGAAGGGCCCTGGTAAGCTTATAAATAGTTGGGAGCACATGAAAAGGGCCAAAACACATTGGCTGAACTTTTAATGTAGATTCTGGAAAGAATATAAATTCGAAATAAAAAAGAATGAATGAATTCAACACCCAAAGTCAAGACCTTATTTTGTATTATCTAATAATTGGCTTATGTCTACAATAATGCACTTTGCACCAGAACCTCTAATATGATATTGTACAGAGCCTGGTCCCAGTGGCATTCACCAGCATGCCTCAAATATTGAATATATAAATGAAACTCTAAATTAATTTTTTTTGCAAATACAGAGCATGCTTACACAGTCTGTCCCCCTTTGTGTGTCCGTGATACAGTTAATTGCCTACTTTGCTCATTCCTGATAGAGAAAATTCCCACTGTCTTGGTTTTGTTGTCGGGTAGGTTTGGATCTTGAAACGCTCCCTCTTCTAGGATATTATTTGCCATCACTACCTTTATAATATTTGTTGATCATCTTTGTACGTTTTGTCTCTTGTGCACCTTTACCCCAAATAAATAGAACCCCCCAGCAGTGTTAGACTTCACTGCGCTAAGAATCCCCAAAGTTAGTGACAATGGCGGCATTGTAAATGAGATCTGAGATGAAGCTCAGGGATGTCTGTTGGCCATGCTCAGACCTGCTCTGAGGGAGCAACTCCCAACAAGACATCTGCGAGGAAACCATCTGGTCAAAGTCTGTGAACTCTGCGCCGTACATCTCAGCCTGGTACCCAGATATAACCCTCTTGTCTGCACCATCTACATTACCATCAAACGAGTTGAAGTTCTGCCAGTGGGATCCATCCTGGCATAAAGGTAATAGGGTTTGCTGAGAATGCAAAGTGTTCTCCCCACATAGGTGCTGCTCTGAGAGCTCTGGAGGCATGTCTGAAAAGGACTGATACTGGCACTGCTGGAGGGAAGCCCCCTGTAGGCTCAGCCCAGGCGTATGATGCAGTCTGGTGTCGCAGTCCTGAATTCTGGGGTCTGAGTACTGCATCCTGGGGTCTGAGTGCTGCATGGTGGTCAAAGGCTCCCTATGACTGTATCTCTGGTCTGGAAGAGAACTGGAGAAGGGCTGGAGGAGGCCCAGCTGAGGTGTGCGGCCAGACGAGCATATCTTGTACATGGAGCGGTCCAGCTTCCCTCTCTTCATTCTTCGTGCGCGTCTGTTCTGGAACCAGACCTGGAAAAAGGGATTCAAGGAATCAGAATGGATTTGAAGCTATTATGGGTACAGGTTGAAAATGTTGGGAGCAGTTGAATGCGGAAGTATCGCTGAAGTCAACGCATGCGGAGATTTCACCACAGGCGTAAAAAACGTAGACAAAACAGATTGTTACACTGGCAGAGTGAGTGCAATGGTACAAATAGAAAACATACACTATAGGAAAATGAAAATAAAAAGACCTTAGTTTCTGTTCTGGAGGGGATTTATCCCTAGTGGAAAAGGGAAAATATGACTATCTACTTCATTCCAGCATGAGTGTATGGGCAGTAGGGCAACAATAGGGCAAAAGTATATATTGCACAGTGCAGAGATTGTGTGAATGAGAAGCTACGTGATAGGCAAAGAAGGCGGATATGGCAGCACAGTGGGGTAGGCTGGTGGAACTATATTATGACTTGAACCCTATTCCTGTCTTGAATTTTACCTATGGGACTGAAGTTTAGCGAGGTCGATACCTGCTCTATTGAAAGGAGTTTTTGACTTCCACCTTGCAAAATCTCCTAGATTATCCAAATGTTTGTGAATTCACCAAAACACATCCCTCTCCTCTTGCTGCATTACTCATCCACACTAACATCAGGACCCGTAAGGTGGTGCACCACCCTCATAGCAGCGTTGAAGCCTTACCAGTCGCCCTCCATCACTGCAAACAAAGCACATTCAACCATTAACTTAAGCCTGACAGCCACAGATAACGATCAATGGAAGCATATACAGATGGGTCAATGAACTAGCAGAGAGATGGAAGAAGGGGTCAATAAACAGACCAATTGATGGATGAATGGCTTCATTCAGTGGGTAATGGGCAGATGATGATTGGTTAACTATGTGGATGACTGGATAGATCTTTGGATACATGATTGAGTAGCGATGGATAGCCCACTCCCAAGCGCAATGGACCTTAGACTGCTGATCATCTATGCCTTGACTTGCTGCCTTGGAAAGAGTAATCATTTAGTGGATTTTGCAATGTGGGCATGTTCTTGCTCTTTTGGAGGGATTTTCAGCATCAGTCCCAGATTGAGCCCCAAGGGAAAAGAAGAATATGCTGCTTTTTCTGGGGTAGTTGACCACGAATAGTGTCAATAGAGGCTGGGCGAAATTTAAATTATGCCGGTGTAATTCACATAATGTGTATTTCATATTACTCAAAATTCCATCGTTCCGCCATGTTGTGTAATTACTCAACCGTTCATGGCAAAATTATAGTGCAGGAGCACGGGAACAATGGGAACAACCAGACCACAAGAGGCCGATCTGATGACTGGAAATATTAGTAGCTCGTAGTTGGCCACATGGAAATACAGGTTGGGGTTGTTAGAAGTTTAGAGCTGCCTGTGCGGATGTGAAAAAAATATTAGGGGCCATAGTTGGGGGAGTGGAGATGATGGTTGGGATTGTAAGCAGGTCATGGTTGGGAAAGTTAGAATTGGTCATGTAGAAGTGGATGTTTGCTTGTTAGTAGTTAATGGTTGGTGATGGTAGGGATGGAATAAAAATGAAACTTAGTTTAGTTAACAGGTGAGAGATAGTAGCCATCAGGATTGTTGGGGGGGCCACAAATACCGAAGAGGAGGTGATTGATGGAATTGGGGTACATTAATAGTTGGTGTAGCACTGATGATGGTTGGAATTGTTAGGGTAGGGCTGTAAAAACGGAGGTGAATGTTAGAGTTGTTTGGAGGTTGAAGTAGGGAGAGTGCTGGACTGTTAGAGCGTTAGAACTGAGTCCACGTTGGTGGTTAGTGAGATTTCCACAGAGTTGGAATTGGAAAACTTGAAATGCTCAAATAGCGTTTAATTTGGAAGAGGAGAGGTGGTGTTTGAACTGCTTAGGCTAGAGGCGAGCTAACTGAACGGAAGAGCCTGTTGGTTTTGCTAGCTGGCTGGAGCACTAGGAATTACAGCTGAAGTTGTAGACATTGAAGGTTGACTGGGTGGAGTTGTAATTCGTAGATCTGGCTCAGTAGAGCAAATGTATGAGTAGGATTATTAGTAGGTGGTATTGGCAGGCTGGAGTGATTGGTTGCCGACATACCTCTGCAGTCTGTTGTGTTGTTCTGTACACCTGCTCCTGTAGATTGTGTTCTTTACCAGGGAGATAGCTTTGAAAGTCACTCTGCCTTTCTGAAAGTAACAGTGTATTTAGGATTACTCTGACTGCCAAGTATTTAAATAAAATTCACAGTCTCCCTTTAAAATGTTGAATTTTATTTGTACTTTGGCCATGAATTTTTCTCAGAGTTGTAGGTAGTTTTGAGCTTGGTGCAGTTTGACTTCTATAATAGTGGAAATCAGGGGCTGTAGTCCTGAGCACAGGAGTCTAAGTATCTAGTGGAACGTGGAAGTTGATGCAGGTATTCATATGTGCAGTCATAGGAACCTGACCATTCAAACCACCAGGTTTTTGCTGGTGGTGACTCTTGGACTGTGAAGATGTAAAGTGGAGTGAACTGTGAGCACGATGGGGGATTATGGATCGATGAATGGATAAATTAACTGATGGGCGGTTGGTTGGATAAAAATCTTTTGACGGCATGGGGGTTGGAAGGTCAATTGTTTCTGTTGAAGCACACTGCTGTTTTTCAATTGTGGACAACATGTAAATGTGCCTGTTGGGCAGAGGATTTATGAGAGGTCCGGCTGTAAACATTGTGGAGAAGGGTTAGAGAGTCTCCGGGCTGTTAGGGTCTCTGCGGTCTGGTCTGGGGTCTCTCCAACACTCTACTGCGGTTTCTTTGTCATGGCCTTGCTGCTCTCGCTGTCACTCCTTGTCCTGGCTTCTGACTCTTCTCTCACCTGTGTCCTATGGCCTCCTCCCTAACGCCCATCCTGCCTCCTCAATCACTACCCCTAGACAGAGGCATAAGACCAGCCACTCGCAATGCACCGCTGCACTGTCCAGGGTGGTGTTGGTGACGGGTGCCTTCCACCCACAGGCCTCCTCCATCATTTCCACTTTCTTGTTCCCCTACTCCTCTACTGATCCCTCTCTGACTTGCCCCCTTTCCCTCCCCACACTTGGAGAAGACCTTTGAGTCGCATACAGTACTATGGAAATAGATAAAAACATTCTTTACCAGGCTGGCATTACAACGCAATGCCTTCACCACGCATCCTTTACCACGCAATGCCTTTACCACGCATGTTTTTACCATGCAAGTGCCTTATGGAAATAAGTACAGATAACGTAGGGGTCTCGAGCATACCTGGATTTTGGCCTCTGGGAGCTTTGTGACGGCTGCAAGCTCCTCCCGGGTGCTGATGTCAGGGTAGGGCACCATTGCGAAGACCCTCTCCAGCTCTGCCAGCTGCCCCCTGGTGAAGGTGGTTCGCTTCCGTTTCCTCTGCCCCGGAAAGGATGCAGTCACCTCGTTCTCTGGGTTCTCGTACTGCGCCTTCCCAGCTAGCCGCACCCCTGAGAGGTGAAAAGAGACTCCTGTTACCACGAGGCTGCGTGGGTGTGTGACGTGAGAGCCGGACGTCTGATGCATACTACTAGCGCGCGAGCTCTCACACCTGCCGGCCATGCTGCCTGCAGCTAGGTGGGCGCCAGCCCCTATGCTGGTGTTCTTATGTACTCTGTTGTTACTTTCCACTCGTGCACCAGCAAGCACGCTGCTAACCTCATTTGTGTGTTAACTGACAACATTAGCGTGTGTATAAATTACTGTCCGTGTGTGCAAACATATTGGTAAATGAAGTTCAGAAAGACAGGCAACTTCAAATGTTTTTGGGGCTCATCTCAAAAAGCACTTCAAAGTTTACCAGTAGCACCCTGGGATGCTTTGTATCCGGCCGCTATCTAGTGGACGTCTCTAGGAGCCGCCAGAGTCCAGTCCCCACCATTCCTTGGGCAGCTAGTACCATGGGTCACAGCAGCTGCTTACCAGGCTCATTCTACCACTGAAAAATCACCCCCGCGCCCCTAGCCTGGCTTCCTATATGCCAATTGGAGCATTTGGAGGGCGTTTAAAATCCTAACATTCTTGGGTTTGGGGCGCTTTATTTTATCTATCTCCACAGACAGCCTTCTTTCTAAACCCATTCTGCTGTCTGCCCAATGTATTCGTTGAGTTCGGCCGGTAACCTTCTCGTGAGGGCCATGCCGTGACGTGATAATGGCGCGCGCCTGCCCCAGCCGACCAGGGCCGGAATACAATATCAACGCAAGCATGGGAGATGAGGGGCGAGGGGGGGGGGGGGCAGTACATCACCTGCTTCAGGGATTTCAAACTATGAATCCAACTGACTTCGAGGTGAACCCCGAGTCTATGAGAGAACGCGGAAGCCTCTGAGATGATCACAACCTCGAGAATCCACTAGGTTGTTAAAGTAAACCCCGGGAGTGGGGCACTTTGTCGCTGGTGCCATGGAGTCATCTAGTAACCTTACAGCTGGGAAATTAAACAGCTATGGACACAGCGCACCCTTTGAATGTTCCATGGAGGCACACAGAGTCAGAATAATGGACCACAGTGAAGAACCCCAGAAGACTACAGATTGAAAGAGGCTTGTTGAAGAAGCAGGCTGGGCCTGGCAACAGTGTGACCTTGTGGAACACTGTCCGCGAACAGGAGACACACTGTCCCCTAGACTGCCCTGGGGCAGCACACATGCCGTCTCATAATAACTGTCCCAGAACATGAGACATGCTATTTCACATGCTGCTGCGGAACAGGGGACATGCTGTCTCATATACTGTCCCGAAACAGGACACATGCTGTCTCATATGCACTGTCCCAGAAAATGAGACATGCTGTCTCATGCACGGCCACAGAGCATGACATGCTATTTCATATGCTACCGCTGAACAAGGGACATGCTGTCTCATATACTGCCCCGAAACAGGAGACATGCTGTCTCCTACACTGTCCTGGGACAGGACACATGCTGTCTCATATACACTGTACCAAAACATAAGACGTGCTGTCTCCTACACTGTCACAGAGCCTGAGACATGCTATTTCATATGCTACCGAGGACATGCTGTCTCATATACTGTCTCGAAACAGGACACACGCTGTCTCCTACACTGTCCCGAAACAGGAGACACTGTCCTACACTCTCCCTGGACAGGACACATCTGTCTCATATACACTGTACTAGACCATGAGACATGCTGTCTCATACACTGACACAGAGCATGAGATGCTGTTTCATATGCTACCGCGGAACAAGGGACACGCTGTCTCATAACTGTCCCGGACTGGAGACAAGACATCTCCTACACTGCCCAGTGACAGCAGCCATGCTGTCTCATACAGTGTGGGTGCATGCTGTCTCATATAGTGTGGGTGCATGATGTCTCATATAGTGTGGGTGCATGCTGTCTCATATAGTGTGAATTCATGCTGTCTCATATATAGTCCCGGGACAGGAGACACGCTCTCATATATTTCACCCATGCATTCTGCACCCTTTTCTTCCTGACGGTCCTTCTTCCTGTAGGACCGCCCCCCCCCCCCTTCTCATTAGTGTCTCTGAAGCCCCGCACCCGCCCTGATTCCGTTACAGGCCAGCGCCCCGTTTTTCTCCTAACTGCTTTGCATCCCCGTTCCCAGGCTGAAAATTCAGTATCTTAAGGTATCTTCTGACAGCCCCGCACTCCGGTCACTCATCCACCTACTGCCCAGTCGGGTAGTGATCAGGGACGTTTTAAGGATTTTGAGGGCCCTGGGCCAAATGTATTTTGGGGGCCCCTTTGCGGAACAGCTTTGATTTTATGATCCAGTTTCAGCTCTTTCATGCCCTCTTTGGTCAAATCCTAAATGTGCGTACATCTGATATTCAGGAAAAGTGATGTGTATTTTCAGTATTGTAACACAGCAGCAGCTCACTAACATTACTGCAAATAATCTCTGTGACACCCCTCCCATTTCTCATATGTGAGGTCCTGTTTTGATCTAAAAGAAACTTTTTATATGGATGTTGCAAGAAACAAACACATTTTGTCTGCCAAATGTCTGAAATAGACTCTAACCCATTAAAAATAAATGATAGAAAAACGCTATTTACAACAACCTGTTGAAAAAGTATTCAAGGTCATCAGGGAAAGGCTCTGCAGAACAGAGCTGGCTCTGTCAGGGGGGGGCCCTGAAAGGCTGGGCCCCCGGGCCAGAGCCCACTTTGCCCATGCCTTAAAAGGTCTCTGGCTAGTGATCGCCCTGAGGTGCCCGCAGGAGGGTAGGCACTAGGCGACGGCACACTCAGGCTGAAGGGGGCACCCCAGTGTAACACATACCTGCTCGCTGCTAGGTAAAACGACTGTGTGCACCGAACGGGATAAAAAAAAAACCACAGTGAAGCATTGGGGAGCCCACCGGGTGCAGGGGAAACATCGTGGGACTATATGGTAGAAAGTGCCGGCCAGAAGGGAGCTGGGGTGATGAACGTACTGGAAAAGGGGGAAGATTGGATCAGGGGGCTGAAGTTGGGGTAGAGGGGTCTACGTAGGATCGTTACGGCAAAGAGTTGGGGGAAGGGGTAGCTCGAGAATGGAGTGGCTCTTGAGGCAGAAAGTGTCATGGAACGAGGGGTAGACTACAGACCTGGGGGGGTTCTAGGGGAAGATTTGGAGCACACGGTGTGGTGCTAGGCGTGGAAAAAGTTGGATCGACGATGTTCTGCAGTAGGGGAAGGGGTGTGGCGGAGTGAAGAGTTGGAGGCAGGGTTAATGTTTGGTCAGGGACAGTTTTGTATGGCGCAGTTGTGGTGAAGATAGTTCGGGGTCAGGATGAAAGGTGATTCAGGTGTGGGGTCTTGTCCCCGGAGATGGGGCGAGGATGCTTCTTTCGGGTGAGCGGTCCCGGGGAAGGGAAGTGAGGTCTCATCGGTCTTACCTGCCGCGTGCGGCTCCTTCTTGAGGTGCTGGTGGCAGGGCGCAAACTCCCCCTGGCTGAAGAGACTTGTGCCCAGATGTGCCATGTCTGCAGAGGGGGCTCGTGCTGTCCTTAAAGCCCAGGCGAGGGCTCGTGCCGCCCGGTAATTCCTATCCCTGCGTCCGGTAATTCAGGAGGATACTGCCCCTACCGCCCGGTATTCCTAGTGTAGAAAAGCGATTCCTAGCGCTTGACGGTCCAGGGGACCCTCCGCTTTTACAGCCCGGTATTTTCTAACTGTGAATCATTGAGTCCGGAAAACCATAAGCAAAGGCTGCGGGCCCCGTCGTGTGGGCCCTAGACCCTGGCATCGGTGCCAGAGTGGTTATTACGGACGAGGCTGTCCCTGTGCGTGGTGATGCTGTTGCTCCCTGCGCCGCCCGGGCGGCTTTGCACTTTATATCCAGGACAGAGACCGACCCATCCGTTGCCCCCACACCTCAGCGGCTGCCTTTGATCCTGGCCCCCACCCCCGGACTTAGTCTGTCTGACACCTGGAGCACTCGCCTTGTCCAGCCCAATCCACAGTCAGCGGGGCGCCCCCAGCCTGACAGGAAGAGCTCACCCCACCCTCGCCAGAAAGATATCTCCTGCCACTGAAGGGTGTAGGGAGCAGGAAACACCACAGACCGAGGGCTGGCTGGCGGCTCTCGTATTCATACCGCGTTGGCACGGGAGGCACTGAGCTTCAATACTGTTAATACTGATGATATAGCGGTTACTTTTAAAATTTAGACTCGTGAAATAGTGGTGCCAGGTTACCTATTGTTTATCCTGACCACCTAGGAAACATGATTCCGCGCCTATCATTGCAATTAAGCACACGTACACCCACTTCCTTTACGGATATTTCGGGTAGGGCCTCTGATGTCCGGGCAGTATTGTAATGTCCAATTAAAATAGGACAGAGCGCGGTTGCACAGATCCAACGTTTCCAGTGTTTAAATAAACCCAGAACAGTGCTTAGACCAGAGGTCTTCAAACGTTTTTAGGTTGAGCCTCCCCAGCTGAATTTTTTTAAATGTCGGCCCCCCCCCCACCACCTGACAGAAATCTCTGGAATCTGGTACACTACATAATCGAACGCCATTCGCATATTCCAGGCCATATCTGGCAAATAATGTTAAACACAGTAAGAGTGTTTAGTAAACTGCAGGTTTGTGGGTGGGTTTCGTTAAATGAGAGAGGCTTATTGCATAGTTCAAATCAAACTTTTTCCAGATAAAATGTGCACAAATTGTTTTTACTAGGGTTTTACTTAGGCAGTTGATTCATAATAGGACAGTTTTATCTGGAGCAGCCCATTCACCTCCTAAGTAATTATTACCCTCAAGTCAGGAAAATACCTACCAACCTCTTCATAAACATTTTGAATGGAAGTGAGCCACTCAGTCCCAGACTTGTTGCACCTTCTCAAATTGTTGAGCGTTACCAATACAACTGAAGGCTTTGTCTTGGTAAAACGTGGGTAACTATCAAAGGAGGTGGCCATCGCAAGCAAGGAAGGAAAGCCTAGCACATTTATTTTAAAACGAAGGATCTCACAGGGTGGTGACATCTTTTCCTGTGATGTCATGTGACACGATGCACATTGCTTATGCTAATTAGACCCCCCACTTGTTTTTTTAGGACTTGTGCTCTGAGTGGGGGTTTAGGACACATGTCAGGCTTATGTTTAAAAAAATAGAACTAATAAAAACTGAATGATGTTGCCTATTTTACTTCAGAGCAATGTTGTCTGACAGACTTTGTGGTGATCAAATGGATCTGGGTCCAGCTGCACAGTGAACTGACAGCATTGCAGTGCATGTAAATGCAGCAGCGGCCGGCGCAGGTAAGCGCGGTGAGGCGGCGGCGGGGTGGGGAAGTTGACAGACAACAGAATAGATCAAACTAAATAAATAAATAAAAACTATTCCGTCCCCCTGCCCTGCTCCACCACCCCACCACGCTTACCCTCACCAGCCGCGACTGATGTGTGAGCCTCCAGGGAGTGGGTCTAGGCAGAGAGTAGAAAAGATTGTTAGAGGCTAAAAGGGTTTATGGTGGATGCCAAAGGCAGTGCTTAATAAATTTGAAAAAAAGCGCAGGGGCCAAAGCTTTTATTACGTCTCTTCTGCAGCTGTATACCAGGACTGCCAGGTCTTGAATGAACCAACACACGCCTCCTTCTTCCTCCACCCTGTTTTTTCCTTCCTCTGTCTCATTCTTGCAGGTGGTTTTTCATCTCTGCTTTGTCCCTTTGTCTCTGTTTTCACAGCTTTCTTGTCCTTTTTCTTTCCCCCTATTCTGCTTTGCTCTCTCTTGCTCAAAGTTGGATGCTGAAAAAAAAATTCTTGGTCCAGGGACACATACTCAAATGATGTCAACCTTGTCACTGATGAGAACAGCATTCTTCATAGCTCTCACTTTCTTTTATTTGCCTCCTGAGGCTCCCAGCACCATTTCCACTTGAATTCCATTCACTTAGTAAAAATAAAATGGTAGTTGCTTAATTGATTATACTCTCTCGTGAGGGAACCTCAGCTGCAAAACCGCTTGACCAACTGCCCTTCATTTGTCCCCTAAGCCATTTGTTTTCAGCCTATTATACAGAAAGGTCTGTCTTAAAATTCTTCTCTATGAGAACGATGTATTAATCAAGCATGAAAAATGGCTACATTAAATGTACACTTTTGTAATTTTGAAAGAAAACCGTGAGTGTATGGCATGCCCATACTTATGTAATCAGCCCTGCCAAGTACCATGCATCAGGCGTTAGACTAAATCTTTTCAGTGCGGTGATCCGCATCACTGCACTGAAATGCAAAGTCACGCATTATAGCGCCTCCTCATCTTTCAAGCTGGGAGTGCTGTTACAATAAAGCACCATACTAGCTGCAGTGGCAGAGCGCACTGCACGCGGCTTCCGGCAGGCTTGGGGGCTCTCTGGCTCAGCTATAGCTCATCTCAGCTGCACAAGTTACAAGGACACCAGACAGCTCTGCGATATCACTGACATCAGAGGAGCCTGGACGGGTGAGAGCCGAATTGCTACCGAGTGTCTGTGTGAGTTAGTTGACCGACATTAGAGTTTAGGCGGGTCTGGCTCCTGCTTCCTGTGGCAGGAGCTGGGGGGCCGCCTCGCAGTTTAAAGTTGACTGCTGGCAATCATGGATTTATATATGGCAGTCAGTGCAGCTTGCAAGCATGCTACGTTGGACCCGACTCCACGTTGGCTGGGGCACACAATTATTGCTTTCCTTTGGGAGAGCTTGTATCCTGCGGCTGCTACCGGGACCCGACCCCACCAGTGCCATCAGGGCTGTCTAAGATTGCTGCAGGAGACAGTCAACGACAGTACTAGGCACAGTCACTGCTTGCGGCCAGTGGGGAGTTGCTGCCAGTCGCCATCCGTGTTCTGAGTCAGGTCAGTGAGATTTGTATTTCTATCACAACGTGGCCAATGGGAGAGATAGGTTGATGTGCGCCGAGTTGAGGTGCTGAGCCCCCACGTGCAGCTGTTCCGCTGCCTCGGGTGTCTCTCTTCTCGGTGAAGCCTTAGGAGAGCGGGTGACGGTCTGTGCTCTCGTCTGTTTATTTCTTGGTAAAGAAGCCCCCCTCATCAGAACTCCTTGCTTCTTCAGAGCCGCAGGTCTCCCCTCCTTTACCAGTGAACTGGCCGACTGATGGGGAGGGGAAGCTCTCTGCAACAATCATGGCACCGCTCACCATCAGGCCACTCAGAGCCTGGAGCAGTTGCTGTGCTATGAGAGGGGCTGATGCCGGCCACCTCACTCTTGCAGTAACTTCAACACTTCCATCAGACAATGCTGGCCCCTAGTATATCACTGTGAGCCTTATAGAAAATGGTGAAGCCAGACACCACAAGGCACAGAGATAGATGGCTTTTTCAAAAGGTGAGTAAGTAGTGAGACAGGGTACAGTGCACTAAGACACCCGTGGCGGTGTGTGTCTCAATTAAATTAATTGGCAACACACAATCAGGCCACTGCTTGCAGTCAGTGGGTGCTGGTCGTACTGTGTGTGTGTCACAATACAACAGTTACTCTAAAATGACACTGTTTCTCGATGCTCAAATGGGTGTAATTTATGAATATTTAAATGTTTCTCTCATCTTCATTGCTTGATTTTACTCACGAGAAAATGTCACTCAAAGTCCTTGAAATGTGACTCATAATTACACTAAAATTATGGAAATGTCACATATAGCACTATGAAACCTTGCAGCTATGTGTAATTTAAAGAGAAACTTTGCCTCCTTTATGTGAAACTAGCAAAACCAAAGGGGATGATGGACGGAGTGTTGAACATTGCAAGCACTCACCCCCAGTCAACTGATCTGGGTTTAATCCATCATCATTCTTTAGCTCACTCCGCCACCCCAGTTCAGACATGGCCATATGCAAATCAGTCTGACCCTGTGCCTCATGGGAACAGTCCAGCCCGAACTGCCAAGCCATGTCTTCCCTGGACCGGAAACAAGCATCCTGGGACCGGTTTATGGCTTACAGCCGTCATCAGCCAGGCTATCTTGAATCCAGTGGCAAAGTGAGCAAGGGACCCACGTCTGGGCATACCCTGCCAACTTAGGGCGAACTTAGCAAAACCAAAGGGGATGATGGACAGAGTGTTGAACATTGCAAGCACTCACCCACAGTCAACTGATCTGGGTTTAATCCATCATCATTCTTTAGCTCACTCCGCCACCCCAGTTCAGACATGGCCATATGCAAATCAGTCTGACCCTGTGCCTCATGGGAACAGTCCAGCCCGAACTGCCAAGCCATGTCTTCCCTGGACCGGAAACAAGCATCCTGGGACCGGTTTCTGGCTTACAGCAGTCATCAGCCAGGC
This sequence comes from Calotriton arnoldi, assembly GCA_963921515.1. Taxonomy (NCBI): domain Eukaryota; kingdom Metazoa; phylum Chordata; class Amphibia; order Caudata; family Salamandridae; genus Calotriton; species Calotriton arnoldi. The sequence goes on from CAWUFW010002486.1 coordinate 466,249, forward strand.
TATCTTGAATCCAGTGGCAAAGTGAGCAAGGGACCCACGTCTGGGCATACCCTGCCAACTTAGGGCGAACATAGCAAAACCAAAGGGGATGATGGACGGAGTGTTGAACATTGCAAGCACTCACCCCCAGTCAACTGATCTGGCTTTAATCCATCATCATTCTTTAGCTCACTCCGCCACCCGAATTCAGACATGGCCATATGCAAATCAGTCTGACCCTTTGCCTCATGGGAACAGTCCAGCCCGAACTGCCAAACCATGTCTTCCCTGGACCGGAAACAAGCATCCTGGGATCGGTTTCTGGCTTACAGCCGTCATCAGCCAGGCTATCTTGAATCCAGTGGCAAAGTGAGCAAGGGACCCACGTCTGGGCATACCCTGCCAACTTAGGGCGAACATAGCAAAACCAAAGGGGATGATGGACGGAGTGTTGAACATTGCAAGCACTCACCCCCAGTCAACTGATCTGGGTTTAATCCATCATCATTCTTTAGCTCACTCCGCCACCCCAGTTCAGACATGGCCATATGCAAATCAGTCTGACCCTGTGCCTCATGGGAACAGTCCAGCCCGAACTGCCAAGCCATGTCTTCCTGGACCGGAAACAAGCATCCTGGGACCGGTTTCTGGCTTACAGCCGTCATCAGCCAGGCTATCTTGAATCCAGTGGCAAAGTGAGCAAGGGACCCACGTCTGGGCATACCCTGCCAACTTAGGGTGAACATAGCAAAACCAAAGGGGATGATGGACGGAGTGTTGAACATTGCAAGCACTCACCCCCAGTCAACTGATCTGGGTTTAATCCATCATCATTCTTTAGCTCACTCCGCCACCCCAGTTCAGACTTGGCCATATGCAAATCAGTCTGACCCTGTGCCTCATGGGAACAGTCCAGCCCGAACTGCCAAGCCATGTCTTCCCTGGACCAGAAACAAGCATCCTGGGACCGGTTTCTGGCTTACAGCCGTCATCAGCCAGGCTATCTTGAATCCAGTGGCAAAGTGAGCAAGGGACCCACGGCTGGGCATACCCTGCCAACTTAGGGCGAACATAGCAAAACCAAAGGGGATAATGGACGGAGTGTTAAACATTGCAAGCACTCACCCCCAGTCAACTGATCTGGGTTTAATCCATCATCATTCTTTAGCTCACTCCGCCACCCCAGTTCAGACATGGCCATATGCAAATCAGTCTGACCCTGGGGGTGAATGTTTTGATTTGTTCTGCATTCTGTCCATTAATTGTGTGTCTTTTGCTTTCTCGCCCTAAGTGCACCAGGTATGCCCAGACGTGGGTCCTGGGCTCACTGTGCCACTGGAATCAAGCTATCCTGGCTGAAGAGGGGTGAAACTCCGAAACCGGTCCTAGGATGCTTGTTTCCGGTCCAGGGAGGACCTGGCTTGGCAGTTCGGTCTGGACTGTTCTCATGAGGCACAGGGTCAAGACTGATTTGCATATGGCCAGGTCTAAACTGGGGTGGCATGGTGAGCAAAAGAATGATGGATTTAACCCAGATCTCTTGACTGGGAGTGAATGTTTTGATTTGTTCTGCATTCCGTCCATCAATTGTGTGTCTTTTGCTTTCTCGCCCTAAGTGCACCAGGTATGCCCAGGCGTGGGTCCTGGGCTCACTGTGCCACTGGAATCAAGCTATCCTGGCTGAAAAGGGGTGAAACCCCGAAACCGGTCTTAGGATGCTTGTTTCCGGTCCAGGGAGGACCTGGCTTGGCAGTTCGGGCTGGACTGTTCCCATGAGGCACAGGGTCAAGACTGATTTGCATATGGCCAGGTCTAAACTGGGGTGGCATGGTGAGCAAAAGAATGATGGATTTAACCCAGAACTCTTGACTGGGGGTGAATGTTTTGATTTGTTCTGCATTCTGTCCATTAATTGTGTGTCTTTTGCTTTCTCGCCCTAAGTGCACCAGGTATGCCCAGACGTGGGTCCTGGGCTCACTGTGCCACTGGAATCAAGCTATCCTGGCTAAAGAGGGGTGAAACCCCGAAACCGGTCCTAGGATGCTTGTTTCCGGTCCAGGGAGGACCTGGCTTGGCAGTTCGGGCTGGACTGTTCCCATGAGGCACAGGGTGAAGAATGATTTGCATATGGTCAGGTCTAAACTGGGGTGGCATGGTGAGCAAAAGAATGATGGATTTAACCCAGATCTCTTGACTGGGGGTGAATGCTTTGATTTGTTCTGCATTCCGTCCATCAATTGTGTGTCTTTTGCTTTCTCGCCCTAAGTGCACCAGGTATGCCCAGACGTGGGTCCTGGGCTCACTGTGCCACTGGAATCAAGCTATCCTGGCTGAAGAGGGGTTAAACCCCGAAACCAGTCCTAGGATGCTTGTTTCCGGTCCAGGGAGGACCTGGCTTGGCAGTTCGGGCTGGACTGTTCCCATGAGGCACAGGGTCAAGACTGATTTGCATATGGCCAGGTCTAAACTGGGGTGGCATGGTGAGCAAAAGAATGATGGATTTAACCCAGATCTCTTGACTGGGGGTGAATGTTTTGATTTGTTCTGCATTCCGTCCATCAATTGTGTGTCTTTTGCTTTCTCGCCCTAAGTGCACCAGGTATGCCAGACGTGGGTCCTGGGCTCACTGTGCCACTGGAATCAAGCTATCCTGGCTGACGAGGGGTGAAACCCCGAAACGGGTCCTAGGATGCTTGATTCCGGTCCAGGGAGGACCTGGCTTGGCAGTTCGGGCTGGACTGTTCCCATGAGGCACAGGGTCAAGACTGATTTGCATATGGCCAGGTCTAAACTGGGGTGGCATCTTGAGCAAAAGAATGATGGATTTAACCCAGATCTCTTGACTGGGGTGAATGTTTTGATGTGTTCTGCATTCCGTCCAACAATTGTGTGTCTTTTGTTTTCTCGCCCTAAGTGCACCAGGTATGCCCAGACGTGGGTCCTGGGCTCACTGTGCCACTGGAATCAAGCTATCCTGGCTGAAGAGGGGTGAAACCCCGAAACTGGTCCTAGGATGCTTGTTTCCGGTCCAGGGAGGACCTGGCTTGGCAGTTCGGGCTCGACTGTTCCCATGAGGCACAGGGTTAAGACTGATTTGCATATGGCCAGGTCTAAACTGGGGTGTCATGGTGAGCAAAAGAATGATGGATTTAACCCAGATCTCTTGACTGGGGGTGAATGTTTCGATTTGTTCTGCATTCCGTCCATCAATTGTGTGTCTTTTGCTTTCTCGCCCTAAGTGCAATAGGTATGCCCAGACGTGGGTCCTGGGCTCACTGTGCCACTGGAATCAAGCTATTCTGGCTGAAGAGGGGTGAAACCCCGAAACCGGTCCTAGGATGCTTGTTTCCGGTCCAGGGAGGACATGGCTTGGCAGTTCGGGCTGGACTGTTCCCATGACGCACAGGGTCAAGACTGATTTGCATATGGCCAGGTCTAAACTGGGGTGGCATGGTGAGCAAAAGAATGATGGATTTAACCCAGATCTCTTGACTGGGGGTGAATGTTTTGATTTGTTCTGCATTCCGTCCATAAATTGTGTGTCTTTTGCTTTCTCGCCCTAAGTGCACCAGGTATGCCCAGACGTGGGTCCTGGGCTCACTGTGCTACTGGAATCAAGCTATCCTGGCTGAAGAGGGGTGAAACCCCGAAACCGGTCCTAGGATGCTTGTTTCCGGTCCAGGGAGGACCTGGCTTGGCAGTTCGGGCTGGACTGTTCCCATGAGGCACAGGGTCAAGACTGATTTGCATATGGCCAGGTCTAAACTGGGGTGGCATGGTGAGCAAAAGAATGATGGATTTAACCCAGATCTCTTGACTGGGGGTGAATGTTTTGATTTGTTCTGCATTCCGTCCATCAATTGTGTGTCTTTTCCTTTATGTGAAAAGCTAACCATCCTGGGAGGCTTAATTACGAGAGCTCGAATGCTTCAGCTGCAGTGGGAGGCAGGCAGGGCACAAGTCCTAAAAAAAGAAGTGGGGGGACTAACCTAATTAATCAGTATGCAAGTGACATCACGGCGCGTGACATCACAGCGCGTGACATCACAGGAAGGGGCATCACAAGAAGTGCCATCAGATCTTAAGCCCTCACATGTATGTTTAGCAGGTCTATCATGAGTACATTTGAGCACATTTCGAGTATACTTGCAAACCCTCATTATTTAGGCAGAAGATTCACACTTTTGTAAGCTTCACATAAACCAATGTTGCCTTTTGTCAGCGTAAAGATTTCTCTACCCATAGTGCTTTAAAAGAAAAAATAGTGATATTTAAATTATTACTACACCTCCTCAGGGGTAGTATGCGCTATATAAATACTATTTATTTTGTGCAAATACTGGGAAAGATGGACACATCTGACGTTCTTACAGTGCATGCATATCTCCTAAACAGAGCCTGAACAAAGTGAAAAGATGCCTCTCTTAAGTATGTGTGAAGTGCTAACAGGTGTGAGCCTTTGTTTCCCATCTGCGGCATTTGCTTCTAGGTGTGAGGCTTCTGACTGCTGCCAGCCAGGAGACTCGAACAGAAGGAGGCCTGATGACCCCTCAGAATTGGCCATTGTTATGGGCCGAGCAGGAGTCAGAATAAGAAAGCCCGTCTGCGCCTACACGTTGTTGCTTGTTGCGATCGAAAGCAGATAACAACGTGCAGGCGCTCCTGAAAGTGTCCCGGTGTTTGGAAATTACACCGGGACGAATTCAGCATCTTTTTCACGGGGGCCATCTTCTTGGCAGGGTGGACGGCGTCCACCCTGTGAAATAAGTGGGTGGACGCCGTCCACCCGCGTGGACCCCCGACTCGTGCCCTGGAGGCAGGGAGTCTCGTCTGCTATGAAACCGAAAGCGAACGCTTTTGGTTTCATAGCAGAGGAGACTCTCTGCCTCCCACTGCAGCTGAAGCATTTCAGCTCTCGGAGACTCGGAATTAGCGTTCTTTCAAAATCACAAAAGTATGGGCATGTCGTGCCCCATTAATTGGGAAACAATGAAATGTGAGATCTTAGGGTGGAGTGCGCGCCCCCCCTGAGATGGGGGGGCGCGCCCCACAGATTGAGGAACTCTGGCTTAGACGATAACAAAATAACTCCGAACCCTGCTCCTAACAACCAGGCCCGAAACTCACAAGAGTAGCCAGAACCCCCACTTTGAAGCGAGTAAGCACAACCCCCCTTAGAAGAGTTCAGTTCACCATTTCTTGCATCCATTTATCCACCATCCTTTCATCCGCCCACGTACCCGTTTATAATCGTCCTTCACTTCCGCCCCTCCTTTTTATTACCTTTCCGTCCGCCCTTCCATTCATTCATCTTTTTATTCATCTGTCAATCATATCCATTCATCCTTTTGCCCATGTGTTAATCTGTTCATCCATCCGTCCATTGTTCCTCCTATCTTTCCTTTCACCTTTCTGTCTGACCACCACCCTTCACCTATCTAGTCATCCTTTGATTTTGCATCCAATCTACTCTGTCCCCCATGCAACCATCATTGCACCATTCATCCCATCCATCCATCCATTCCTATTTTCACCCGTTGATCCTTTCATCCTTCCAACCAATCTTTCTCCCTTCCATGTTTCCATCTTTTCAACCTTGCATCTATCCGAACTTTCACTGTTCCACCGATCCACCGTTATATCATTCCTTCTTTCCACTATTTTTTTTTAATCATTCTTTCACCCTTCTTTCTTTTTTACCTTTCCTGCCTTTTATTTTTATTCTCTTCTTCTCACCCTTACTTAGTTTCAATTTTCTCTTTTATCTCCCCTTCTTTCCACGTGTATGCATCTTTCTTTCTTTTCTCCCTCCCATACTATTGTCTTTCTTACCTTTATTTCTCCTGCTTCCTCTTTCTATTTGCCTCCCTCACTCTCTACCCTATTATCACAATTTCTCTTTCTCCTTCACTCTACATGGCCTCTTTGGCAGCCTTTGGCCCACACCCCTCCGCTCTGTGATGATGTTCCCTTCCCTAGAGTTGTTTACGGCCCGAGGGCAGTGGATGTTATCCTTGCTGCCAGACGACCTGCCATGTTGTCCGTCTATGCTGGTACAATTTTGCTGCCTGGTGTGGAGTCCAGACACTGATTCCTCCCAAGTAGGACTGGGCGGAATTTCAATTAAGACGGAGTAATCGGAGAAATTTCGGTAATTCTGCGTTGCACTTTGCATAATTAAGAGTAATTTGGGGAGAAAAAGTCCTACTGCATGAGAACATTTTGGGAGCGCGAGAGGCTGCTCATGCTGCTGTTTATGTTCTGTTGCATTTAGCCCTATTTTTTTTAGCATAAAATGAAGCCTCATGTCCATTTTTTGACACAAGGGAGCATTTTGCATTAAGAAACTAGCTAAATACTGGGTTTAAGCTGGGGAAAAGTCCTACTCCAAGAGGACATTTAGCAAGTGCGAGCGACTGCTCACGCTCGCTATTCATGTATTGTTTCATTTAGCGCTATTTCTTAGTGCAAAATGCATCCTCACATCTATTTTGGTCGTGAGAGAGCATTTTTGAGCTAAGAAAGTAGTGCTTAATGCAGAATTACTCTTCTCACGTAATCTTGCAGAATTTTTGGGTAATTCCACATGACTACGCTACACGGAATTACGCAAGCTACGCTCACCGCTACTCACAAGCCAAACTTTTCAATTAACATTTGTTTGTTCTTTCCTTAGTCCAGCAACTCAGAGAAGTGGGCACAGTGAAAGTTCTTTTGTCAGCCCTTTCAGCCTGCCTATGTTTTCTGGACCAACCGTCCTCGTTTAAATCGCCAGTTTTTATGCGCTTCCTCAAAGGTTTGACACATAATTTTCCTCCCAAACCATTTGTAATGTCTCACTATGAACTTAACCTGGTGTTGACATACCTATACACCCTTTGAGCCTATGCACATCTGCTCATTAAGGCTCTTGATGCTGAAAACAGTCTCTCTTTTTGCCATCATGTTTTTATACCATGTGATTTAGCTGCAGCCACTGTTCGTATAACCACCCTATATCATGCGTGCAGCCTACATAGAGAAAAGGGAGAGTGCACATGACTGGTTTGGTCGGCCCCAGAGGGCCGACCAAACTGTCAGGGTCCACAGCATTGGGCAAGCAACTCCTCCCTGACCCGCCCGCCCCTAAAAACATTTTATGTTTCTGCTTCTCGCACTGCGAGAAAGCAGTGCGGCGACGCTCCTCCACCCTAATGGATGAGCCGCCACTGCCCTATACTAGATTCTTGTCTGAAAAGTTGATGTTGAGGTCACAGGAGGCTTTCCTCCCCAAGGCTGTGACTCCCTTTCATGTTGGCTAACCAGTCACCTTGCCCACATTCTTCACTCTGCCTCATCCCTCGAAAGAGGAGGTGGGTCTCCATTGCCTTGATCTGAGGTGAGCATCGAGATTTTACATCCACCGGATGAAAGATCATCGGATAGACAATCAGCTGTTCATTGGCTTCTCAGGTGCACAGAAGGGCAGGGTGGTGCAAAAGAGTGCTCTGTCTTGGTGGAAAGTACTCTGCATTAACATCTGCTAGGCACTGACAAAAAAGCAGCCCCAAGGGCCTCAGAGCCCATTCCACCAGGGCCATGGCTGCTACAGCAGCTTTGACCCGAGGGGTGCCTATTCTTGATATCTGCCAGGCTGCAACGTGGGCATCGGTACATACATTCACAAAACACTACTGATTTGACATCCAGGTCCGACGAGCGGTCACTTCGCTCACTCGGTCCTGCAAGACTTTTTGATTGGAGTCCACTTCCCAGACCTTTCACCCTTGAGAGGGAACTACTTTGGTGTGTATTCTAAAGGTGAGGAATCTATGGTTAGAAGTATCCATCACAAGAACAAGTTACTTATCTTTGGTAAAACTCTTCATGGTGGATACTTTATCCAACTTCAGATTCCTCACTGCCCTCCCACCTCCCCGTTCTGTGGAATGACCTCTTTAAGTTTTAAAGCTTTATTTAAACCTTGGAGATACAAATCGCAGATTACTAGTGTTGAAAAGTGGATTATTGGTAGGGGCAAATGTAGGTCTGCCACTGGCAACAAGGCCACTAACACAGTATAGGGCTCAGAATAGGTCTTAGAAAATTATTCCCATGCTCAACCCTTGGTAGCTTGGCTGCGAGCAGGCAGGCTTAACTTCAAGGACAGGTATGTAAAGCATTTAAAAACACCAATTCAGTAAATAATTATGACACAATGCATAATAAAAATCCAAAACCAATTTATAAAAATAGGAAATATTTGTATCTTTAAAATGACACCAAAACGACAAAAATCCAATGTAGGGAACCGGAGATATGAATTTGTAAAGATTTATCACTTTATAGCACTTAGAAACATATAGCACCATATTGGGATATCTGGTCGCGATAGACCGGCTCAAAGTCAAAGTTTCAGGCCGACCGCGATGGAGCCCTGAGCGGCAACGCCTCGCGGTAGATCCCGGTCACAGTTTTTACCTTCGGACTTAGAAACTTTTCTGAAGCTTTTTCTCGTGGGGTCCCTCGATGCTCTTCACCAGGCCGGATTCGGTGAGGGTTCGCTGGCCTCGTATTTCTTCTACTCCCGGTCAAACTCTGGAAGTCGGACCTACGGAGCTTTCAGCGGGACGAACCTGGATGGCTTGGCCGGCTCGCGGTTGAAGGCAGGCGGCTTGGCTGGCCAGGTTGAGTCGGTCCCCTTATGGAGCTTTTTCCAAAGTTGCTCCAAAGTTCTCCAAACTTCTGGAACTTCTTCCTGAAGTTCCCCAAAGGGTCCCAAAGTGTCTCAAACTCACTCCAAGGGTCTGGAAGCTCCAAGATTGTCCTTAAAAGTTGAGGACTTCAGTTCCCACAATCCACTTGGACAAAACCCTTACAAATCCACTGGTAGTTCTCCAGGTTGAGGATCCTTGGTGGTGATGTTCCAGGTGAGCTCTGTTAACCTGTAGCTTGCAGGGAGTCCACTCTTTAGTTCTTTTACAGCAAGGTAGTCCACAGGGCTGTAGTTTCAGCAGGTGCAGTCTTCAGAGGGCAGGCCTTAGAATTTGCACCCCAACTTCTCAGCATGGCAACGTCTTGCTTTCTTAAGTTTCAAGCAGCAGATCTGAGGAGCTCTGCCCTTCTCAGATACTTATTCCAAATTCTCTGGGTCAAGCAGGACGACACTCCTGACCAATGGGAGCAGGGCAACTCCCCAAGGATATGACCACATCCTGTAGAGTGTGGCATTATTTTGTCCCAGAGTGCACCAAATCTTCCAAATTCATAATGGCTGATTTTCCAGCAGGGAGGTAAGAGCTGGCTAAACACACCCCTAGGATGGCTACTTTCCATAGACTTTCCCCCTTGCATCTGCTCATACCTTCCTTACGCCTAGCATCTGGCTGAGGTGAAAAGTTTAGAGTTGTAAATGACACTGGTTTCTTCCCTCCTCTTTGAAGACCATGGTTTACAACTCCTCCCCCTGCCCTGGCATTCCTGTGGAACAGCACACTGCCCTCCCAGAAGAGCTGGGTAACCCCAGGGCTCTTTATCACCTCTTCAAAGCAGCCTGGCTAATCCACTTAACTCTGACCAAACAGGGCAGACCCCTGGAAGGCTGAATCTGGACCTACAAACAAGAAAGTCTTATAACTTCTTGTCTGTACATTTTAGGAGAAATTCAACAATATAATATTGTTGAATTTATCACTACCATTCTGGGAAGTCTTTGAATGGAAGTTCTATCATTCCCCTATTAGGAGTTATTAGTTAATAACCTTTTGCCATGTTAACCTATGTGGCATGGGATTTGCAATGTGAAAAATGACTTGGGCCATTTTTCTATCACCAGGCCTTATAAAAACATATTTTATAAGTACTCCGCCTATATCTACAGGACCCCCACCCCATGGGACACCTAGGGGACATTTTAGGGGTTCTGATTCTGTAGAAATATTGCAGATCCTCCCTCCACAGTGCTCCTTGCATCAAAGTCGAATTTGGGCAGCACTTTATCACAACGTGGGGAGTGAAATGTGAAACTTCACTTAACCCAGGGCATATCAAACTCATTTTTATAAGGGTCCACCTTATAAATACCTGACCCCCCACCACCGGGACACCTAGGGGAGACCCTGGGGGTTCCTAATATGCCAACACATTGTAGGTTATCCATTTTGTAAGTGCCCCAAACACCAAAGTCGAGTTTGGGCACAATTTACTTTTTAAAAGCAGTCATGGAACCCAGGGCTGCTTTTAAACTGACCTCAGGCTTCAGCAGTGCACACATGCAAGTGCAGAAAAGGCTGCTGGCCTCTAAACTGCCATGCCCTACTATATGCTAGGGGCTGATAGGTAGTTTCAATCCCCCTGCCCTATTATGCACTAGGGTCTTATAGGGTAGGTCATGCCAATCATAGGGGTACCCCAACCCATAGTGTACCCTAGTGTATGTTGGTGTTTTCACTGTATTCTAAGTGTTTTCAGCATAGCACTGGCCCTGGGCCTGGTTAGGCAGAGCCCAGGGTCAATCAGAGTCAGGTACCACCAGTACCAGTCAGCAAAAAGTTGGGGGGTGCCCAGGGCACAGGATGACTTTGCAACATAGCCCCCCCTCCAAACGAAAGGTGATGGGTTACTAACCTACACCCTGGTAGTCCTCATCAGCTAAGTGGAAAAACCTGGAAAGTCCATCCGCATTTGCATGGGCAACCCCAGGTCTGTGTTCCACTGTAAAGTCCATTCCCTGTAGGGAAATGGACCACCTTAACAGCGTGGGATTCTCCCCTCTCATCTGCATGAGCCATCTGAGAGGCCTGTGGTCAGTTTGAACACGAAAGTGAGTCTCAAACAAATATGGCCTCAACTTTTTCAGGGACCAAACCACAGCAAAAGCCTCTCTCTCAATGGCACTCCACCGCTGCTCTCTGGGAAGAAGTCTCCTGCTAATAAAGGCAACTGGCTGATCAAGGCCCTCTTCATTTAGCTGTGACAACACTGCCCCAATCCCTTGCTCTGAAGCATCTGTCTGCACCACAAATTCTTTTGTGTAATCAGGGGCCAGTAGCACTGGTGCTGAACACATAGCAGCTTTCAGAGTGTCAAAAGCCTTCTGACACTCTGGGGTCCAATCCACCTATTTGGGCCTCTTCTTAGAAGTGAGTTCTGTTAGGGGCCCCACAATGGTCCCATAATTTTGAACAAACCTTCTATAATACCCTGTCAGTCCAAGGAATGCCCTGACCTGAGTCTGGGTAACAGGAGCTGTCCAATCCAAAATAGTTTGGATTTTTGCTTGGAGAGGCTGTACATGGCCCCCACCTACCAGGTGGCCCAGGTACACCACAGAACTCTGCCCTATTTGGCACTTACTTGCCTTAATAGTCAGGCCTGCCTGCTGCATGGCCTGAAGCACTTCCCTTAGGTGGCTTAAGTGCTCCCCCCAGGTAGAACTGTATACAGCTATATCATCCAGGTAGGCTGCACTGAACTGTTCCAACCCAGACAAGACCCTGATCACCAACCTTTGGAAGGTGGCAGGTGCATTCTTTAAGCCAAAGGGCATTACCTTGAACTGATAATGTCCCTCTGGTGTGGAGAATGCTGACCTCTCCTTTGCTCCATCAGTGAGGGCAATCTGCCAGTAACCTGAAGTCAAATCAAAGTACTCAGGTACTTAGCAGCCCCTGACCTGTCAATGAGCTCATCAGCTCTAGGTATAGGGTGAGCGTCAGTCTTTGTGACTGCATTCAATCCTCTGTAGTCCACACAGAACCTTAACTCCTTGGCTCCCCCCTGAGGATTAGGTTTAGGTACCAGCACCACTGGACTGGCCCATGGACTCTTAGACGGTTCAATTACCCCCAATTCCAGCATCTTAGCAACCTCAGCTTTAATGCTGGCTCTGACATGGTCAGACAACCTGTACAGTTTATTTTTGACAGGTAAGCTGTCACCAGTGTCAATGTGGTGCACACACCACTCAGTGATGCCTGGGGTCAAAGAGAACAGGCCAGCAAACTGCTCCAGCACTTGCTTACAGTCTATGTGCTGCTGGTCTGTCAACTTGGGAGAGAGTACCACCCCCTCCACTGACCCATCTTGCACATTAGTGGAGAGGAGGTCGGGCACTGGCTCAGTTTCCTCCTCCACACCCTCATCAGTGACCAGTTACATGGTCATATCTGCCCTGTCATGGTGGGGTTTCAATCTATCCACATGCAGGACCCTATGAGGGTTCCTGGGGGTGTCAAGGTCAACCAAATAGGTAACCTCACCCTTCTTTTCCAAGATTGGATAGGGCCCACTCCACTTGTCATGGAGTGCACTGGGAGCCACAGGCTCCAACACCCACACCAATTGTCCTGGGGTATACTCAGGCATAGTAGCCTTTTGATCATCCCAGTGCTTCATGAGCTCCTGGCTGGCCTCCAGTTTCCTGTTTGCCTTGTACATGTACTCTGCCATTCTAGATCTCAGGCCTAGCACATAGTCAAGCACATTGTCCTTTGCTTCTTTAAGAGGCTTCTCCAAAGACTATCTCAGCAGACTCAATGGCCCCCTCACAGGGTGTCCAAACAACAGCTCAAAGGGACTGAAACCAACCCCTTTCTGTGGCACCTCCCTGTGGGCAAACAGTAAGCATGGGAGGAGAACATCCCATCTCCTCCTGAGTTTCTCTGACAACCCATTTATCATGCCCTTCAGGGTTTTGTTGAATCTCTCAACAAGACCATTTGCTTGTGGGTGATAGGGAGTGGTGAACTTGTAGTTGACACCACACTCATCCCACACAGCACTCAGATAGCTGGACAGGAAGTTCGTGCCCCTATCTGATACCACCTCCTTTGGAAAACCCACTCTGGTGAACACACCAAGAGGTGCTCTAGCCACTGCAGGAGCATCAATGGTTCTAAGAGGGATTGCTTCAGGGTACCTAGTGGCATGGTCCACTACCACTAAGATATACCTATTCCTTGATGCAGTAGGTGGGTCCAGGGGACCAACAATGTCCATCCCAACCCTTTCAAAAGGAACCCCAACCACTAGCAGTGGTATTAGGGGAGCCTTTGTTTTGCCCCCTGCCTTGCCACTGGCCTGGCAGGTGACACAAAAGCTGCAAAACTCCTTTACCTTTTCAGACATATGGGGCCAGTAGAAATGGTTCACCAACCGGTTCCATGTCTTTGTCTGTCCCAAATGTCCTGCCAAGGGGATATCATGACACAAAGTCAGGATGAACTCTCTGTACTTCTGGGGCACCACCAACCTCCTGGTGGCCCCCTCCTTGAGGTTTCTGGCCTCAGTATAAAGCAGTCCATCTTCCCAGTAGAGTTTGTGAAACCCACTGTCATCCCCATCCTCTTGCTTAGAGGCAATCCGCCTCGGGCTCTCAAGGGTGGGACAGTCTCTCTGTCCCTTACTGAACTACTCTCTTGAGGGTCCACCTGTTCCTCTCAGTTCTGCCAAATCTGAAAGCTCTGGCAGGGATGGAGTCCCTCCCTCAGAGGCCACATCCTCCCCATCAGGGTTAGATTCTTCCTGCACCTCTGGAGTTCCCTGAGCTGGCTCACCAGGCCCAGTACCCTTGTCCTTGGATGCTTGGCCCTTTGTTCCAGGGTCCAAGTGTCCAGCCCCTCCCTTCTGGCTAGTCTGTGACCTAGTCACAGCACATACCCACTCAGGGAGCTCCAATATTTTCATATGGAGTCCTCTTTCCACCTCTGACCACACAGAGGCTTCAAGATCATTGCCCAGTAAACACTGGACTGGGAGCACCTTAGACACAGCTACCTTCATAGGGCCCGTCACACCTCCCCATTCCAAATCCACTACAGCCATAGGATGGAGTTTGGTAGTGCTGTCTGCATAAGTCACCTGGTGAAACTCACCAGGTAACAACCTCTCTGGAGGCACCAGCTCATCCAGGACCATAGTTACACTAGCCCCAGTGTCTCTGATAGCCTCAACCTCAGTCCCATTCACTTTAGGCCTCTGCCTGTACTTGTCCATGTTTGGAGGTAAAGCATGAGAAATAATGGGGCGACCCGGTGTCCCTCAGAACCTGGGTATTAGTGATACATAGAACAAATGGTTCTGTCGGGTAATTACAATTGCTTTGAGTATTGTATTTACTACACGGAAAAGTTATTTATAACACAAGAGAAAAAGGAGAACACACCAAAAAGAGAAATTGATTCAATTCCTGTATTAAAAAAAATATTGAATATTGATGGCTGTCACAAATACAAATTGGATTGCAACAAGACAACAAGTGACTATGGTGAAAAAGTGACATATAGTGAGGGGTGAAATAAACAGTACACTATATACATGACATATGCAGGTGACATAAAATAAAAAGAGAATTCCAAATTTTTGTCCTATCCGATTTTACACATGTAATTCAAGACCCATTGATGAACGAAAATGTAATCAAGAAAACTGTATGGACATATAAGAAATGTCGACGTTTCGACCCTGGAAACAGCGCAAATTGGTGTGCATCAGAGCGGGTCTTCCTCAGGACTATAGATGGAGGGGTGGACAGCCACGAGAAGCAGAATTTTCAATGAATGAGATCAGGAGGACAAGACGTAATTCTGATCCAGTAAAGGGGAGTTCAGATAAAGCAAGCAGGAGAATTCTTCCAGCTCTCAGACGGACGCGCGCTGCTGCTCTGAAGTAAATACGACCATTATTGTCGCCACTGATTTATTGAGTGAAGCCACATAATACGAGACTCCAACCGACCGGTGGAGGTCATGTGAATGAAGGCATAAGACTCCAACCGGCTGGTGGAGATCTTGGGCACTTTCGTTTAGGAAGAATTCTCCTGCTTGCTTTATCTGAACTCCCCTTTACTGGATCAGAATTACGTCTTGTCCTCCTGATCTCATTCACTGAAAATTCTGCTTCTCGTGGCTGTCCACCCCTCCATCTATAGTCCTGAGGAAGACCCGCTCTGATGCACACCAATTTGCGCTGTTTCCAGGGTCGAAACGTCGACATTTCTTATTTGTCCATACAGTTTTCTTGATTACGTTTTCATTCATCAATGGGTCTTGAATTACATGAGTAAAATCGGATAGGACAAAAATTTGGAATTCTATTTTTATTTTATGTCACCTGCATATGTCATGTATATAGTGTACTGTTTATTTCACCACTCACTATATGTCACCTTTTCACCATAGTCACTTGTTGTCTTGTTGCAATCCAATTTGTATTTGTGACAGCCATCAATATTCAATATTTTTTGAAATACAAGAATTGAATCAATTTCTCTTTTTGGTGTGTTCTCCTTTTTCTCCTGTGTTATAAATAACTTTTCCGTGCAGTAAATACAGTACTCAAAGCAATTGTAATTACCCGACAGTACCATTTGTTCTATGTTTCATGTTTGGAGGTAAGGCAGCAAGGGTTGCAATATTCACCCCACCCAGGGACACTAAGGTTGCTTCCACCACCTGACTACACCTCTCTGGGGCACCACTCTCCACCCCTACACTTACACTGGCAATCCCTGTGGATGGCCCCTTAGGGGGGAGCTTCTTGGCGCAGACAGCATCTCCCTGCTTACGCCCTGGCTGGTTACAGTCAAAGCACTTACCCACCTTTGAGGGATCAAAGAACCTACCATTCCTTCCCTGATACCCCCTCCCTTTGAATTTGGGTTGGGTCGGGGCCCCCCTCCTTGTGCAGGTTTTTGTGGGTCTTTGGAGAACTCCTTCTGGTTTTGACCTTCTTTCCCTTGGGCTTTCCCTTGGGGAGGGACCTGTCCTCCTTTCTTCTGGTCACCCCCCTGGTGCTGAATGGAAACCCGGGTTCTTACCCACTCATCAGCTGCTTCCCCCAGCTCTCTGGGGTCTGTCAGCTTAGAGTCCACTAGATACTGGCGTAACTTCTCTTCTACACAATGAGTCAAAATATGTTCTTTCAAAAACAAATTATACAATCCCTCATAAGTGTCAACAGTGTTACCAACAATCCAGCCTTCCAAGGCTTTCACTGAAACGTCCACAAAGTCTACCCAAGACTTTGAATTCAATTTCTTGGTGCCTCTAAACTTCACCCTGTACTGCTCTGGAGTCAGACCAAATCTCTTGACTAAGCGTGCCTTTATTTGCTGGTATGATTCTGCATCCTCTCCCCTCAGGGTCAGGAGCCTATCCCTCCCAGCTACTGGAATCAACTCCCACAGGAGTGCACCCCAATACCTAGAGTGGACCCTACTCATTCTAAGGGCCCTCTCAAAAGCGGCTAGCCACCTGTCAATGTCATCCCCCTCTGTGTACTTGGGCACTATACCCATGGGAAGTTTATGATCAAATGCACCACCCCTGGACATTTCAAAATCTTCATCATTTTCACTGCCACCATTTCTTTTTGATGCCTCCTCCCTCTCCCATCTCTTCTCAGCCAATTCCAGTTTTCTCTGCTCCAAAGCTATCAGAGCTAATTGAGCCTCAAGCTGTCTCTCTGCAAGGGACAGTGGTGGTTCCTGAGTAAGGGACCCTTCCCCACTCCCACCACCTGGAATCACTTGGCTAGCACTAGAGATAATGGAAGAGGCATCATCCTCACCCTCCTCTTGGATGAGGTTGGGGGGGACACCCTCTATCCCCCCTTGACTCTCCTCAGCTACCCCAGCCCAGGCCTTTAGGGATTCAAGCAACCCTGCCTTCCTAAGCTTCTTGGAAGCAGGCAGCCCCCTAAGCCTACACTGTTCCCTAAGATCAGCCATCTTGAACTGGGACAGTTTAGCCAGGTCCAGCTCCATGGCTCTCTAGTTTTGGGTCACAACAACTAGGCACAACAAACCTAGAACAATTTGGAAAAATCAAAACAATGGATTAAAAACAGTTTAGTCCAAATTCCAAAAATCAAACTCAAAAGTTTTGTTCTAATGCAATTTAGAGGATTTTTATAATCTTAATTCACTTTACTGAAAGGTGTACTTTTTAAACACAAGTCCTCATCCACACAGCTGAGCACCAAATGTTGGAAAGTGGATTCTTGGTAGGGGCAAATGTAGGTCTGCCACTGGCAACAAGGCCACTAACACAGTATAGGGCTCAGAATAGGTCTTAGAAAATTATTCCCATGCTCAACCCTTGGTAGCTTGGCTGCGAGCAGGCAGGCTTAACTTCAAAGACAGGTATGTAAAGCATTTAAAAACACCAATTCAGTAAATAATTAAGACACAATGCATAATAAAAATCCAACACCAATTTATAAAAATAGGAAATATTTTTATCTTTAAAATGACACCAAAACGACAAAAATCCAATGTAGGGAAACATATTGCACCATATTGGGATATCTGGTTGCGATAGACCGGCTCAAAGTCAAATTTTCAGTCGACCGCGATGGAGCCCTGAGCGGCTACCCCTCGCGGTAGGTCCCGGTCACAGTTTTTACCTTCGGACTTAGAAACGTTTCTGGAGCTTTTTCTCGTGGGGTCCCTCGATGCTCTTCACCAGGCCGGGTTCGGTGAGGGTTCGCCGGCCTCGGATTTCTTCTACTCCCGGTCAAACTCTGGAAGTCGGACCTACGGAGCTTTCAGCGGGACGAACCGGATGGCTTGGCCGGCTCGCGGTTGAAGGCAGGCGGCTTGGCTGGCCAGGTTGAGTCGGTCCCCCTATGGAGCTTTTTTCCAAAGTTGCTCCAAAGTTCTCCAAACTTCTGGAACTTCTTCCTGAAGTTCCCCAAAGGGTCCCAAAGTGTCTCAAACTCACTCCAAGGGTCTGGAAGCTCCGAGATGGTCCTTGAAAGTTGAGGACTTCAGTTCCCACAATCCACTTGGACAAAACCCTTACAAATCCACTGGTAGTTCTCCAGGTTGAGGATCCTTGGTGGTGATGTTCCAGGTGAGCTCTGTTAACCTGTAGCTTGCAGGGAGTCCACTCTTTAGTTCTTTTACAGCACGGTAGTCCACAGGGCTGTAGTTTCAGCTGGTGCAGTCTTCAGAGGGCAGGCCTTAGAATATGCACCCCAACTTCTCAGCATGGCAACGTCTTGCTTTCTTAAGTTTCAAGCAGCAGATCTGAGGGGCTCTGCCCCTCTCAGATACTTATTCCAAGTTCTCTGGGTCAAGCAGGAGGTCACTCCTGACCAATGGGAGCAGGGCAACTCCCCAAGGATATGACCACATCCTGTAGAGTGTGGCATTATTTTGTCCCAGAGTGCACCAAATCTTCCAAATTCATAATGGCTGATTTTCCAGCAGGGAGGTAAGAACTGGCTAAACATACCCCTAGGATGGCTACTTTCCATAGACTCTCCCCCTTGCATTTGCTCATACCTTCCTTAAGCCTAGCATCTGGCTGAGGTGAAAAGTTTAGAGTTGTAAATGACACTGGTTTCTTCCCTCCTCTTTGAAGACCATAGTTTGCGACTCCTCCCCCTGCCCTGGCATTCCTGTGGAACAGCACACTGCCCTCCCAGAAGAGCTGGGTAACCCCAGGGCTCTTTATCACCTCTTCAAAGCAGCCTGGCTAATCCACTTAACTCTGACCAATCAGGACAGACCCCTGGAAGGCTGAATCTGGACCTACAAACAAGAAAGTCTTATAACTTCTTGTCTGTACATTTTAGGAGAAATTCAACAATATCATATTGTTGGATTTATCACTGCCATTCTGGGAAGTCTTTGAATGGAAGTTCTATCATTCCCCTATCAGGAGTTATTAGTTAATAACCTCTTGCCATGTTAACCTACGTGGCATGGGATTTGCAATGGGAAAAATGACTTGGGGCATTTTTCCAGCACCAGGCCTTACAAAAACATATTTTATAAGTACTCCGCCTATATCTACAGAACCCCCACCCCATGGGACACTTAGGGGACATTTTAGGGGTTCTGATTCTGTAGAAATATTGCAGATCCTCCCTCCACAGTGCTCCTAGCATCAAAGTCGAATTTGGGTAGCACTTTATCACAATGTGGGGAGTGAAATGTGAAACTTCACTTAACCCAGGGCATATAACACTCATTTTATAAGCGTCCACCGTATAAATACCTGACCCCCCACCCCTGGGACACCTAGGGGAGACCCTGGGGGTTCCTAATATGCCAAAAAAATTGTAGGTTATCCATTTTTAAGTGCCCCAAACACCAAAGTCGAGTTTGGGCACAATTTACTTTTTAAAAGCAGTTATGGAACCCAGGGTTGCTTTTAAACTGACCTCAGGCTTCAGCAGTGCACACATGCAAGTGCAGAAAAGGCTGCTGGCCTCTAAACTGCCATGCCCTACTATATGCTAGGGGCTGATAGGTAGTTTCAATCCCCCTGCCCTATTATGTACTAGGGTCTTATAGGGTAGGTCATGCCAATCACAGGGGTACCCCAACCCATAGTGTACCCTAGTGTATGTAGGTGTTTTCACTCTATTCTAAGTGTTTTCAGCATAGCACTGGCCCTGGGCCTGGTTATGCAGAGCCCAGGGTCAGTCAGAGTCAGTTACCACCAGTACCAGTCAGCAAAAAGTTGGGGGGGTGCCCAGGGCACACAATGACTTTGCAACAACTAGAAATATAGAAAATATTATAACAGTATATAAGAGCAATAAATGATCGGGGAAAGAAAAGTACAACATGGATAGTGTAATATTATAAATAATACATATCAAAGCTTACTTTAGCTTTTATAGGGATAAAAATGGAACATGAGAAATAAAGTCATAAAAAGAAAAGAGAAAGTGGTAGGAGAAGAATAGAGAAGGCCAGGAAAGAAAAAAATGAGCAAATAACCGATAAGAAAAAAATAATATTCAGGAAAAAAAAAAAAAAGATGGGAAAATAGTGACATAGTAACAAATTAATGTGAGGAGAAGTAAAGAGGCATTATAAGTTCAAGGCGGTTTAACATTTTCTGATGTAACAGAAGATGCATGCAGGAGATTTTTATAAACAATGTTTAAATACGATGTTATTGGAAGCAAACATGCATCTCTATTAACTGCTAGAACTGAGGAGTCCACAAATGCTCTATCTAGTGTAATGTGATAACAAACTGCATACCACTGCTGTTAGACCAGGTATCCTTGGCCCACCGCCCTCACTGAGGGTACCCTAATGAAAGCCATATCAACACTAAAATCACAAGTGCAGGTTTGGAAACATATACCCCTGAGACCTGGATACCTTCCTTGGCGACCTCATCTGGGTAGATACACACCATCAAATCGGGCTGAAGAAGTTGCAGCTGCTGGTTGGCGGGGGAACGTGGGGCCTCGTCATTCCAAGTCTGCTATTTGGCAGCACATTTACAATGGGTCTCATGGTGGCTGGCTGCACGCTACAGGGGGGAGACATGCAATTGATCCGGGCCCCTCACGCCCGCTACGCTCCAAGTCTTCCTGCTTCCCAAAATAACGCCTCCATCCACATGGTCATCGCGGGTATCGGTTGCCAGCAGATGTGTGGTCATCATTTCTCACCTTACGTACCATGTCAGGCGATATGCCCCAGCATTCCCCCTGCAGGGCCTTTCCCGCTTCCTTGGAGCCTACTGTGAGAAATTGGGTTCTTGTTGCAGTACCCCCCACTTTTTGGCTGGTTTTTGATGCAACTTTGACTGAGGTGTACTAGGTCCCTACTAACCGGGCTCCCAGTACCAGTGTTCCTTTCCTATAACTGTACCACAATTGGCACAACTTCAGCAACCCCCTAAAAGTCCTTAGTAAATGGTACCCCTGGTACCTAGGGCTTTGGAACTGAAGAGGGTCCACTAGGGCTGCAGCACAAAGTGTGCCATCCTAGGGACCCCTCATCAAGACCATACAAACTGCCATTGCAGGCTGCGTGTTTTGGTGCAGAGAAAACTGAAGAGACGACATGGGACACATCCCTATATGCCATGCCCACAGACACTGCATGAGGTATAGGTAAGTCACCCCTACTGCAGGCCTTAGAGCCCTAAGGCAGGGTGCACTATATCCCATGTGTGGGCATATCTGCATGAGCAGATATGACCCTATAACATCTAAGTCCATTCTTGGATATTGTAAGTGCTCAGGGAAGCCATAGAGAGTATATGGGCTGGATACTTGTCATCACGAGTTTCCTAGCTCCATGATGGCTTCACTGTACCCCATAATGTTTGCTACCAAACATCTCGTCTTAAAAGATCCTCACTTATGCCAGTGTTGAATTTATTAATAAATGCACACAGGGGACACCTTTGAGGGCCCCTTGAAAACCTACCAAGCACTGGTGTGGTCTCTGACTAGTCTTAGGCAGCCTGCCACCACCAGACATGTTTCTGAACTCATGGGGTGAGAGCCAGCACTCTCGGAGGCCAGGAACAAAGCCTGACCTGTGTGGAGGCAATTCACATCTCTCCCAGGCCAGGATGGCCTTCGAAGGCAGAAAGCTTCAAAGGCGATGCCGCCTTTGAAATGCGTCTCAGGCATCTCCAGATAGTGGAGGATGCCAACCTCCCTTTCCTGCTCCACATTTGGTTGGAGGACAGGCGGGAAAATTAGATAAAATAGGAAGTGGGTCCCCATTCAGCCAGCACCACCCCTAAGGTGGGGCAGGTGATGTGGAGCCCACTTTCATTTCCCTCCATCTTGGTTTGAGAGGGAATTAGCCAATTAGGGATATGGTAATGCCGCTTGTCACAGGAAGTGGTAACTTAGATGGTGTAGACACCCTAAGGTAGGTAGCCCATTGGCTAACACCTGTCACCCCCTTTAACGCCCTTATAGTATTTAGGTGGCATCCCTGGGCCCTGAACTTTAGATTCGACGGACACAGAGAAGAAAAGGACAAAGAAGAGCTGCTGACCCGAGGACTGAAGCCATGCTGCAGAAAAGTGGCGCCAAACCCTGCCTGCTGCCTTAAGGACTCAACAATCATGGTGTGCTGTCCTGCCTGCAACTGTGAGACCTCCAAGAACCCCTTCAACAAATCACCAAAGAACTCCCTTAGAGTAGAGGTACTACTCCCCTGTAGTCCGCAGGAACCGAACCAGCAGAATCCGGTTTCCCGACTTGCTGCTGCCCGGCGACTCTGACGCAGCACTCGAGCCAAAAGTGGCACACTAGCCCTGGAGGATCAAATCTGTCTCCACTCCAAGTGTGGAAACACCAGGATCTACAGGAGACATGCCGCACCAATACCCGGGGTACCGGACCGACTGCAGCATTCACTGAGACAAAGGGTCCAATCCGGACTTCAACTACCCAGGAAGCAAGCACCCATCAAGGGACATCAAGACCCCTGAGACCCATTTTGTGAGTGACCCAGTTGTCCTGGAATTGCCTCTCCATGCTGCCTGCTCCTGTCCGCAAGGACATCTTGAAGCGCGCCGCCCGGCTGACCTATCTGCTCTGCACCCAGCCCGTCTGGCCTGGGTATCGATGAACCAGCTGTGCTCGCATTGTCCTGAAGCCCTTTTAACCTGCTGCCTCGAGTGAGACCCTTCGGACTTACCTTTAAGTCCCCTTGTGCATTGTGTTCTCAGGTGGCCCACTTCTTCATATCACACCAGCTACCAACGACCACAGCACCCAGCTCCAGGCCGAATCCGGGACGCTTCAGAGAATCCGCTGGTAGAACATTGGGCCTGGCCTGGCTGCTTACTTAAATCCTGAAGGTGAACCTGGGAATCTAACTGAAGGATTTTATATGCATTTTTCTATTTTCTCTCATTGACTTCAATGGTGTGTAATTGCACACAAAAATGATTTATTATGCAAACTTGAAAAATTCATATCTTGAAAAGTACTTACTGTAGAACAAAGTTCTTGGTCTGAAAAATTATATAAAAATCAGTGTTATTTTTATAAATTGGTCTCCAATTTATTCTTGTGTTTGTATCATTTATTGCCTCTTTGAGCACAACAAATGATTAGCACTACCCTCTGATGAGCCTAACTGCTCGCCCACACTACCACAAATTGCGCAGAGATTTAGCTACTTTTGCCTCTGTATACCAATCTGGGTCTCACTGGACTCTCCTCACAGTGTACTTCATTTTAGTGCAATATATTTCAAGCTAGTTTCCTACACCTACTCCCCCACGGACCTGAGGAACTGGCATGAACTATCTTTGACTACAGTTGGTGACCTCTTCACGGATGACCACCTTCTCACCCTTGACCAACTTATCTCCGATCAAGCTCCATCACCAAGGCAGTTTCTCACCTATGGACAGCTGCGTAAAACATGCCAAGTTTTCTGGTCCACTAACGACAAGGAACCTTAGACCCACTCTGTCATACAGACACTTCTCCAAATGGGTGCCGGGCAGCATCTTACAACCTGAATTTGTAGGACAATATGGGAACACATTGGGGCCTCACTGACCACTCTGTGGAATAAATGGGAGAATGACATAGGGAGAGTGCTCCATGACATGGAATGGGAGCAGGCCTTGGAGTTCCCTCAGCGAGTGTCCAGGAAAGCTCGATTTAAAAGCATACAGTTTACCATCCTACAACACACCTACTTGACACCAAACCAACTCAATAGTTTTTTCTCCACGGTACACCTTTGCTCTCCCCGCTGCCGTGCGGTCTCAGCAGACTTGCAGCACATGCTTTGGTCCCGTCCAGACCTATCTTCCTATTTGCACTCCATCTACGACACACTGCAGGAGGTCACAGGACTTACTGACATTCACACATGGAGGCTTGCACCATATTCATTTTTAAGCTCAGGAAGTGGCATAGGGTGGGGCAGCCCACATAACAGCAGCGAAGATCTACCCTCATAGGCTCGCCGGACCTCCAACTATAGGTCGCAATCTACACCAGTATACTCACTAAGGAGCCCCTCCCTGCCGCTTAGCAGATCTGTCTCCGACCCCTGGACACCCACACTCCTGACCAAGACTCACCCATAGTGGAGCCCCGCCTCACGCCTAACAGGAGTTTTGCTCCAGATGATCTTGGCACCCTACATGGGTGTGATTCCATTAGCCTCCAGGCCAGAATTACTATTTTTCTTCCTCAGTTTCGGAGTTATGCCCCAGTTAGACAGATCGACACATCAACGCGCTGCTGCAGCACATGCTTGCACCTATCCCTTTCAGCAGGGCGATTTTAGTGGCGGCTCCCCTAATGCATAACCTTGTGTGTTCGATATTGCTTTATGACTAACTGCACTGTGGTCATCCACAGTTTTTGCACTTCATTATGGCCATGCAATGCTGTTACTGATTGTATATGAAAACCGAAATAAAAACAGTTTAAAAAACAAAGACCTGGCATCCTTGGCATGGTTTCCCCCTAACTTTTTGACTTATACCCTCCTGTTTGCTGACTACGTTTTTGCTGGTTTTAGGATGCTGCACACTTTACCACTGCTAACCAGAGCTAAAGTAGTGCTTGTGCTCTCTGCTTAAAATTTGGTAAGATTGTCTTATACCCAATTGGCACATTTAATTTTCCTGTAAGTCCCTAGCAAAGTGGCACTACCTGTGCCCTGGGCCTGTAAATTAAATCCTACTAGTGGGCCTGCATCACTGATTGTGCCACCCACTTAAGTAGTGCTTTCAACATGTCTCAGGCCTGCCATTGCAGCCTTTGTGTGCAGCTTTAAACTGCCATTTTGACCTTGCAGAATAAACCTTTTGCCAGGCCCAAAGCTTCCTTTTTAATACGTATAAGTCCCCCCAGGGAAGGCCCTGGATTGCCCAGTGGGCAGGGTGCAGTATATTTAAAAAGTTGGACATGTATTTTTAAGTCTTACATGTCCTGGTGTTGAAAAACACCTCAAGTTGTTTTTCACTACTGGAAGCCCTGCCTCTCCGATAGGATAACATTGGAGTTACCTCATTACATTTTATAAGTGTAATTTCCAAAAGGGAACTGATAACCAGTTCATTTTTGGTGTCTTTGGAATTGTAATGAAAAATCATAACTTATGTTGAAGTCGGATTTTAAACGACAATTTCAAAAATGCCACTTTTAGAAAGTTTCGCGCTCCTCACTGTTGCACTGCGAGAAATGGGATTGATCCCCGTATACAACCAATTCATCCCGGTACTCGTCAAATAATCCATTGATACTTTTAAATAATGCTGATCCTTATTGTTTAACTTTTCCTTATTCAACTCGATTCATCACTACGGAGACAGTAAGATTCCATCTGTACTCTTTATTAAACTTTTCATCCACCAGCTGTATGCCTATTCCGGCTTTGTACAACGGCTCGTTTATTACAGATGCATCAATAATGGAGTAAACACAGCGTTTGCAGACCCAATGCATTTCGAGCCTTCAAGGCTCTTCGTCAGGGGTTTCTATGGCAAAATGGAAAGAACAACATAACTGACCAATACGTAAAAACAAAATAAAAACCCATTGCTGGAAAAACAATAAAAACACTGTGTAAGTGAACTTATTTGACGAGTACCGGGATGAATTGGTTGTATATGGGGATCAATCCCATTTCTCGCAGTGTAACAGTGAGGAGCGCGAGACAAGTGCCCTGGTTTTACTATTGTTACAATTACTGTGGTAGAGGCGATCCACGGTTCACTGTTTGCACGCACACTCAATTGGAGACTCTCAAGAATGGTTTCAACTTAAGGAAAGGAGTGCACTCTCACACTTGTTAGTTTGACTTTTAGAAAGTTGGCATTTTCCCGCCTTAGCTTTTTGGTGCTGGCAACCTGTCTCTGAGTCACATGACTGGTTGTAGGTGACAGTTGGGCTTTGTGTATGCCTCCAAAACAGCCGCATACGATGGGGAGCTTAGGTGTGCCTGAATGGGCCATCACTTGAACGATGGGAGGGAGGAGCTGGACGCAGCCCCACTTACACTTGAATAGGCTGTGTCCTGCCTCCACACAAAAGGCTGCATAACCCCTGTAGTTAGTCTGGAGACAGGGCAGGGAAGGCAGGGCATCTGTGCACTTCAAAGGCCTGCCTGTAGAAGCTTCTCCCCACTTCTAAGGCACAACTAGGTATATATACTGGACCTCAGACTCCACCCCTTCAGTACACTTATGGACCTGTGGATACTCTGCCAGGAAGAAGGACTGCTGTGTTGCTGAAAGGACTGCCACTCTGCTGGACTGCTGATCCGAAGGACTACTGCCCTGCTGTGCTGACCTGCTACCTGCTGCCCTCTTGCCTGGGTGAAAAGGACTGGACCTGCATCTCTTGAACCCAGAACCCCGAGTGACTTCATGTGCTAGTTGGCTGGGCCCCTGATCTGAAGCCTCAGGGACACAACATGCTTCCAACAACCTTGCACCTGCACCTGGACTCTGCGACCTGTGAGTCTACCCTGCCAAGTGGTGCCACCCCTGTCCTGGACCCTTGGAAGTGGGTTTAAGGTGCTCTGCCAGCCTCTGTGGATCCAGTGGAATCAAAGCATCTCCTCATCTCCTCTGATGTGCAGGTCAAACCAGAGCTGAACCGACGCATCGCTACTGCTGCCTGGATTGGACCTGTCACAAAGACCCATATCGCCTTCGCAGCCCCATCGGAACTGCCATTGTGCAACGCATCCTCGACACAGGCCGTCGCATCCCTTGTCGACTGCAACCTCGATTACGCTGGACTCTGCATAGCAGCCTTGCAGCTGTTCAGAACCGACGCATCGCCCCAACTGCACGCCACATCCTCGACGATAGACTATGCATCGCAAGCCTCGTTGATGGGATCCTTGATAATGACGCAGGCCCTCACATTACAACCTCGCTGCATCTTAGAACCAACGCATTGCTTCAGCTGTGTGTTGCTTCTTCAACGTGGATCATCGCAATGCATTGCAAACCAGAATTTAAGGTACTCTGTTTTGTGAGCCTAACTGGGTCCCTGTAGCTGGCCCCTGCTCTATCGCGGTCATCCTAAACTTGTGACTTTGTCCCGGTCTAGCGCGACCAGATATCCACAGTTGGCACTTAATACTTTTTGGTGCTATTGCCACTAAAATCTTTAAAATTGTATAACTCTGGTTCTACTGATTGAATGGTCGTTGTTTTTGTCTTGTTTTATTTATCGAAGGAAGTTCTATTCTTCTAACTTGGTGTGGGATCTTTTTTGTGTGCTGTTTTTCACTCTATTACTGTTGGAAGTGCTAAACCAATACTTTACATTGCCTCCAAGTTAGGCCTGACTGCTCTGTGCCAAGCTACAAGACGGTTGAGCACAGGTTAATTTAGGGTTGGCTTGTGCATCACCCTGACAAAGATTGTGGTTATTGCTTGACCAGGGCTCACACCCCAGTCAACCAACAACCCAATTACTTACAACCATACTTTGAAGGATGTGTCTGATGATCATTTCCAATTGAGGGCTATTTCTTGAAAAGCAATAGTCAGTAAACGGTCAAACAACATATTGTGGAATAAGGACAAATCAATAAGATATAGAAGAGGTTGAAGTATTGAAAATCAACTTAATTTGATTCCATACTCTGTTCTAAAAGGTTAAAGTATTGGAACATCAAAATAACATATACAATAAATCACAATTTGGCTGAGCACATGATTAACAATTACTGGGGGAAGATTTGGGAAATTTAACAGACATGGAGGTAGTATATAACGTCTGTTATAAATAAAAAGCAAAGTCTGAGTAATGTTGGCTGTCCTAGAGGTTTTATGAATTATTAACCCAAGTTTATCCCAAAAAGATATTGGTCAGGTAACATCAATATCTTTTTCCCATAATAGTTCAACCCTAGCTTTAAGTTTCAATGTAAGTGAAGACAAAAGTGACCTATAAATAGGAGAAGCTTTAGGATGAACATGTAAAAGACGGGGCAAATGAGCAGTAAAAGAAGTAGAATCATCTAGAGAATAAATAACATCAAGAACTATGTTTACTAGAAGAGTAAATAAAAACTGGAATGAAGTAGGACAATGAAATTTCGATTTAAATTGAGGAAATGAAATAGGAGCATTATCCTGAAAGAAGTCATACGACCACATAATGCTGTATTCTCTCCATGACTTCCAATAAAGTGGTCTGTTGTTACATTTAATAAACTTGTTATGCCATATAGCTAATTGTAGAAACTCATTGCGAGAAAGGGAGGACAAAGTAAGAAAAGAGGACAAGAACAAACAGATATGGTTGATCACCACAAGAGTAACAATCTAAGGACACGTAGACAAAGAAATAACCTCTCGAAAAGAGAAAGGAAGTAACTTTTGTACAATATCTAACCATAGTGGAGAAAAAGGGAAGGCTGATTTCTGCAGTCAAAAAGAAGCCTGACGGAGACAAAAGGCCTTGTGATATTGACGAAAATCGGGGAAGTGTACCCCTCCCTCCCACATATCTTATTTGAGCTTGCTCAGTGAAATTCAGGATCTCTTTTTGGTCCACAAAAAAGCCAAGAGAAGAGAGAAAAGTTTCTAAAAATAAGTGAAGGGAATTTTTACCGGTATCATTGAAAAGGTATCAAATAAAATGGCAAGACCATCAATTACATAGAATCTAAGTAACCCCACCAGGATAACAAGAGAGGATTGTAACTACAAACTAGTTACTCCGATTTGGATAAAACCTCCCCAAGATTGATATTAACTGTGTCATTAATAGAGTTAATGAAATAATGACATGCATATTTGATTTTGGTAGAATTCTAGAGAAATCCGGATGGTTCAAACACATTTTTGCCACAAAATTTGTTTAAAGGAAGAATTTACGTTTTGTTGGCATTGATTTTATAACCAGAGACAGAGGGAAAAAGAGAGAATTAATGTAATTATGCTGGTATCGATATACCTGTATTGGAACGAAAAAGAAGAATATCTGTGTAAGCAGCTAATTTCAATTGAGAATCACCATAATGAAATCCAGAAATAAATCAATTGTCACGACTATGTGAAAGAAAAGGTTCAAATGCTAGGAGAAACAGAACAGGAGATAGGGGACAACCTTGACGTACACCTCTATGTAGTATAAAGTAAGAGGAAGCCCTCCCATTTACTACCACTGAAACCCAAGGTAAATTGTATAAGAACAAAACAAAGGAAATTATTTTGGGCCCAAAACCATGCCAATGTAATGACTTAAGCATAAAGTGCCAGTCTAATCTATTGAAGGCTTTTTCAGCATCAGTTGTGATTGCCACTAAGGGCCCAATTACGACTTTGGTGGTGCTGCTCCGGGTCCGCCCGCCTCTGCACCGCCAAAGCCGTGGTCAGACGGGCTGGCAGATAAGGAGTTTCCTCCTGTCTGGTGGGCTTTTTTTTGGCATTCCCACTGTGGTCCCACTAAAAACGGGCACCACAATGGGAACACCAAAAACAGTTCCTGCATGGCATGGTGCAATAACTAGTGTGCATGCACACAGGGGGGCACATGTTGTGCCCCCCTGTGTGCATCTACAGGACGCAGAGGCACCAGGGGTCCTCTCTGCCAGGGTTTTCATGGAGGAGGAACCACCTTGAAAACCCTGGCGGAGAGGAAACTCCTCATATGCTTGGTGGGACTGCGGCGGTCCTGCCAAGCATATGGATGCATCTACACTGCTTCAATTCCACCACACCAGGGAACAACGGTTCCCTGGCAGCTGCGGCAGGGCTGTGGCGGTCCCACTGCCCACCTCGTAATAATGCGGACCGCCAGACTCGTAATCAGGGACTTTGGGATAGGAGCAATGAGAAGCTCTACTTAAGAACGTTAAAGAACAATCTGGGATTGTCGGACGCAAGTCTACCTTTAATAAAACCTGATTGTGGATCATTGACAGTATATCGGAACCAAAAATATTGAGGACCATAATATCGAGAAGGTAAGTGTAAAAAGGTAAGTATAGATTTACTATTCTTAACTCCACATCTATGTACCTTGAAGATATATACATATATCCTCATGGTACATATATGTGGAGTTATGTATAGTAAAACTTTGCTTACCTGTAGAAACTTCCCTTCACAGTGTCCTCGATATTCTTGACACGATATTTAGTCCCACAATATTTTTGGTTCAGATATTCTGTTTAAACACCCTGATTGCTCCTTCCCAATAAGTTATGCTAAAAAAGAATCTAGACGCATAGCTAAAATCTTTGCAAAAATGTTATAATCCACATTAACGAGGAAGATGGGGCATTAATTTTTACAAGAGGTAGGATCTTTACCTTTCTTAAAGGATGAGACAAATCAGGGCCTCCTGAAATGTACTAGAAGTAGAATTGGTTGAAGTGAAGAAATTGAATAATTGTAACAATATTGGCAATAAAATATCTAAAAATGCTCGAAACACTCCACAGAAAACTGTCTGGGCCAGTGTTTTACCTTTCTTAAGGATATAAGTAGCAGAAAGGATCTCTTGGAGGGGTGTTTCAATTCCAACAAAGGAGAAGTCAATGCCATTAATCTTAGGGTTTGCAGTAGTTTCTAAATAAGTATCTATTTCGGATTAGTGGGACAATTTCAGGGGTGTATAGAGTTCTATTAAAATGTTCGAATTCACTAAGTATTTCAGTGCCTTTGAAAATATGAGTTCCTTGAGAAGTCTGTAGGGAGTCAATTTTGGTGCGTGGATTTTTAATCTTGAGATAATTTGCCAATAATTTAATTTACCACCTTTATCAGAAACGCTATAGTAGCAAGCACTGCTTTTGAGTAAAATGGTGGATGCAGCAGGAGCAGAAATCTCATTAAACCACATCTTGGCAGCTACTAAACCTCGAAGAGAAACATTAGATTTGGTCAATGTTAGAAATGGGGGTCTCTAGTTGGCAGAGGTAGGTACCTTTGACCAAATAGGGACCCTTGCTTCTAGTCAGGGTAAGGGGGAAACACACTCTAGATAACCCCTGCTCACCCCCTTGGTAGCTTGGCACGAGCAGACAGGCTTATCTTCAAGGCAATGTGTAAAGTATTTGTACCCACACTCACAGTAACACAGTGAAACACCACAAATGGACACCACACAGGTTTAGAAAAATAAAGGTATCTTTATCTATCTTGACAAGACCAAAACGACAAAATAAATCCAACATACATAGGAAGAGGTTTTCAGTAAAAATGTCTCTTAAACGTGTTGCCAAAAAATAACCTTGTAGATTCTGTATTTCTTTCACAGGTGTAAGTAACCAAAAATGTCAAAAGCACAGTTCAGCACCGACACACGGTGCTCTTCACGGACTCTCACCACGGGACTGCTGACTCCGTGTCAGCAATTGCAGAAGTATGCCCCCAAATGCTTTTAAATCAGGTAAATAGCTTTAACACGGGCCCCAGTACTGCCGCTCCTCGCAGGCAAGTACGGGCCGCTGGAATCACTCGAGCGGAGGCTCTCGCTACGAAGGAGGGAGCCGAGAGCAGTCACAGACACGCAACCCGCCCAAGGCGGCGACACACGCAGCGCTCTGGACTTTGGTCCGAGCGTTTACCTGGGGGTTGCTTCCTCTCTCCTCCTTTCCTCGCGGCTCGACGTCCCGCTGGGCATCTCCGTTGACAACAGCTGTTCCTTGCTGGGGGAATCCCGGTTGCTAGACGACGCCTCGCAGCGGATCGGATCCCAGCGCAGCTCCTTCTCGGGTGCTTCTCGATCTTGGGCAGATGACTCGGGCCAGCGGCGGTGACGGCTCGCAATACTTCTTGGCAATTCCTGGCTCGGTCCGGCGGCGGTGAAACACTCGCAGCTCTTTGCAGATGACGGCTCGGGCCGGTGATTTAGCAGCAGTACGATGGTTACGCTGCAGGGTTCAGTGCGGTCATAGTGCGCTTCAGGCACATGGGTATAGCGGACCACACGACAGTCTCAGGCTACAAAAGCACACGCACACAGCGTCACTGAGATGATGGGGGGAATCTTTGATGTTCCTGAGTTCCCACAACAGGAGGCCAGCTCTTCTCAGGCCCTTGGAGACTTTCTCTTCAGGACACAGCACACAGCAAAGTCCTTTTGCAAGCTGGGGGGACACAGCACACAGCAAAGCCCCTTGTCCTCTCCTTCAGCAGAAACAGCAAACTGCAGGCCAGCCCCAGACACACAGCAAGGGCAGTACTCCTCCCCAGTCTCTTCAGCTGTCCTCTTTGGCAAAGGTTCCTCTTGATCACGAAGTAGTCTGGGAAACTTTTGTGTTCCTGAGTTTCTACAACAGGAGGCCAGCTCTCCTCAGGCCCTTGGAGAGTTTCTTCAAGTAGGGGACACAGCACACAGCAAAGTCCTTCTCCTTCCCTTGGCAGAATAGCAACTGCAGGTCAACCCCAGAACACACAGCAAGGGCAGTCCTTCTTCTCAGTTCCTCTCGCTCTTCTCCTTGGCAAAGGTTCCTCTTGATTCCAGGATGATCTAAAGTACAGGGGTTTCAGCTCAAATATTTATACCCCAAATGTCTTTGTTCTCTATGTGTAAGGGGTCCTGAACCCAGTCCAAACCAGTTCTGGGTGCACTCTGCCAGTGCACAACTTCTTCCTTTGCCAGTGTGGGCCAGGTTCTTCAGATGCACCGCAGGAGGTGGAGCCAATCTTTTGTGGAAGGCAGGCACAGCCCTAGTCAGGGACAGGTACTACTCATCCCACCACTCCAAATGCAGATTGGCCTATTCAGCCCAGGCTGACTCACCCAGACTCCTGGAGCCACCCCAGCCCCTGTCACTCCCAAGCCAGCCAGTCAATCCACAACCAGGCAGAGGCACACAGAAAGGTTGAACAAGAAAATAGCCACCTTCTAAAAGTGCTATTTTCAAACACAGAATTTAAAAACCATCCTTACTAACAGACGTGTTATTAAATTCTGAGTTCAGGGATACCAGACTCCAATTTTCTATCTTACTCCTATGGGAAGATATCCTTGTAAAATGTTACACAGCATTCCCCATTCGGTCCTATGGGCAAGATGGCCTTTCAATAGTGAAAAATCGAAATTGACAGTATTTCACTATCAGGACATGTTACACACACTAGTACATGTCCTACCTTTCCCATACACTGCACCCTGCCCAGGGGGGTACCTTGGGCCTACCATAGGGGTGTCCTATGTGTAAGAAAAGGGAAGGGTAATGCCTGGCAAGTGGGTACACTGGCCAGGTCAAAATGGCAGTTAACAAACTGCGCATAGGCACTGCAGTGGCAGGCCTGAGACAACTGTTCAGGGCTACTCATGTGGGTGGCACAACCAGTGCCGCAAGCCCACTAGTAGCATTTGATTTACCAGCCCTGGCACACTCAGGGCACTTTACTAGGGACCTACTGGTAAAACAAATATGCCAATCATGGATAACCAATCACAATAACAATTTACACAGAGAGCATATGCACTTTAGCACTGATCAGCAGTGGTAAAGTGCCCAGAGTCCTAAAGCCAACAACCACAGGTCAGGAAAAAGTAGGAGGAAGAAGCAAAAAAGTTTGGGGATAATCCTGCAAAAAGGGCCATTTCCAACACAACCCCCTTCCAGCCTAAAGCCAGGTTAGACCAATCGATACCTCTATGGGATTCCCTGCTTGGGGCGATAGAACACGGAACCTGGCCCGAACACCAGGGGTCTATTCCTGTTCTACGCCTTCCTGAACCCAGTTGGATCCCTCTATCTATACTCTCAGGGCCCACTAGGCTAACCGATGGGGGACCCTTTTCCTCACCTGGGGACCCCATCTGTGCAGCGCCTAAGCTTCCTTTGCTCACAGATGTGTCCGCACTGGTGGACAGTTCCCACCTGGCCAACACAGCGGTGTGGCCCAGTCCACCCCCAGGGTGTGACTCCAGCCCCCCTTCCAGGGGCAACTCTGTCCACCAGGACAACCAGCCACCGTGGCCACTGACAGCTGTCAGTGATGAGAGCCAGGCCTCATGCCTTTCAGGCCTCTCTAACCTCTGTGGCGTCAGAAAGTGGGGGGCTGTAGCCCCAGATGCCTGGCACCTTTTCTCCACTCTCCCTCCTGCCAAGTCAGGTATGGCATCCTGACACTAGCCCACCAGCCCAGGGTCTGAACCCTCAGGCTGACCAGAGGTCATGGGCGAGGCTCTTCTCCCCCTACCTCTCCTTCTGGGGTCCCGCACTCTCCTCTCAGGAGAGGCACCCTCAGAACACAACTCTCCCACCAGCTCAGGACCTCTCTCTTGCAACTGGTCTCCCAATCTAGGATGTAAACCCTCAGGTTGAACCGGGGTCAGAGGCGAGGACTCCCCCCCTCTGCACCCCCTTCCAGAGTTCTGCACCCTCCCACCTGGAGGGGTACCCCTAGAAGACAAAACGGTAGGGACACTGATTACAGATGTCCTTCCCTCCAGGTCAGGCAGAACCTGAACCTGGCCTCCCAACCCAGGGACTAAACCCTGCGGTTGAACACTTGCCTGGCACACCAGGACTTCCAGGGGCGCACACAGCTTCCCCCTGAGGGTAACACATACTTCATGCGTTGCGTGACAGTCTGCCTGGCGCTGATCTCCCAACCCCTGTCCATCTGACAGTGCGTGAAGACCCCCCACGACAGAAGTGGTGTCCCCAAGGTCACTCCTAGGAGACTCAGCCCTTATGGCTGGCCCCTGACCCACTGGTTCTTCCACTGGGGACTCTCTTCCCCCTCTCACCCCTCCATCTGGACTTCTGCACCCTCCACTTAGGAGCGGCACCGCCAGACACCAGAACCGCTGGAGCTCCATTTACAGACGCTCCAGGTTCTCCTGACACTTTGGAATCCCCCTCAGGAAATCGCCTCCCGGTACAGACTAGGCCCCCCTCCTGCCGTTCCCTTATGGAACCAACCAGGTCCTGGGACTGGGTTTTGCGCACCTTGGGGCACAGCCCACTCCCACTCCCTCTCCTCTGAGACAGGACGTGGGACCCTACACCCCTCCCACTACACTGGGACCTATCTGGGCTACCACAAACCTCCCCTACCTCACTTGGTTGGGGAAAACCTGTCCCACCCCCTTCAGGATCACTCCCAAAAGCTTCTTCAGACCATCTGGAATCCACCAAAAGGTCTGTCTCCAGCACAAGCTCAATGGAATCAGAGAACTCACACTCCGCCGGGCATTGGCATAGCTCTGGAAAACAGAGCTATGCCAGTGATACTAGTGATGTACACCAATCACTGTGGGTAAAATACAAATACAAGTTCAAATCCTCACCGCTGACAATGTTAGAAATGGCGGTCTCTAGTTGGCAGAGGTAGCTACCTTTGACCAAATAGGGACCCTTGCTTCTAGTCAGGGTAAGGGGGAAACACACTCTAGATAACCCCTGCTCACCCCCTTGGTAGCTTGGCACGAGCAGACAGGCTTATCTTCAAGTCAATGTGTAAAGTATTTGTACCCACACTCACAGTAACACAGTGAAACACCACAAATGGACACCACACAGGTTTAGAAAAATAAAGGTATCTTTATCTATCTTGATAAGACCAAAACGACAAAATAAATCCAACATACATGACGGCTCGGGCCGGTGGCGGTGATTTAGCAGCAGTACGATGGTTACGCTGCAGGGTTCAGTATGGTGACAGTGCGCTTCAGGCACGCGGGTACAGCGGACCACACGACAGTCTCAGGCTACAAAAGCACACGCACACAGCGTCGCTGAGACGATGGGGGGAATCTTTGATGTTCCTGAGTTCCCACAACAGGAGGCCAGCTCTTCTCAGGCCCTTGGAGACTTTCTCTTCAGGACACAGCACACAGCAAAGTCCTTTTGCAAGCAGGGGGGACACAGCACACAGCAAAGCCCCTTGTCCTCTCCTTCAGCAGAAACAGCAAACTGCAGGCCAGCCCCAGACACACAGCAAGGGCAGTACTCCTCCCCAGTCTCTTCAGCTGTCCTCTTTGGCAAAGGTTCCTCTTGATCACAAAGTAGTCTGGGAAACTTTTGTGTTCCTGAGTTTCCACAACAGGAGGCCAGCTCTCCTCAGGCCCTTGGAGATCTTCTTCAGTAGGGGACACAGCACACAGCAAAGTCCTTCTCCTTCCCTTGGCAGAATAGCAACTGCAGGTCAACCCCAGAACACACAGCAAGGGCAGTCCTTCTTCTCAGTTCCTCTCGCACTTCTCCTTGGCAAAGGTTCCTCTTGATTCCAGGATGATCTGAAGTACAGGGGTTTCAGCTCAAATATTTATACCCCAAATGTCTTTGTTCTCTATGTGTAAGGGGTCCTGAACCCAGTCCAAACCAGTTCTGGGTGCCCTCTGCCAGTGCACAACTTCTTCCTTTGTCAGTGTGGGCCAGGAAAATATGCTCTCCAACAAATGAATCACAGAGCCCCCCACAGTTGTTAACCAAGCTACCCTTTGCCTCACCATCCAGTGCCTCACACAAGTACCCCACACCACTCTCCTGAGATTGGAAAGACAGTGTCTGACTGTCTCTGTCCCACACTCTTCTGGGCGGTCTCCACACTCACACACCAGGACTTCTACCATGGGGGAACCCCTCTCCCTGCACCTCTCATCTAGAGTCAGTAGAGTGTCCCTCCCACCGCTAGGAATATGATCCCCTGTGTCAGTTCCCCAATCTACTTCAGGGACACTGCACACCACTGGAGCTACCTCATAAACCTGAACCCCGTGGTGTATGTTAACCCCCTCCCTCAAGTCAGGCGCCACATCCCTGGGTGTGTGTACTTCTCCCTCAGCACTAGATAACACCATTTTGCTGCCACCATCTGAGCTGGACTCCACCTCCAACTCAGCAAAGCTCACTTCCTGAGCTACACACATCTCTTTTTGCTGGGGTGAGACACTCATGGCCTCAAGCCTCTCGAGCTCCTTATCGAGCTCTCTCATTCTCAGCTCATATGCCAAGATCAATTTCTTTTCTTCCAAGGCAAAGAATCTCCTGTGCTCCTCTGCCTTCCTTTCGCTCTCAATAAGCAACTTCTTTTCCTCCGCCTGAGCCTTGAGTTTCAAAACTTCCAGCTCATGCTCTCTGACCCTTTGATTTTCCTGCAGCTCCTCTGGGGAAAAGCTCCTACCGGAATGGTTGCTGCCAGCCCTGGAGGCTGGTCTGCCCACAGGCAGATCCTGTGATATGAAACCATCCCCTTGTGCATCCTCATCCACATTTGCATCACCGGTCTCCTCAGCCTCTTTGGCCTCCCACCAGGCCTTAAGGCCTTCTGCAGCTCCTCCTTCTTAGAGCTGCTCCTCATGGGACATCCAAAATTTTTTGCAAAATCGTTTCAGTTGATCTACTTTGTAGGTAAGCAATGCCTCAATATCAAATTCCAATTCTGCAACCTCACTTGCTGGTTTACTCTTCTGAGACATGATGCGTGGATGCTTTAAGGGTCACTCAAAAATAGAACCAAAAAGAAAGCACAGTATGTGGCTGCGTAGTGGTCTGCGCTAAACTAGTGATGTACACCAATCACTGTGGGTCAAGTACAAATACAAGTTCAAATCCTCACCGCTGACCACCAATGTTAGAAATGGGGGTCTCTAGTTGGCAGAGGTAGGTACCTTTGACCAAATAGGGACCCTTACTTCTAGTCAGGGTAAGGGGGAAACACACTCTAGATAACCCCTGCTCACCCACTTGGTAGCTTGGCACGAGCAGACAGGCTTATCTTCAAGGCAATGTGTAAAGTATTTGTACCCACACTCACAGTAACACAGTGAAACACCACAAATGGACACCACACAGGTTTAGAAAAATAAAGGTATCTTTATCTATCTTGACAAGACCAAAACGACAAAATAAATCCATCATACATAGGAAGAGGTTTTCAGTAAAAATGTCTCTTAAACGTGTTGCCAAAAAATAACCTTATAGATTCTGTATTTCTTTCACAGGTGTAATTAACCAAAAATGTCAAAAGCACAGTTCAGCACCGACACACGGTGCTCTTCACGGACTCTCACCACGGGACTGCTGACTCTGTGTCAGCGATTGCAGAAGTATGCCGCCAAATGCTTTTAAATCAGGTAAATAGCTTTAGCACGGGCCCCGGTACTGCCGCTCCTCTCAGGCAAGTACGGGCCGCTGGAATCACTCGAGCGGAGGCTCTCGCTACGAAGGAGGGAGCCGAGAGCAGTCACAGACATGCAACCCGCCCCAGGCGGCGACACACGCATCGCTCTGGACTTCGGTCCGAGCGTTTACCTGGGGGTTGTTTCCTCTCTCCTCCTTTCCTCGCGGCTCGGCGTCCCGCGGGGCAGCTCTGTTGACAACAGCTGTTCCTCGCTGGGGGAATCCCGGTTGCTAGGCGACGCCTCGCAGCGGATAGGATCCCAGCGCAGCTCCTTCTCGGGTGCTTCTCGATCTTGGGCAGATGACTCGGGCCAGCGGCGGTGACGGCTCGCAATACTTCTTGGCAATTCCCGGCTCGGGCCGGCGGCGGTGAAATACTCGCAGCTCTTTGCAGATGACGGCTCGGGCCGGTGGCGGTGATTTAGCAGCAGTACGATGGTTACGCTGCAGGGTTCAGTATGGTCACAGTGCGCTTCAGGCACACGGGTACAGCGGACCACACGACAGTCTCAGGCTACAAAAGCACACGCACACAGTGTCGCTGAGATGATGGGGGGAATCTTTGATGTTCCTGAGTTCCCACAACAGGAGGCCAGCTCTTCTCAGGCCCTTGGAGACTTTCTCTTCAGGACACAGCACACAGCAAAGTCCTTTTGCAAGCAGGGGGGACACAGCACACAGCAAAGCCCCTTGTCCTCTCCTTCAGCAGAAACAGCAAACTGCAGGCCAGCCCCAGACACACAGCAAGGGCAGTACTCCTCCTCAGTCTCTTCAGCTGTCGTCTTTGGCAAAGGTTCCTCTTGATCACAAAGTAGTCTGGGAAACTTTTGTGTTCCTGAGTTTCCACAACAGGAGGCCAGCTCTCCTCAGGCCCGTGGAGATCTTCTTCAAGTAGGGGACACAGCACACAGCAAAGTCCTTCTCCTTCCCTTGGCAGAATAGTAACTGCAGGTCAACCCCAGAACACACAGCAAGGGCAGTCCTTCTTCTCAGTTCCTCTCGCTCTTCTCCTTGGCAAAGGTTCCTCTTGATTCCAGGATGATCTGAAGTACAGGGGTTTCAGCTCAAATATTTATACCCCAAATGACTTTGTTCTCTATGTGTAAGGGGTCCTGAACCCAGTCCAAACCAGTTCTGGGTGCACTCTGTCAGTACACAACTTCTTCCTTTGTCAGTGTGGGCCAGGGTCTTCAGACGCACCGCAGGAGGTGGAGCCAGTCTTTTGTGGAAGGCAGGCACAGCCTTAGTCAGGGACAGGTACTACTCCTCCCACCACTCCAAATGCAGATTGGCCTATTCAGCCCAGGCTGACTCACCCAGACTCCTGGAGCCACCCCAGCCCCTGTCACTCCCAAGCCAGACAGTCAATCCACAACCAGGCAGAGGCACACAGAAAGGTTGAACAAGAAAATAGCCACCTTCTAAAAGGGCTATTTTCAAACACAGAATTTAAAAACCATCCTTACTAACAGATGTGTTATTAAATTCTGAGCTCAGGGATACCAGACTCCAATTTTCTATCTTACTCCTATGGGAAGATATGCTTGTAAAATGTTACACAGCATTCCCCATTCTGTCCTATGGGCAAGATGGCCTTTCAATAGTGAAAAAACGAAATTGGCAGTATTTCCCTATCAGGATATGTTACACACACTAGTACATGTCCTACCTTTCCCATACACTGCACCCTGCCCAGGAGGGTACCTTGGGCCTACCATAGGGGTGTCCTATGTATAAGAAACGGGAAGGGTGATGCCTGGCAAGTGGGTACACTGGCCAGGTCAAAATGGCAGTTAACAAACTGCGCGCAGGCACTGCGGTGGCAGGCCTGAGACAGCTTTTCAGGGCAACTCATGTGGGTGGCACAACCAGTGCTGCAAGCCCACTAGTAGCATTTGATTTACCAGCCCTGGCACACTCAGGGCACTTTACTAGGGACCTACTGGTAAAACAAATATGCCAATCATGGATAACCAATCACAATAACAATTTACACCGAGAGCATATGCACTTTAGCACTGATCAGCAGTGGTAAAGTGCCCAGAGTCCTAAAGCCAACAACCACAGGTCAGGAAAAAGTAGGAGGAAGAAGCAAAAAAAAGTTTGGGGATAACCCTGTAAAAAGGACCATTTCCAACAGTCAAACAATATCAATGCTGTAGCTGCTTGATAGAAGCAAGCAACATCATATGTTCTTTAACAAATTTCTGGTTTTTCCTAGACATTTAATCAATTATAAAACAAAAAGAGTAGCCATAAATGTGTCCCAGGCCAATGGGAATGATAAGGTGGGGTCAATATGGATAGTAAAAAGATTCTGGAACAAATAAACTGAAGGATGAACAGAAATTGATGTCCTTTAGCAAAGAGTCATTAAATTTCTTTCTGCCCAAAGGAGATCAAGCTGGGATTAAATCCAAGTCAATGAGGATTAAAGCGTGGTCCGACATCAGAACAGACCCAATCTCAGTGCCAAGAATATTTTGAGTTCAATTGCTTTCTCAAAAATATATGATCTAAACTACTAAGTGATCCAAGGGCTGGGGACTAGAAGGTATATTCATGTGCAGTCGGCTTACATAGTCTCCAGAAGTCAGTCAAAGCTCTTTGAGAAATAATAGAATGGAAATGTTTGTACATTTTGTGAGAGATACATTTAATTGGTGATTGACAGTCTAAAAAAGGGTCCAAAATCTGATTGCAATCACCACCTTTTAAGAAATAATCGTCTTCATATTGCGTACATTTCTTCGCTAAGTTAGGCTAGGAATTATAGTCGTTCTGTGTGAGACCAAATACATTGAGTACTGTCAAAGGAATTTGGTTAATCAAAAATGTAACAAAAACACATCTACCTTAATCTTCAATTTCATGAGACAAAACAGTTCAATTCAAATTTTTGTTACAACGAATAGCAACACCATTTTTCTTATTAAGCGCAGGGGATGCAAAAACTGTACCAACCCAACTATGTTTGAGTTTCAATGTTTTAAGTTCAGTTACGTGAGTCTCTCGCAGTAAAACCAGACTAGAATTAGAATGACCCAAATGAAAGAGGATCCTCTGCCTCTTTAAAGGATTATTAAAACCTTTAACATTCCATGAAATAACTCTGAATGAGAATAGCAATAAAAAAAATAAGAAACTTACTTGGTCTTTGAGGGTAGAAAGAAATAACATGAAAAAAAGAACAAAAAACACAGATATGGCAAGTTCTATAAAGATGATATCGTAAAACAATGAGGGTGGAAAAAGAAAAAGTCAAAGAGGGAACAAAAAAAGATATAGTAGGGAAATAATAAAGACACACAAGAGACAATACATGTCAAAAATATGGCGACTGAAGAAAACGTACCTTTATAGAATGAAAAGGAGGCGATGGGGTGGTTGCAACACCAAGTGAAGATGGAACAACTAAAGAGCATAGCATGTCACCGCCGAGTGGGACGGGAAACAAACATGTTGAAAACAAGGACTCCATGTAGTTGAAAACCTGAAAGCACAAAAATATGGAGTTAAGACACAAAAGGGCATTTAACTTCTTCAATGGAGAGAAAGACAAAAAACAACAAAATACATATAATGCTACATGTGAAAATTCAACCACAACTGATGCAGAAGACAGAAAATACCATGCACTATGGGAAGGCCCGAATGTGTCTATGACTTTAGTAGCATGACTGTGAAGAAATTTCCTAAGGACCATAGGATCATCATAAGTAGTGGTCTTTTCCATATAAGTGCCTATGAAGATACATGGATGAAACAATCCATGATGAGCCCTTAAAGAATGGAGCTGTGGATGAAGATCCAGGAATTCTTTCAGTGTATTGGCAGTAGCTCTGGCACCGTCTTGAGTGAGGAAGTTCTTCCTGCCTGACCACAACATTTGTTTCTTGGCCGTTGCAGCATTCAAAACCTTGTGGAGATCCATAAATTCCAAAAATAAGATAATAACATCCCTGGGATTGGGTGAGGAGATGCAGGAGGTAGAACATTGACACGTATGTGCCATTTGAATATTCAGTACAGTGGATGGTGGGAGATCAACAAGCTGTGGTAAAAAGAAGGCAAAAATGTAACAGGCTCGTTGCCTTCCATGTCCTCTGGTAGACCATAAATCTGCAAATTATTCCTCCTGTTCCTGCTTTCCAAGTCTTCTGACTGTTTCTTTAATGTAGCCACCTCTTTCTCTTGTGAAGTCAGTTTGTGAACTTCATCCTGAATATCACTAACTTGTTGTTCCACTTCGGAAACTCTTCTTTCAGTGAGAGACCATCTGTCATTCAAGCTCTGTATTTGTTTGTTGGTTTCTTCCACAAAGGGGTGTAATGCACTAATTTCTTCAAGGAGGATTTCTAGAGAAACAGGTGAGGATGGCTTATCAGGCGAGGGATTATCGTTCTTACGTGTCTTATTGGCGGAGGAAACACTAAGATTTTGATGAAGAGGAAGACAATTCAACTTGTCTAGGTATAATGGAAGACATTTTGACATGAAAGACAGATGCAGCAGCCCTTGAGTCAAACAGGACAGCAAACGTGAAGACACAGGCCCAATCAGTGAAGTTTTCATTTTTAGTCTCCACAATCTCCACATAAAATGCTTGTGAAATAAAAGGCTCACTAAATACCGTGGTCAGGCAGAGGAAAACCAAGTAAGATGTCGAATTTGTAAAATTATCGAACAGGAGTTGAGAGAATGTTTAGCACAAGCAAGTAGAGTCTGTCAGCATGTCAGAAAATTATTTCAAAGAATATTAGGCAAACCTTAAATTTCTGAGACAGGCAACTTAGGAAAGACACCCTTAGAGTTCACTAGGTTACAGCAAAGCAGTCATGTGTGGGCAGCATTTAGGCATCGTCATCACCCTGACAGGATTCAATGAAAATAAAATGGCCACTGCGACCGGCATTTACCTCCGAGGGGGTGACAGGAGCAAAAGGTTAACAGCGCAGTTGGAGGAGAAATGGGAGAGTATACGTTCTCCTCCACATCTGGTCGCATTGCTGAGATAAGTTCTGTGACTCCTGGAGCAGAGGGATCAACACCGGAGTAAAACTATATGCAGCGCGGAGCTCCCGGCTAGGTGGCAGT
This sequence comes from Calotriton arnoldi, assembly GCA_963921515.1. NCBI lineage: Eukaryota > Metazoa > Chordata > Amphibia > Caudata > Salamandridae > Calotriton > Calotriton arnoldi. The sequence goes on from CAWUFW010002486.1 coordinate 509,132, forward strand.
CTTCAGTGGCGTCCAAGCCACGCCCCCCTGGAGTGACGTCTTTAACATAAAAAAATGGACCAAGTTGAAGATGAGCTTACTTTCACCAGTAATTGTTATTTTCTCTGCGTCTCAGGGTGTGGAAAAGGAGAGAGTCAGATGTTATGTCACTGTGGTGTGCCTGCCTTCTCCCTTAAAGGCTACCTATGTTTGACGAGACATATGTGGTCCATCTGATGTCATCCCTGTTGGCGCATGCCTAATCCCTTCTTATGAGGTTATTTATTTTTCTTTATTAAAAGGGTTTTATAGCGTGGCCAAGACCTCAAGGGCGTTTGAGCGCTGTACAGAAAAAAACGTGCAATGCATATTAAATAGGTCCGGTGCATTAACATCTTTACAGATATACATACATACATGGCATGTTATTCTTACATGGACAGATGAGTCTAAGGTATAACTGTAGAGAATATATGTCAGAATTATGCATAAAAAATGAAATATCGTCTGAGTATTTACATGTAATATTGATGGCTCTCACAAGGGGCACCAAATAAGAAATGCAGAGTCCGAATCACAATATCAGGATGTGAAAAACTAGATATTATCTGTGTCATAATAAAATAATACAGACATTCTCAAGTTCATATTTGAAACTGTTGAGAGTGTGACATTTCCTGGTGGGGAAGGGCGGGGACCTCCATGCTTACAGGGCTGCTACAGAGAAGGCCTGTTTAATCCTCCTATGTTTCAGAATTCTGGTTACATTCCAGAGCTAGGTCACGGTTGCTTCTAGAAGTGAGAGCTTTCCTAAAAATGTTATCTTTTTGCGAGATATTTTGGGGTTTGCAGATGTGCTTGCAGGTGAACTTGTAGTAACATCTTGCTTCAAACATGGGTCGCTTCAGACCCTCAGCACTGGGTGATGTGGCCTTTATTGCAGGTGCATGACACTTAATGTAGCATTGCTTTTAGAAATTGAAGCCTGGCTTTGGGAAGGCCAATCAAGAGGGCATGGTCATAACCAACATTGTTATGTGTTCTACAAAACCTCAGCATTTATTTGAACAACCCCTCGCCCACTTAGAGTTTGTAAAATGTTGCATAATTAGTTTTGACACAATGTCCTTTCATGCACTGGTAAGTTGGAGCTTAACTCTTTTAAATTGTTCTTGCAAAATCACTAAATGCACCCATTCATATTATTTTTATTCATCTGAGGTACTGTTTTGTGGAATATGTCCACTTTCCTCTGAGTTTTGTGCATAAGGCATACCTTGTGGTTGTCACAATTCCAGTAGAGTTCTATCTAATTGTTTCGTATTGTCTTTTAGGACATCCGCGCCTCTAGTTATAGCAGCTTTTAGGCAGTCTGCTTATACCCCATTGATAGTAATTCTCAAGGCCTGATTCACAAATGTCTGGCAGAGCCCCATCCCTTTTGTGTGGCTCACTAGTGTGCTGCAGGAATAGTCCCAGGTAGGGGGTGGGACTGGAGGAGGCTCCGGGTGAGACCTGAAGGCAGACTGACAGAACAACAGTGCTTGAGGCAAGCAGGATGGACCGTTTTTCACTGACTCAAACCATTTCGGTTGCCTACCAAGGTCACTTTTTATGTTCTTGGGCCCTGGGCACCATGCACTGTGTGACTTATAGCATGGAAGCTTCTGAACCCGCAGTGCTTAGAGCAATCCTTTGACCAGTGCACACAGTTAATCACCAATATAATCACCAATACAGAAGTCAGCCCAACCACTCTGGCAACCTAAATTTCAAGAACGTTTTAATAACTCAAAATAGCCTAATGAAGTCTTTGTGGGTGGAAGCGGCAGCAGCTTGGAGCACTCTAAAACCAGAGGAGGAGGTAAGTGATCTCTCTATTGAATACGTTATAAAGCCATTTGCGAATGAGCGAAGGCGAGATAGTTTCAGCATTGGCACTGGTCCAAAGATTGTAGAAGATTTTGTGCATTTATAAACTTGTGGATTATTAACAACATGCAGTAAATGGATTTACTCTCGAATTTACATGTATATACTGATATGGTGCTATTATATTTGAAACAAATTTGCTGTGACTTGTTGAAGTGTCTTTTCCTGCCCTATGCTAACTAGGCCTCAGTTAGGCCTCAACATCATCTTGTTCAAAATGGATGTCTCCTCCTGCATGTTCACTGTTTATTATTTCTGCAGCACACAGTCATGTGATGTCATGATTGTTTATTTCTATTGACCTTGTTCTTGCTTTTCTTTTTTTTTAAAACATATTTTTATTGAACATTTTGAGTTAAAACAGTTGAGCAGCAATACATCACTTAGCCCGTGCGGGCACATTTTTCCCCCCATTACATCCTCCAAGGCAGTTTAACAATGACAGTGGCATAGTGAATCACCTCAGATTGGTGGGGATAAGCCCTCCACTCCTTCATCTGTCCTCCCGACAGGAGACCTCAGGGCCTGTGGAGGGTTACATATGTTTCCCCTAAATTCGTTCCATTTTCCCCAGGCCCGGTCCCATTTCCGGGGGCAACCTCTGCATTTGTAAACATCTGCTTCGGCAATCATGCACCAATCCATGTCTTGCTTCATTCAGCCAGAGTTAGCGCCTCCGCCACCCTCCATCGTCGAGCAATATTGAGTTTCACAATCATTATTCCCATGGTTGTCCAGAGCTGCACAGCACGATCTAGATCAGTGGGTTCCCACACATTCAACAGGCACACCGTAGGAGAAAGTGATACTGTGCCCCCAATTGCTTCTTTCATACATGAGATTATCGCTCTCCAGAATCGTTGGATGGGTGGACACTCCCAGATAGTGTGAAAGAAGGTGCTAATCCCTCCACATGTTCTTCTACACCCTGCATCTTCAAGCCTTCCCATTTTAACAAGAGCAGTACATGTAATATATGACCTGTGGAGTATTTTTAATTGAACAAGTCGCAGTCTCGATGAAATCGCCACCTCACGAGGTGATGCAAGCGCCTCCCTCCAGCCTTCTTCCTCCAGAGCCCCAACGTCTGCCTGCCACTGTTCCCGGTGACTGAGCAACAGGTCCGGTAGATTAATGATTTTTTTGTATGTCAAGGAGATGGCCTTGCTCAGCATATATTCAGAAATGAGTCTATCCTCCAGAGGAGAGGTCTCCGGCAAGTCCTCCCCTCCTGAAACCACCTCCTTGAGAGCGTGTCTTATTTGGGAGTATATGGGATCATATCCCCACTCGCCCAGAGGTCTTTAACCTTTGATATACCAATGGTATCCCACTCACGAAACCCTCGGCACTGACCCAATTTCCCTAGGTTTTCTGCCCACCAGAGGGGTGTGGCAAGCGTTACCTTATTGCTCCATCCCAGCTGTTTTGTGACTCTGTGCCAGATTACGACCGTCTGCGCCGTCGGCCCCGTAAGCTGCTGTTTCTTTGGGTTGGTGTATAGTGCCTCACTGATCCCCCCAAGTCCCATGAGCCACTCATCCATGTAACATGCCGGGTCCACTTGTCCGCTGTGGGCCCATCTATTGATGACCACCAGCTGTGCCGCCCAATAATATACACGGATATTGGGAAGTGCGATTCCGCCATCGTACCACCCACGAACAAGTTTATGGGTGGCAATTCGGGGCGGCCTCCCAACCCATAACAGGCTACGAACCTCCCCGTCGATTGCTTTCAAATAGGAATCCGGAATCGCGTAAGGTGTATTCTGCAGGGCGTACAGAAATCGGGGCAGTGCCATCATTTTAAATAATGCCGCCCTTCCCAGCAGGGAGAGTGGCAGGGCTCGCCAGTGTTGCACATCTCCTTTCAGTCGGATGAGCGGGGCAAGAAGATTCCACTCGTAAAAGGCGTCCTCACTGGAAGTGACATATATACCCAAGTAGGTAAACCATTCTGTCTCAATTTTTGCTCCACAGCCCACCGGCAGGACTGGAGCTGCACCCCTTAGGGGGAACACCACTGACTTGGACCAATTGATGGTGTAACCAGAGTACTGCCCAAAAATAGAACAGATCTGAAGGATCCTGGCGATGGAAGCACATCGTCTGCGTAGAGCGAGATTCTATACTACCACCCTGCTGTCCATCTAAGTCCCCGGATAATTGGGTCTCCCCGTATCCAGCTCGCCAAAGGCTCCAGTATCAATGCAAACAGGAGCGGGGACAGCGGGCAGGCCTGCCTTGTTCCCCTATCTAAGCGAAACATATGGGATGTATGTCCATTAAATACCACTTGGGCCAGCGGAGCAGCATATAGCAGTTGAAGCCATGTCAGAAATTTGTCACCCTAACCCATGTGTTTTAGAACTGCAAACATATATGGCCACTCAACGGTGTCGAAAGCCATGCGGGCGTCCAATGATAGAATTGCAGCGTCCTTCTGTATGCTAGCCCTTCGACCCAAAACTGCATTCAACCGCCTCAGGTTTAGGGCTGTGTTTCGACCCGGCATAAAGCCAGACTGGTCCGGATGTACAAGCTTGGTCACTACTGGGATCAGTCGGCGGGCCAGCACCTTGGCTAAAATCTTAACCTCCACATTAAGAAGGGAAATAGGCCTATATGAAGAGCACTCCTCTGCTGGCTTACCGGTCTTATGGATAACCACCACAGACGCCAGTCGCTGATCCTTGGGCAGCTCCCCCACCCGCTTGCTTTCATCATACATGCTGAGGAGGTGGGGTGCCACCTTTGTGGCAGCCAGCTTGAGGAGCTCGATAGGGATACCATTAGGCCCCATGGCCTTACCTGATTGTATACTCTGTATGGCGACCACTACTTCCTCTGCCGTGAGATCTTCCCCAAGCTGTTTCCTATCCTCCTCCGGGAGTACTGGGATCTGGACATCTTGCAACAAGTCCAGAGACTCTTCGATCGTACTGGATGCTTCTGGGGAGTAGAGACTTGCGTAATAGTCTGCAAAAGGCCTCTGCAATGTCCTGTGGGTCCTGCAGCCACTCCCCCCTCTGAATCCCTTATGGTCATGACCCATCTCCCTGCCTTGTCTCTCTTGTTGAGCCAGGCAAGTAGCTTGCCCGCCTTATCTCCGAGTTCATAAACTTTATGTTGTGTCGCTCTGAGTTTACTATTTGCTGTTTCCGCCACCAGGTTTTTATATTTTTGGCGCTTCATTGCAAGCAAATGCTGGGTGTCTTCATCTAGCAAGGAGGCTGGGGATTGCTCCAGGGCCAATATCTCCCACTCTATTGCCTCTAACTTAGCCTTTTTCTCTTTCCCGTATCCAGCCGCGAGGGAGAGTGCTTGCCCCTTTACGACCACCTTATATGCTTCCCAGATAGTCTGATGGGACTGAACAGATTCGACATTTTCTTTAAAATAGTAGTCGGTGGTTTTTACAATGTCCTCCCTAATGTGTGGGATAGTTAGGTACCAGGGGCTTTTGGAAATGGATCGCCTCATGAATTTCTTGCTTAGGCTGTATCTGGCCCACAGTGGAACGTGGTCTGAGATTCCTCTAGCTAGGTGGCTAACTTCGGAGAAATGCGGTTTGTCTCCCGCCGCCGTAAGTATGTGATCAATCCAGGATAAACTGTTGTGTGCCCTGGAGTGGAATGTGAATTGTTGCGTGTCAGGGTGAGATTCGCGCCACACATCTATTAAGCCCAGGACCGTCAGGAATTCAGCAATGGTACTGCATGTACGCGTGGTGGTCCTAGGCGGGAGCCTGTCTAGCTGATCATTGAGGGTCATGTTTAAGTCTCCCCCTACTACCAACGCCCCTTCGGGAAATTCAAGAATCATTTTACTCATATCAGGAAGGGCAATGTTATGTAGAGCGGGGGGTATATATGCCGACAGGACATTCACTCTCCTCCCCTCCCAATACCCTGTCAAATCTGCCCTGTGGATCAGTGTATGTGTCCGTCACCGTGAAGGGAAATTGTTTGCGTAGCAGTATCCCAACCCCTCTGGAGCCCGACGTGAACCCAGAGTGTACTATGAGCTTATATCCCCACCTATTAAGCGCCTCGTAAGTGTTCCCGATCAAGTGAGTCTCCTGGAGTAGTACCACCTCTGGGGCCTGCCGTTTAATATATTGGAGCACTATCGCTCTCTTGAGTTTGTCTCCAAGACCATTAACATTCCAGGACAGTAGTTGGAAAGATGCTGCCGCCCCTACCTCCCTCTTATATGCGCCCACCCGCACGCAATGTCTCCCCTCATAGGTGCTGTCATTACCAGGATGGGACCGTTTGATCTTACATGTTGCCCGGGCTTGCTCTACTCGTACCTTGGGTGTCCCTGGCGTTTCTAAGGTTTGTTGCCATGTATCCGGTCTTGGAGGTGACAATAGTGATGTGTTTCGTTGCTGCGCATAAACAATATAACAATTCTACATCCCCCCGACAACTACCCCCTCCCCCACCCTGCCTCCCTGCATGACGGTGTCCATAGGCCCGCCTCCCCAACTGTGCAGAGTGCCCGTCGCCCTCCCATCCCTGTGTTGGAGAAGTTGTGGGCCAACCCTCCCTTCTCCCACTCCCTCCATTTCCGATCAAACAGTTTGCTACAGGAGACGCATATGTACAGTTATGTTATACTCAGCCACTCCTCGTGTCGACGACCGCTGGCCGTTGTTTACGCCTTTCCTCCAATCGTACGGCCCTGATAATTCGTTCAAGGCCGCTGGTCCCTTAGAGCCCTCTGAAATCACTTCTCAGTTCAAGTTGCACTGCACCTATTGAGCTGTCCAATTCTCCCATTTCTCATGGAATGCCCCTCCAGTCACTAATGTGAGTCCTGCCAGGCAAGTCACGATCCACCCATAGCATGCTGGTCTCTGTCTCCTTGGATGGGATCTTGTCGTTTCTGTGCTTTCCCTGCTCGTCGCGCCTGCCGGTCCGGGTTTCCTCGATCGCCAACTCTCCGCCATCCTTCCAGTCAGTCCCAAACGTCACCTGGCTCGGTGAAAAAACAGCTTTTGCCTTCCGCCTCTACTCTCAGTTTCGCTGGAAACAGCATGGCATATTTAATTTCCCTCTCTCTAATGGTTTTTTTGACCTCCAGGAAGGAGCGCATTTGTTTCTGTACCTTTGCGGTGAAGTCTGGAAAAAATTATATCGTACTGTTTTCATACTTGAGAGGTGGAGCATCACGCGCGGTTTGGAGAATAATGTCCCGGTCCTTAAAGTTGAACACCCATGCCAAGATGGGTTGGGGGGTGCACCCGGCTTAGGCCTGCCCCCCGGCACGCGGTGTGCTCGCTCCATGGAGAAATAGTTGGAGAGGTTCTTGGCCTGCCGGTGCTTCCTTACCAGGTCCTCCACAAAGAGATCTGCTACTGGTCCCTCGGCCCTCTCTGGCACTCCTAGGATGCAGACGTTGTTGCGCCATGACCTGCCCTCATAGACATCTAGCTGCGCTGTTAAATTTTCAGTGCGAGTTTGTAGGTCAGAGACTTGCTTCTTGAGAGTTGTCGTTTCTGCGACCAGGTCCCGAGTATCACCCTACACCTCTTTGACCCTGGAGACCATTTTTCTGAGGTCATCCGGAGCAGGGATATGTCTGAGGAGACAGCGTCTAGTCGTCCCTCCAAGGAGGTGCGCACGCTAGTAATTGCCGCCATTACATCGTGTAGTGTGGAGGATTCCTGTTCTGTCTGCTTTTGTTGTGCCTCCTGTTCTGAGCCAGGGCACGACGTTCCTCCCTCCTGTGCTTTCAGACGAGAACTTATCTATCTTGGGTTGATGCGACCCACGTCCTCCTTTGTTGGTCACCATTACCTCGCTCAGGGCCGCAGACTTGTTGCGTTGGGGTACTCACTGACGCCTACTGGGGTAACTCCCACGTGGCCCGTCGGTTTTCGCCCTTCGGAGGACTGCGTCACTCCGGGAGCGTTCACTAGTGACACTACGTTGTGCCAATGGGTTCGTGCAGCGCGGCTGTCACAACAGTTTTGTGCCTCTGTATTTCCGGGAGCTATTCTCGCCCTGTGTTGTATCCCGTGCCCTCCACGGCCACTCAATGTCCGATTTTATATATGTCGCCAAGGCACACCCTCCAACTTCACACTCGGTGGGCCTTCACGCACCCGCAGTCCAGTCGCGGTGCCTCCCAGTGTCAGGCCGTACCACGAGCGTCACCGGGGGTCAGTAGAGCCTCCTCACCCAACAATAGTTCCAGCAGGAGGTCCCAGACTGCTCATCCTTGGCCGTACCGGTGTCTCACCATGCCACAGCCCCGGCCCACAGCCGGTCACATCGACCCTTCCGGGGGAATTGCTCTTGTCTGCTGGTATTTCCCAGGCGTGCCCCTCTTTGGGTTACACTCCTCCGCTGCACGATCAAGGTCTCCTCTACGTTGCTTAACGCCTCAGCTGGAGGAAGGCCTCTTTTCACTGGAGGTATAGCGGGCGTGCCCGCGCCGCATAGCCAAGTCCGCAGCCTTGTGGTCAGGCCCGTGCCTACGTGCCTCCACGGCTTTTGCACTCTGATGGGTTGCGACCTCGCGGGCGTCCAGCCACGCCAAAGGCCGTTTTAGTTACCGATGCCGAGTTCCCAGGCACCTCACTTGGTCGCCGTCTGATGCACGTCCCGTGCAGCCGGATCAGGTACAGGATATTAGCGGAGATATGAGGTTCGGGCCAGAGCCGTGCTAGTATGCGGCCATCTAGTCCGACAATAGGCCACGCCCCCGTTCTTGCTTTTCTTAAACATTTCCAACATGGCCATAGTAATGTTGCAGTTACTCAAGGCCCTTCTGCTAGCTCATTGTACTGCATTCTTTCACAATAGTTTGCTGTTTTTTTGCAACCAGTTTGTCTTGCCATCTCCTGATGATATAACATAGCAGAATCCATATTCATGCAGTGGTATAGTGCTTAGATGGGAATGCACTATGACATTTAACAGAACCGGGCTTTGATTTGCTAAAAATGCAATTCTTTAAAAAAAAAATTTTATGTATTAAATCTTTTCGGCATTTTATCAGCTACAAACATTCAACATAGCTACACCGATGCTACATCTTACATTGCATGTTAGGTTATTCACATTTACATCAACGGTCATTGTTCAATTCTGAGGCATATTATTTAGATATCTAGGTACCACCATCTATCTCATTTGCATCTCTTTCTCTTAAGTATTCTGTCAGTGTACTCACGATGTCTTTGGGTTTTGTTCGATTTTGGGAGTTCTTCTGCATATAGGACCAGAGTTTCTTTACAGTATACCAAGTCCTTAACCCATTGTTCCAGTTTAGGGGTTGACCTGCTTCCCCAGTTCATTGCTACTCGCCTCTTGGCCATTAATAGAGCTATTGCTGTAAATTTATGTATGCTTCCTTTCAAGTTTGGAAGTAGTCCTAGCAAGCAGGTATACTGTATCGTGTTCTCTATAATTTTATTTACACTGCTTACCACTTCCGACCAGAAATGTTTTATCTGATCGCATTCCCATGCTAAATGCATAAAGTCCGCATCCTCTTTCCCACATCTTCGGCATACATCACTGTCTTTGATACCATATCTATATAATCTTGCAGGTGTGTAGGACATTTGCTGTATGTGTTTGAAATGTATGATACGGATATTGCAATTGGATGTTAGCATCTCTGTTTGATTACAACAGCTCGTCCACTCATCCTGTGTAAGCTGAGGATGCAGCTGTGCATTTCAGCGTTCTAGGGCTTGATTGGAAGTGCTCTTTTTGCCTTCTAGTACTATCATGTACAGTTTGGTAACTAATTTACATCTTGTGGTAGCTGTCAGCAGCGCCTGTAATGTATTTAGTATAGGGGGTCCCTCTGGGAACATCGGGTACAGTTCCCTCATAGCCGTTCTTAGCCTTTGATATATAAATGTAAATAATGGTGTTTTGTTTTGTATGTATTGTAGGTCTTGAGGAGTGAGAAAGCTTCCTTCGGAGAACATATCATTCATCCTCTCTATGCCCGCCTGTTTCAGTATATTAAGCGCTCCCCGCTTGTACGTTACTGATAGAGCCTGGAGGTACTCAATAGGGAGCAACGGGGCATATAGCGGCAGTTTTTCTTCTCTTGTCCACAATGTTTGCCATGCGTTTGTAGTGCATTGTATTGTATTAATTTCTGTGCATGCTATTCCCCTTTTGTGATGTAACAGCACATTCCAAGCAGTATAGGGTGTGCATTTCCCTCCTCCACCGCTAAATGTGGCGTGTACACATGTGGGTTGTACAAATAATGCGCAAAATGCGCTTGAGCGCATAGACAGTATAGGTATAGGTCTGGTACGCCGAATCCTCCGCTTTTGTAAGACATAGTTAGAGTTTCCCACTTAACTCGTGGCTGTTTACCTGCCCAGATTAGCCTTAGTAATTGTGAGCGTATATTTGCGAAGAGTGAGCCCGGCAGGACAATGGGAATATTTATGAACAAGTAAAGGAAACACAGAAGTATTATAATTTTTATTAGTGCTATCCTGTCTGCTAACGATAGCGGCATTTTTATCCATCTTTCCACTCTGTTTTCTAATTTAGTTAATGCCTTGCAATAGTTTTCTCTTATAACTAGGTCTGGGTTTCTGTGTACCCACACTCCTAAATATTTCACAGGCTGTGTGGACCACTCTATGGGGTATTCAAGCACGTGTGGTGTCATGCATTCTGTGAGAGGTATGATTGTCGATTTTCCCCAATTGATGCTGAGCCCTGAGAACTGTTCGAAGTGGACGTATTCACGGAGGACTGGCTCCAGGTATGTTTCGGGTTCCCGTACTTAGAGTACCATGTCATCCGCATATAGAGATATATTAAGCGGCCTCTGTCTAAATCAAAGCGCTGATTCCCCATGTCGCTGCCTTATAATACATGCCAATGGTTCTAACATTAGGGAGAACAGCAGCGGGTAGAGGGGGCAACCCTGCCCAGTACCTCTGTGTATCGCTATTGGTTCTGATGTGTGCCCCTCTTCTCGCACTCTCGCCTGTGGGGACGTGTATAGGAGTCATATCTATTTTTGGAAGTGCCTAGGGAGCCCCATTCTTTGAAGCATTCAGAACATATAGTTCGACTCTATGGAGTCAAAACCTTTAGCGGTGTCCAGCATAACTGCCACCGCTTTAAGTTCTGGATTGAGCTTGTGATAAAATGCAAAGAGTGTGCGCAGGTTATGGGTGGTGTATCTGGTTGGTATGAATCCTGATTGATCTGGGAGTACCATCATTGCCAGAAGGGGTTGTAATCTGGTGGCAAAAATTCAGGCCAGTATTTTGGCATCTATATTAATAAGGGATAAAGGCCTATAGGAGTCACATCTCATTGGAGGCTTATCAGGTTTGAGCAAAGTTATTACTAAGGCTTTGCACAGTGTTTTTTTTTTGCCCTCATTCGTGCAATAAGCATCTTGGAAGAAAACAGGGGTTCCCGCTTTCTCACTGTACTGAGCGGAGGATTATAGAGCAAGTCCCCAATCTTCCTGTCCTATAAGGTCCAAAAGATAGAAGTTCTAGAAACTCCAGCCCTTTTCCCTGATTCATTGGATTATTGCAGTATTGCTGAATCATTGGACTTCCATACCATTTTACCCATTTTACCCAGTCCCATGTGTCCCGAAACTAAAATTATGTTCCCATATATCCCAAAATGTATACCTTTTATTTTGCTTCCTGCTCTGGCCCAATTTCCATATTCTTTGGACCGAGGCCAACCACTCACTTCTCATAGGAGGGTTTTGGGATACCCATTTAATACATATTTCTCTCCTAGCTAATAAAATTAACACAATAGGCACTTTTTTATGTTTATTTCTTAAATTAACCCTCAGTACCTCCTCATTCACAACCCCAAATAAAACTAAACTTGTGCTTACCTCCAGGTTGGTACCCAACACTGTCAAAAGGACCTTGCTTACATCTTGCCAAAATACCTGGAGTAGAGGGCACTGTCGGAACATGTGTATGTCATCAGCTTCTGTCTCCCCATACTTAGGACAGCATTTCACCGCTTGTTTGCTGATTTTTGACAATTTTTTCAGTGTCCAATACGCCCTGTGTATTGTAAATAAATGATTTTTCCTGAGTGGAGCTGCACTGATAACAAACCACAAGGTAGATATTGATACTTGCCAGAGATTTTGTACCGCCAGCGACGGCAGGTCTTTTCCCCAAATCTCTATAGGTAGTGTAAACTCTTTGTCCCCGGCAAGTATAAGCATCCAATACCAGCATGATATCTCCTTTTCTGTGTTGAGCAGCTTAGAATTTTTGCTTCAAGGTCATCATTCCCTTCAACATCCTTCTCCAGTGCTTTCGCCAGCTAGCCAGTTGATAGTATTTAAATCTGGAGATGCTACCATTCATTATTTGCGACATATGTTCCCAATGTACTAGAGTCTCCCTTCCAGCAATTGGCCCCATCTCATTATTCCCCCTTCTGCTAACGGGCTTGAAAGTTTGGCCTTCAGACACTCAGGGGTTCCTGGGGATGCCTATATTAGGGCATAGCCAGTATATTAAGGGATTTTTGGGGCTTTTCTGATCTGAAACCAAAGTTTACACACTGCAAAGAGAATCTTCAATTTCACCTTTTTAAAATATTTCGGGTGACCAAACTTGTAAAGGAAAAAATCACCCTCCAACCGTGCCATAGCTTGAAGATACAGAGCATATACTTGATGTTCTCGAAGCAAAGGTCTCATATTTTCAAATTGAAATGCCCTACAATATTGGAAAAAGTCCAGACTTGCAATACTTCCCTGCTCTTTCTGTCTTCAAAGCTTTTTCCAGGCAGTTTTTATTGCTTTGGAGGCCCAAATAAAACTGTTCGAATCACCTTGTAATGTTTTAAACCAAACTTGTTTAAATTCTAAAGGTATTGAATTAAACAAAAAAGTAAATTTTGGTAATATAGTCATTTTTAAAATGTTAGTTCTTCCCAGAAATGATAATGGAAGCCCTGCCCAGGCTTTTAATAGTTTCCTGGATTCCATTGCAGCTTTCTCAAAATTCAAACGTGCTACATCTTCAAGATCTTTTGTTACCATGATGCCCAAATATCTTATCTTCTCTCTTACTAGGGAATTGTTGCTTTGGGAATTCCATTTAATAATTTCTGTTTTCTGCCAGTTTACTTGATAACCAGAAACTTCCCAAAATATTTCTAGGATATTCAATATTATTGGAAATGACAGTGACAGGTTCTTTGTAAATAACATCAGGTCATCTGCATATAAGGCAACTTTCTTCTCCCAGCCCCGAAACCCAAAAGAGGGGATTTGTTCGCTAGCCCTGGTTTTACTCGCTCGTGGTTCGTGTATAAGTCGAAAAGGAGGGGGAGAGTGGGCAGCCCTGCCGTGTACCCCTTGATATAACTATTTTCCGTGTGAGATTACCATTAACCAATATCCTTGCCGAGGGGTTTTTATAAATCAATTTTAGTGCCCCTTAAACACCTCCCTTAAGTCATACTGCTCCACGACTCTATGCAGAAAAGGCCAGCTCACTCTATCAAAGGCCTTTGCTGCGTCAAAGTTGATTATCAACAAAGGGGACCCTCCTTGTGTTGCCATATGTATTGCCCCAAACAGCTCATGTGTTAGCTCATACATCTGCCGGTTAGAATAGTGGAACATCTACCGGCTCACCTATCGGACCATTCAGCAGTTCGCTTGAAACTGATGATAGATGCGATAGGCACATCTCCGAGGTGGACTCTGGATAGAACTTTACTTCCAGACCAACAGGTAGTGAAAAATTTGAAAGAGACAATGAAGGAATATTTTTGTCTAAATGATACCAACACATCTATCCATTGAATGCATATAAGGCAGTTATTAGGTGGAGGCTGTCTGCATTTTCAATCAGTATATCAATTAATTTAAATGAACTGGAAGTCAGTTCCTTCTCCCAAATACTTAAAAGATCTTCATCAAGATCATCGTAGGTAGGGATTATTTGGGATCTTAATCCCCTGGGCACTCTATTGAGCTTAATATATTGCCTGAGTGTGGCCCCATCCCACCATTTAGACATCTCGTTACATTTCAGTTTCTCTAGTTTAATAAACTTCTCACGTAATCCTTCCTTCCTTTGTGGGTTACCACTTTTCACGGCTTCCAAAACTGTACTGCCTTTGCACAAATTATCAAACAGTTCCTCAGCATGTTTCTCACGATCAAGATTCCCACTCATTTTAAACTCACAGTAAAGTGCCAATGCCGCTGCCTAACTCTAATGTAAAAACTACTGTTGTGGGTGTATGAGTTTACTGGCGCTCTGCATGGAATACACTACTTGATATTTATTCACTTAATTTGTGCGGTGCTCTTGAAGGGGAGATACACCCCACTCCTCCCAATTATCAACCCCAAAGGATTGAATCAACAAATGAAACCAATACAAGGCACACGCAGAACACAATTTCAACTGAAGTTCATAGTTATCTAATAATGATGATGCTGTGATTCTTATTCTTCTCTTATTTCTTTATTTCTTTTTTTTTTTTCTTTATAGCCTTGCGCCAACGCGTTTCGTCGTAGCGGGAATGTATCCCTCACGACTTCCTCAGGGCTACAAAATACCAAAAACAACTGCATTGTAATATATACATCCGGACTCATAGTCCATCCTCATCACTCTAAACACCCAGTGCAAAGACAACAATGGATATTCATAGAAATCCAATTGTGACCTCCTACACCACCACCTATCGTTAGTTCCAACAAATAATCCATAAAATTAGAAACCTTTCCGTTAAAACAAAACACCACATTAATTTTTCTCCAAGCTCATGATATCAGTGCATTTCTTTATCGTATCCCTTGACATATTATACATAATAAATACTTCTTATTCTTTGCCCACCAATATATATTACAGAAAATCATCACTTCAGTTTCTCTGTTTTACATCATTCTGATGGCTTGATAATATGCCTTTCAAAATATCATAATTTTTAGTGGTTGCATCGGGTAAATTCAAAGCAGCTATCTCGCTCTCTACTAATGCAATCTCAGCCTGGAGTTTCTGAACCTTTCTGTCTGCATTTTCAATCAGTATATCAATTAATTTAAATGAACTGGAAGTCAGTTCCTTCTCCCAAATACTTAATTACTTATTACAATGCAGTTGTTTTTGGTATTTTGTAGCCCTGAGGAAGTCGTGAGGGATACATTCCCGCTAGGACCGAAACGCGTTGGCGCAAGGCTATAAAGAAAAAAAGAATAAAGAAATAAGAGAAGAATAAGAATCACAGCATCATCATTATTAGATAACTATGAACTTCAGTTGAAATTGTGTTCTGCGTGTGCCTTGTATTGGTTTCATTTGTTGATTCAATCCTTTGGGGTTGATAATTGGGAGGAGTGGGGTGTATCTCCCCTTCAAGAGCACCGCACAAATTAAGTGAATAAATATCAAGTAGTGTATTCCATGCAGAGCGCCAGTAAACTCATACACCCACAACAGTAGTTTTTACATTAGAATAGGCAGCAGCATTGGCACTTTACTGTGAGTTTAAAATGAGTGAGAATCTTGATCGTGAGAAACATGCTGAGGAACTGTTTGATAATTTTTGCAAAGGCAGTACAGTTTTGGAAGCCGTGAAAAGTGGTAACCCACAAAGGAAGGAAGGATTAAGTGAGAAGTTTATTAAACTAGAGAAACTGAAATGTAACGAGATGTCTAAATGGAGGGATGGGGCCACACTCAGGCAATATATTAAGCTCAATAGAGTGCCCAGGGGATTTAGATCCCAAATAATCCCTACCTACGATGATCTTGATGAAGATCTTTTAAGTATTTGGGAGAAGGAACTGACTTCCAGTTCATTTAAATTAATTGATATACTGATTGAAAATGCAGACAGAAAGGTTCAGAAACTCCAGGCTGAGATTGCATTAGTAGAGAGCGAGATAGCTGCTTTGAATTTACCGATGCAACCACTAAAAATTATGATATTTTGAAAGGCATATTATCAAGCCATCAGAATGATGTAAAACAGAGAAACTGAAGTGATGATTTTCTGTAATATATATTGGTGGGCAAAAGAATAAGAAGTATTTATTATGTATAATATGTCAAGGGATACGATAAAGAAATGCACTGATATCATGAGCTTGGAGAAAAATTAATGTGGTGTTTTGTTTTAACGGAAAGGTTTCTAATTTTATGGAAGGTTTGATGGAACTAACGATTGGTGGTGGTGTAGGAGGTCACAATTGAATTTCTATGAATATTCATTGTTGTCTTTGCACTGGGTGTTTAGAGTGATGAGGATGGACTATGAGTCCGGATGTATATATTACAATGCAGTTGTTTTTGGTATTTTGTAGCCCTGAGGAAGTCGTGAGGGATACATTCCCGCTACGACGAAATGCGTTGGCGCAAGGCTATAAAGAAAAAAAAAGAAATAAAGAAATAAGAGAAGAATAAGAATCACAGCATCATCATTATTAGATAACTATGAACTTCAGTTGAAATTGTGTTCTGCGTGTGCCTTGTATTGGTTTCATTTGTTGATCAATACTTTGGGGTTGATAATTGGGAGGAGTGGGGTGTATCTCCCCTTCAAGAGCACCGCACAAATTAAGTGAATAAATATCAAGTAGTGTATTCAATGCAGAGCGCCAGTAAACTCATACACCCACAACAGTAGTTATTAGGTGGAGGCTGATTAGCAACACATCTTTCAAGAACAAAACTATTAGGAGTAAAATAAAGTTCCTAGAAAATAGATTACAACAGTTGGATAGATTGGGAGATCAAATCAACGGGATACAGGGTACGAGCGAGATTGAGGCTGAAATAAAAGAGAAAAAAGATGAGTTGACTGAGATCCTGGGGAGAATAGTCAGGAAGAAATGGGAAGTGAGTGAATTCTCGCACTATGAGTATGGAGAGGGTTGTGGTAAACTACTGGCTTGGAAATTAAAAACGGAAAAAGGATAGAATGAGATTCCAATAATCCGGGTGGCGGGACAGAGAACTCTCAGCTCAGATGATAGCGAGATCGAGAGTGCTTTCATGGATTTCTTCCAGGACCTGTACACAGAGGGTATAGTTGTAACAAAAGAACAAATTGACTCATATTTTGAGGGTATGGTTACCCCTTAGCTGTCAAACAAAAGGAGGTGCTAAATTTGGAAATTACAACTGAGGAGGTATTGGGAGTGATAGATAAATTAAAAAAAGGGAAAGCAGCCGGCCCGGATGCTTTACCAAGTGAAATTTATATGTCACTAAAAGAAGAGGTTGTCCCGTTTTTGACAAATCTTTTTAATTCGAACTTTTTAAAAGGGTTAGATCTACCGAAGTCATGGGAGGAGGCAACTATCTGCCTTTTGCAGAAAACGGGGAAAGACCCCAGGTGTTGCTAGTCTTACTGACCCATATCACTGCTAAATAGTGATGATAGGTTCTTCACACAGATCCTAGCTGGGAGATTGGGGAGGTTGGTGCATAAGCTGGTACATCCAGATCAGAAAGGATTTATAAAAGGAAGGCTTTGCGCAGAATTGCCGGAAGAGTTCCCTTTCCAAATGCTTCCTTGTACATTTCTAACATATGTGGGATTAGTGGGTCCGCAAAGGCTTTATAAAACTCGCCGCTGAGTCCGTCAGGACCTGGCGATTCAGTTTGATAATGTGTGTATTGTCTCTTTCAGCTCCGCTTCTTCGATGGGTTGGCTTAAGTACTCCCTCTGTCCATCAGACATCCATGGGAGTGCTATATCGGATAAATAGTCGTCTAGCTCTTCTGGTTTTACTTGCCTGCAAGAGGCATAGAGGCTTTTATAGAATCGCTTAAATTGTGTCAGGATTCCCCCTGGGTCATAATAATTCCCTTCATCATCTGTAATCTTTGTAATGTGATGATGATTTTTATTCACTGTTATTTTGGTTACTAGGTTATGTCCTGGTCTTCCTCCCTCTCCATATGCCCTTGCTATGTGTCTTTTTGTCAGGAAATGGACTTCCGTTTGGGCTAGAGCATTGTATTCCATTATTTGCTCTCTTAGATCTGCTAATGTGGCCTGGCTCGGTTTTGCGTCATATTCCTGCTCTAGGTATTGCAGGGTCTGTTCTGCCCATTGCAATTGTGTTGGATGTCTTTTAGTATTCATGTGCTTGTGCTGATACATACTCCCCTTATGGTGACTTTAAATGCTTCCCAGAACGTAGAGACTTCGCTGACTTAGCATTTGTTTAATACAAAGTAATCTATGATGGCTTCCCTAATTGTAGCCTCATAGACCAGATCAAGTAGTGCATCTGCCCTGAATCTCCATGTGTATTGCCGAGGGGCGCATTCTGGGATCTGCAGGTCCATCCTGACTGGATTATGATCTGACAGCGTCCTTGCCAGGGGCCCAATCCCTGTCACCCTGGTGTTTGCACCTACAGTCACCAGCCAGTAATCTAGCCTGGACCAGGATCCATAAGCCAATGATGCATGTGTTCCTGCTAAGCAATCTGGGTGGCGGACCCTCCAGGCGTCCACTAAACCCATCTCGTCTATCCAATCCCTAGTAATTCTTGCAGCTCTAGTGTTTTGCCCCCCATGATGGCTTGATTTATCTTAGTTTGGGTCCAGATGTGTGTTTAAATCCCCCCCATATTATTTCTGATTGTGGAAGTGGGCATAGGGCATTAAGTATGTCTGTGTACAAATCTGGATCGTCCAAATTTGGCCCGTACACATTGACCAACATTATTAGTTTACCGTGAATGCAGCCCTGTAGTATGGCATACCATCCTAGTCCGTCCGTGGCAGAGTGTGTAACCATGAACGGTGTTCCCTTTCTAAGCTTACAGAAGGACCATGGCTCAAAATTGGGTCCTAGTTTAAAGTATATACGTCTTTCTGTTTCGTGCCTCTGTGGAAAATCTTTGCGTGGTTGTGTACTCTATGTGTTGAAGATATTTTCTGAGTCCTCTCCGTCCTGAGTGCGTTGAATGCGTTTCCATCTCGTGATGGATCTCAAAAACTCCTGCGCAGCTTTCGGGGTTGGGCATATTTTTTGCTTCCCTCCGTATTCAATGCATAGCCAGGCTGGATACAGCACGCATATGGTATTTCTTCTTTCTGCAGTTGCCGTTTAATAGTCTGATACTCCCTTCTTGTGGGTCTTGTACTGTTGCTGGGTAAAAAACTTCCTGGTATCCTTGATGATTGAGTTCCTGCTTCTCTCTCGCCAGGTGCAGTATTGTATCCTGAGCCCGATAATTGAGCATTTTAGATATTATGGGCCCCGGCGTTGATCCGGGCGGGGGTTTTGCCATCAGCGATCTATGTGCACGCTTAACCACCATTATAGGAGAGAGTTCTTCCTGACCAAATAGCTCCTTAATCATCTGTTCCATGAAAAGTTCCATCTTTCCAGTATTCGTTGATTCTGGAACCCCTATTATGCGTAGGTTATTGCGCCGTGAGCGCGCTTCTAAATCTTCACTTTTCACTTGGACTATGGTCAGAAGCTTTTCCATTTTTGAGCATTTACTGGTTGTTGCTTGTGTCTTCTCTTCTGCTGTCGAGATTCTTTGCTCTGCCTCTGTGATTCTGGATGCCTGCTTGTCAAGTCTAGTAGTTATATTGTCATTGCACTGGTTTTAAGAGTCTATTTTGCTATCGATAGACAGGAGGCTCTGTTGCATGGCCTTTAGGGTCAGTTCTAGTGCAATGGCCCCATGTGCATCTGGTGCGTGATCTGAGTCTCTCTGTTCTTCATGTGCTGGTTTGGCGGTTTTTTGGGCCTCAAAGGTGAGACGTGGCTGATTTTTTCCGGCTTTCCCCATGTTTATAGCGCCTTCTTACTGCTGATCTCTAGCGCTGATTGTGCGTCAGACCCGCTATGCCCACAGTTTCACTCTGCTCTGGTGTTGCTCCTTTCTTAGGCAGTTACTTTAGTGGAGGCCTTTCTTCCTGGCTTTTATTCAGGACGTTATAAGCTTGTAGGCCTTTATTAAGTCTGCTGTTTATTGACCAGCATCCGTTTATTCTCAATGCTGTTTTTGGTTTAATTGGACTGTTTTTCTGTTCTGGTCGCACTGGCTATCCATTGCTCTTGTGGCCTACTACGATTGCGGCTTGTTATTCTACCCGCCTACTGCAGCGATGGAGTGCTCGCGGACATTGGGACACTCGGCTGCTTCAGCCGAGGCCGCATTAACTTTCCACAAGCCTGATTGCTACGCTTACGGATTGCTTTCTGCCTTGATAAGCTATACGCATATAGCTAACTCGCCGGTTGCATCTTATGCCTCGGCGGGACGCCTCCGCTAACCGTTTTACTTCCTGCATCTTTGTTATAGAGTTCAGCGGCCCTCCCAACTTGCCTGGACGGCGGCTCAACCTGCCTGCGCCAACCGCGGTCCTCCTCTCGCCCTGCAGGGGTAGGCGCAGGTACCGCTCCCGGCGTCCGCACTTTGTCACACTACAGACACAGCCCTGCTTGCACACCGCATGGCCTCGCCCAGTGTGATGGGACCTTTGTAGCTGGCCAGAATTGCTTTGTAACAGGCCCGAGTCCGCCTCTCTTCGCTCGCCGTGAGTATGACTGCCAAGGCTAAACTGCATCTTTCATGTGCCGGTTCTCCAAAATCTTTGGTTTTGAATGCGTACTTCACTGCTCGGACTCCTCATGTGCCATATTTCTCATAATTTGAAACAGGATGAACGGATTATTGTCGGATTATTTCACCTGGCCGGCAGAACAGCACTAATGTGCGGTCATCTTGCCTCGGGCTCTCTAGCGCCGCTAAAATTGTAATTCTAATGCTCATACCATGATGAATCTGCAGGTTTCATTCTATTCTACAAGAAGATTTCGTCTATGAACCCTCAAATTTGGGGTGAGCCAGAAGACTTTCTGATGCTACTAGGGATGCTGTCTGATTTCTTATTAATTTTGCTGCTCATTTGGGACTTCAAATTTCCCTGAATTTGCTCCTATTTCTGTATTGACTTATCTCTGATAGCCTTTATGGGAATTACTTTATGCATTTACGATTTCTGTACCATACCTTTTGAATTTTAGTATTAAATCTTCCTAAATTTTCTAATCTTTTGAGTCTGTGCTTACTCAATCAACTGTATTTTCGATAAGCTGTATGGTGCCTTATCTTGGTGACACATTGCCACATTAAATTGACTTTTAACACTGTCTCCGTTCCATTCACCCGTGGGTGTGTTGTTGAGATGTAATTTTTGAGGTGTTCAATTTAGGGGTTCCACGCACCCACAAGAGCATGGGCCATCATGCAAACATGACCTATAGAGCTGCCAGAAATAAACTATCCACAAATCGCAATGTGAGGGAGCACTGGTCACTTTGTGCAAAATTTTAAGCAGGGAGAGGAAGAGTACAAATTACCATCCAGGTTCACCTGTTAATGAATAATGCACAGGCATTATATAAACAAATGGTTAGCTTCAGCTGCAATCCACCAACCCATTGTTGCAGCACTCAGGGATTATGAATAGAAATATTGAAATTATAAAAGCTGTGCTTTAGAGAAACAGAGAGGGCTCAGAGTGGCATTTGAGCCTCCCTCAAATTTAATTACTTCATCTCAAAATGGCGTATGAGCTTCCGAAAAAGATCTTCCTTGATCATTGCTAACTAGTCCCTTTATCTCTTTAGGAGGTCTGAGATGTGACCCCAATGAGACCCAAGCAATCAATATGCAAGCCCTTCCTTTTCACTAGACCACAGACAAAGCTTTAGCCAGCTAGCAGCCTCTTTTGATTTACAAGATCCGTTCATTCACTAGCACAATTTGAATAAATCACTAGAATTAGTCATTGCCACCCTCTCAATGCTCACATAAAATGGAGGTTCAAGTGGACTTTCTGCAGGCAATAGCAACAGCTATCACAGAAGTGGATAAGAAAGTGAGCCTTCTGACTGGCACACGTTGCTGCATAGACATTAAATCTCAGGTGCCTTTACTGTACTGTTTATGTATGGCAGTTATAGCTAAACTGCAATCCCTGCCAAAGTTCTTGCACTCTGTGATAGACAATGAAAAATTTCCTAGCTTTCTATTAAGGGCTCAGAGGCGAAGATTATGCTTTACTTCCTTCGCTTTTATTACATGACTTCAAAACAGCAGTCATTTTAGTATCAAACAAAAATAAATTAATGTTCCCTGGAAAACTATGAAACCACAATATTGTGAACAGCCAATCATATGTCAACAGTCCCAATAAAATCTTTTGTTTCTGTTGAAGCTCCCTCGTTCTTCGTGCAAATCACACCGCTGCACGCTGTTTATGCGTTCTGTTTGGAACCATCAGCCCCTATGAAGAGATAAAACCCGTAAATAACTGGTTTCAGAGAAAAACCGTCATCAAGCATAATTCTTGAACTTCAGCGTTGTGACTTCAGCAGAAAAATATACCGTTAAACAATAACCATCATTAAGCATAAATGCTACAATCAACGGTGAGCCTTCGCACCAGCATGTAAATTAATAGAAACTAGAGTAAATTTGGCTTATTTACCATAAACAGGGGAGGGAACACAGCTGATACTGTTCACCGGGTGGGATAATCCTCACCTCTGAGTCCTTTATAGAATTGAAACTTTCCATTACGAAAGCTAGGATATTTTTCATTCTATGGCAGGACCGGAGATGAGGATTATGCGAGTGTAAAGCTTGCTCCCCCACAGCCAACTCCGGCTTCAAGATGGAATCTGAGCAGGACCAATCTGCGGCATTCATTATTTCTGCCAAATGAGCACCTATTCTGAATGCCTTAGAGGCCATTGCTCCTCTTGCTGAATGTGCCCAAACACCGTGGAGTTTATACCAGCTTCCTTCATGATCCAAGGTACCCAACGGGCTATTGTGGGTGAAGAGACTGCCTTGTGCTGTTTACGTAATGTGATGAGGAGTTTCCGCTCGCCTGGTGGACGAATATCTTCAGTCATCTCCTCATAAGCTTTGAGGCACTGTACCACACACCGTTTGGGGACATTCTAGGAAGGCTGGGTAAGAGATAATCCTAGTATTAGAATTAGTCCGTCTACTGACTGTAAAGGAGACCCCATCTGGGGAAAACACCCTACTGCAAAGATTATGAGCTGTCACATCTGAGACCCGTCTGCAGGACACCAGACTTAGAAGCATCACCTATTTGGCCAAAAGTTCTTTCTGTGACAGAAATCTGTTAGGCTTCCAAGACAGAAATAGATTAACAACCTTTTTCACGTCCCCAAGAACCAACTAGCAAGGTTCCGGGAGAAGCAATAGGCAAATCCTCTGAAGCAATCTGCAGACGAAAGGATTCTCACCCACCGGCGAACCATCAATCGGGGCATGACCTGCAGAGATAGCGGACCGAAAGGCATTTATTGACCGATAGGCCAGCCCATGCGAAGGCAGGCTGGACAAGAAATTGAGCACCTGTGCCAAATTTGCGCCAACGGGATCCACACCCCGTCGCAGACACTGACGCATCTATAGTGTCCAGGCCAACTGGCAGCGTTTGACGGTGCTGTCAGCCCAAGCCCTGGACAGGAGGATCTCAGCTTCTTTTGTTTCAAAAGTCCTGGGATTGTCCAGAGTCCCCAGTAGTCCTCCATACCATCAGGTGCAATGAACCCTCGGTCACTGTCCATTGTGGAACTCTGTCCAGATTCAGTAAAAGATTTTGGAAGAGGGGGAGACGGATTGGAGATTCTCAAGAAAGTTCTATAAGAACTGGAAATCAAACTTGAGATCTCCAAATGGGAGTAATCACCTCCGCCTGTTGACTCCTCACCTGGGCCGATACCCTCTTGATCATTGAGAATGGGAGACACACGTAGCCCTTTTCCTGACTCCAATCTTGGAGGAATGCATTGATCGCTACCGCTTGCGGATCCGGTCTCCAGCTAAAGAACCGGATTATCTGGTGGTCCAGACGGGCAGCTTAGAAGTCTATAGAGAATGGGCCCCACCTGTCCGAGATCATGGAGAAAACCTGAGGGTCTAGTTTCCACAGGCTCGATTCATGTACGTGGCGAGAATGCCAATCCGCCACCTGAACGCTTGGCCAGAAATATACTGCGCTGTGACCGATATATGATGTTCCAGGCAGAACTGCCAAAAGTTCTTCACCAGATCTGACAGGGCTTTGGATTTTGTTCCTCCCAGATGGTTAATGTATAGCACTGCCAACACATTGTCCTTCTTTAGGAGGACACAGGATTGGATCCTGTCTTTGGTCCAACACCAAACCACGAAGTAGCTGGCGAGGATCTCCAAACAGTTGATATGTAACCTCTGTTCTTGTTGTGACCATCTTCCTCCTGTGGAGAAGTATCCACACCTCGCACCCCAGCCTGTCCTGCTGGCTTCTGACTCTGTGACAAGGTCTGGAGTGGAACCGAAGATTGCTCTCCTGTTCCAGGCCTTCAAGTGGAAAAGCCACCAGCATGTTTCCTCCTTGGCCTTTTCCGACATCGGCACCGACTGAGAGTAAGTTAGGCCCTTCTGCAAGTGGTGCGCCTCAAGGTGCTGTAGTAGCTGATAATGTAGAGTGCCCGGGACAATCAATTGGCTAGAGGATGGCCCACTAGACGAGCAATTTGCCGAGGGATTTGTGCAGTCTGGATAGCGTTTTCCGCAATTCATGTTGGATCTTCACCACCTTCCTGGACAGAAGGCTCAAGGATGTGGTGGTAGAATCTATCACAAACCCCAGGAACGTCGTTCTCTGGGAGGGGGTCAGGATCGACTTCTTCTCATTGATCACAAATCACAAATCTTCTAGGAGGTTCACCTCTGTCTGCAGTTGAAGGCACAGCTTCCTGGGGCACTTGGCCAGGAACAGAATGTCGTCCAAATAGATGATGAGCTGTATCCCCTGTGCATACAGGTGTTCCACCACTGGCTTGAGAACTTTCGTGAAGCACCAGAGAGCTGACGAGAGTCCAAACGGCAAGGTGGAGAATTCGAACGTTTGGCGACGCCACACAAACTGGAGAAACCGACGATGGAGAGGGAAGACAGGGATTGTCAAGTAAGTATCCGTAAGATCCATACAATCCATCCAATTGAGTGGTTGTAAGACGTCTCTGAGGAGATGGATAGTTTCCATTTTGAAGTGGCGGTAAACCAGCCACTTGTTGAACTCCCTGAGGTTGATAACTGGTTTCTGCCCACCGTTGCTTTTGTCGACCAAGAACAGGTTGCTGATTAAAACTTTTGTGATATGCCACTGATGGGCAAATGACCCTTTGTCTAAGAGGGCCTTGACCTATGCGTCGATGAGTCTGGCAGAGTGCTTGGAAAAGCTGATTGGTCATGGTCGGGACTCTTGATGTAGGGAGCCATAGAACTCGATCTGAAATCTCCAGGCCATTTGTAGGAACAATGCGTCTTTTGTGATAGAGACCTAGGTCTTTATCTGGAAGAAGGGTAAACACTCATCGCTGGTGGAGGTGTGGTTAGCTTGTCCTCGGAAGCCTCCTCCACCACAGAATCAGTGGCATCTGATGGGGTAGAACGACGTGAAGCAAGTGCTATCCTGCCTCTGGCCTCGCTTGGAGCCTTGTCCCCGGAGGGGTTTTGGGAGGAAAAACGGAGGGTCGAGCAGCCCCTGCCATGACCAGCCCCTTGGAAAACCTGTGGGTTGAAGTCCGCTTAATGTAGGACTGGGCTATGTCCAAGGATGTGAATATCGCCACAAACGTCCCCAACTCCTTAATGAAAGGTTCACGAAAGAAACCACCCCGGGCCACCGCCCCCGCTTCTGAGGAGGCGAGGTCTCCCAACTTTGGGTCTACCTTAATAAGTAGCAAGCATCAGCGCTCTGTGGAGAGCGCGCAGTTAGCATTACCTAAGAAGATAACTGCATGCTGTGTCCATCCGGGAGGACATCAGGAGGGCCTACAGCATCTAGAAGCTTGTCTTGGCAAGAGCGCCAAGACCTATTAATGCCATTCTTGGGGTCCTTCATAAACTTCACCAGGAAGGTGGCCATCCTGGGATCATTGTCCGGAGTAGGGCCAACCTTTCCCTCCAATGAGGTGCGAGGGCATACCACCTGGAGACGGCTGCGGGCTTCCTTTTCCAGGGGCTTACGCAAGCACCCTGCCACATACCTTGCAACCTTATCCGCTGGGGCCCAGTCAGAGGGCCTAGGATGTATGATGTTGTCTGGGTCTAGCATATCTGACACAGTATCTGGAAGGAAAGTCCCAGGGAGAGGACAGAATCAGGGGCTGGGTGCCAGGGCCTGGAGGGGCCCGCCTCTTCATCAGAATCCACATGGGAGTCATCCCCCTGCTGGTTATCTGGTGATCCGGGCTGTGAAAGCCCTGTAATACCATCAGAAGGATCAGGGAGCCTGTCTGGGGGCATAGCCTGGGCCAGAAAGGCCGTCGTTAAGCGTGCAAATGCATCATGATCCACTCCTGTGTCTCGTTTCCTCTTTTGGGGTGGGGAATCTGGCCCCTGGGGACCCTGATGAGGGGCAGGGGACCCCGAGGGCCCCAAAGCTGCTAGGTCCAAGCTGGGGACCTTGGCTCATTCATGCGCTATCTGTCTTGAGAGGCATTGTTCAAGAGGGGCCATAGCCTCAGAGAATACCCGGTAAATTGAGGCATCCACCACCTCATAATTATCCTTATCCCATTGGAGGAAGGATAGGGCGTCCTCCTCTGTGTGAATGCTCTCAATGAATCAATCAGGATTTATAAAGTGTGGCAAATCACCCGTGAGGGTCTCAAGGCGCTGGATTTGCTAGCTGCTTTACGCTGCTCTGTTCATTCGACGTTCCTGAGGTGCAGGGGAAGGTCGTTCCAGTTTTTGGCCACCAGGAGCAACAGAGCTCCTGTTGCTCCTGGTGGCCATCTAGCGCCATCTAGCAGGCGGAGGACAGCACTGCGTTGTCCACAAATATGAGGGGAAATGAGCAGGCGGGTAAGGAGCCCGCTAGTGATCCCGCAATACAGAAATAAACAAAATCTGTGAAGCACAATGGGTACTCAATTTTTTTTTGTTTTCTTTGCGGAGTTTTATATAGCGCGAGCTCGACCCGAAGGTATCAGGTATCAGAGTGCTTTACATGAGCACCAGTTGCGTTACAGACACATTAATTTTGTTAGGCACGGGAGATTAAGTGGTTTGCCCAGAATCACAGGGTGTTGAACGTCGTTGCCGACACTCGAACCCGGTTCACCAGCTTCGAGGTTGACCACTCTATCCGTTAGGCCAGAATCTCCCCCCCAATCAAACAATTATCACATCTATTAACTATTTAAGCGGAAAAACCAAAGAGAGAGCATTAAACATGACTTATCTGAGGCTGCTGAGCAGCCAAGAAAGAAGGAGCTTCAACAGAGACAAAGGACTTTATTGGGGCTTGATTAAGCAACCAACAGCACAAAATGTCACTTTATCATGCCTTAGATTTTTTTAAAGTGTATGATACCGGAGTCTTTTTTCTATCATCATTGGAAATTAAAGCCAATTTTAAAAAGTGCCTGCATTCATAATTCTTTAATCAAGATAATACAAATTGCATTATACTAAAGCACTATTACATTTTTATTAGAACTTTATGCGTAGGGTAAATTAAAACTCTTCCTCACTGAAGCAGTTTCATTACGCTTAAACAAAAATGTTGCTAGATTTAAATTTGGCATGTTTGATATTGGTGAAATAAAATTAAAATTGAAAGTTATTTGATGCACATATTACTGCATGCTCTGTTCTTATAAAACATAATCTCTGGTGCACATTATATGTTGCTGTATGAGCATCAGACCTGAACGAGACATATTTTTAATACCATCATTTAGATGTCTTGGGCAGATATGCAGCTAGCAAGTGACTTTGTAAAGTTTTTAAATATTATCTTAGCTAAATTAAAAGCTGCTTTTAAAGCTTTATATTGATAGTGGATAAAACTGTTTAGTAAAGTCTTGGAGACATTTTCCAGAAATAAATGTTATTTCATTAATATTGTTCAAATTGCACATTTGTGTATTTTATCTAATTTCGTATTTAATTAAGTGCGATTTGCAACGGATTTTATTAACTATGCAGAAAAGAAAAGATTAGATGCGGCAAATGCAGAAAATCCATATTATGCAGAAAACGGCATGGCTGCAGAATCGCATAATTCCAGTGGCCTTGGTTATAAGATCCTAACCTGACTATGCCCCCTGAAATAAAGGAGTTTTCGCATGTCAGGTACAGTTGCAGCGCTCTCACTGAAATATTTAAAGATAGTACAACTCTCACATCTGCATTATTCAAGTACCTATTTTTTCTTTAAACACTCATCATTAAAAATACATCCTGGTGTAATTCAAAAAGGCCTGGGACTGGCACAGGTGAAAAATCTCAGTATAATAATTTATTTATTAAGGATTTTCATAAACCTCTGCTTGCCACCCATCTGTTACTTTAGGGTGCTGACAGCAGGAAGTGAAATATAGGTAAGCAGCTGGAAGGGCATGATAAAGTCCAATCGGTGCAAAGTAATTAACCATGTCTGATATTCATTAATTGTGATCCTGTTCAGTGTCAACTTCAGTTGAAGGCATGTCAAAATAGTTTTGTGTCCTGAACACAAGGGGTTGGATTCAGAATTCAGGGACTGATTAAGGGTATCCATGGTTTCACTCATTTGTCACCCAGTGAACTGCCTTTGTTTTTAATCTCTTGAATGATTGGTTGTTATTCGACCAAATAGATGGATGGCCAATGAACAAATGTCTCTAGATATGTTCCACTGAAGTGTCAATCTCTGCACCAGTATGCTTAATGGATGGTGCACAAGACTTTGAATTTAATCCTGGCATCCAATAGAATGCTCTGAGGGTGGATTTGCTGTGATCCTGATTGCAAAGGTTTAAGCACTTTCTGGCTGCATGGTTCTGAAAACTCTGGAGCACACATAGGAGCACATTGAAGATTAAATGAACATGTCATCAATTTATTAATTTGATACATAAATAATTCTTGACTATAAATATATAATTTTGCATGCATTGAGGGAAGCAATCAAGGGGGTAATTGCAACAGGAGCAGCGCAGTAGCCCCAGTTAGCACACCTCTCTGCTAAATTATAAGTGCCAGGGTGTTCCTGCACCAAGGTTTTCCGGGTGTGAGAACAGTAGACTGATTTTGCCGGTTGGAAAATCTGGTTGGTAAAATTGCTAAAGGGTTGTACTACAAGAGCAGCCCGTCCTGGGTTCCCAACCCACGTCTGATCCCCTCTTATGGCAAGTGCAGAGCATGTATGCTCCCCTTGTCACTCACTTCCGCCCCTGTCCCCTGCCATCATCATGATCCCTCCCCCACCATTACCCTCTAGAATGCTCAGTTGCATTTACAGTAGGTGGTAAATGAGAGCATTACTCTCCAGGGAATTTGGAAATCCCGGGCCTGTACATTTATTCTCTATTCCATGGGCATTAACTCATAACTGCATTAATTCATAACTGCTGGGATGTTATGCATGGTATTAGTGTTTATAGTTCCAGAATTTCGACCCTGCTTCTACTGTGCAAATAGTAATTGGGCACACGTGGTTTAAGGCAATGTCTTGAAATTGAAGAGACATTAGGCATGCATAAATTATCATAAGTATTTATAGTATTGCTGTATACAAATGTTGAGGTTATTACTATAAATAGTGATAAGGTTAGCGTACCTCTTCCAATAACAGTACTAACGGCAGTAATATTAAGGATACTCAAAAGTATGTTGCTTTTAGCTCTCATGATTTATTGACTAGTGCTGGAGAACGTATACATAATCTAAGATCAGTTGCACACCACAAAGACATTAAATGAATGACTGACAGAAATTGTAATCACAGAGCGCTAGAAATACCCGATGGGCTTCTCAACACTAAGAAAGGACTGAAGGAGTCTGGAAGGAGACTAAGAAAGACTGGAGAGCCAGGTTTCAAAGAGTTCCCTGAACTTCTCATGGTCACGGGTGTTTTTCAGCTGTAAAGGAAGTGAATTCCACCAACTGGTGACCAAATAGAAAAAGATTTGACCCTAGCTCTATAGCGCTTGATTGTGGGAACTGTCATCTTTTACAGGCAGAACAGTGGCGGCTGTTGACATTTGAAAGTGGTAGGGCGTACAATTGTCGTACTACACTACGGCGAGCGAGCGTAGCGAGCGAGCCCGAACAACCCACTTGAGGTTTGGGGGGGTTTTCCCCTCGAGAAATTTTAAAAAAAAGAGTGGACAAAGGTGCATTTTCCAGAAAACTTGAGGAAGCAGGAAGGTTAATAAAGCAGGAGGTGCAGCCTGATGTAGAGGCCTCCGGCACCCGCTGCCAGGGAAGGAGCTCTGCGAGAAATCTACTTAATTACGATAATAGGCCCCGGTGCTGTCGGCCTGGGAAGAATCTCTCTGCTCATTAATTTGCACAGTGTCAGCAGCGAGCCTGACGAGGTGCGGCGGAGGGGGCGGGGAGCAGGAGCCCGACAGGGGGCCCCAGGCTAAAGAGCGGATCACCTCTTACAGGGCCTGTTATCGTTGGCTGTGGCGCAGGATGGTGCCTTGCACGTGACGGCAGATTGGTCGTCGAGTTCCCGTTCTAATGTGGCAGCGACTAAAAGTAGCGTTTCTTGCCACAAACAGGAGTCTGCTAGGTGGCCTTGAGCCATCTAAACGGACAGTCAAGAGATAAAATGGGCCATCAACACCTGAACCAATGAGGTAAGCTATTCCACCCACGGGTGTGGTAAGCTATTCCACCCACGGGTGTGGGATGTTGTCTGAAAGTGTTGCACTTCGTCACAAAATCTATAACGTTCTGCAGCTTCGGACCCTTCACAGATTCACACGCTCTGATGATGCCGGGACCAAAGGTGGTGAGAGGGAGAGAAAGGAGCGTTTTGAGGAAGAGAGAGTGTAGGCTTAAAACAGCATGACTCGCGGGTAGGGGTCGCGCGGGGGGTTCGCGGCAGGGGGGGGTTGTTATAATTAAAATAAATAATAAAAAAAAACTTACCTTACTGGGTCCCGCTCCGCGCCACCTCAACGCTCCTGGCCGGGTCCCGCCGCATTTTTCCAACAGGAAAGCCACCCACAGGCAGCCTCCCTCCCCTCCGCCAATCACAACGCTGCAATGGCAGCGTTGTGATTGGTGAGGCGCAGCGGAGACCGCCCCACCGGGCACCTAATGGGAGGCCCTTTTCTCTATGTAGGCTGCATGCAGCCTACATAGAGAAAAGGGAGAGTGCGCATGACTGTTTTGGTCGGCCCCAGGCCGACCAAAGCAGTCAGGGCCCACAACAGTGGGCAAGCCACTCCCCCCCTGCCCTCGAGCAGGACCGCCCACTCGCCCGCCCACAACCAGGCACTTCTGCTTTCTCGCAGTGCGAGAAGCAGAGACATAAAATGGTAGTTTTACCATTTTATGTTTCTGCTTCTCGCACTGCGAGAAAGCAGTGGGGCGACGCCCCCACGCCCCTATGGAGGAGCCGCCACTGAGGCAGAAGAATGCAAAGCACATCTTGGCGTGCAGGGAATTATTTTTTTCCTGATGTACATAGTACCTGTCATCCAAACTCCTCAATGAGCAAGACAGAGTGATTTTAAGGTAATTTGTTCGCTAACAGGTAGACTGCGTGGATCCTTTAAATGTTTGGAGAGGGACTCTCTTCAAGGCACATTGAGAACAAGCCAAGCCACAGAATTCTGGATAAGCTGCTGATGTTGAATAACATATTGGGATACTTCCAGGAGTAGGGAGTTCCTATAGTCCAATTGGGACTGAACGAGGGCCTGCAGAACCGTTTTACAATAGTCCAAAGAAAGTAAAGAAAAGTTATTTTATAGCATTCTCATAAGCAAGAGACATGTGGCAGAGAGCTTATTGATAAAGGTTTCAAAGTACAACTGATGGTAAAATCAAATACCAAGATTTTTGGCAGAGGGAACGGGGCACCAAGCTAGAACTGAAGCTCACCACTGGGAGACTAGTTGTAGGAAAGTAGGATTTACTTTCATGGTTACCCCCACCTTTTGCCTGGTTTTAAGCTGTTTCTGACTAGTCTGACTGGAATCCTGCTAATCAGGACCCCAGTCTCTGTACTTTCTCCCCTAAATTGGTTATGGTGAGTACTTAGGTACATCCCAAATTGGCTACTGGTATTGTATTGTATTGTAATTGCATTTATATAGCGCTTACTACCCCTGACGAGGCGTCGAAGCACTTTTTCAGCAAATAGCACGCTACTTCGGAACCCATAAAGGATTAGTGTTGAATTAGTATAGTAAACTATGAAAGTAATTTGAGTGCTAGATAGGTTAGTCAGTTATTTGGAATCAGAAGGATAGCGGAGGGATAGAAGAGGGAAAAAGGTTTGCATTTATATAGTGCTTGTTACCCCTGATGGGGTGTTGAAGTGCTTTTTTGGCGAGTAGCACGATACTCCGGAACCCATAAAGGATTAGTGGTGAATTAGTATAGTGAAATACGAAAGTAATTTGAGTGGTGGATATTAGTCAGTTATTTGGATTGAGAAGGATAGCGGAGGGATAGAAGAGGGAAAACGGTTTGCATTTATATAGCGCTTGTTACCGCTGATGGGGTGTTGAAGCGCTTTTTTGACGAGTAGCACGCTACTCCGGAACCCATAAAGGATTAGTGTTGAATTAGTATAGTGAAATATGAAAGTAATTTGAGTGGTGGATATGTTAGTCAGTTATTTGGATTGAGAAGGGTTGGGAAGGGATAGAAGAGGGATAAAGGTTTGCATTTATATAGCGCTTGTTACCCCTTATGGGGTGTTGAAGCACTTTTTTAGCGAATAGCACGCTACTCCGAAACCCATAAAGGATTAGTGTTGAAAATTAGTATAGTGAAATATGAAAGTAATTTTAGTGGTGGATATGTTATTCAGTTAATTGGATAGAGAAGGGTAGCAGGAAATAATTATGCTCTTAAACCACAGAACCCTCTACTAGTGCATCTTACTTGGTTTTCAAACTCCTTGTATTCCAGCAAAATGTTTATAAACTGCCTATTTTCAGGAGGTCAGGTGGTTGATGTGGACATGTTTATAGGCGGTGGCCTAGCCCTATTAAACTTTTAGGGACTAGCTAATCAAGTACTCACCCTTCCACCCACTTTGCATGTAAGCCAATTCATCTCTGATGTTGTCTTCATTACCTCCCCCCCAAAAAAAAGAGTCTGTGCATAGTTTACCTTTACTGTTTTATTATTCTCCTATTTTTTACTTCTGATCTTTTTTTAATAAATTTTTGTCCTTCCACAATTGTACAACATTCTGCAGCTGAAAAGTCTATATTTGTACTACGTAAATATGTTTAATTAACAATATTACATGAATATTACGGTTGTCGGGTAGGGAAAATAAGTAGCCAATACACCCTCTCACCATTTTCTCAAACACTATCAATAATTTCTAATAAATCATACTCCTGCCAATAGTTTCTTTCAAACCCATAACTATGCACACCTTTTAGAAAGTGGTCGCAGAAACTAAACACTTGCATGACTCGGCCAACCCCATCCGTGAGCATAATGCAATAAACTGTATTGATGCTCTATGTCTGCTCAGCCTCCACACTGTAAACTCTTTCCTTGAACAAGGCTCAATTCTCAATCGTCCTAGCTCCCTGAAACTTGGTTGCAATTCTGGGAAATGAGCATAGCAACCGACCTCACACCTTGGGTCCCTAAATATCAGGTTAAATTCTTGTTGCTGTAGGAAAGCTACCATCTATTTGACAAAGAAAGTTCCTAGCGGAACATGGATGCAGTGAAAGACCTGGTTATATGGGCCTGGCAGACCAATTTAAAACAAAAAAGGTTGGGAGGCAATACTACCTGGCAGGTGACAGGCGATATGCTTTTACCATACAAGTTATTGTTGTCCCCACCAAGGGGTCGATTCCGATTCGGGCCGGAAATCTCTCCGACCGAGCCGGACCCGGAGAGATTTCCGACCGAATCGGACCCGTGCAGTCCGACCGAACTAGTCCGATGCATTCGTATGCCACCGGACACGAGTCGGTCGGACTCCCAGTGAAGTCAATGGGAGCCGGTCGTACAACGCGTACGCGGGCTCCCATTGCCTCAATGGGTGCGAGGCGGACAAGGCGCCCCCTACAGCGAGTACGCCGCGAGGCGCTCGCGGCGTACACACACAGGTAGGGGGACCCATGGGTCCCCCTGTGTGCGCCTGCGCAGGTACGCGTACAGGGGGTCCGACACGGACCCCCAAAGTACGGCTCCGACAGCGAGTTCGAGTCGGACGGCGCGAGTCGGTCGGAGCGGTCGAGGTGCGCATCGTACTTACCCGGCCGGAAAACATCTCCATTGCGCGGTGCGAATCGGGTCCGAGCGAGTCGGTCGGAGCGGTACGATCCGGGGACGAGTCGGTCGGAGCGGTCGGGTCGCCCGGACGAGTCGGTCGGCGAATACGCATCGTACTCGCTCGCCCGGACGCGCGTACGACTCGGTCGGAAAATAGGGCTCCGGATCGGATCCGGTAAAGCCGAATCCGATTCGGAGCACTACCGGCCGAGATCGGAATCGGCCCCCAAGTGTCCACCTGATGAGAGGACTCTACTAATGCTCAGTAAAGGATGGGGCACATTTTGTACCTGTCAAGACCACAGAAGTCAACTCTGGTGCTCCTTTCATCTCATAGGGAGTCCTCCGTGGACATGAATGAATGTCATAGGTGGGGAGGTAAAAATCTAAAACCAAGAGTAACTTCCAATGGGTACTGGTGGCCGGGTGCATGATTTCCAGAGCCAAGCAGGTGACCTTTTACAACCCAACAGTGTTGCTGTTATAGGACTAGTGCTGTTAAAACTTCTGCTGCCATTGACACTATCAAGCATTTCCTGTATCCTTATAAGTCCCTAGTATATGGTACTGAGGTACCCAGGGCATAGGTACACAAGGGGTCCCTCATGGGCTGAAGCATGTATTATGCCACCCATGGGAGACCACACAAACCGTGACGACAGGTCTGCCATTGCAGCCTGTGTAAGCTGGTGCTAACACCACTTACGACAGATATAGGTTTACCTATATCTGAGGTCACTGCACCTAAAACCTATAAGTCACCCCTAAAGCAGGCCTTTCAATCATGATGGCAGGGTGCTTGGTTCTAAGTGTGAGGTTGCCCCTGCATGAGCGGGACACCTCTACTACCTTCGGAGGCCATTCTCCCGGGTAGTAAGTGCATCAGCTATTACGATATATAGAGTGGCCATGCGTCATTACGCGATGGCTAACTCTAAACTGGCTGTAACAAACCCTGTCATGTTTGGTATCAAACATGTTGGAATCATACCCCTACACCGTAAACAGTGTGGGATGTATGATTCCATGCACTGTAAAGCTCCTCCGGGAGGCCCTCAGTGCTCCCGGTACCAGTCTTCCAGAACCGGACAGCGAGCTAGGGCTGCTG
The DNA here is from genome assembly GCA_963921515.1 of Calotriton arnoldi. Lineage (NCBI taxonomy): Eukaryota > Metazoa > Chordata > Amphibia > Caudata > Salamandridae > Calotriton > Calotriton arnoldi. The sequence continues at coordinate 544,469 of CAWUFW010002486.1, forward strand.
CCGACCAGAGACATGTTTCTGCCCTCCTGCTGCTGAGCCAAGCTCGAGCAGGAGAAGGCAGAACAATAGATAGCCTGTCACAGGGAGGTGTGACCACCTCCCAGACAGGATTTAGTGCATTGGGGCAGGGTGGGGGTGCTTGCCAGCGCCACTGAGACTGCTTGCAGGGCACATTTGGTGCCCTCCCTGCATAATCCGGTTCAAACCAGTTCAGGGAGCCGCTGGCTCCTGCTCTGGCCCGAAACTGTACAAAGGACATGGGAGTATCCTCCCCACTGTCTGACCCCTCCCCTGGTAGGGAACCTTGAATCGTCCCAACCCTTTCCTTAGGGTACTTAAGGACTTACCTGTGGGTGGGTCCCTAGATTCGTCGTGGGACAAGATTCATATCAAGACACCACTTCATCTTCGACCGTCTGGGCACTCTGGACTTCGCTGGATCTTGCTCTGGGCTCCGAAACTGTAACTGGGAAGACTCCTGCTGCTCCTGGACTCATTGTCCTGCAAGTCTGCTGCAACGTCTGTGCCCATGCTCCATACAGGAACCTTCCAAGGCCTGTGGACATCCAAGACACCTGAAGGAATCTCCCTTGAAGTGAAGGAGTCACTTCCCTGCATCTGCAGGCACTGCAACGAAGCTGACTTGTCTGCTGATCCTGGGCTCCCACGGACTCCAAAAGACTCAGCAACAAAGGTGGTGGTAGTTTACATCCCTCGAGGCCTGCCCTGTCCTCTCATCAAGTTTGAGACCAGTATCCCTCGTTGGAGCTGCAGGAACCGAACCCCTGTGCACTGCGTCGACTTGCCATTGCCAAGGCTCGTTGGCTTCCTTCCTCCACGATCTTTGGGCTTCAAGTAGCCCCAACCATAATAATCTCCTGTGACCAAGATCTTTGTCCTCACCACATCGCTTGCACCGTGGGCCTGTATCTTTGGTGAGCTGCTCGAGGTCCTCTTGCGACTCTAGTGCCTCCGGTCTGTGGGTCCTCTTGAGGGTCTTATTTGATTTCAGTGGGCTCCCCTGATTGTTTGGGGCCTGCTCTGACTACCCTTCTTGTGGCGAGTCACCTGGACCTTGCTGGTCCCGAAACTGCACCTTTTTCACTTTCCATGCTGGTTGCATTTGCCAAGGACTGTTGGTGCTCCCGACGGACACTGACCCCTCAGCTCTCGACATCCGACATGTGACAGCTCATGAACGGCTCCTGGTCTTTTTTACAGCATTGCCTGGTCCGCACAGCTGTAGCTCCAAGGTCACCGTCAGCTCTCCTGCAATACCCAACATCGGTGGGCATTCGTCTTCTGTGCCTCCTGGTCACTCCTGAGTGGCATAGACTCTGTCCCCTCTGCTTGCAGGTACTTCTCATACTGAATCCACCTTTGGGTTCCTCCGGACACTTTCACCTTCTCCAGCAGCAGCATCTTCCTGAAGTCCTCCATTGAGTTTGACGACGGTTCACACCTATGCACCTGGCTCCCCTGGTGTAGGTATCCTAGTTCCTAGGGTATCCACGGGTGGGATGGCTCTCCAACTTTCTGTCTTCCACAGGGTTTCTTCAGGGTCCACTGGGAAGGGTCCTTCTTCTTTAAAATTGCAACTGCGATTTACCCATTGACTTGAATTGAGTACGTAATCGTGTTCCCACTCTGCCCACGGCCTCCGTAGGGTTCCTGGGCACTTACCTCGGGTGTTTCCTTGGATCCCCAGCACTTCTACGTCTTCTGGGTATAGTCTTGACTTGGGCAGTGGTTCGCATACCACTATTTTAGTATACGGTTTGGTCTCCCCCTGGCGACCACTGTGTATTCGTGCTACTCACCTGTTTTATTTGCAAAGTATTGTGTGCATTGTGTACATCTCCGGGCAGGAGATATTTGTATGTGTTAGTGAGTGCCTTATAATAAATACACATTTTTATAAATACACTGTGTGGTTCTTTTTCACTTAATCTATATCAATAAGATTACGCTCTGGTAAAACAAGCTGCTTTACACTCCTTCTGGACTAAGCCTGAAGGCTGCTCTCCACAGCTACCACTTAGAGAGCTTTCTAAGGTTGTCTAAGACCTCTTAAATCATCATAAGGGTTGTCTGGATTAGTGCAGGGTGCCCACTTACATAAGTGTGCACCATATACTAAGCCAGCTTCTCACACCAGTTAACTGATTGTTTCTCAATAGTAGGATGTCTGTCTTATCACTATTATGTTTTAGACAGTTGTCTTCCATCCAGTGTGCACCTGCTGACTTAGATTGGATAAAAGTCAGTTTGGTGGTCTCGTAGCTGTTGGCTATGGTAACAACAATTTAAGTGACGTCTGCATACTACAGGATCTTAAAGCCAAAAGAATCAATATAATCTTGTCACCAGTGAGCTTTAAGATCCAAGAGGCCAAGGATCCTCAGATGATCCAGAGTTGGCTGTTACCAGTCTTTCCAAAACTGATTGTTCACTAAGAAAAGTGAAAGAACTGAGAAGACTTCCTTTGATGGTCTTTTTATCATTCAGCAATTGAGGGAGAATCTATTGAATCCAGAGTGTTAGAGTTTTTGTAGATATTCTCTATTGTGTTCCTAAAGAATTTAGCCAAATTATTGCATGGGATCTGTAAGACTATGATCATATTGTTTTCAACCGAGGGATGACTAAGTAGTTTACAAGGGGCTTTTTTTGATGATGTAATCATTGAAGAATTTGCTGATTAAATCTGTTGTTTGTAATTGATCACAGTTGTCTAGTAGGTGTTTTTAATAAAAACATCATAGCTATTTCTCCATTTCCCTCCTCCACCTTGCAACAACTTATTGAGTATTTCATCTCAAAATCAAGGCAAACACAAAAGCGGAAGGAGGAAAGGCCCATTTTCTCTGGTGAAGAATCACGTTATAGCATTAAAGATTCTAAGCAAATGTGTCATAATGTACCGGTGGTAATACTTTAAGCACAACTTTACCAACAAACAAGCACTGACACTGCCAATAGGTCTAGCTTATGAACGCACTGTCAAGCCAGACCGAAAAATCCATGTACATTAATGACTGACTCCTTCCATCGGTGCTGCTGCCAGAGAAAAACATCATAACTTATCTAGTTATCTAAGACACTCTGTTAGCATTACAATGGCATGTGTGCCCCTTAAACTTCAAGCTGGGACAGCTGGATAAATTAACAAAATGAGCTCTGTGGAGGACAAGCACTTTATTGTGGAAGCACACAACGTCTGCCCAATCAAAACAAACATGTACTCCTGTCTCCCAACAGGTGGGCGGAGCCACCAAAGCCCTCTCCTCGTCAATTGGTGGTTCTCAGATAATAGTCTGGCAACAGCGGCCTGTCAAGCAAGACCATAAAAACAAAGAACACTGCCTTTAAAGTTAGCCCTGCAAGTCATTCTTTGTTTATTATATTTTCAAGCACTTTCGTGTGTTACCAGGTGTGCGGCCACTTTGCAGCGCTGCAATGTCGTTTGGTGTTAATGATGTAGCTGCCAGTGGGACAGACAGTGTCTCCAGGGCCTGGTCTCTTCTTTGTGAGAGAGGTGGGGCGTGAGTGGGGCCATTAGAGTAGCAAGGATGCCATAGGCCCTGGTGCAAGCATGGAAAATGACTCCTTTCACTGCTGCTGGGGTAGTAAAATACAGCAATTATCAGGGTTCAATGGACCCCTCGGGGCTCTGTGTCCCACCAGTGCAACTGCACCACCTGCACGAATGGTAGCCACGCCCCTGGGTGTGGCGAGTTGGTCCAGTGTTATTAAAAGGCCTCTTTAAAGAACACTGTTTTCGAAGACTGTTTGAAAGTTGGGAGGGTAATCAGGGTCCTCAGGTCTGGGTTCAGGACAGTGCTTATAACTGCCTAGAGGGATGTGTGACACTCATCCAACACCGGTTTTTTCCCCGTGTGTTTACTTCCAGTTTTGCCAACATGTTGTACCTGAACAATAAATAATAACTGAAGGTTAACTTATGACGCCAGGTGGGTTAGCGTAGAAATGAGCACATACTGATGAGGATAGTAACTGAACGCAAATAACGGCGCGATTCATCATTAACGCAGTGTCTCTCGTGGGTGTCACTGTTGCCTGCTTTCTTGTTCTTTCCACCCATTTTATGCCTGCACGCGCCTGAACAACCACAGAAGCGTCATAATTTGAACAAGATTCCGGTGCATTGATTGTGTGCCCTACATTATGCGAGGGAACATTCTAGAAATGCTTCCGTGCGTCATCAGTCAATAATTTAAATATCACAAACGTCACATCTGGCGGTGGGCACTAATCCTATTTTCTATACTTCGAAGAGGGCCTGTGTGTTGTCACCGGCACCCGCTCTTCAGATGTTCTCTCACGAGTCCGAAGTCGTGCCAGGCTGTGCCCCCCTCCTCCTCCCCGTAGACCGCTTCTATAAGAAGTTCAGGTGAGTTTTACCCAGCACTTGATTTCTGCAGGTGGTGGGCACAGGTACTCATTTTTGGGGTCCGGAACTTATTTCTGACCATCACACTTTGACGCAGAGCGTTTGAGAGAAGCTGAAAAAGGAGATAGAAATTAAAACAGTGACAAATGAAGAAACCGGATGACAATGAGCTGGTAGGGGTAAGATAATGGAGAGTAAGGCGCTGGAAGAATGGGGCACAAGATGGGGATTCGGCGACACCGTCATTCGGTTGCGCCGACGGCGGAGGAAAACGTAGATTCCGTGCACTTCTTTTTTTCACACAATAAGCACTGGTTTTCCTTCTCAGCCCCCTGCTGCACGGTCTCCAGACATCACAGAAGGCGCTTCATTAAAGGCTCGCGCCGATTGTCTGCGCTTCTGCCCCTTCTCACCCCACACCTCCTGTGTATTAAAGGCCCCGTGCTGAGGCAGTGTGTCTTCGGGCAGTGTTTGCTTCCGTGAAATATTGAAATCATTCCCAAAACTCGGGTCCTCTCATGTCCCTAGAGGTCAGTAGCGCAGCCCTCATAGGTTGTTTCTGGGAGAGGCCCAGAGCTCGATAACGTCACGTAGGTCTCGTGCACACTGCCTTGTGATCTTCCGCAAAGTCGCAAACCCTCTTCTTTGAGGGCTTCAGAGCGCGCGGTACGTTCAATGTACCCCCGCACCCTCAAGTGCTGCTGCGCAGTCTGTCCTCAGTGAGTACTCAGAAATCTGGCCTCAAGAACCAGGCACACTATCTCTGCTGAAGCCTACAGGTCTGGACACAAATATGTGTTATTCATTAGTAAGTTGAGTAACTTTATATAGGCTTTAATGTATGCATCTCCCAGAATAATCTGCTCGGAGAGAGCTGGCAACCTTTGATACTGCGCCTCACTACTGTGTGAGACCTGGGGGAGACCTGGGGGTGCCACAGAAACATAACCACCGTGCAAATAATGAAGACACTAGATCCGTCTGCTCTGCACGTTTGCTGGTTGCGCTCAGACCTTACAGTCTACGGCGTTGCATATGATTTGTGAGTACAATAGTTCAATTGAATTGAATTGAATTGAAATTGAGTACACTGTTTTGTTGCTTCGACTTTTGTTGGATTCTGTGTCATGCACTCACCACGCTCACTGTAATTGCTGTTAGGTCCAGTCTACTAGCTAAATCTAAATCCGTATTTGTAAAGCGCGAACTACTCACCCTTACGGGTCTCAAGGCCCTGGGGGCCGTCGTGGAAATTAAGTGAGCTATTGCCCAGAGTCACATGGTGCTGAGCTGAGCTGCCGCCGGAGCCGGGGATCAAACCGTGAGCCCTCTGCTCCAAAGTCAGCTGCCCTGGCCGCTGCACCACACCTCTCCACGACTAGCCAGCGCATGCACTGTCTGTCGTGACACACGTTGTGGTTTACCAATACTTAGAGGGTCCTGGAGCCTGCCCATTCCTTACCATTGGTTGACTTTCCTTGTCACTCTCATTTTCCTGTTTCTTATTTGTGTCCCAGCTTGTCAAGCTTGTGTTTGTCTCTCCTATGGAGCATTGCCTCTTTACATAGTGCCAATATCAGCAACACTCCCCATCCCCCATACAGCAATCTCCTGAAGAAATTAACAGACAAGACACCTTTTTTCGTGGAGAAAATTGCTGCAGGTTTATTTGCATACCAAATATGCCAACATGGTGGGTTATCTTACGGGCGATCCAAGGGCAGGCAGCCCCTCCGCCGCCTGTCCACCTGATGAGCCAAATTACACCGTGGCCATAGCCAATCAGTGCTTACCAATTTTGTGGGAGGGAGTAACCCCTCCCACCGGTGGACCGCCAGTCCACCCCATTACTCACGCCCCCGAGGGGGGCGGAGCGTTCCAGGCAACCCCCGGTTGCTCAGGTTTACAACCGCCCGTAGGACTAACGGGGCGCCGTCGCTCCTCCAGGGTCCAGCGTGAGGACTTCCTGGGGATATTTGGCATTTGCACCCTTGTGCTCCTGAAGAGGGTACCCCTGAGTACCTTTCAACCTCTGGATCGCCCTGTAACTCCGCCACAGCTCTGGGTGTGGCCACCGTCACAACCAGGGCCCCCCACCAAGGCCGGCATTCCTACCTACATCCTGCTGATTCCAGGGCCTCCCCCAGATTCAGCAAGAACAAGTCCATTCCCACTCTAGACAGGTGTACCCCATCTTCTTCAAAACACCCTATGGACTTGGCGTGCAGCAAGCCATGCCTGATAAAGCCAAACACTCTGTTCAGTGAATTTATGCATGGAACTGTTAGCTCTCCTGCGCAAGGTTTCCATGGCCTCCCCTGACCGGGCTCCTCGTGCCACACTAAACGAGGGGTTGTCTCTGACCACCCTAACTCACATGCTCCCAATGGTTGCTTAACTTACACATGGAGGACTTTATTTCTTGCAACAGATCCCTCCTCTCCCAGGGAGTCCGATCATTGCCTCGCCCAGGCCCCACAAGACAAGTCCGTGCCCCCTCTAGAAAGGTAGACCAGACCTCGCCCACTCCAGACAGGTGGTCCCTATCCTCTACCAAACACCCTGTGGACTTGGCATGCAGCAGACCGTGCCTAATAAAGCCAAACCCCTTTTGTTCAGTAAATGAGCCCATGGCACTGTTAACTCTCCTGCGTGAGGTTTCCACGGCATCCCTTGACCGGGCCCCTGGCCACAATAAACGTGGGGTTATCTCTGCCACCATAACTCACATGCCCAATTGGTTGCTTAACTTCCACATAGTGGCCTCCATTCTTACAGCAGTGCCCAAAGTCCAATAATTTCTTCCCAGGTGTATGACCAAAATGTTGGGAGGGGGGACACCCTTCCCTAGTCTGTGCCGTAGCTTCATCAGCCAGCTGTTCCAGCGCCTGCCTGGTACTCCCAACCAAATTTCCTTAGTGGAGGAAAAAAAAAAAAACATGCCTCCGTTTCCTTAATTCCGCCCCTCGCGCCACTGTCAAGGCGCACGGAAGGCCATTCACCTAGACCCTTGATCCTGGCAAAAGGAAAAGCTAGGTTGCTAACACCCTTTATATAGCACCGCACACCATCCTGTCCAACTACTCAAGCTTGCACATAATTTAAACAATAACACTGCACCCCATTACCTCTGGTGCATCACAGGGGTGCCTTTGGTATATTCAAAATTCGCCTGTACATACTACACATAACCTGTCTTCCGGCCACTCCCCTGGGTGGCTACGGACGGGTGTACCTTTTAAACATTGGGATTCCCATCGTCCCGTCTGCATGATGCGCTCAGCTGACAAGCCCGCCCAGAATTGTGCCCCCTATTGCAGTCACTGCACCCTATATGGGGTGACAACTTACACAGCCCCCCAGGCTACCTAGTTCCTTTTCTTATCCCCGGAATTGCTAGCCCTCCACAGGATAAAATCTAGGTACAGTTTCCCTTCTAGTTGCCTTGTAATTCCCGCTGTCTGTCACTCCAAGACATCAGGCGACAGCATGACGCAGCAGCTTGAGGGGGGTTAGTGGCCAAATGAACCCCCCAGGCCGTTTTTTCCGCCTTTGTCCTTTATAGGTGTCCAGTTCATATGAAGAGTGTGTCAATGTCCTGGCAAGACATACCCAATAGCCTGTTCAACGTAGGTGGCTATCCTACTATGATGTGTAAAGGCTCAACCCTCAGCAGAATGTCCTGGCAAGGCATACCCAATAGCCTGATCAACGTAGGTGGCTATCCTACTATGACGTGTAAAGGCTCAACCCTCAGAAGAGCTTAGGCACGGTGTGAGCTATTAGGTACCTAACATAGCTCTTCCCCCTGGAAAGATACAACAACCGCTTCGGTTTTGGGAACCTCACTAAGCACAACAAATATCCTACACCTACTCCTAGAGAGGTAACAACCCCTCAGCCTCTGAAACTCGTAATGAGATCAGCTGGCTGAAGCCGCGGCTAAACTTCAATACAATTGTTTGCGCTTGGGCCTGTCGAAAGTAAATGTTATTCCGTTATTACTGTTGTGCAAGATCCAAAACCATTGGCTCTCCATGTGTTTGTTCCCTGTCCCTACCTCATAGTGAGGAAAGCTTGCCAACTGTGGTTGACATAGGCTATTCCAAACCTAACCTGTGCGTGTTTGCGCACCTTCACCCCGAGGGATATCCTGGCACTGATTAACAGGTTATCATTGCTACCCAACTCAAAGGTACTCATTTTATCGGCCTCAGGAGGGTAAAAGGCTGAGGGGGGCGGCACACTATCTGATGGGCTGGCCTTAGTAAAAGGTTGCCCCTAAGTACTTTCAATATGCCCCTTGCTTAAGGGTCATGTGTGCAAGACCTGTCTCCTTGTGTGCGGGGCTTGCTAAATACCTTCCTGCTAGCATAAAATCCCAGATGCCTTACCAATACCAACCGAAAGAATGCGTGCCCCGGTAGCCTTTCACCCCTGTATGCTGGCACCTCAATCTTCCTCCTAGCGCTGGCCACGCACTTGGCGCCGCTGCCACCCATACTCCATCTGGGTTGTCTGGTCCATCTTCCCTCGCCCAAGATGCCACCATCATAGCACGGTTCAACTCCCAGAAATCACAGGCAGATCCCATGCAAGATAAATAAAGACACAGAAAATAAGTGCACTCTCCAATTGGCCTAGGAAAAGCTCACCTGCTTGCTTAATTCTTTGCTTCGTAACCCAGATTTCCCCCTTATCCCCGCACCAAGTCCAGCCCCCTCTACAAAGGGGACCCCAACCTTAAGGAAGGGTAACGCTCATCTGGTGGTGCAGCACTTAGGGGGGTAATGAAAGCGTGAGAAATGGGCGGCAGGTGTATTGAAGGTAACTGGGGGATGTATGAATATTGCAGGTCTTGTACTATGCCGTGCCTTCCTAAAACTCGCATTAGATTCACGATCTGAATACAAGAAGGAGCTGAGCTCTGCCCCTGTAACGGCCCACGTTATTCGAGACCCGGGCAGGAAGGCACGCGACCCGCCCCAATCCCTATGACCTAACATCGGCCCAGCTGTGCCCCAAAGACCTCACAGATTCCGCACGTAAAGTGCTTAACTTGTATAAAACTATCTGCCAGGACTGACGTCCGGCGGCCACTTCAGTTGCACCACACATTGCTCCTGCTGTGCTGCCACTCCTAGTAACCTCAGAACTCCTAACCCTGACAATTGTCCAATTGTGACCATACAGACTATTCCAGGCCCCCACAGCTATAAGAATGGCTTGGGCAGCGGGCAATAGTAATTTCAATGTGATTGAATTACTCAATGCCTGTTGTAGTGGTCATCCCCAAAACTTAGACAGACAGCGCCAACTGGTGGCAGACTGTTACAAGCTTCGTAGGTGAACAATAAGTGACGGTGCCGCGCACCAGGAACCACCCGCTCACATTTAGCCCCGGTAGACTTGATCCTGCGGATTAGCATTGGTAGACCATTGCGGCACTTTTGGAAGTCCAGGGTTGACTTTCTCACCTTCTGGATTTCCGAAACGGGCTGGAACTTAATGCCAGGTTCAAAACTGTAAAGGGGTATCCCTGTGCTTATATTGGCAGGGGTGAGAGTGCTTGAGTCCCTCCCCCTGCAGTAACAAAACCAATTGTATATCCTTGAGCTGCTCTGTGGATAAGTGAATGAAATAGTCATCATAGAACCTCCCCATGTCAAACCACTTCAGAGGCAGACGGCTGGGGTTGCACTTTATACCTTTCTTTTCCTATGAATGTTTGGGTCTCTCCTTCGGGTTTTTCTTCACTACCCCTTTGTACGGACATCCACATGAGTGAGATGCTCTGGATATTTGACAACCCCACAAGTTGACCAACAATCTATCACAACTTGACCTATTTGGTGTACACCTTTTAAAGAATTCTTTATTGTCCGCACAATAGAGCATTCTAAGGTGGAGATATATAGGAACGGCATGATATATTTTCAGGTTATTTGTATTGTTCCTAATGTCCTTATTTGTGCTACTACAGTGAACATAAATGTGGCCCAATAGCCTGTATGTGATGCAGATGATACACCTATTAATTGTAACGAGACTTTAAGCGCCCTGCCGGCCAAATCCCGGTAGGCGGAAAAGGCAGCAGCGGCAAATCGCACCACCCCTCCCCTAGCCAAGGACCAGAAGGGATGGATAAAGCCATGGACCTCAAAGCATAGTACTGTTCATAAATACCCCATTCTTCTTACACTTCATTTGTTTGCCAAGCTTCCCTCTCATAAACTTCTACTGATGTCATCGTTATCATGTACCACAACACGTTTCATAAATGTATTTTGATATGCCGCTAGCATGCAAGTGACCAATGAACGTTCCAATATTCGATTTGCACGACCAGCAGTGCTCTTCAATTCTACTATTGTTAGGAAATTAACATTATAAAGTCACGGTTAATTGGACGGTGTGTCAAGCACACAACAAAGCTCTTTTCCCTTGCTGTGGTGGTTTAAAAGATTGCATATTCAGGGTCAACAATGCTCTTAGCTGCATTTTGCTTACCACCGACAGACCGCACATACAGGCGGAAGACGGAAACATTTTAGCGAACAAAGCAGAAGCGCCCGGACTGCTAACCAGTCCTGCGTGCCCAATTGTAATGGTGAAAGTGTCACCCATGGTCGTTGAACCGGCACATTATCACACTGAAATTAGGAACATGTCAGCCAGGCGCTTCAACAGAAGTGTGAAACTCGAGGTTTTACTTTGCTTCTTTCTCTTATGATCAGTGTTCTGTCACAGTTCCTTAGTGCCTAGTTGTTGCAGTTTTGTATAGCGCGAACCCGACCAGCCGGTGTTGGAGCGCTTTACATGAGGACCAGTTACTTTCACAAGGACACGGTCAACTTTTAAAGACACGGGGTGAATAAGGGATTTGCCCCGAATCATAGGTTTGTGAGCCGGTGCCAAGACTCGAGCCCTAGGCCACCTGTTCCTGTTCCCTGCAATCCACTCTTCATGCGGTGCTGCCTAGCGCTTGCTCCAATAAGACCTGAGCTGCCCCTGAAATTAGATAAAAGGTTACACTCCATTCCAGGACATCTCCCTGCATCCTGGATACCCTGAATACGCTGCCGGTAGTGCAGCTAGGTGTGACCCCATGACCCTGTAACTGTTGAGTATTCGTGCGCAGCGTGTTGGCTTCGAGGTAGTTGAAAGCGAAACGGTTAGTCTCAGTGCTGATAGCTGGGATCACAAGAACATGCATTAATGCAAGCTCACTCCTAAGTGGTGCTTCACCCCATGTCGAGGCGGCCCAGTAACTGCTGCTTGGGTACAGGCAACCTACATGCCAGACCTGAACCATGCGATTGTGTAGCCCCCTCTCCCCCTGTTACCTTGTAACCAGACTTACACGGGGTCAACCAACTGGTGCAGCTTGCATGGTCTCCTACTACATGTGTTTACCCCTGAATGCCCTCCTGTGCCTGTGACCGGAGGCGGCCTCAAACGGTATTATTGAATAGGCTGTGCGCCGGATGCCTCACCATCCAAAATTCTCCCCCATTGTGCCACAGGCCGCTCTTTGGCGACTACTTTATTCTCTAGAACTGGGGCACTCGTGCATCACCCCCTGACTTGACTCAAAACATGCCCCTGGAGAGCCGGCCCGAAATCTCTGCCCCCTTCCTGCCCCCGTGGCACCACGGTCCGCGAACCAGGCCCTGGACCGTCGGGTCTCCTGGGAGCAGAGGAGGGGCCCTGCAGCAAAGTAGAGAGCCCGGGGATCGAACCCAGAAATTCCTCAAAATGTCAGCCCACATTGGGGGAGCCTCTGCGCTATTCCGAGACTCGCTCGCTGCTCCCTTCCCCCATCCCAACTTGCCCACAATGCCAGCAAAAGGAGGAGGCAAGCGACGCTCGCTGCTGCCCCCCCCCCCGACCCCCGCGGGCCAAGGCCCAAGAAGCGCCCATACAGCGCTCGACTGGAAGAAGTCCGTCGTGGTCCAGGCGCCGCACCCCTCCGGAATTCTCGGGCTACTACAACCGGAGCCAGCCCGGCCCGAAGCTGTGACGGTAGGCGCCAGTGGGCGTGTGAGTGTGGCACGGGGGAGGGGGAGCCACGCGCTCGCCGCCCTCCCCCCGCTTGCCCGAATCCACCAGCCCTCTAACCCGGTGCCACAACCTGGTCTAAAGAAATACTGGCCAATGCGGGGATCGAACCCGCGGCCTAGCCGTAATAGCACCACGCTGCAACCCACTAACCAAGCCATCCGGTTTGGAACCGAGGAGGGAGCCCGGTCGTACCGCTGCTTCCCTCCCCCTGAGAAACCTAACCCCCGCGGCCAGAGGGTGCTCCCACAGCGGAAACGGCGGTGAAGGGGAGCCCCACGAGGCCCCCCCCACCCTGCCGCATCGGGTCTAGGGCTTGCAGCCAGTCCCGGCATGCGCTGACCCGCGTGGCCACACCGTGGTATTGTTCAGGAGTGGGCGGGAGTCGCAGCTGCTACAGGCCACCTCCCCCCGGCCCTGATATGAAACCCCGGCCCCCCGCGAAGGGAGGGACTGGGCCACAGTGAAGGGTGCTTTCCCCGCCTCCCTCAATACCCACACCCCCGGGCCTGCAAGGGAGCCCCGCTGGGCAACCAGGTCGGGACCAGGCCACGGCGTGCAAGGCGCCGGGCCAAAAGTCACAGGCCCGTGTCCCCGGGAGCTGTGCTGACCCCCCCCCCCCACGGCAGACCGTCACCTGCGGCGGCTGCCGGACTTAAAGTGCCTACTGGGAGAGGTGGGGGGGGTGTTCGCACTCACCGCATTGCAGCTCCTGAGGCACCCGCCGCTCCTGGAGGATCACCAAGTGGATCCTAAACGGCATCAAGGGTAGTGGGAAAGAGGACGCCAGGTGGGTGGGAGAGGTACTTATACCTCACCCCCCGCCCACTCCTGCCCGGAAATTACGCGGGCGAGCGGACCCCTAGGGGGTCCCCCAACACTGGGCTGTCTTGCGTGCCCTCATGTGGCACTAAGGCGGCCGTCCTCTTATGAGGGTCCCCTTCGTGGGCCGCGGGCAGCCAACAATCTCTTTGATTGGCTGGCATTGCTGCTTTCGCTGTTCGCTTTTCAAGCACTACTTTTTTTTTGTGTGAAGCACTCTAATAGAACGCATGTGTTTCTGCCATTTCCCTCGTGTATGTTTCTGCCTCTGCACTCTGTTGCTTTCTGTTGCCTGACTGCTTCTCCCGCCCTCCTCCCTCTTGTGCTTCTCCCCATTGCTTTTCCATGTGCCTTCCGTGTTGCTTTTCCCCAACCCCTGTGTTGCTTTGGCTCCCACCCTCCGCCAACTGTTGCTTTCGTGTGTCCCTCCACCCCTCATCTCATTACTTTTGCATTTCCTCCCATGTTGCTTCAGCATGAACGCCTCCCACCGTCCCATGTGTTGCTTCACAGTTCACCCCCACCCACCTTGTTGCTTCACCGTTCCCCCACACTCCTCTGTGTTGCTTTCTCTCCCTTCCACCCTCCCCGGTGTTGTTTCGTCATTACCTCCCACCCTCCCTTGTGTTGCTTGCACTTCCTCCTCCCACCTGCTTAAAAAAATAAATCTTTTTAATTGCCGATCCAAATCTGTAACTAAATAGAAAAAAAGCATGTGCCTCATCTTGTAGGCACGCACAAGTTTGGTATGTGCACCCTCAAAATAACACAAGCGGCTGTGGCAAAGGCTTTTTAACTTTAGCCGCGCTGCACAGCATCAAAGATGCTGTGCAGCGTGGCTAAAAACCAATGGTAAAGCCAATAGGTCACAAAGGTGAGACCTATTGCCTTTGCTAATGCTTATTTCTCAAATGTTTCTTGGGAGACAGTCACCTCGCTTCATCTTCCTTGTTACTTCAGACCCAAAATGGCACTTCAGATTCTAGAAGTTATCTTCTGCTACAGTATTGCTTTGCCTCAGCCTCTTCCCATGGGAGTTGTTCTTTAAATCTTGTACCATTTTAGTTTTTAAGCGTTCTCCAATCAATCTGTATTTGCTATTTTAGAGGCATGACATCTAGCACTGAACATAATTCTTCAGCTGTAGTCTCGTGCAATGGATGTAAAACGTGAGAGAGGAGATTTTAAGACAGAGAGAAGCATGATAGAGACTGGCAAAGAGGAAAGAGTGGCTGCTTATCTGCTGCCCTTCTCTTCATGTACCCAGCCAGCCCACCTTGCTTAGGAAGTTGAATTAACCCAAGAATGAAGACCTAAAGAAGGAGGTTGATATACCTACCATTGGACTGCGGCAAATCGCTTTTTACCTTCTCAGGGTGACATCAGAGGAGTCGAAGGGTGTTTGGGGTTATGTGTGATCAGAGGTGTCACATGCTCATTCAGACCCTTGAGGATGCAGTGCATGGGTGTTTCGGAGTTTGCATTCTACACTTTCTCACCCCTCTGGAACTAATGTGGAGTCGGGTCGGCCATGATCTCCTCTTTGCACCATCTTCCTGCATTCATGCTTGCACGGATCTACAGAGGCCTCTTTGTCCATTGTTTCACTCAGAATTATCCCCAAGCTAAACCAATTAGAATTCACTTTTCAGGGCCATCACTTCTGCCCCTGTGGGAAGTAGGTTCTTGGAAATATGTGGATGTGGAGAAGCACTGCTCTGCGACACTGTCCCTGCTACCGATACTGATGCCTATAATTCTTGCGTTAGCATTTTTGCCACAGATCTTCCTAAAGTTACCAAGCACATCAACTTGATAACGATGGCAGTCATATATGTTATTAAAAAATAACAGTGCTTGGACGTTATATTTATTGCAAGCAATAAATATGCTTTCAGAATCTAGTCATTCTACCCTACACCGTCCTCCAAGACTAGTATTTGACTGCTCATCTTGGCTACTGCTGCAAGTCAAGGCATCCAATGGGTGCACCTTGCAATTCAGTGAGATCTCAGTAGTACCTGATTCTGGCCTCGAAGGACACAGGCCTTACTTGTTGCAAGAGTTGACTAAGTGCCATTGCGTCTCATGGGTTCCAGAGAACTGAACTCAGACTGGAGGCGAGAGGTGAGATGTAGGCCATAGACTTCAGATAGCACCACAGTCCAAGCGTCAAGTCATTTATTATGAAGTGCATAGTAAAGACAGAGAAGCAGCACTTTAGGAAAGAGGAGTGGGACGCTTCTCCAGGAGGGGGAAATTATGCATCACATATTTCGAAACTCTGGTACAGAGAATAACTAATTTCACACAACCTAAATCTCACCACATATCATGTCAGTCAGTGCATTATAGACAGTCCTTGCCTTGCGCATATTTGGGCTTCATCAGACATCCAGCAGAGAGCCTTACCCAACAACAACACACAAGACCATTCTAATTTCTCCTACCAATGGTCATGCATGTGCAGCACATTAGACAGGATCATAACACCATTGTGCTTACAACAAGGCATCAAAGCCATATAGATAGCAAAATGCAGCCAAATAAGTGGTTCGGTCACGGACAACACAACATGCATTCTTGAAACCTGCAGATAAAAGTAGCAGCAACTTAACACACCATCACACAAACAGCTTGTTTAAGACACTGACCTGGATTGTGGTTCAGGTATTGAAAATTCCACGCTCGAACTGAGCAATGGACAGTCAACTCCTCAATTTAGAGAAAAAAACAGAAAAAACCCTTATTACCCCCACTCAAACACTTAAAACACAACATGGATCTTCCAAGATCAAACTCACTTTACGTTCACACTAACCCACATCCTTTGGAAACACAACACTGGCAAACTCTCTACCAACCTCATAGAACCGAATAACAACAACATAACGTTAAACAATGAATGGTTCACCAAGTTTGGTAGATGATATCTCCAAACTATATGCAATGTTGCAGATGAGGCCTAAAGAACTGGACACAGTGCTCTAGATGCTACCCCAAAAATTGCCACAATATTCCTGATCTGCCCTCATCCCAGATGAAGGCTGAGAGCTTGCCTCGGTTGTTGACTGTCTATGCAGATGGATAATGACCCATATTCAGTGGAATTGTACACCAATTAAGGCCGACATTATGCAACATGGTTGACTAAATTATGCATCAAGAAAAGCAAACTATGCTGCACTTTCTCTACCAGTATTATTTTGCTGTTTTGTTAATTTAATACACAGTAGTACTACTTGGCCAAAAATGTCAGCTACTTTGCACCAATTTAACGCTGACTATAGAAACCAACAACTGAAAGGTGACCAGTAAACCTTTACAAAGTTTATGTCACCGTGTAACACCATGTGTGGCACTCCTTGTAGTAACATTTGACCTGAATGAGCTAGAAACAAAGGGCCTTATTTACAAGAAAGTAACGCAGCGCGGTGCTGCAAGCCGTTTGGCTGCGCCATGCTGCTTTACTTTCAAAGCACAGGCATGTGTCATATTTACAACAATGTGACATATCCCTGAGCTCTCCCCTGCGCTGGTGCACAATTGGCTGCCATGCGCCAAAGCAGGCACCCTTGCACCATGGTGCAAGGGTGCCTGCGTTCCGGGGATGATTGTTGTTACCGCAGGAAGGGACATCTTCCTGCACAAAAACAATCACGAGCTGCGTTTTCCTCTTTCTATGCGTGCTGCAGAATGCAGCACGCATAGAAAGAGGAAAAAATGAGGAGAAATAAAAGTATTTCTCCTCGTTGCGCTGATTCTCCCGCATTCCCAGGTTTACGAAACGTTGTATATCTGCAAATGCAGCAGAATCCATGGGTGTTGCGTGGGAATACCCACAGCAACACCCATGGAACACCCCTTTCACACAGAGTGCTGCGTGAAAAGGGCCCTATTTACAAGGCCACGAAAAGCCACCCAGGGTGGCTTTACGTGGCCTTGTAAATATGGAGCACCACACTGCGCCGCCGGTGCGTCAAAAAAAGTGACGCACCGGTGGCGCAAGGGGCTTCTAAATATGCCTTAAAGTTTTTGGGGCTGAAATATTCAAATTATTCACCAGAAGTCAGATTATGCGGCAAGAACAGTAAATAATATTTTTGTACAAAACTCCGCAGCCACAGAATTGCATAATTCCAGTATTCGATTCTGTATTATCTGCTGTATCACTTTTCTGTGATATAGTCAAAAATGTTGTTCAGCTTATAAACCAATTGCAATCTGATGAGCTTGTTGTGCTGGTAACATACATTTGGCTCTTGTTGCTCTCCTCTTTCGCCTCTTTGCCTTTACGTTCCCACCTGCCTCCACTGATCTTACGCATTATAGCTGCTTTCAATAAAAGATCAAAGGGTCAATGGTGTCGAGTCCCCGTGCCCAGGCCCCGAAAGAAGAAACGATGAGGCTGGTAGGTATATAACAGGGGTTCTTTGTTCTTTATTGTTTGCTAGAACTCCCACTGACCCAGGTCTCTCCTCCTTGCCTCGTGTCTCTGCAACAAGTGTCTGTCCAGTTCCTGCCTCACCCCTTCCTAACCGGAAGCGGTGTCTGGTGTTCAATCCAATGGAGTCCGGTGTGTGCATGGTCCTAATGCCTTGCCTCATCCTGTCACTGTGAAATCTCCCCTTTGTTAACAAAATATACATATTTCTCATGGAGAGGGAGACAGAGAGAGAGAGAGAGAGAAGAAAAACGAGAGAGAGAAAACAAATTACTGATACCAATGACAGCTGTGCTTTGTAACCATTACAAACTAATGGGGTAACCCAAAAGGACAAAGGACCTGGGTACAATCTGATACAAGCAATAAATGGTCCTATTGGCAAGGTAATAAACAACAGACACAGGGGTCGATTCCGATCCCGGTCGGAGGCGCACCTAATACCATTCGGCCGGGAAAAAAGCCAGGCGAATGCCTGTTTCCCGACCGATTCGCACATACGCCCGAACGAGCAAGTACGATGCGCACAACTGCCCAAATCCCGACCCAGTCGTACTCACCCAATACAGGTCCTGTTCTCTGACCGAGGCGGATCCGGAAACGCAGAATCGAGTCGCACAGAAGCCAAAATGCAGCCCCGGCCGGACAAGTACGATGCGCTTTCCGTACGCGCCGAACCCGTCGCTACGCACGGCACGTCAAAGCATCCGGGAGAGGCGCACATAAGCTCCGATTCGCGCCACAAGACGATCCACGGCTACGAGACGAACACGCCAGCGACGAGGACGAGGCGAAGCAAAGAGAAAGACGAACGAGACGAACCAACCATGAATCCCATCGCGCAGGTCCTACCAATACTCTACATCTATTACCGGAACAGGCACGGACGCGTACGGCGCAGAAGGTAAGTCAGACACCAACCACAAAAACAAACAACACGTACCCGACATATCACACACACACAGAGGGATGCAGAAATTACTTACACCAGCAACAGCAGCACCATAGGGGCGGGATGGCCATCACCAATGCCACATATACACATAGGGGCCTGGATGCCAACAACTAACACCACCCCTACCCAGGGGGTGCTAGATGCCTGTCACTCCTACCATCTCTACCCATGGGGGGCTGGATGCCCACCACCACTACCACCCCTACTCAGAGGGTGCCAGATGCCTACCACTATTACCACCTCTACCCATGGGGGGCTGGATGCCTACCACTACTACCACCTCTACCCATGGGGGGCTGGATGGCTGTCAATACTACCACCCCTACCCATGGGGGCTGGATGCCTACCACTACTACCACCTCTACCCATGGGGGGCAGGATGCCTGTCACTACTACCACCTCTACCCATGGGGGGCTGGATGCCTGTCACCACTACCACCTCTACCCATGTGGGGCTGGATGCCTGTCACTACTACCACCCCTACCCATGGGGGGCTGGATGCCTACCACCACTACCACCTCTACCCATGGGGGGCTGGATGCCTACCACTACTACCACCCCTACCCATGGGGGGCTGGATGCCTGTCACTACTACCACCCCTACCCATGGGGGGCTGGATGCCTACCACCACTACCACCTCTACCCATGGGGGGCTGGATGCCTGTCACTACTACCACCTCTACCCATGGGGTGCAGGATGCCTACCACCACTACCACCTCTACCCATGTGGGGCTGGATGCCTGTCACTACTACCACCCCTACCCATGGGGGGCTGGATGCCTACCACCACTACCACCTCTACCCATGGGGGGCTGGATGCCTACCACTACTACCACCTCTACCCATGGGGTGCAGGATGCCTACCACCACTACCACCTCTACCCATGGGGGGCTGGATGCCTACCACTACTACCACCCCTACCCATGGGGGGCTGGATGCCTGTCACTACTACCACCCCTACCCATGGGGGCTGGATGCCTACCACCACTACCACCTCTACCCATGGGGGGCTGGATGCCTGTCACTACTACCACCTCTACCCATGGGGTGCAGGATGCCTACCACCACTACCACCTCTACCCATGTGGGGCTGGATGCCTGTCACTACTACCACCCCTACCCATGGGGGGCTGGATGCCTACCACCACTACCACCTCTACCCATGGGGGGCTGGATGCCTACCACTACTACCACCCCTACCCATGGGGGGGCTGGATGCCTGTCACTACTACCACCCCTACCCATGGGGGGCTGGATGCCTACCACCACTACCACCTCTACCCATGGGGGGCTGGATGCCTGTCACTACTACCACCTCTACCCATGGGGTGCAGGATGCCTACCACCACTACCACCTCTACCCATGGGGGGCTGGATGCCTGTCACTACTACCACCCCTACCCATGGGGGCTGGATGCCTACCACTACTACCACCTCTACCCATGGGGGGCAGGATGCCTGTCACTACTACCACCTCTACCCATGGGGGGCTGGATGCCTACCACTACTACCACCTCTACCCATGGGGGGCTGGATGCCTGTCACTACTACCACACCTACCCATGGGGGGCTGGATGCCTACCACCACTACCACCTCTACCCTTGGGGGGCTGGATGCCTGTCACTACTACCACCTCTACCCATGGGGTGCAGGATGCCTACCACCACTACCACCTCTACCCATGGGGGGCTGGATGCCTGTCACTACTACCACCCCTACCCATGGGGGGCTGGATGCCTACCACCACTACCACCTCTACCCATGGGGGGCTGGATGCCTACCACCACTACCACCTCTACCCATGGGGGGCTGGATGGCTGTCACTACTACCACCCCTACCCATGGGGGCTGGATGCCTACCACTACTACCACCTCTACCCAAGGGGGACAGGATGCCTGTCACTACTACCACCTCTACCCATGGGGGGCTGGATGCCTACCACTACTACCACCTCTACCCATGGGGGGCTGGATGCCTGTCACTACTACCACACCTACCCATGGGGGGCTGGATGCCTACCACCACTACCACCTCTACCCTTGGGGGGCTGGATGCCTGTCACTACTACCACCTCTACCCATGGGGTGCAGGATGCCAACCACCACTACCACCTCTACCCATGGGGGGCTGGATGCCTGTCACTACTACCACCCCTACCCATGGGGGGCTGGATGCCTACCACCACTACCACCTCTACCCATGGGGGGCTGGATGCCTACCACCACTACCACCTCTACCCATGGGGGGCTGGATGGCTGTCACTACTGCCACCCCTACCCATGGGGGCTGGATGCCTACCACTACTCCCACCTCTACCCATGGGGGGCTGGATGGCTGTCACTACTACCACCCCTACCCATGGGGGCTGGATGCCTACCACTACTAAAACCTCTACCCATGGGGGGCAGGATGCCTGTCACTACTACCAACTCTACCCATGGGGGGCTGGATGCCTGTCACTACTACCACCTCTACCCATGGGGTGCAGGATGCCTACCACCACTACCACCTCTTCCCATGGGGGGCTGGATGCCTGTCACTACTACCACCCCTACCCATGGGGGGCTGGATGCCTACCACCACTACCACCTCTACCCATGGGGGCTGGATGCCTACCACTACTACCACCTCTACCCATGGGGGCTGGATGGCTGTCACTACTACCACCCCTACCCATGGGGGCTGGATGCCTACCACTACTACCACCTCTACCCATGGGGGGCTGGATGGCTGTCACTACTACCACCCCTACCCATGGGGGCTGGATGCCTACCACTACTAAAACCTCTACCCATGGGGGGCAGGATGCCTGTCACTACTACCACCTCTACCCATGGGGGCTGGATGCCTGTCACTACTACCACCTCTACCCATGGGGTGCAGGATGCCTACCACCACTACCACCTCTTCCCATGGGGGCTGGATGCCTGTCACTACTACCACCCCTACCCATGGGGGCTGGATGC
The DNA here is from genome assembly GCA_963921515.1 of Calotriton arnoldi. Taxonomy (NCBI): domain Eukaryota; kingdom Metazoa; phylum Chordata; class Amphibia; order Caudata; family Salamandridae; genus Calotriton; species Calotriton arnoldi. The sequence continues at coordinate 566,137 of CAWUFW010002486.1, forward strand.
CTACCACCACTACCACCTCTACCCATGGGGGCTGGATGCCTACCACTACTACCACCTCTACCCATGGGGGGCTGGATGGCTGTCACTACTACCACCCCTACCCATGGGGGCTGGATGCCTACCACTACTACCACCTCTACCCATGGGGGCAGGATGCCTGTCACTACTACCACCTCTACCCATGGGGGCTGGATGCCTACCACTACTACCACCTCTACCCATGGGGGGCTGGATGCCTACCACCACTACCACCTCTACCAATGGGGGGCTGGATGCCTACCACTACTACCACCTCTACCCATGGGGGGCTGGATGGCTGTCACTACTACCACCCCTACCCATGGGGGCTGGATACCTACCACTACTACCACCTCTACCCATGGGGGGCAGGATGCCTGTCACTACTACCACCTCTACCCATGGGGGGCTGGATGCCTACCACTACTACCACCTCTACCCATGGGGGCTGGATGCCTACCACTACTACCACCTCTACCCATGGGGGGCTGGATGGCTGTCACTACTACCACCCCTACCCATGGGGGCTGGATGCCTACCACTACTACCACCTCTACCCATGGGGGCAGGATGCCTGTCACTACTACCACCTCTACCCATGGGGGGCTGGATGCCTGTCACTACTACCACCTCTACCCATGGGGTGCAGGATGCCTACCACCACTACCACCTCTACCCATGGGGGGCTGGATGCCTGTCACTACTACCACCTCTACCCATGGGGGGCTGGATGCCTGTCACTACTACCACCCCTACCCATGGGGGGCAGGATGCCTACCACCAACAACACCCCCACTCACAGGATGGCTAATGCATGACACAACAAGCACACACCAACATAAGGAATGCAACAAAAAGACATCCCCCCAACACCATGACAAGCGTGTGTAGACTGTGTCAAATGCCTACAACACTGAACATGACTTTGAACATACAATGTGACCCACAATCACATGTGTCACACATAAATGTGTGTGGCCCCCACAATGCAAGCAGACCATGACCACTGTGGCAATGGGGTCCAACCCCCTTCATCACAGTGACCAAAAGGTAAGTGTGGGGTCCATAGCTGAAGCACATTTTGCACATTGTGGCAATGGGGTCTAAACCCCCATCATCACAGTGACCAAAAGGTAAGTGTGGGGTCCATAGCTGAAGCACATTTTGCACATTGTGGCAATGGGGTCTAAACCCCCATCATCACAGTGACCAAAAGGTAAGTGTGGGGTCCATAGCTGAAGCACATTTTGAACATTGTGGCAATGGGGTCCAACCCCCATCATCACAGTGACCAAAAGGTAAGTGTGGGGTCCATAGCTGAAGCACATTTTGCACATTGTGGCAATGGGGTCTAAACCCCCATCATCACAGTGACCAAAAGGTAAGTGTGGGGTCCATAGCTGAAGCACATTTTGCACATTGTGGCAATGGGGTCTAAACCCCCATCATCACAGTGACCAAAAGGTAAGTGTGGGGTCCATAGCTGAAGCACATTTTGAACATTGTGGCAATGGGGTCCAACCCCATCATCACAGTGACCAAAAGGTAAGTGTGGGGTCCATAGCTGAAGCACATTTTGCACATTGTGGCAATGGGGTCTAAACCCCCATCATCACAGTGACCAAAAGGTAAGTGTGGGGTCCATAGCTGAAGCACATTTTGCACATTGTGGCAATGGGGTCTAAACCCCCATCATCACAGTGAACAAAAGGTAAGTGTGGGGTCCATAGCTGAAGCACATTTTGCACATTGTGGCAATGGGGTCTAAACCCCCACCATCACAGTGACCAAAAGGTAAGTGTGGGGTCCATAGCTGAAGCACATTTTGAACATTGTGGCAATGGGGTCCAACCCCCATCATCACAGTGACCAAAAGGTAAGTGTGGGGTCCATAGCTGAAGCACATTTTGCACATTGTGGCAATGGGGTCTAAACCCCCATCATCACAGTGACCAAAAGGTAAGTGTTGACATTGAAAAAGCTGCAACTGCCAAACTGCATGGATGATTCCTGGTCACAGAACAACAAACACATCAGTGTCAAAGTAGTGCTTGTGTCCCATAGCAACATAGATTGGGGGAGGCAAACAGTGCAGTGCAAATAAGACATACCTTTGGCCATGTGCAGACAAACATCACCCATGGGGGCTGACACTGTCAACATCCATCAATGACACAATGACAGAAGTGACCATCATAATGCAGACCCACATATTTGCACCAATGGGCACACTAATGTAGATACCCTGTGGAGACTGTAGATGTGAGGTGAACAAATAACATACCATGGTAGCAATGGGACACACAAACAATGATCATTGTGCTGACTGATGACCTAGGAGTCCCAGGGACAGCAGGTGAAACCCACCAAACAACATACAGCCAATAGCACACTAAAGAAATGCCAATGCAGTGGTGCAGATGCACAAACAGGCAGACCCACACTGCACATCAAACACAACAGGTGAGGGGGGGTGCCAGTGTCCCCAGGCAACCACACAACACATGATGAGGCCTCAATACCAATTACACAGATGCACATACAGTGCCACACAAAAGTAAATCATGGATCCAAATCCCCTATGTGGGCAATAGGCATTGTTAGATGAGAGGGAGCACAAATTACACATGTCACACAAGCTTGTAGGAACAGCAACTAACACAGCAAGAGACAGACCCACCACAGCACTACCCCCAGGGACCCCATATTGTGCTGACACTAGCCTGCATGATAATCACACTGTGATGACAATGTTAGATGTCGTTCACACTGTGAACCCCAGCCATGTGTCCTGAGCAACTAACTACCATCACACCTACACAAGCTCCAATCAATCAGCACAGCCTGCAAGCCAAGGCCAATATGGAGGTAGGGGTCTTGCCGTGCAACAACTCACTTTTGCACACACTCAACACCACACACCCTGATCTCCACCAATGTGCAGCAGTGAAGCTCACATGGACTGGTGACATTGCACATGCACCCATGACAATACCAGGGGTGGTGGTGGGAACCAAGGTGCAGAAACCCATCACACATGGCCAGTCAACAAGACTTGTCAATGTCTGACACACAGCACAGTATGCTGTACATGGGCATGATGTGAAATCCACCCCAATCAATGGGATCCTGGCCATAGTCACACACCAATGAAGAAGCCAAGGTGACACACGAAGAACACACGTACACAACTACCAACATTGCAGCTCTGACCCTGAGGAGTGGCAGCTGTCACACACACACAACGTGTCACAATCACTGTAGGCTAACACAAACTGTAAATCACATTACTCGTGTAAACAACAAGTGCCAAGGGGAATCCTGATTGTGTCCCATCTGCGTTTGCCCGCATCCCCAGCACTGACAACAAAGACAACCTGGGATGACAACCTCATGAACATTAGTTTGCCATGCACCCACATCACAGAGAAACCAGGTCCAAGATGCTGGATGAACACAGAACAACTCAGCAAGCATCACAAACAGGAACATCCCTAGGGACACAGCCTGTGTAGGAAAAGGGAAGGGAACACGCACAGACATGCTTACACAACACAGGCCCACGCAATGTCACCAGATTACACACTGCCATGAGGGCACACCACTCCTGTGGGAGGTCCGCTGTGCCAAACCTTGTCTGTGCACGACCCAAACATGTCAGCAGAACACTCCGTCAGTGAGTCAACAACCACAACACACAGAAGGCTCTGCTCACATCAGCCTGGGTACGGGGGTGTCACGTCAGTCATCTGCACACACACCAAACACCTGTCAAGCAAGTTGCACTGTATACACAGATGAGTCCTTCGACATTGATGTGCAAAACTGCATGTCCAGTGGAGCTGGGCACACAGTCAGGGAAATTGGAACATTGAACAGTGGTAAGCCCACCAGATGTGCATCAGTGTAAGACAAAGATGTTCATTTACTAATGCAAAAAGGACATCCCTGTGTCAAATGCTGAACATTACACCCTCAGACTGTAGCAAAGGATGCCATAGATCCAGAATACAACAGGACACATATCCCATGGACCACATGGAGTCCATCACTGCAACACTTCATCGTCCTGATGTGAACACTATTACAACTGCAAATGCAGGATGCTCCTCATCCACATCATGTACATCAAAAGAAAACCCAAAAGTAAACAAAAAGAGGCTTTATTCAGCAAATGTCAGGGTAAAAACGGAAGTCCAAAAGAAACTAAGGCCAATGGCCAGTCCAAAATCACAGTACCAACGGGGTGAGAAGTGACAACTGGTCACACATTGCTTGCCTGCACTGGTACGGTTGGGGGACATCACCCTTGGAGGGGCATACAAGGGGCAGGCCAGGCACCGCAGGGACAGGATCAGGGGATGGCAGAGTGAGGCAGTGAAGGGGTGGTGGGTGCAGGAGTGTCACCGGCAACTGCAGTGGAGGGGTCTGACTCAGGGGGGGCCAGCACCACCGTGGCACACAAGTCAGTTGGTGTGGGTGCCGCAACCACTGCAGTGGGCTGGACTGATGTAGTGGACTGGGTACCCACTGCAGTGCCCGAGTCAGACGTGGTGGTTGTGGACTCCACTGCAGTGCATGACCCCAAGGGAGTGGAAGGGTGGGCAGATGAGGTGGGCAGGACAGAGGGGGGGGACCCGGTCCCCACAACAGTGCCACTAACAGGCAGAGCATCTGGGTTGGGGGTGGAAGAGCAAGTGGCAGGGGGAGGGCCTAAGCAGTCTGGGGATGCGGTATCGGTGTGTGGGGGAACCTGGGGCAGGGTGTGGCGGGGGAACCTGTACAGTGGTGGCCTAGGGGATGGAGGAGAGAGACGGGGCGCTGGAGCTGCGTGGTGGTGGTGGTGGGGTCTTGCTCTTCCTGCTCCCGGGGGATTTCCAAATGGGTTCCTGTGTCTGCCTGCACCTGGGGGAGGGTGTCCGGGGGTGAGGGGCACTCCTCTCTGTGTGGGTGGACTTCCTCTTCCCCTGGTGTGCTGGGTCAGCAGGAATGGTGGGGAAGAGGCCGAGGTCACACAGGAAGACCTGCTGTGTATGTGGGGTAGCAGGCGAGGCAAGGGAAGGGGTCTTGGAGGGAGAGGATTTGGAGGACTGCGGAGTGAATGTGGATGCCTGTGTGTGTGTGTGTTCCCCATCCCCTGTGTCTGTGGTATCAGTTCCCTGAGGATGCTTGTGTGCACGTCTTGCCTTACTCTTGGGTGTGTCTGTGCTGCTCATGTCTGTGTGTGTGGATGACTGTGCAGGTGTGCATGTGCTTTGGACAGGTAGGGGGCAGGAAGTGTTGATGGGGCAGAGGTGGGAGGGGTGAGGGACTGTTGGAGGAGGGACACTGCTGCCGTCAGGGAGGAGTCCATGGACCTATTGCTCCTCTGTAGGGCAGACATACCCGTCGAGATACCCTCCATGAACGACACCAGCTGTGTCAACAGAGTGGTGTGTGCATGGAGGACACTCAGCATTGCTGTCTGCCCTACATGGAGCTGCCGAAGGAGGTACACAGACTCCTCACTCAGGGCAGCAGGGGACACAGGGGCAGGGGATGCGGTGCCTGGCACGAAGGAGACACGCTCCCGAGCACGGGAGCCTCCACGGACCTCAGGAATGGGAGCCAATGGGAGGGCGGTTGTGGTGGTGGTGGTGGCGGGGCCAGACAGACTAGCTGGCCTTTGGTGGCTGCCGAGACCCGCCTCCACAAGGGAGTCATCCTCCGAGCTGCTGTGGTCCCCAGCTGAGGTGGATGGTGCTGAGGACTCCTCGGTGTGGCTACCCTCGCCCTCCGTGCCACTGGGTCCCTCTGACCACTCGTCCAATGCTGACCCAGTCTGGCTCTGCTGCTCCTCCTGGTCCGTGGAGCTGTCCCCTCCTGTGGCCGTGGATGTATCTGCAAACAATTAGGGAAACAGACAAACAATAGTCACCTGCACTGACCGCACACACCACAGTAAGTACAGCACATTACAGAGCAAGCCCTGGCATCCTTAGTTGAACATTGCCTAAAGTCCTCACACAGATTCGCGGAAGACAATTGTCAGTCTGATGGTCAACCATGGGACTCACACCCCTCCTGCCCTTGCACCCATCTGTCTGGTGCCTGTCTGATGGTAAGACCCCAGTGTGGACACATGCACCACCTACACAGTTGTTGGACATTGCAGGGAACACGGTGAAGCATGTGAACATACACACATCACATCTCTTGCCACTGAGTCAGTGCAGGTGTCCGGATGAAGGGATGGCCAGATTCTAATTAGGAATGCATGTGATGCATACCAGCACCAGACACCATGATGCACCCATGTCCGGATAGTCAATGCCACAATGGGGTGCATGTTGCACATGTCACTCCCCTGCAGGATCAGTCCCAGGAAGTTGAATGCCATGACACAGGAATGCGTGCAAAGTCATACATAACTGTCTCAAGTCACATGGCCATGGCAGCCAGACAACAACAGTCTGCACTGTGTCACAATCCGAGGGCATGGGGAATGCAAGTTATGTGACTGACAAGTGCACATGTCCATCCCCCAAAAACCACATCATCTGTACTACTATTTGTCCACGTCATACCAACTGGACATATGGGGGACATGAAACACAACTCTCTGAACATGTGCACCTCACAGTGTGCTGTGAATGAAAATACAGCTGCTTGAAAGCCACAGTCGCAAACACCTGTGTGCACAGCCAAGTGATCAGACACCTATAAGTCACAGAAGTATCGTCTATCATGGTCACATCTCAGATGGCATGCTGAGCCCCAAACGATGAACATACCAGTAGTCCTGACAACGAAGACACAGCACAATGAGACAGAGGCAGACACCTGAGGGTACATTTCACTGACCACAACATGCCAGATGATACACGGGAGTGGGAGTACAGAGTGTATTGTATGCACTGGAGTAGGCATGACTGTCCAGCTCCACCTGTATGAGGGATGAGTCCTGGACAGTAGGCAGGTGGCTAAGCATGTGTGACACACTGGATACACATACTCCTGAGGCCCAAATATTGTTCCCACCAGCAGCATGGGTGTGTGCCACATTCCCCAGGGACATGTGGTGAGTCAGAGCAGCAAGCGGACCACATATCAAAGTTACACGCAGATCACATGTCAGAACTTAGGCATTGTGTAAGCAATTGACCCACCCATGAATTGCACAACATAGTCACGGGAACAAATGCTGTCCCCCACCTTGAGCAAAGCAAAATGCAATGACACAGTCCCCAAATTAGACAATTTCCTGACTATAAGGGCCACACATATGCGTATCAGAGGAGAAGTGGGCATGTAACAAATGAGGGACATGGGTCCTGGACCACATGACTGATGTACTGTGGAAGTTTAACCAGGCCAGAGGAGGGCACATAGCATGGCAGAAAAAGTGCACAGTGCAGTCATGGACTCACCCCCTACTTGCTGCTGTCTGTCCTTCAGCTGCCCATCCAGGTCAGGGAAGACCACCGCCAGGATCCGGAGCATGTGGGGGTCAGGGTCCGGTGTCCGCCCCTCCTGCGAGGAGGCGACAGCTTCAGCTGGACCCTTGCGATCCTCCGGGTCCAGCCACGAAGGTCCTGCCACCTCTTTTGGCAGTTGCGGATCCTGCGCCTGTAGAACCCCACGGATCTTACTTTCCGGGCGATGGTCAGCCAGATTTCCTGCTTCTGGTGGGCATCAACCTGTGAGGATGACAAAGTGAAAAGGCCATTACTACACATGCAACATATACGTGCATCACACAGTTGGATATACATGTCTCAATCACAGGGGCATATGATGTACACAGGCAGTGCAACTATGGCTATGAACAGTTTGCCAGCAGTCACTACATGGTATCATTGCATGGGAAGTAAACCTAGTTGGAATGCACTGTCACTACACTGTACCAGTTCTGTGCATGTGACTGCACACTTTGGGGTGTGACAACTACTCAGTGTGCATGCTAGCCAGTGGTGTGCACACTGAAAGCCCTGCTAGTCAGTCAACATGCACAATTAGTGAGGCAGTGGACAGCACACTCACCTGCTCCCCTGGTGTCCCATACAGCTTGCTGTACTGTGGAAGGAGGCTGTCCAGCAGGGCCTGGTTCTCCTCAAGGCTGAAGGCTGGGGCTCTCTCCACAGTACGTGCCATTGCAGGAGCCAGAGGATGCATAAACAGCAGCAGTGTTGGTGGCAGATGTCGTCCTGGAGCATGTAGTGCAGGCAAGTGAGCTCTCAGGGGAACAGCCAGCATTATATGTGTGCTGCAGAGGCAGATACTGTCCCATGTGTGCAAAGTGATAGGTCCAAGTCGTTTGCATCTTCTGAATTTGACCTATTCATGGAATTGCAGCACTAATACACGCCCACAGCATCCTTCAAATCTTCAACTTCATGGCACCCATGATTTTGCAACATTGTTGTGGCTGGCCAACTGAATTCACTGCATCAGACTCGTTGGAGCTTCGAAAACGCATCCGTTGCCATGCCAGGCCCCAGCCAATGTGTGCGCACCGTTCGGTCCATTGCTGTACAACGCGTACCAGCCATACAACGCGTACCCGCTCACATTCAATGCAATGGGCCGGCTGGGCACACCGATCGGTCCATTGCTCTACAACGCGTACCCGCTCACATTCAATGCAATGGGCCGGCCGGGCACACCGATCGGTCCATTGCTCTACAACACGTCCCTGGACAGGTCACACGCATATGTCACCATGCTGGTCACTGGTGAACCTATGCCAGCCACATTTACTTTCCAGGGACTCAGGGGCACACCTACAACACCACACCCAGTCCACACTGTCTATGAGGCATGTGTGGCAGCATAACCTTATCTGTGTATGGGGGTGAACATGTGGATTTTGGGGTGGCACTTGGGGGCAGACACACCCAGGCTGTGCACGTGTTAATGGGGACAGGGTCCTTTGTGTGTTGTGCACCTGACCACTGTGGTGTGCAACTTTTCATTTCTGAGCATGTGTCATGGTCACATTTCCAGGTTGTGTATGTGTATGACATGTCACATACCCCCAGGCTCACATGTGGGAAGGCATGTATGTCACAGGGTGGCCCATTCCAACAATAGTGATGTCCCTCCACAGTCTGTGTGCATGTTGTGTATCACATGTCTCTGACTCCATGTGCACAATGGGAGACAGTCTCCACATCCACGTGGTTTGTGCATGAACTTTGATGGTGTGTGTGTGTGTGTCACAGACGTCCATGTCTGTCCTGCAGAGGCTACAGGGGCCACTACCTGTGGGTGTCATGTTTGTTTTTCTGACGTGTACATGATACGCCATGTCATGCCAGTGTCCATGTGGCAAGACAGGCTCCCTGGGAATCTACCTGTCAATGAGCTGTGATGCCTGTGGAGCATCTGTCCAGACATGTCACTGTGGTATGTGTGTGGAACGTGAGAGCAGTTAATGGGTACTGTGACACAGCCTAATGGTGTCCCATTGCACACCCTGGAACCTGTTGTCAACACTTGTTGAACAGAGATGTTAGATGATGTCCATGTAGGTGCCATATATGTCCAAACGGAACGACACACACATCAAGTACTTGTGTATGTTGATGATGTATCATGTGAAATTGAGTATGGTGAACGGCACATAGGTGGGGTGACTGACAATCTTGCTTTCTTCACCTATGCACTGCAGGGCTCCTGCTGTCCATCGACCATTCCCAGACCTGGCAACAATGGTGGAACGTGACAGCATCCAACGGTACCGCTTCACCAGGCAGCTTATTGAGGATTTGGCAGTGCGGTTGGCCCCACATTTGCAGCCTGGCCGGCCGTATCCTACAGCGCTGACCCCCAAGGTGAAGGTGATGGCAGCCCTACACTTCTTTGCCACCGGTACCTTTCAACACACTGTGGCAACTACTGGTGGGATGTCACAGACTATGTTCAGCCGTGTGCTACGCGATGTTTTGGGGGCAATGTTGAGATACCTCAACCAGTACATCTATTTCCCAACACGTCAACGACTCACTGACGTCAAGAGTGACTTCTATGCCCTGGGGAGGATGCCACATGTAATTGGCTCCATTGATGGGACACATGTGTCTTTGATACCACCACAGGCACATGAGCAGGCATACCGCAACCGTAAACATTATCACTCGATCAATGCTCTGGTGGTATGTCTTGCAGATATGACCATCTCACATGTGTGTGCCCGTTTCCCCGGTTCAGCACACGATGCCTACGTGATGAGGAGTAGTCGCATACCGAGGATGATGTCACAGATGCCGAACCAGCGTGCCTGGCTTGTTGGTGTGTACTGACTTTGTACCATTGTGTGTGTTCTGCTATGTTGTTTTCCGCACACATTTTCAAATCGGCTAATGTGCAATTGTCTGTCTGTAGGTGATTCGGGATACCCCAACATGCCGTGGTTGCTGACACCCCTCAGGAACCCTGTGACACCAGCCCAGATGCGCTACAATGAGGCACATGGTCGGACGAGGAGGGTGATTGAGCGGACCTTTGGTCTCCTGAAGAGCCGCTTCCGCTGCCTGGACAAGACAGGAGGGGCCCTCCCATATGCCCCAGCAAAGGTGTGCAAGATTGTCATCGTCTGCTGCATGCTACACAACCTGGCAGTGCGGAAGGAGTTGCCTCTCATCCTGGATGACGATGACCAACGTCCGCCACCTGTGGAAGATCCTGGCCTGGGTCACGATGCCAGTGAAGATGATGATGATGATGATGGTGATGTCCGCACACAGCTCATCACCAACTTCTTCAGCTGAATGTGAGTCTCCAGAGGGTTGTGATGTCAGTGATTTGAGTTTGCATGATATGTGTGTGTGGTGCTCTGGTGCTGTTTGAGTGTGCCCATGTGCTACTTGACTGGATGCGTGCAGCGATGTGTCCTTGCAGGTGGTCTGTACTGCCCAACAGTGTTGACATGCTAACTTGGTTTTGTGTAGTTATCTCGTGACATGTATTAGACATGAGTATTGCCGTTCTGTGCTGTTCTTCATTGTTTTTGACTGTGTGTCATGTCTGTCCTTCACAGGGTGCTGCCGGAGTTGTCTGATCAACTTGGATCCCCCGAATCCATGATTCAACTTCCAAGGTGGAAGCAGTCGTTTCCCTACAGGTGATGTGCCACACACCCCTGGACTTTCTATCTTCTGTTTTTTTGACTTTGTGGCCACAGCCCGGTTGGATTAGCTTGCATTTGTAGTGGAAACAACATGTAGCAAATGTGTAATAAACCTGTACTTCACTTTGGGATGTGCATTGTCTGTAGTCACACATCTGACTGACATTTGCTTACTGCACCTGTAGTCTAGTTCACAGTGACTGTGAATAGGTGGCGTGTCTGTGCATTCCACTGTATTTAGTTGCAACATCAGTATAGGTGATGAGTCTGATGGCCCTGGTGTGTATGTGTTGTGTGGCCCTAGTGGTGTGTCTCCCTCATATGTGTCACGTCGCCATGACTGACATGACGGGGTTGGACTTGCTGTAGCAGTTAGCATGCACAGTGTCATTTAGCAGATCACCATCTACATGACAAAAACCACGTTGGAATCACAACAGAGGCAGATATGGTGTATTGGTGAGTTTATTTACATACTGGTGTGAGGATGGTGCACAGGATGGTGGGTGCTGTACATATCAATTGGAATCCAAAGTTCCCATGTGTATTGGAAGTCTTGGTAGCTGACATGTCCAGAGTAAAGTCCACAGTCATCTGATGAATTTGGCTAACTGGAGCTCCCCATGTCATGTGGGAGAGTTGGGTTGGCTTCGACAGGGCGTGCAGTTTGCACACAGAGGAAAAGTTCCAGAACAGGTGTTGGCTTCCTGGGGGATGTAGATGGCCATCGGACTTTCAGTTTGGCCTCTTCGGACGGCCCCTCTTCTTGGGGGGGGACCCTCAGGTGCAGGCTGCGGCGGTGCAGGGGACTCTCTGCCAGAGTCCTCCTCCCTCCCTGTGGCATTTGGAGTTGTTTCAGCAGCAGTTGTTGTGGGCACACAGGGAGGTGAGGCCATGTTGGTGCTGATCTGGCGGAGGCATGTGAGTATGTCCCTATGCACCGCTGTCAGTTGTTCCAATGTGTCCCACTTGGACTCCATGCCAGACATGTGTGTCTCGACATGGGACATGTGGGAGTCCAAGCGGGCATGATGGGCAGCCTGCTGCTGTTGTATGTCCTTGAGGATCCCCACTACCTGGCTGACCTCTCCGGTGCTAGTCTGGTACGCATCCGCGATGCGTGCCAGTTGTGGGTCATCATGCAGTCCAGACCCCTCTGCAAAGAGCAACCAATGTCTACCACCACCCCATGCGACACGTGCAGGACCTGCGGTGGCACGCACAGGTGACCGTGGGCCCACTTGGGTGTTGTTCCTGGGCTCGTTGTCACCAGCTCCAGTTTGGGCCTGGGTCCCTGCGCTGTTGTCATCTGTGGTCCTTGGTCTGTCCGTGTTGGCAGGGGTGGCCTGTGTGTTGGCAGTTGTTGGAGGGGTGGGTGCAGGGGTGCAGATGTTGGTCCTGCTGGTGCTGCATGATGACTCACACCGGAGGGTCCAGCTGGTTCTTCGCCATCCGAGGAGTGCAGTGGCTGATCCACACCAGTGAGCTCAGTGTTCCCCGGAGCCTGGGACAGGGAATCCTCCTTGTCTGCTGCTGTGTCCCCATCATCACCTGTTTTGGGGAGAGACACAGATTGTATGTTATGTTTCTACTGGCATCAATTGTTCAAACACCTGACAGTTGTGACTGTACCTCTGGATGTGGGCCAGGACATTGCATTCTCCTAAATTGTGTCAGTCAGAGAGTGATATTGGTGTAGCACATTGTCCTGCCAACCTGTGGCATGTCAATGTGTATGTTGAGGTGTGTGCATGACCAGCATTGGTGGTATTTGGTTGCCATCCAGGCCTCCTTCTCCCCCAGCCCAGTTATCCCACCATGAAGCGTGCTTCCATTGCAGGGAGTGCAAGTTGTCTTTCAGGATGTCAGTCAGTGGTGTCCTGCTGTTGGTTGTTGCACAGTTCCCAGCAGGGCCTTGTGCTCCCCACAGCAGTACCCAGTGTCAGCCATCTTGTGAGTCCTTTTCCACTCCCTGTGATGTGAGCATGGTTGAGAGTGGTGTTGATGGGCCAATTGTGAGGGTGAGCAATATCTGTGCCTACAACTCCCATCATGCTATTGCCTCCACCCCCTTCCCAGCATGCCCATCCTTCCTTCCTTTTGACTCTGCTTCCCTGTGGGGTGGGGTGCCTGTGCTGACAGGATGGCTGGGAGTGTTGTCCTGGCAGTTGTTTGGCTACAAGTCCCAAGAGTGTCCCTGTGCTTCACACAGCATGACCCAGGGTGGTTGTTCTTTGTGGGATCTTCAGTTAGGATGTGAGGCATTGCATTCTCCCAGGTGGGTTATGTGGAGTTAGTGTTGAGGGGGTGTGTGAGGGGAGGTCCTTGTAACTATGGTCATAGCTGTGAGTCCTCCTTCCCACCCAGCCAGATATCCCACCATGGAACGTGCTTCCATTGCAGGGAGTGCAAGTTGTCTTTAAGGATGTCAGTCAGTGGTGTCCTGCTGTTGGTTGTTGCACAGTTACCAGCAGGGCCTTGTGCTCCCCACAGCAGTACCCAGTGTCAGCCATCTTGTGAGTCCTTTTCCACTCCCTGTGAGGTGAGCATGGTTGAGAGTGGTGTTGATGGGCCAATTGTGAGGGTGAGCAATATCTGTGCCTACAACTCCCATCATGCTATTGCCTCCACCCCCCTTCCCAGCATGCCCATCCTTCCTTCCTTTTGACTCTGCTTCCCTGTGGGGTGGGGTGCCTGTGCTGACAGGATGCCTGGGAGTGTTGTCCTGGCAGTTGTTTGGCTACAAGTCCCAAGAGTGTCCCTGTGCTTCACACAGCATGACCCAGGGTGGTTGTTCTTTGTGGGATCTTCAGTTAGGATGTGAGGCATTGCATTCTCCCAGGTGGGTTATGTGCAGTTAGTGTTGAGGGGGTGTGTGAGGGGAGGTCCTTGTAACTATGGTCATAGCTGTGAGTCCTCCTTCCCACCGAGCCAGATATCCCGCCATGGAACGTGCTTCCATTGCAGGGAGTGCAAGTTGTCTTTCAGGATGTCAGTCAGTGGTGTCCTGCTGTTGGTTGTTGCACAGTTCCCAGCAGGCCCTTGTGCTCCCCACAGCAGTACCCAGTGTCAACCATCTTGTCAGTCCTTTTCCACTCCCTGTGAGGAGAGCATGGTTGAGAGTGGTGTTGATGGGCCAATTGTGAGGGTGAGCAATATCTGTGCCTACAACTCCCATCATGCTATTGCCTCCACCCCCCTTCCCAGCATGCCCATCCTTCCTTCCTTTTGACTCTGCTTCCCTGTGGGGTGGGGTGCCTGTGCTGACAGGATGCCTGGGAGTGTTGTCCTGGCAGTTGTTTGGCTAAAAGTCCCAAGAGTGTCCCTGTGCTTCACACAGCATGACCCAGGGTGGTTGTTCTTTGTGGGATCTTCAGTTAGGATGTGAGGCATTGCATTCTCCCAGGTGGGTTATGTGCAGTTAGTGTTGAGGGGGTGTGTGAGGGGAGGTCCTTGTAACTATGGTCATAGCTGTGAGTCCTCCTTCCCACCCAGCCAGATATCCCGCCATGGAACGTGCTTCCATTGCAGGGAGTGCAAGTTGTCTTTCAGGATGTCAGTCAGTGGTGTCCTGCTGTTGGTTGTTGCACAGTTCCCAGCAGGCCCTTGTGCTCTCCACAGCAGTACCCAGTGTCAACCATCTTGTCAGTTGTTTTCCACTCCCTGTGATGTGAGCATGGTTCAGAGTGGTGTTGATGGGCCAATTGTGGGTGTGACCAATATCTGTGCCTACAACTCCCATCCTGCTATTGCCTCCACCCCCCTTCCCAGCATGTCCATCCTTCCTTCCTTTTGGATGGACTTCAGTGTGTGTGAGTGTGACAGCAATGGCAAGATGGCTGACAGTGTGGTCCTGTTGTTTGTTGGTGCCCAGTTCCCAGCAGGGCCTTGTGCTCCCCACAGCTGTGGCCAATGTCAGACATCTTTGATGTGGCTTTTGACTACCTGTGAGGTGTGCATGCTTCAGTGCTAACTTGCTGGGCCATGTGGGTGTGAGGTGTTGATCTGTGACTACCACTCCCATCATGCTATTGCCTACACCCCCCCCCCTTCCCAGCATGCCCATCCTTCCTTCCGTTTGAGTGGACTTCAGTGTGTGTGAGTGTGAAAGGAATGGCAAGATGGCTGACAGTGTGTTCCTGTTGTTTGTTGGTGCCCAGTTCCCAGCAGGGCCTTGTGCTCCCCACAGCAGTAGCCAGTGTCAGCCATCTTGTCAGTTGTTTTCCACTCCCTGTGATGTGAGCATGGTTCAGAGTGGTGTTGATGGGCCAATTGTGGGTGTGACCAATATCTGTGACTACCACTCCCATCATGCTATTGGCTACACTGACTTGACCAGCATACACAGAATTCCTTCCTTTCAGTGAGCTTCCCTGTGAGGTGGTGTTCTAGTGGTGGTTAAATATCTGGGAGTATTTGTTGGTTCTATTTGTGCCACTGCCTTGCTGTATTTGTTGTTAGGTTTGTAGATGTCATGACACAGTTACATATCACTATGGGATGGCAGGTATTGTGTTTGTCTGACTAGCATTCACATCTTGGGATGGATATCTTTTGGTTGGTGTGTATTTGCTAAGTGTGCATGGTTTGCCTATCCCCTTGACTGTGATGTGTGTGTGTAGTCACACCATATTGTGTATATTAGTTGTGTACTCACCAGGCTCTGGGATGTCTGTTAGTCCGTATATGCTCACTGGTGGTAGGATGGCACGCACCTTCTCCTCCCAGGGCCTGAGGTATACTGGTTTTGCAGGAGGGCCACTGCCGGTGTGCTGGCTGAGGAGGTAGTCCTTTTTGAGTAGTTCCCTGACCCTCCTGCGCACATCATACCACCTGTTCTGGATGTCTTCCTTTGTGCGCAAACATGGTGATTGTGCGTTGACCCTGTCGACAATCCTCGCCCACATCTTGGTTTTCTGCGACATGGGGGTCTGTTGTACCAATGTACCAAACAACTGTGGCTCTACCCTCAGGATCTCGTCTACCAGGACTTCCAATTCACAATCTAGGAACTTATGGTTCTTCTTTGGGGGCATGGTGATGGGTGGTGGTGGTGATTGATGTGTGTGTGTGTGTGTGTGTGCAAGTGGGGGTGTGTGAGTGTAGGTTTAGCTGGGTGTGTGTGAGGGTGCTATTTGTAGGTGTGGTAATGGTGTGTGGCTTGTGTGATGTATGAGCTGTGAGTGTGTCTGTGGTTGCTGTGTGATGGTGTTCTGTCTGGAAGTGGAATTTGCAAGGGATCATGGTCGGGATTTGTGGCCTTTATGTAGGTGGAGTTGGAGGTGTGTCCTTGTTCCATTTTTTTTTCCTCCCTGTATTTATTGGCTTAGTGGTTGCTTGTTTGGCCCTTTTTTTCCTATTTTTCCTTGGTGTTTTTGGTGCATGTAGGAGTCGTTCTTGTGTCCGAGTAGGACGCTGCAGTTGTCTGGTGCGATCTTGTCCGACTCGTTCCCGCTGTGTGTCAGCTAGGTTTCATATGCGGCGTACGAGTCGGTCGCGTAGTATTGGGTTGCTTCGGCTGGGTTTTTGCATGCACAGCATCGTACTACGCGGGTCGGAGTTCGCGGGTACGTTTCGTTCGGGTTCAATTCGAGTGCGTGTCGGTCGGTTCGTTTCGCGTGATTTCCCGGCCGGATGCCTTGTTTCCGTCCGGCTCGGTCGGTCGTTTTGTATTCCGTCCGAGTCTGTCGGATTTCACATGCATTTCATCGTACTACCAGGGTCGTGCGGCGCCGGTCCGAGTCGGTCGGACTAAATTCCCGTACCGAGTCGGTCGGTACGTTTTCCGGCCCGAATCGGAATCGGCCCCACAGTGTCCAATACCGTGTTCACATCAACATTAATTGATACGTAGGAAGAAGAGAGAAAAAAAACAATGCAAGTGAAATAAATTCAACAGTTTTGTATCTTTTACTTTTCAGGAAAAAACAACTTTCAGGTTGCTCCATAAGGTGCATCAGAAAAGTGCTGATAGAACTGCGCAAGTGTGGAGTGTGGAGAAAGGAAGAAAAATGAATCTAGACATTACAGAAAACCCTTAACCACAGTAGCTAGGAATGTGCTACTGCGATAAGCCTGTCAGGGAAAAATCTCTCAAGTATTCATGGTATATCCGTATAAAGGCTGGTGGCCGATGAATCGAAGCACATCTGTCATTCGGATAATCAGAACCTAATACAGGCTTGCCTAAATTCGTCGATTAACCCAGATGATCATTATGGCAAATTTAGACCTAAATGGCAGTTCTTCATCAGGACGTTAAATACAAAGGAACGTGGGCAACCTTCAGTGGTGTCGTAGGTAAAATGCAAAAGGAGGACCAATGGGCTCCTCATCCAATCTTGGATGTGGGCAGGAGATCTTGTGTAATATAGGGAACATATAGGAAGATACCGCCTGAACAATGAGCAATTAGTGCGAGAAACAGGGGGGCCAGGGCCCAGAATCAATTGGATGGGTCACTGACTTTGTAATGAGGAGTCAGATGTTTTATGCAACCAGTTCCTTCTCCATAATCTAAGTTGGTGTGTTTGGCCACAACACAAAATTGGGGTATTCTTCAGCCATGGAGAATGTCTGTTTTGCATGCAACAAAGGGTACTGCGACATGTAATCTACAGGACACTGTTCCTTCCCTGGTTTGTGGGCAATTTTGAAGTCATAGTCCATCAAGCGTATCCCCCACCTCTCGATGCGTAGTGGAATCTTAGTTTTCGGGTAGCCGTATATTGTGACCAGTGCTTGGTGGTCTGTAACAGTTGTGAACAGGTTCCCATAGATGAACATATAGTAATGCTCATATACCCACACCACTGCTAAACTCTCTTTCTCTGGTTGAGAATACACTCTTTCTGGGGGGGCGTGGTCTGCCGAGCAGCAGAATGGCCGCTCTCTGAGTGAGCTCCGTCGGCCGGAACCCAATCCTTGAATTATCCGAACATATGGAGAGCTGTTAAAGGAGCTACCGCAACCCACGGCTGGCGGAACACCTGTGGACCCCGATGCTGCTTCTCCGGTGTCCCGAGGATATACTGAGGCAGAGTTCAGCGGGGATTTGCGTGGCCGTCGGCTGCTCGCGGTAATCGAGACACTAGATAGAGCTGTGGGCGGGCAGCCTGAAAATCGAGCCCGCGGCTGCTGGTGCACTGAGAGCCGCAGACTAGCAGTGACGAGAGAATTCCCCTGCCGGAGGTGACCCGGGGCTTCAAGGTATGTGTGTGAACTGCGGTGATTGAAAGGCCTGCGAAATATTTAATTGCGGCTGCAGTTAACCGCCGCTGCGTGGGAGGAACAGTAGGCCGACCTCTCCGGAACCCTATGCCGCCATTTTGGAACCGCGCAGAACTGCGGCCGCGATCGTTAGCGGAGGAGGGGGTCGGAGACTGGTGCATGCAAATTGGCCCCGGATTGTTAATCCCACCGAGTCCATACGGAGAGGGATTGAGGCTCTAACGTGGTTGCTTGGATTGGAGAGGGGAGCGCTTGAAAGAAAGTAAGGCTCCGTTCGAAGTGATTGTCCCCCACAGACCAGACCGGCTACAACTGGAGAGGATCACCCACAGGGAGGTCTTGTTATTTTGAGGAAGCTGAGCTGTGTGAAAAGGTGGAGGTCAGCGAGGAAGCCTTGTGAATGAGCAGCCCTGTGTGATTGCCTGACGTGGGGTGCATTGAAGAGCCTCGGGCTGCAGCCAGCGGTGAGGGGTCGCCCGACTGCCCATATAGTGGACTACAGGTGCCAGCGCCCCGCATCCCATCTGTACCCCTGGAGGTCCGTGGTGGATGATGCCCATCTAACTTCCGCAGAGCCAGGTGCGTCGTGCTGTCTTGGTGGTGCCAATTGATGTAGAGTGGCCCTCTGGAGGCAAGCAGCATCTGTGGCAGGATCCTAAAGCGGTTCCCTGTGGAGGTATGGTTTATCCACGCAGCTACCGGTGGGCCGCAACGAGCTAGTGCGTGGCACGTGACGTGCGGGAACCTGCGAGACACTTCAGGAGGAGAAAGGCACGGACACAACTGGAGGCGCTCTTGTTAGAATCTGCTGCTGACGGACCATGTCAGGTGCGAGCTGACCACTCACGTGATATCCACCTCCCTTTTACCTCTCAACATGGGTAAACAAGACGCTAAGCAACCAAAACTCACTTTTGAACACAAACGTGCCACACGTCATGCTGAATCGGAACCTGATGCGCAGGTGGAAGGCCAACAAGACACTCACACGGAAGATCAAGGCGAAGACCTACGTACCCTCATGTTGGAAATGCGTTCTAGTCTGCGCAATATAGACTCGAAGCTGGATACCCTAACTGCGCAACTGGACTCGGTCAAGACCCAGGTGACTGTACATGAGACCCGCCTTGATGCTCTGGAGAACCGGCACACCGAATGCCACGAATTCCAGGTGGAAACTAAAGAACAGCTTCTACATATGGATAAGTTACTTGGAATTATCCGGGCTAAGAACGACGATTTAGAGGCGAGGTCGCGTAGAAACAATCTACGCATTACTGGTGTCCCGGAAACGACTGCCATATCCAAAATGGAGTCCTTCGTAGCGGATCTGCTGCACGAACTTTTTGATCCACACCTATCCTCGGTTTTCGTGGTGGAGAGAGTACACAGGTCCCTAGGGCCGAAACCTCCAGTCGGGGCGACGCCTAGACCCATCCTAGCGAAGCTCTTGAATTATCAAGACAGGGATCTTATTTTGCGACTGGCTAGAGAGAAGGGTCAGATATCACACAAGGGCAACACCATCTCTTTCTACCCGGACTTCACCCCTGCTGTACAGGCGGCACGTCGAGAATTCCTCCCTGCCAAGCATATCCTCCTGGAGGCACAGATCCCTTATTCCCTGTTATACCCAGCTAAATTGAAGGTTTTGTATGATGGCACTGCCCACTTCTTCACCGATGCGAAATCTGCCCTGAAATTTGCCAAACATGTCGGAGGGAAGAAAAGTAAAGAACTCCGGGGAGCTGGGATGTCGGACACTGGCCACCTTAGTGACAATGACTGATGTGGGTATCGTATAGTTCATAAGCTTGGGTGTCTGTAATGCTATGATACCACATTGGGGTGATGCTGAATATTTTGTTGCTGTGGGCTGCGGGCTCCCGCAGTATGTCGTTGTTCTGCATGATTTAATTTGTTTTGATATAGGCATACAACTCTCTCTGCAGTACTCCCGGCCACCCTGTGCGAACGGGGAAGTTTGCCAGTGCCGCTACGCCCCCATGGGAAGATTCCCTGTACCACTTTGTGGTCTTTTGAGACTGAGTTTGTCATGGGTGGGTATTCTACAACCTGATTGGGGGGTTGGAGTGGGAGGTGGGGGGAGGATTGGGATTGTTTTATTGTTCGTTGCCAGTATGATTGGATTTTATTGTTCAAAACGCATAGTCTGTTGTTGGAAGATGTCGCACCCCCACTGTTCACATCGCTCAAGTCCAGATGATACACACGTAATCACACTACAACATTGAATATGCTTACGTGGAACGTTAGAGGGTTGAATGACAGCAGGAAATCTAGACTCGTCCATGCTTATCTATCCAGACACAATATAGATGTGTGTTTGTTGCAGGAGACACACTTAAATGTAACACCATCGCAAAGGTTAAGACATAACAGGTGGGGGAACGTGTACTCCTCTATTTATTCAAACTACGCCCGTGGAGTGGCTGTGCTGGTCAGGAGGGGAGTGGATTGGCGGGAAGGTGAGATACATGGGGATCCAGAGGGGAGATATATCCTCCTGCATGGTGTGTTGGGAGGGGTTTCACTGGTCATTGTGGCAATATATGGCCCGAATGTAGACTCCCCCAAATTCTTTCAGGATATTTGGACGAAGATCAGAGCGACAGGTTGCAGAACGATATTGTGGGGAGGGGATTTTAATGCCATTCTAGATGATGATATGGACAGAAAAGGTGCGGCTCGCCCCCTACACCCGGCCGCAAGCGCACCTTAAATGCCATAGTCTCAGATGGGGAATTAGTGGACATGTGGCATAGGAGGCACCCATTAGCTAGAGAAGGCACATGCATTTCAGATCATCACAGTGCTTGGTCCCGACTGGACTTTTGGTTAGTTTCCCGAGACATAGCTGCCTGGACCACTGACATAGTGCATTTACCACGCACCCTGTCGGACCACGCCCCATGCCTGCTGAAACTGTCACTCCCAGGATCGCTCCCCCGCGCTTTTTCCTGGCGCCTCCCTCCGCATGCACTGCTTGATGACGCCTTTAAAGAGGAAATCCGAACGGATATCAATGATTATTTCATTCATAATGTGGGCTCGGTTGACACTGAGGCCTCACTTTGGGAGGCATTCAAAGTAGTTATCAGGGGACAGTGTATTACCAGACAGGCGGGTGTGTTAAAGGCTATTCGCGGCACGATTGCTTCACTGGAAACTCAGATAAGGGAACTGGAGGAGTGATTTTATTCCACTAATGATTCCCAAACCATGGTTCTCCTAAAATCCAAATTGTTGGACTTCGCTGAAGAGGCTCAACGGAAGTCAAATTCTTGGGGAAACTTGCTGAGGCGTGGCGATACGGGGAAGGGGATAGGCCAGGTCGCACGCTAGCTGGCATGATCCGACCCTCTCGGTCCACGGCATTTATCCACGAAATACAAACCCCGCAAGGGACCGTTGTCAGAGGCCAGGCAGAAATTCTAGACGTGTTCTCCTTGTTCTATTCTCAATTATACACTACTACTCAAGAGGCAACTCCCGAGGGACTGCAAACTTTCCTTGATTCACTGGCACTGGTCTGGTTTAATCACAATCATAGAGAGTATATGGATCTCCCGTTCACTGTGGAAGATGTAGCCCAGGTTATAAGGGGTTTACCGTTGGACAAGGCCCCTGGGCCGGATGGCCTAACCACGTCCTTTATAAAACATATGTGGAGGAGCTAGCCCCTCGACTGCTGGCGATATATGAGGAGGCTCTGGAGGAGGGTGTGCTACCTCAGACTATGAGAGAAGCGATTATCATTACCCTTTTAAAACCTGGGAAGCCCGAATTAGAATTAGACTCTTATCGGCCACTATCGATGATAAATGTGGACGTTAAAATCCTAGCTAAGCTGATTGCAAACAGATTGCAGCCTCTCCTCCCCATTGTTGCGCTCCCTGACCAGTCGGGCTTCATCCCCAGGAGGTCAACTTCTCATAATTTACGGACTATATTTTCGGTGCTGCATTATTTACACCCAGACGTACGAGCCGCGGCCGTATTCTTAGATGCCACCAAGGCATTCGACTCGCTCCATCAAGGGGTGGCTTGCAGATGTTACATATGGCCATACGCAGCTAAACACATTTTGGGAGGTTATGCCCTCTACTTCTAGGCCTCGAAATATTTGGGAACCATTCCTGACCTGGGCGCAGAAACAACAAGGAGCTACTGAGGGGGCACATACGGGTGAAACTCAGACTGAGGCACTGCAGTGATGGGATGTAGATTGTCTTCTGCTTTTGAGTCTGTTCCTCCTCCACAGACCCCCTGAAATCGCGGAATTAATGGACTGAGTCGGTGATGTACTGGACCCTCTATGTGGTATTGTATAATGTGGACTTAATTCGGTCGTTTATTTCTGCTGATGCTTGCAGCTTTGTGAATATACGATAAATAAGCATTTTTCTTTTATAATTGGATGAGGACGAGTGGGGTGGCGCTATTACAGATATGTTATGTACTGTATAGATTGTGACTAATTCAAATCCTGTACTGCGTTGATACTATGCTGGCCTGTTGTGTTGTAATATGTCTTTTTTTTTTTAAATGTCAATAAAAAAAATAAAAATAAAATAAAAAAGAGAATACACTCTTTCTACTTCCGTCAGGCTTCTGCTTGCGTATGCAACAATGCGCGTCGGTGATTCGCATACAGGCTTGTGTTGAGCGAAAATGGCCCCACCGGGCTGGCATCCACCATAAGCTCAGTGCATAGCGATGCGTTGAAGTAGGCAAGGTGATCCACAGCTGTGACAGCATGCCGGGTATCCACAAATGCCTTCTCACACTCTGGGGTCCAGATGAACTGTTGCCATTGTTTGGTGAGTTCATGAGGTGGGGTGTTCACTGTGGCAAAGTCTTTAATATAGTGAGCACAGTAGCTTACTAACCCGAGAAAAAACCTCACTTCTGCAGTGTACGCTGGGGCCCGTGTTTTGTGTAGTGTTTCGAATTTGCTAGGGTCTGGCTGCATTCCCTTCCGGGAGAAAATGTGCCCGAAGAAGATGAGTTCTTCCTTTCCCAGCTTACATTTAACTTCATTTAATGTCAGTCCAGCTTTTTCCAACTGACTGCATACTTACCTCAGTGCCTTGTCTTGCTCTTCATTTGTGAGACTGAATACCAGAATGTTGTTGCTGTAGTTAAGGCAGTTCTTTATGGGCCTTATCACTCTCCACACCATTTCTTGAAATATTTCAGCTGTGGATGACACCTCAAAGCTTAAGCGTTTGTAGCATAACAGCCCGAGGTGAGTGGAGAACGTGGTTATGTAGCGTGACTGAGGGTCAAGTTCCAGCTTGTGATAGCCTTTGAAGAGGTCTAGCTTGGAGAACATGCAGGCTCCATTAAGGCAACTGATCATGTCATTCAGATGAGGGGCTGGATGCCTTTCTCCTTCAATGGCCGTGTTCGGTAGACGCATGCCGATGCAGATGCATATTTTCTGGGTATTTTTCTTCAGCACGGAAACGATGGAGGACACCCACGGACTTGGCCCTACTGCTGGCTCAAGGATGTCTTGTGCTAGTAAACTCTTTAGTTCTTCCTCTACCTGCGGTTGGAGGTGTAGTGGAACTCTGCAGTGATTCTGAGCAATAGGTTTGATTGCTTCGATGATGTGAAGAGTGACTGGGGTGTTAATTTTCCAAGCCCTTTGAAAAGTGCAGGGTACTCCTTAAAGATGTTGTGATGCTAAGACATGTTATATGTCATAGCCAGGAGGCCCATGAGTTGAGCCGTGATGTTGCTGAGCAAGCACGGTGCTGGCATGTCACCTCGTAGGACATGCACCTCTTCTTGCACGGACATTCTATTGTATGTGAGCATCTCCACAAATTTGTCTAAGTTCCTTACCGGGTGTTGCGCACCCCTTGTGAAAACATCGACAGTGGAAGATGACAATGGATGTTTGTGGTTCATTTTGTCTTATTCTGACACACACATAATGTTGCATGTAGTTGCATGGCGAGTATAAATCGCGTGTCGTGATTTTCTACCCTGAGGTCCACTGTGGCCTTCTTCTTAATTTCTCTTTTATCAGCTAGCTGGATATGCTCTCTGATGCCGGTGTTTCCATCATGAGGTATAGGCGTTCATTGGTCTCTTGTATGGAAGTAAAGTCGGAGTCTGTGGAGGGGCTGCGATTGCATACTTCCATGTGCCTTGCGTGACTCGAGTTCATTCGCATCCTGGCAGGCCACCCTCTCTCTTTACATGTCCGCCCTTGCAGACACTCGCAAAATGATTGTCTTTGTTACATTTCTGGCATTTCTATCCCATGGCCGGGCAGGTGCCGATGTGTGGGTACTCCAGTCTGCAGCAACAGCATGCTCTCTCAAGCTTGGTCAGTGGCGGCATTTGTTTGTCATGTCTGTTGCTGCCCTCTGCCTTGCAGTGAATTTCCTCCATTGTTCCTGTCCTCCAAGTATCCATATGGATGGCGTGCGACGTGGCCCTGGCTTCTGTCCAAGCAATTGCTAGTATTTTGTCTAGTGTGTATGTTTCTTTCAGCTTCTTCGTCCGAAATCCAGTTGAGTGACATCCTTCAATGATGCGCAGCTTGATTGCTTTTTCATTGGTGAACTTGTCAAACTCGCAGTAGGTCACAATTTTGCGTAGTCGGGTCACAAAGCCGTCAAGGTACTCATCTGCTCTTTGGCACGCTGTGTTGAACGTGTACAGTTCGAAGTCAACATTCTGCTGGGGTCGAAACTGTCTGTAAGGCCTTTAATTAGGCCTTTGTAAGTAGTAATTGACCAAGGCAGGAAAGCTACAAGCAAAACTTCCACATCGTCACCGACGAGTTTTAAGAACAGATCCCTGGCTTGCTCATCCAAGTCGTTTCTGCAAGTGACACAGATTTAGGATAGAATGTGCGTGTTGCTTTTACCAGTTGTCAAAAGGTTGAGTTTATTACTTAAAGTATTCTGGATCCACTGATCTCGGAAAAACTAGGGACTAGAACAAATATTCAATCCACCAAACCATTTCAAAAACGTTCTGGGTTAATACTTCAGTCTAGTCCCAAGCCCACATCTTGAGTCAGACCATATAATAGAATGACATTGGTTAAGATGGCTCACAGATTAAAGGAGTAATTTTTTATTGTATGTAGTTAATTAAAACCATTACAAAAAGATCATCGAAATGTCAATAAAATCAATATCGGCAATTATGTTTAAAAACGGGAAAAATGGATCGAACAATTGTATCCATAAAATCACATCAGCAATTGTGTTTAAAAAGCAGAAAAGGGAAAAGAGAACGATTTGTCCAATTCCAGAGATTCGGAATTCATCGTAATTAATCAGTGTTGATCGATAAACAGGTTGTTGCTCAAATATTAGCTGCTTTTGTCCCTTTTCTAAAGTCTTATATAAGTTGGTGTGTAGTGCCAGTTTTGCTGAACTGCTACATCGTGGATGGAATGATGAGTTTAAATGCAATCCTACGATGCAGGGTGTCTCTCGTTGCAGATCTCCTTATGGCTGTTGTGTGCAAAAAGTGCCAATATGCATGAATCCTTGACTACACTGCTGTATTCATAAGCAGGTATAAACTAAATGTTACAAGAACTCAAATTCCTAAGCGATATCATATGCTTTGTATGCTTTAAAGCCGGGTAATTTCTGGAGTGTTCACGGTCTGCTATCTCATTTTTTTTATGATCATGTGCAAATAACAAGTATTCTTTCGCTTATGGTTCAGAAAGACACGTGCGCGTTGGCGCTATGTGTTTGATTTAGATAATAGTGCGCTAACTTTCTGCTGGAATTTGGCTGCCCTGCATGTGGTCTGAAGAGATTTACCGCTCAATAGATGCATGATGGCCGGTCGACATGATCTAACTTGTGAAGTACGGAGTGCTTGAAGTATGTATTGCCGTCTCAGATTATTCACAGCTGAGCAGATGCACACTAGATGGATGAGGGACTCATCAGCTTGGCCACAAAGTGTGCAGTGCGTGGTTGGCCAGGATTGTTTCCATTTTGGTAACTGGTCTTTTGTCGTGAAAGCTCCCAACCGAATCAAAAGTAGCTGATGCTGAGTTGATGGAGTAATATGCTGAACAAGCTACGGTTGGGGCAATCTCGTCTCATATGAAGATAAGACCATCCAACCATGTTTTTTCTTCGTTAGGGCAGCTTTGTCCATTATCCAGGCCTTTTGTTTTGCTGCATTGTTGATTATTTTTTTAAATGCATTAAAACTATAGTCGGTTTCCCAGGCATCATGCGTATCAAGCATTGTCAGAGATCGTTCTAGTACGGTGTGCCAAGATTTTCTTTCTTTGGGTTGGTTTTTTATTTCCGTCCAGCAGTACCCCAACAAGGAGTCCTCTGGTGCTGTTTTTAGTTTCCAGCACATCTTTATTATTGCCGCTTGTCTGATCGGATATTGGTTTAATAACCCGAATTCCAGGCGAACTTGGGCTTGAGATGTGTACTGCGGAATCCGGAAGACTTGTTTGAATAAGCCTGACTGCAGTAAATTCAAGAAGTTGGCGTCTTGGCCTTTGTATAGTTCGGAGCCGTATGTAAGAGTTGGTCGGAACTTGGCAGCAATGACTTTGAGTAAATGGGCGTTCGATGGACACTTTAATTTCTGTTTTAACATATTCAGTGCAAATTGTAATTTATTTGCTTGAGCTTTTCTGATGTTTATGTGCTCTTTGAGTGTAAACCCTGTGTCGACCATTACTCCCAGATATTTATAGGAGGCACTCTGCTCTATTCGATTTCCTGCTGCATACCACTGGTGTTTTCCCCTGTTGGGCACCTTGTTTGCTGAGAAACACATGACCTTGGTTTTGTTGTAGTTGAGAGTCAACCCGAGCTCCTTAATGTATTCCACCAGCTTTGAGATCAAGCGTTGGAGTCCCACTGGCGTCTGACTGCATAAGACAATATCATCAGCGTATTGCAAGCTTCTTATTTTGCGGTTTGCGATCTTCGGGGGGTCAATTTGGACTTCTGATAGCCTGCTGTCTAAGTCCGCAGTGAAGATGTTAAAGAGGCTAGGTGCCAGCACGCATCCCTGCTTTAGGCC
Source organism: Calotriton arnoldi (assembly GCA_963921515.1). Classification (NCBI taxonomy): domain Eukaryota; kingdom Metazoa; phylum Chordata; class Amphibia; order Caudata; family Salamandridae; genus Calotriton; species Calotriton arnoldi. The sequence continues at coordinate 593,567 of CAWUFW010002486.1, forward strand.
GGTGCACGTAGGAATCCTAGCTGTCGTTCTTTCTCCATTGCCCAGTTTTATCTGGACCCAGGTGGATGTGTACAAGTTGACAATGGCCCGTAGTAATGATGAGGGAACACCCCATTTTGCCATTTTTTGACACAAATGTTCTCTGTGTACCATGTCAAACGCTGCTTTTAGATCGACAAAGCAGGTGTACAGTTTGGTTGATTTTCGTTTGACGTTTTCCACGAGGAGATTCAAAGCCAAAAGGTTGGACAACGTGCTGATACCGGGTCTAAAGCCTGTCTGTGTGACTGGGATGATCTTGCTGGCAGAGACCCATTCTTCCAGAGCTGTCAGGAGGTTTGACGCGTATATTTTGGCTTCTACGTCAATTAATGCGATTAGCCTGAAGTTCGCGGGATCTGACCTGGCGCCTGCTTTGAAAATAGGATGTAGAACGCTACCTCTCCAGGATGCTGGTATAATATTTGTTTGAAAAGCATAATTAAATAGTGGCGTGAAGAATTCTGCCCAAAATGATTTGTCTTGTCTAAAAAGCGCATTTGGTAAACCATTTGGGCCGGGGGCTCCGCTAGATCTAAGGTTTTTTATAACCCTTTCAACCTGGTTGGTTCGAATCCAGTTTTCTTCAAATGGATTATCTAGATTGGCTTTGTTTGATTGATATATTGCGTTATAATCTGTATTTCCGACTTGGTGGTTAATGTTTTCGTTCGTGTTGCTTTTGGTTAAATGGGCTATCCAATCAGCCTCTAGGATATTTGCGTTGTGTTGGCGGAAAGATCCGTTTGCTATATTATTTATTTCCGACCAGAATTTCCTATTATTGTTTGATTTGCTTATGTCCAATAATTTTAACCAGATTTCTGTTTGTTGTTTTCTTTTTACAGTCCAAACTTCTTTTTTGTAGTTCTGCCTTAGTTGGTATATTTGATGCTTATCGCCTTCGCTCGTCTTCAATACGTTTCCACGTAGTTTTCTCATTTCTCGGTTGAATGCCTTTTTTTTCACTGCTAAGGAGATTAAGGGCTCTGTTGTTTATAACCTTGGGTTGTTCCCATGATGTTTTTCCTGTGAGGGGAATTCGGAAATCAGCATCGTGATCATGTTCACCCAAGATTCCCATGGCTGTATCAAGTTTTGTTCTTGTGTGGTCGATGGTAAAGACTTTAAGTAATTCATTATTTCACCAGCCTTTTTGCCATTCCACGCTAGCCTTTTGAGGTTGTATGGACTTGGGGTAACGGAAAGATTTTTACTTTCCTCTGCTCTTGGTGTGTAAATATGAAAGTCAATTAACTGCGGGCTGTGGTCGCTCTCTAATCTGTGCGTTATTTGATAACTAGAGATTGTTTGTAGTAGTTCAATGTCCACAATTGTGTAATCAATGATCGAATGTGTCTGTTTTGATATTCTTGTAGGTCTCGCTGGTTGGTCTTGCGGGAAGCGGCCGTTTAGAGTGATCATCCCGGTGTCTTCTAAAATTAAGGCGCACAGTTGACCATGACGATCTTTTTTTTGATTATTTGTAATTACTGGGGGAATCTTTTTCCCTTTGACTTTACTTTGTTGTTTCTTTTGTGCATGGTCCATTTGAAGTAAAAACATATTGAAGTCGCCAGACAACACAATTCCTGCCTGCGGGAAGGTTGATTGCAGTGATTTGATCAGTGCTTTAAGGGTCATAATTTTCTCCTGTTTAACTTTTGATGCTGGGTGGATATATACATTGCATATGTTTAGGAGTTTTGTCTCATTTTTGGGTCGCAAATCGTTGAGTGGAGGTGGTGAGATTTTTATACATTGAATCCAGGTTTGTCCTAGGTCAATCGATTCATAGGACCAAGGTATGCTTGTGCTTAAGTAGATCGATAAACCACCAGATGGTCTACCTGAAACTTTGACTTTGGATGCGATTTGCTGGAATTCTTTAAAACCATTGATCGGCGTGGGAGCCAGTGACCAGGTTTCCTGGAATAGAAGAATATCGAACTTTTTTAGGAAGGTTTGCAAATCTTCCTCGTTTGCCTTGCTACCCAGGCCGTTGATGTTCCAAGAACACATTTGTAATTTATTTTTTCATGCTGTATTTTCCTTTATCTCCATGCCCCGTGTGGTTGGATAGAGGACTTTTCGGGCTTGACTAGCTACTCTTGGTGCGACTTGATGGATGATGCGTAGATTTGACCAGCTTTCCTGTGGGTTTGCTGTGGGACCTACTGCCCCCCTAAGTGAACCACTGCTCGAAACTGATCTTAACTCGGTTATTAAACTTAAAGGACCGGGATATCGTTCTGTTTCTATAGTTCTTTTTTCTATTCCCCATTTGGCAAAAAGGTCTCTGTGATTCCACACGTCTGTTGACATTTTTGAATCGCTCCAGGTTACAACCGTCGTTTCTCTCCCTTTAGCGTTTGGTGGCGTTTTGAATTGAACGCTTTCTATGTGATTTGTGTTTAGATGTTTTAACGTTTCGATAGTATTTGCCAACTTTAGTATTGCACTACTATTGAGTATGTCGTGATTTCCTTTTGAGATATAATGTGGAATTAATTCTAACTTTACTATGCCTTCAGGGCGAGCTTGGCCTTCGTTGATTTGCGAGCGATTAGATCTGTGGCAATGTGGACTTGCAGAAATTCTACTGAATGTTATATCTCCTGCCGGTATGATCCCCTCTGTTGCAAGTTGGGAGCAAGTTGTTTTTACCACAGCTTGATCGATTTTGACCATTTTTGTTTCTTGTGATCTTGCTTGGTTTACTGAGAGTGAGCAATGGTCTATCTGATTTGCCCAGCCGTTACTGGGTGTTGGAAGTTGCAGCAACTGTACCACGTTTTTGCTTGTTTTTGCTTTTACTTGTTTGGGAAAGTATTGGAGTATACTTTGTTGTTCTACCCGTGGGTTTTGCCATGGTTTATCGTCCTTATCTTGTTCTTTATTAGGAGGAAATGATTGCCTGGGATCTTTGTGATTAGTTGTCTGCTTTAAAGTTGGATCAGATGGACGACTGTTCGTGCCGTGGTTTTCTGGTTGGAGACTAGGTTCAGACAAGTTTTCGTTGTTGTATTTGTTTGCTTGGCTTCCAATTTCCTATTCCTCTGACTTGTTTCATTTAAAATTGTTTGTTGGTCGCTAGATCCAGATCGCTTTAGAGGCTCTTGCAGGCGTATCTGTGCTGTGACTTGGCTACTCTTTTGTTTGTTTTGCCTTGACTTTCTCAGTCTCTTGCGTTCCCGTTTTGTTAATGGATTACTAAAATTTTGTAGCTGTGGTTTCAAAACGGCTGCGTCGGGTATCAGTTCATTGCAAGAATCACTGTTTTGATGATTGCTTCGCATTGATATGATATTTAGTGTTTCTGTATGTTTTTCTAGGTTTGAGTCTCTTAGAGTGCCATCCGTTTCCTCTAATTCTTCCGTGTTTTTGAGGTACCCGCTGATGATTTGATGTTCTGTTGGATCACGGCAGTGTTAATTAGAGGATTATCGGCAGATGTGGCCGTTGGTTTTTTACTTCTGCCAATATGTCTGTCAGAATCAATGGAATGGATTTTAATTGATGCATGGTGCTTGAACATTGACATTCGTGATATGTTGTATGTGGGTCTTTCTGCACCCGCTCAATTATAGAGTTTAGTGTTTGGATTTTCCGTTCTATACCTGAAACGTGTAGCGCGAGAGCTTGCAGGAGGTCTACTTGCAACTTGGGGTCAGGTCGTGGGCTGCGGAGGATGTTACTTCCTGAAATAATCATGGAATTGTCTTTAAAGTCTCCCAACAAGCTTGTGCTTGGTTGTGTAGGGGATCCTGGCCCCGATCTGGGCTTTATTCGTTGATCTAGTCTTGCATTAGCTTCGATGCCAATTCCTGATCCTATCTTTATTGGTGAGAGTATCGTGTTTTGATCGTAATTGAAAAAGAGCCCTGTTGTTGGCTGCTCATTTTGGGTGAAAAAGGAGATTTGTGCAATCTGAGCTGCTTGTTTTGGCCCAAATGAATTTATCAAATGTTCCTAAATTTCTAAAGCTGATTTGTGTTTGTCACATTTACCCATCCCATCCACTGTGGCATTAAGAATGATGCATGCCTGGTCTTCGGCTGAATTGACTCCACAGAGACGGGGAGGTGCTCCAAGGCTTACGGAGCGCCTCTTCCTATTTTCATCTAATTCTTCCTTTGTTGGGCTGTTTTGTGTTTTTTACAGTGATTCACTTGCGTTTATATGGGCTGTCACTGTTACTTGGTTGCCAGTTATTTTAAGAATTTTTGTGATGCTAGGGATGTCTTCCGATGGGATATTTGTTTGTGCGCTAGCCATGTCTGGCTTGGTTGTCAATCCTGTAGGTTCTATTGAAGCCAGCGTTTTTGTGGTTAAATCCTGGGGTCTAGTTGTTCTGGTTGTTCTGGTTGTTCTTACCTGAGATTGGAAAAAAGGGGAGATTAAAAAATCTGTGATTTTTGTGTTACTTCCTGCTGGTTTTTTCTTTGGCGTTGATAACGCTATTGGTGATAACGTTGGCAATACTGTTGGTGGTAATTCTGAGTTTGAATCTAATTGTGATGCTTCTGCGTGTAAAACGGGAGCGCTTTTATTATTCTTCCTGCTGGTTAGGCAAACTTATCTCCCCGATCTCATGTCTTGATGGGTGGCTTAAATACACCCTTTTTTGTATTGTATGTTTGTTATTTTTATTATTTTTTGGGTTTTTTTTTGCTCGTTTTATTATCTTGTATTTCCTTTGCTTCAGCGCGCCAAGCCTACACTGTTTAAAAACGATTTAGAAGCAGGAGCAGGGCACTCGAGCTGACCGCTAGCCGCACACAACCTAGTTGGGTCGCTTTCGCGATCAGCTGGGCTCAACACTGAGTGACCGCCACTAGGGCAGTCACGCTCTCTGCTCTGTGGACTGCCCCGGTCCAACCATGTCCAACAGTATGTCCAACAGTATAAGTGGGGCAATGCAATATGATACGTTGTGCGTTTAACCCGTTGAAGCAATCGGCTGCACTGCCCCCCCCCTCCCCCCCTCTCTCGTCAACAAGGGGAACAAGGGGGACTGCAAGGGTACTACGAGGTTTTTTTTTTTTTTTCGAACTTAATACTGAATACTTGCAGTTTAAACTGGGTTACGGCTGCCTACACAGCCGAGTAAGGGGAGCCTTGATCCACCCAATAGAAGGGAGAAAGAGGGTTACCGCTGACGTTGCATGAGGCCGGATGACCAGGTGACCGGAGAGCTGGAAGGCTGGAAAGGCTGGTTGACCGGAAAGCTACGGTATCAGCTGGATACCGGGACTGGAAGCCGGAAAGCCGCTGAGAGCCGCCGGGAGCTGCGGGGGGGCCACAGGGGGCCGGGGTCTAGTTCGCTTTCCCCCGCTCTCCCTCACTCCCTGCTCCTCGCGCCGTCCGCTGTGCTGTGCGCTCCTTGCTTTGCTCTGGCTCGGAACCTCGGGCACACGGTACACGGTTCACGGCTCTCACCCCCAAACCGAGGTCTCCGTCTCCGTACCTCCGCCGCTACACCTCTGAGCCGCCTCTGAGCCGCAGTCCTCTCCTCCTGCCGCTTGCTTGCTTCTTTGCCTGCCGATTGCCTCAGGGCTCACCTACCTACCTACCAAAACACTACAGTCCGTACAGCAGTGTGGCTCACAGATTAAATACTCGGGCTCATAAATAGTAAATCAATGGGTCAATGGGTCCACCCAGACTGAACAAGAGAGCAAATATTACTCAGGTTAGCCACGACTTGGGAGGGATGGGGGGCAAGCCAGACTGAGACAGATTTGTGTGTGTAAAAGGCCGCTTTATTGAAACAGGTGCATATCACACTTTATTAACCACTGGCAACTGCCTTACAAACTAACGCCTCACTATACAATAAATTACCTGACCCCATGGTCCCTCCCCCACCCCTATGATCCCCACATCAAGTCCCCCACCCTTCCGAATACAAATTAAAACTCCATAACATTACATAACAATACATAACAACCGTATTACCCAACGTTACCCAACATTGCATTTCCCAGTCCTGTCCTCCAATGACCCCAACCTGTACCTGCCTTTCTGCAACTGTAACTCCTAAAACCCCTAATCTAAAATTATCCTAAACTTATCCTACCTGTTTACCCTTTTCCTGACCCTGCTCCCCAACTACCAACCTTTAACTAAAAACATCCGGCAATCTTGGCCAACTTTGAACAAATCCACGCCAGCACCTGTTCCAAGCGACAATACAAAGCATACATACCCTATGAACCTGTTCCAACACGATGACCAAAAACAAAACAACAAATTAATAACCACGTAAAAAGAGAGAAAAGGACCCACAAAAATTAGAGGGCCCAGAGAAGGCCCCAAATAAAAAGGGGGTGGGAGGGCGGGGACAAAATTCGAAAGCCCCCACGCTAATCCCAGCCACCAGGTCACCAAACCTAAAATGGTGGCTGGGAGAGCGCAGCAGGGAAATATAAACCCTTGGGCTATAAAATATAATTGGGCTGCATTTGGGCTAGTCCCCATGCAGCCCAAAGCCTAAAATGGCAGCTCCCAGTCATAGCCCCTACCCCTCCCAAACTGCCCGGGGACAGACCTCCCAAGGTCGGCTGCCCCCAAACCCCCTTGGGAGGGATGGGGGCAAGCCAGACTGAGACAGATTTGTGTGTGTAAAAGGCCGCTTTATTGAAACAGGTGCATATCACACTTTATTAACCACTGGCAACTGCCTTACAAACTAACGCCTCACTATACAATAAATTACCTGACCCCATGGTCCCTCCCCCACCCCTATGATCCCCACATCAAGTCCCCCACCCTTCCGAATACAAATTAAAACTCCATAACATTACATAACAATACATAACAACCGTATTACCCAACGTTACCCAACATTGCATTTCCCAGTCCTGTCCTCCAATGACCCCAACCTGTACCTGCCTTTCTGCAACTGTAACTCCTAAAACCCCTAATCTAAAATTATCCTAAACTTATCCTACCTGTTTACCCTTTTCCTGACCCTGCTCCCCAACTACCAACCTTTAACTAAAAACATCCGGCAATCTTGGCCAACTTTGAACAAATCCACGCCACCCAGGAAAAGGCGGGAGCTAAAGACAACGCCGCCTCCCCCTTTTCCTGCCCCCCCTGCCTTCTAGGAAACCTCCCCTAGATGTTCACCTAGCCCCGCATAATCTGGCTAACACCTCTCTTATTTCCAAAAGGTATAGGTCCATGCCCATCTTAGACAAATGAACCCCATCTCCTCTAAAAAATTCCGGGGTGTCATACCGTATGTCCCGATGCACCACCCTATGAAAACCCAGGAGTCTGCAAAAACGGATCATCTCCGAGTTCACCTTACGCCTAGCCCTGTCTACTGCCGCCGGCTGAAACGCCCCCCTCCAAACTCTGCGGGGCAAAAACTCTGTCCAAATCACGGAGACCCCTGCCCATTGACCCTTGATCAACTGCAAATCCCGCTTCATACGTCGCATGAGCACTAAACCAGTCTCCTTCACCATATCATTTTCCCCCAAGTGCAATAAAAGCACATCTGGGCACCTACCAGCCCGCAAAATGTCATTCAGCACGGCCACCAACTCCCGCCAGCGCATACCCCCTTTTCCCCGCCAATGAACATGAAACAACTCTTTATTGAACCCCAAATTCTCTCCGAAGTAACTGGAGCGAGCCTGGACCTGTGCCCACTTGACGAAAGAGTGCCCAACGATCCATATATCCAACTCCTGGGCCAAGGGCCCCATCACTGAACCTGTAACAAGAAAAACATGTAAACCCCCAGGAAAACAACACAACCGCGCTAAACCCCCTTGCGCGCTGCGCACGTAACGCTGATAACATGAAGAAGACCACCTGCCCAGACGCATGATATCCCCCTGCTCCCAGCCCCTGTTGTTAGCCTCTGAAGCCGCCCCGATCCGGAATGAATGCGTGCCAAAACTTTTCCCATCAAACCCCAATAGATCCAAAGCCCTGCGCATAACAGAAAGTAACTGATAACCGGTAGCTATATTCCCATTGGCATGACAAAAAACCCTCCCCTCCGCAGAGGGTTGGCCCCCATCCACCTTACCGCCCATCTGTATGGACAGGTGGACTGCGGCTGGCTAGCTCTTAGGGACACCCATTGTCCCCTACCCCGCTGGTCCGTCTTACCGCTACGCAGCCATATAAACACACCCCCTCCCGCAAAGACACCTCCGACCATAACAATCCCGAAGATAACTTTGTGCCCAGCAACTCAGACACCCGAAACGCCCCAAAAAACATCCAAACCATTAGCGTAGAGAATAACAAAGCCTCATGATCATTCAAGCATATTTCTGACAAAACCCCCAGCACTTTCACCAGCAAACCCCACGACATTGGATTGCGGACCCTGCCTAACTGTCCACACTCCCTGGCCCACCCCTCCAGCATCCGCGTACCTAACTCGCCCGCCGTGGGAACATAGCCCCACCACAGCTTCCCCATAAATGCGATGCCCGCCAACTTCCCTGCGATGGTAACCCTAGACAACCTTTTTTCAATTAGGTCCAATATGAATTGTATCACGTCCTCTTGTCGCCGCCTCGGTGAGCTGCGCCACCGTGCGCCAGAATTCAGGAATTCCCCCCATGCCATGCTGTACGTCCGTCGCGTGGAAACCGCCAGTGAATCTAAAACCAGCTGCAACATCCTGTGTTGCCTACTTTCCACAAATGCCGCGGCATGCTGGTCGGGGTCTCGTCCGCGTCCTTGGCTAGTCCACGGAATCTCCCCCACTGTGAACGAGACAAAGCATCAGCTATGTCATTGTCCACCCCAGGAACATGCAATGCCCGAAATGCAATATCACAACGCAAACAACCCAGAACAAACACTCTCAGTAATTTCAATACTTGTGCATCTCTAGCTGACTGCCTGTTTACCACTTCCACCACCGACATGTTGTCAATGCGGAAAGTCACTCTCCTGTGTGCCAAACGCTCCCCCCACAGCGTGATAGCTACTACCAGGGGAAAAAAATTCCAAAAACGCGATGCTCCTTCCACCCCCCGCCCATTCTGTTGGCCACTGTTCGGCACACCAATGTCCTTGCCAGAACAGGCCAAAACCTTCACTTCCCGCTGCATCTGAGAAAATCTGAATGTCCCACACCAAGTCATCCTCTCGCTCTAGTGGGATCCCATTGAAGTTCTGCAGGAAAAATTGCCACATCCGCAGGTCTTCCCGCACCCCTGACAGTCGCACATGATGATGGGGCGGTCCGTGGCCCGCCAACGCCCTCCCCAGGCGCCTGCAAAAGGTCCTACCTACCCGCACCACACGACACGCAAAATTGAGATGGCCCAGCAGCACCTGAATCTCTCTCACAGTCACTTTCTGCCTGGACAGCATTGTCTCCAACAGGCCCAACATTTGCTGCTGCTTATCCACCGGCAACCTTGCCTCCATCTTGCCGGAATCCAACTCAATACCCAGAAATGTCAAAGCCAAGCAGGGTCCCATCGTTTTCTCAGGTGCCAAAGGCACTCCCAATTCCCCCATGATCTCAGTAAAACTGTCCAGTGCTGACTGGCAGTCCGTGGAGTCTGGGGTGCCCACAAAGAAAAAGTCATCCAGGTAGTGCGTAACTCCTTGGTGACCCGTTCGATCCGTAAAGAGCCATTGTAAGAAAGTACTGAAACATTCAAAAAGTGCGCATGACATAGAGCAGCCCATCGGTAATGCCTTGTCCACGTACCATTTACCATCAAAATGGACGCCCAGAAGATCCCAGTCCTCTGGGTGGACTGGCAGCAGCCGGAAAGCAGACTTTATGTCGCACTTTGCCATCATCGCCGTTGCGCCCGCCGTCACCACCAGTGACATGGCAATGTCAACAGACGAGTAAGACACCGATGCTTCTTGTCCATCAATAAAGTCATTTACAGAGCTCCCTTCGGGCCACGATAAATGCTGGATCAATCGAAACTGACCTGGGTCTTTTTAGGTACCACACCAATCGGTGACACAATTAAATTTGGTAATGGCCAAACCGAAAGGGCCCGCCATGCGGCCCTCCCGTACCTCTTTTTCCAGCTTTTCCAACACCACCTCAGGGTGCTCTTTTGCCGATTTCAAATTGTCTGCCCATCGTCGTGTCCTAGGCCCGTCATACCTCAGTCGAAATCCCTCCAAAAATCCCCGGCGTAACCGGTCCGCGGCCTCCTTGTTGTCATATGTCTCCAAGGCCGCCACCAGCTTTTCGATCCTAACCGGAGTACGAGCCCTTGGCCCCAGGCCCCTTAGCCCCCTTCCCCCTGAGAACTGCTGTTGCTGTCCCCCCTTGAACCCCCTGCCTGCCACTGTGTCCCCCCTTGTGTACTCTGTCCTCCCCCCAGCAATTGACCAGCGTGTGCCGACCCCCGCAACCTGAACATTCATGACGGAACTTGCAATACTCCCTGGTGCATAGGCCTTTATTGAAATCCCAACATGCCCCTCGTGCCCCTGTCTGTCCCCGCCCCACCCCCGGGTGGGTCGCCCCTGAAAGGGCCGATACACCAGTGGTAAGCCACTGGCCGTGAATATGGTTTTTCCTGCCCCAGCTAGACCCATCGTATGCTGCCACAGATCAGTATCCAATTCCCCCACTTGGCCTCGGGATCCCAAGCCATACGCGCCCGAAATTCTTCGTCATACCGTGCCCAGGCAAAGCCGCCCCCGTGATCTGGGCCTTCCGAATTACGTCCATGTATTTAAACATGGCCACGCATCGATCCGGAAACTTCTCGCAGTATACACTCGCATAAATTAAAAATGCCGCCGTCCAATTCTCAATGGTGAGCGGCACCCTAGGCCGTTTGGCCAACTCATATTCCTCCTCCTTTGACCCCTCTTTGGCACGCACTTCCCTGTGGAGGAGCTTTAACATTTCTACATATTCCCCCTTCCAAATTTTTTCCTTTGTGGTAAGCATTAGATGAGCGCCCAAAGGTTTTGTAACGCCCATGTAAGGCAAGCGTTTCACCTTCAACTCTTTGCTCTCTAACTTAGGGTCAGATTCCACTGTCTTGGCATCTACTTCTTTAATTCCCTCACTATCCAAAGACCCCGGGACCGAGCCGACGCCCTCCTCGGACCCCGGAGCAGCAGGCAAAGACCCATCCGTCCCCACATTCGCATCCTGCACATACTTACCCTTTTGCAACCGACCCCCCGACCCTTCCCCTTTTCCCCCCCCCCACCCCCACTGACACCATGCGAGGTCGCTGCTTACCTGGCGCTAACGAAGCCGACCTCTGTCTGTCGTCTCTCCGTTCCAGGGGGCCGAGCGTCTGTCCCACCGCGATGTCCGACCCGTGACCTCTGTAGGGCGTCGTGACATCTGAAACACACTTTCAACAGATTTACTGTGCCCCCCACGCCCTCATCATCCCTCACTTCCCCTTCTTCCAGACTATCCTCTCCATAATCTAATTCCTGGAAAACAGCCTCCCGTTCAACCGGAGGGGCTGAGTGCCCCCTCCTCCCTTCAATTAACTGGCGCTCCATGCTGCTCCACCGATGATGCTGCCCCCAGACCGTGAGGGTCTGGTGGGTGGACGGGCAGTGAGCCCGCTCCGGGCCTACTTATACCGACCATGACGGGGTCCCTCGCAGGTACTGGGCACGCCGCCCCAGGCTCCACCCTCCCTTCTCCTTGGCGCCGACAGGCCGCTCCCAGCCTTGCCAAGTCCGGTGCCGCGCGTTGCGAAACCTCCTGCAAGGAAAAGGGATGGTCTGGTGTGCTGGGCCCCTCACCTGTACCTTTCCCATCCCAGCTCCTCTTCCTGCCAACCCCTAAAGTACTAGCTGCCCAAGCCTGCCCCACCTTCCTTAAATCCACCCCGTCCCAGACCCCCTTGTCTCCCCCCTCCTCCTCACTCCACTGCAAATCCCTCACGCCGTGCCCCCCCCTATCCTGCATCTGCCCTCCAGATCTGACCCCCAAACCCAAAGACCCTCCCTGACTCATGTACGCATCTAGCCTACCCACCCTGTCTAACCCTTGAACCCCTTCCTTCCAAGACTGGAAAATATCCAGACCATCCCAATCCCTGCCCCCCGCCCTCTTCCAATTCCTCCGGAATATCGCTACTCCCCTCTCCCTCCTCCCCAAAGGCCCCCCTACCGCCTGTCCCAAAACCCTAAGTCCCTCATCCTCAGACCCCAAAACCTCCTTAACACTTCCCCCCCGAGCCCGCACCTCTAAAACCCCCTGCGCCAAACAACTTGCATCTCCTCCTCCTTGAACCAGACCCCCCTCATCCCCCCCCCCTGAACCAAAAAACGGGGCCTCCACCAACTCCTGAGCCCACCTTGCACGCGCGGGCGCTCTTCGAATCCTAGAGCGCCCACGCTCCTTTACCCCCCTATGTCTCCCTTCTTCTACTGGGCTACAGTCCCTGCTACCCTGCCCCCACTCCACACTAGCCTCATTGAGCCTGCCGGCTCGCACAGGGTTAGACACCCCGCCGGCAGGCTCCCAACTCGCACATGGCCTGCCGGCTCCGTACGAGACGGATGCTCCGCCGGCAGGCTCCCGCCCCGCCTCCCTCACAACTGCTCCGCCCGCCGCTCTGCGCCCGCGGCGGGCGTCACGCCTACGAGCACGAGCAGGCTCCAAACCTGCACAGGGGCTGCCGGCTCCGTGCGCTACGGACGCTCCGCCGGCAGTCTCCTGACCCACCTCACTCCCAATCACCCCGCCCGCCGCGCAAGACACGCTGCAAGCGCCGCGCACGCTACCGGCCCCATTAACACCCCCAAGGCCCGGGGGAGACGGACACGACGCCGGGTTGGCGCGCGAGCCGCCCCCCCGCCCCGCGGCCTTCTTAACCTTCCCCACCTTCGTTTTTCGGCGCCCGCCCCCCGCACTTACGCCCCTACTCCCGGGGGCCGCGGCCTGTCCTGCGCGGCCCCCCGCACTCACCTCACACCCCGAACTCGGCGGCGAACATGCGAGGACCACCGCCGCCACCCCCGCGGACGCGCGCCGAGGGGGGCACGCGTCAGAGGAGGCCACCGGCATAATCAAATCCAGCCGGCCCGCCTCACTCAGAAGTCGAACAGCCTCCAGCACCCGATAATCCTCGCCTGCCATCCTGCTACAATAACAGGAAAATCCAAATTCCCTACACTATATTATAATTCTAACTGACAAAATTCGAAAGCCCCCACGCTAATCCCAGCCACCAGGTCACCAAACCTAAAATGGTGGCTGGGAGAGCGCAGCAGGGAAATATAAACCCTTGGGCTATAAAATATAATTGGGCTGCATTTGGGCTAGTCCCCATGCAGCCCAAAGCCTAAAATGGCAGCTCCCAGTCATAGCCCCCTACCCCTCCCAAACTGCCCGGGGGACAGACCTCCCAAGGTCGGCTGCCCCCCAAACCCCCCATGTACTAATCAGATGGCTGCAGTTCTCACAATTGTGAATTAATTTTAACCACAAAATAGGCTGTATCGACCCACTAAAGTGGGATTCATGAAAGAGAATCAGATATTTAACGAGAAAACCTGTCTGTTACCCAATTTCTGCTCGACCCACTTCTGGTCTCAACATTTTTTATCTACTGTTCATGTAACAAAGGGCCCCTTATCACTCACAAGTATATTATTGGGAGAAAAACGTATCAATAGGAATTGTTCAAACAAAAGGTGTGATTATTGTGTTCCCACATCGTTGCATGGAACCCATAATAAACGTAATCCACCTTTCTATAAAAATATAAAATTGTACCAAATTGTTGGCCACTTGCACCTATAATCATGGGCTGTTTGTAAGCAAATTATTTCTATATATGTAAAATTGTGCCACTCGTGCTCCTTGCGGTTAGCGGTACATGAAATACAGGGAATACATCAATAGGTCCCAAATGTTAACCACCTTAGAACGATCGGTGTTAACTACAACAAAATTCGCTGTCCTAAGACCCTAGTAAAGAGAAATAATTCTGCCATCAAGTGGATATGAAGGGAATTTACTCGTTTTTTAGAACACTTGTGCTAATTGTAGGAAAGTGGCCCTGTATATACTGAACTAAAGTAAGGTTCAGGGTGCACAGGATCCACAGTCCCCAGAGGTTTGGCAGAGGCTAAAGTTAGATGTAACCTTACTCTCTAAAGTGGTAGCTTGGTCGAGCAGTAAGGCAGTATCCGAGGACAGTGTAAAGCATTTGTTGTACACACTCAGTCAGCAAATGAAGCCACACACTCAAGAACTGAACTCTAGGCCAATGGTTTGTGTATAAAAAAATGATATACTTGTTTTATTTTAGAACCCACGAGAGGTATTGCAATATGCTTTCTCAGGATGAGATGCTTTAGTTAATCACCTTACAAATAGGCAATAGACTTTTTGATGGTAGTACTCACAGTTGGTGCAAGAGGCAACACAGGGTCAAATACAATGCAACATTGAGCTCAATGGAAAATTGTGATTAATTACAATTAATTACTTTGTAGATTACTTTTCTAACCACAGGACTGGATCCTGGATTCAGTCCTGGGACACTTCCTGTAAACAGGTAAGAAAAGCGTTTTGGTTATTGTAGTGACTTTTGAGGAATATTACTGTATTTCAAAAGTTGACACTTAGAAACTTTTCTGGGTAAAATTACCAATGTTATCCTATGGAAGGAAATGCAGTTTGCAAGCAAAGCAGGTTTACGTTACTTTTGTAATCCAGTGCTGGATTCTCTGGTTCAGCACTGGGGTATCTATCTAAAACAGGCAAGTAATTACGTTTGTATCGTTGGCACGATTTTTAAAGAATATTTGTAAAATGCAGAAATCGACAGAAACTTTTTCAACAAAAGCAGGCAATGATATCCTATGAGAGGAATTTCGAGTTACTGGTTAGTACGGTAAAAATTACTTTTCATGGTTGGTACTAGACTAAAAGAGGCAGTACTGACGTCTCTCCTGATAGCAGGTGAGTAGTTCGGAATTCGTTACTGTTGTGATTTTTAAGCAATATTTTAGTATTTCAAAAGTAGACACTTAGAAGAAATTTCACAGAAAACCAGTCAATGGATCCCTATGGAAGAAAATGGAGTTAGCGGTAAGTAACGTTGTGATTACTTTTTAGGGCCAGTGTTGGGCACCCCGGTCCAGCACTGGGGCCTCTTCTAATACCAGGTGAGTATTTTCGTTTTCGTGACTCGGTTGATTTTAGGTGAATATTTTAAAGTTTCAAATTTCCACACTTAGAAGAAATTCCAGGTGGGAGCCAGTCAGTGTTACCCTATGGAAGAAAAGTGAGTTATCGGTCTTTGGGTAAGTACTCGACTGGCAGAGTTAAGGTTCTGGGCATAGACTCAGGGGTCCCCCAGTATCAGGTAAGTACAGTTGTTACACCCTCAGCGGGACAGGGGCGGCCGGGTGCAGAGTGAGTAGGCCCAATGTTATCCTATGGCAGGCATGGGGCCTCGGGTTGGTGGCTGCTGGCAAGCAGGCCACGCGGCTGTGGGAGCTGGGCTCCTGGTCACTTGCTCAGGGCAAATGGGGAAGTAGGTTAGAGTAGAGGTTGCACTTCCAGGGGCACTCGGGCGGCTGGGTGCAGGGTGCTTTTGAGCCGTCGGGCGCTCAATGTTAACCAATGGAGATCTTGGACGGTGAAAAAGGCTGCAGGCTCGGGGACGGTGACTCTTCAGGGGCGACCAACACTTCGGGAGGTAAGTTGGGGTCTTGGAGGATAGGTAGACACCCAGGAGTTGGGCACAGGGGGCCGTGGGCGCCGGGTGCAGGGGTGTCTTTTGAGGTCGGGAAATCTTACCCCCTGCTGGTCGCGGTTGGAGGGGTCCCTTGTCCTGAGGCTGCAGGCGTCGTCTGGGTCGTCGAGGAGGGTCCTTGGGCACTGGATTCCAGGTCAGAATCGCCGGGGGGACGTCCTCAAAGTCTTTGTTCACTCAAGCACAGGCTGGGCTTGGCGGGTGCAGAGTGTGCAGGTTTCGCGGTTCCGTGCCAGGGCCGGGTCTTTTGTAGTTTGTTTCTTTTGAGCAGTACCACTGCTCGTGGGAGTCCCTGGGTTGAAGGCTGTGGCACAGAAGTCAGGTCCTCCGGGGTTTTTGAGGTGGCTGAGGCCGGGGTTCCGCAGGAGCAGGTTCAGAGGTCGACAGGCCGGTAGGGCTGGGGCCAAGTCAGTTGTCGTCGCCTCCTTGTTAGCAGCTGCACGGCTGGTCTTCTTGCTTCGTCTTCTCTTCTTGTTTTCGGATTCGGGAAATGAGGAAGGAAGGTTCAGGGAGCCCCTAAATACTAAATTTAGGGGTGGTTACAGGTAGGTAAGGGCAGGGACCAATGGGTCCCGTCCCTGGGGTGGGTACACCCCCTATCCTGCCACTTTGCAGTGGGAGGGGGGCAGGAGCCTGTCCCTGGTTGGCTGGGTCCCCCCATCCTCAAGATGGCGGGGACTCGAGTTTGTGCTTCACCTCGCCTCCCCCACCTTAGGGGTGGAGTTGGCAGAGGTGGGCACAACCCATTTCCTGCCTCTGGTTTTCCCGCCGGTTCTCCCGCCAGAAGTGGGGGTAGAACCAGTGGGGACCAGTTTGCTGGGAGCAGCAAATGGTCTGGGGAAGCTCAAAGGCGGCAGGCCTTTGAAGCTTCCCCTGCCCATCCTGGGGGAGGAGGCTTTGGCACTTCGCCCCAGGATGCGCATTGTTTCAGGCCCCTGAGAGCAGAGGCTCTCGACCCAGGGGTCCAGAAACATGTCTGGTGGTGGCAGCCTGGGCAGCCACTCAGTCCGGACACTGGAGGTCGGGTTGGTTTCAGGGGGCATCTCTAAGATGCCCTCTGGAGTGCGTTTTACATTAAATCCCACACTGGCATCAGTGGGGGTTTAATGTGCTGAGAAGTTTGATACCAAACTTCTTAGTTTTCAGTGGGGCCATTAGGGTGCTGTGGAGTTCGTAATGACAGACTCCCAGCACCATATACTCTTAATGGCAGCACTGCACTTACAATGCCCAAGAATGGACTTGGGCACTGTAGGGGCACAGGGCTCATGCCTCTGTGCCCTCACCACGGGCATAGTGCACCCAGCTAGAGGGGTGGCTGACCTAGGCCAGGGCAGTGGCTTGTAGGCATGGCACACAGGGATGTGTGCCATGTCGACTCTTCACTTTTGTTCTGCACCAAGACACGCAGCCTGCAAAGGCAGTGTGTGTGTGTAAAGGTACAGGGTCCCTAAGGATGGCACAACAAGTGCTGCAGCCCTTAGGGGCCTTCCCTGGTCACAGTGCCCTGGGTACCCATGGTACCATTTACCAGGGGCTGACCTGTGGCCAGGGATGCCAATTGGGTGTAGGTATCAATGCAGTTTTAGGGAAGGAACACAGGCCCTGGGTACCTGGTTGGCAGGAGCCCAGGGCACACTCAGTCAAAGCACATCAGCAATTCAGCAAAAAGGGGGGCATACCATGCAAGAAAGATGGCACTTTCTCACACAACCCCCCCAAACGAAAGATGATGAGACTAACCTTGCCCTATGGAGTCTTCATTGTCTAAGTGGAAGAACCTGGAAAGGCCATCTGCATTGGCATGGGCAGTGCCAGGTCTGTGTTCCACTTCAAAGTCCATTCCCCGTAGGGAGATGGACCACCTCAACAGTTTTGGATTTTCTCCTTTCATTTGCATTAGCCACCTGAGAGGTCTGTGGTCAGTTTGAACTAGGAAGTGAGTCCCAAACAGGTAGGGCCTCAGCTTCTTCAGGGACCAAACCACAGCAAAGGCCTCCCTCTCAATGGCACTCCAACGCTGCTCCCTGGGGAGAAGCCTTCTGCTTATAAAAGCAACAGGTTGGTCTTGGCCTTCATCATTGGTCTGGGATAGGACCGCTCCTATCCCCAGCTCAGAGGCATCAGTCTGCACAATGAACTGCTTGGCATAATCTGGTGCTTTTAGAATTGGTGCTGAGCACATTGCTTCTTTCAGAGTGTCAAAAGCCTTTTGGCAACAGACTGTCCAGTTTACTTTCTTTGGCATCTTCTTGGAGGTGAGTTCTGTGAGGGGAGTCACAATGGACCCATATCCCTTCACAAACCTCCTGTAGTACCCAGTCAAGCCAAGGAATGCCCTGACTTGGGTCTGAGTTGTTGGAGCTGCCCAGTCCAGGATGGCCTGGATCTTGGGCTGTAAGGGTTGTACCTGGCCTCCACCAACCAGGTGGCCCAAGTACACCACAGTGCCCTGCCCTATCTGGCATTTGGATGCCTTGATAGATAGGCCTGCAGTTTGCAGAGCCTTTAAAACCTTCCCAAGGTGGATCAGGTGATCCTGCCAGGTGGAACTGAAGACAGCAATATCATCAAGATAGGCTGCACTAAAGGACTCCAACCCAGCAAGGACTTGATTCACCAACCTCTGGAAGGTGGCAGGGGCATTCTTTAAACCAAAGGGCATAACAGTGAACTGAAAATGCCCATCAGGTGTGGAGAATGCTGTTTTCTCTTTGGCTCCTGGGGCCATGCCAATCTGCCAGTACCCTGCAGTTAAGTCAAAGGTACTCAGGTATTTGGCTGCACCCAATCTGTCTATCAGTTCATCAGCTCTTGGGATAGGGTGTGCATCTGTCTTGGTGACAGAGTTGAGACCTCTATAGTCCACACAAAACCTCATCTCTCTCTTTTCACCCTGTTGATGAGGTTTGGGGACCAGAACCACTGGGCTAGCCCAGGGGCTCTCAGAGGGCTCAATAACCCCTAGCTCCAGCATCTTGCTGACTTCAGCTCTGATGCTTTCCTTAACTTGGTCTGACTGACGATAGATCTTGTTTTTGACAGGTGCACTGTCACCAGTGTCCACATCATGGGTACACCAGTTTGTCAGACCAGGGGTCAAGGAAAAGAGCCCAGCATACTGCTGCAAGACTTGCCTGCAGTCAGTCTGCTGTTGGGCAGTGAGGGTGTCTGAAAAGACAAGTCCATCTACTGACCCATCTTTTGGGCTGTGGGAGAGGAGATCAGGGAGAGGTTCACTTTCAGCTTCCTGTTCCTCATCTGTCACCATCAGCATGGTGATGTCAGCCCTGTCATTGTAGAGTTTTAGGCAGTTCACATGGATAACCCTTTTGGGTGTCCTGCTTGTGCCCAGGTCAACCAAGTAGGTGACCTCACTCTTTTCTCTAGGATAGGGTAAGGGCCACTCCATCTGTCCTGGAGTGCCCTTGGTGCCACTGGCTCCAAAACCCATACCTGTTGCCCAGGTTGAAATTCAACCAATGCAGCTTTTTGGTCATACCAGTGCTTCTGAAGCTCCTGGCTGGCCTCAAGATTCTTGGATGCCTTTTCCATGTACTCAGCCATTCTGGACCTTAGGCCAAGCACATAGTCCACAATGTCTTGTTTGGGTTCTTGGAGAGGTCTCTCCCAGCCCTCCTTCACAAGACAGAGTGGTCCCCTCACAGGATGGCCAAACAGAAGTTCAAAGGGTGAGAAACCTACTCCCTTCTGTGGCACTTCTCTGTAAGCGAAAAGCAGGCATGGTAGTAGGACATCCCATCTCCTTTTGAGTTTTTCAGGGAGTCCCATGATCATGCCTTTCAATGTCTTGTTGAATCTCTCAACAAGGCCATTGGTTTGTGGATGGTAGGGTGTAGTAAACTTGTACTGCACCCCACACTCCTTCCACATGTGGGTCAGGTAAGCAGACATGAAGTTGGAACCTCTGTCTGAAACCACCTCCTTAGGAAACCCTACCCTGGTGAAGACACCAATGAGGGCCTTGGCTACTGCAGGAGCTGTAGTAGTCCTAAGGGGAATAGCCTCAGGATACCTAGTGGCATGATCCACTACCACCAGTATGAACTTGTTCCCTGAGGCTGTGGCAGGTTCTAGTGGACCCACTATGTCCACACCTACCCTTTCAAAGGGAACCCCCACCACAGGTAGTGGTATCAGGGGGCCTTTGGATGGCCACCTGTCTTGCCACTGGCTTGACAGGTAACACAGGAGCTGACAAACTCCTTCACCTTTTGGTGCATCTGGGGCCAGTAAAAGTGGCTAACTAGCCTTTCCCAAGTTTTGGTTTGGCCCAGATGTCCAGCTAGGGGATGTCATGAGCCAAAGTTAGGAGGAACTCCCTGTACTTCTGGGGCACCACCACTCTCCTGGTGGCTCCAGGATTGGGGTCTTTTGCCTCAGTGTACAGTAATCCCTCTTCCCAATAGACTCTGTGGGTACCACTGACATCTCCCTTGGCTTCGGAAACAGCTTGCTGCCTCAGGCTGTCAAGAGTGGGACAGTCTTGCTGTCCTTGGCACAGCTCTTCCCTAGAGGGTCCCCCTGGGCCCAAGAGTTCAACCTGGTAAGGGTCAAGCTCCAGGGGCTCAGTTCCCTCTGGGGTATCCAGGTTCTCTCCCTGAGGAGAGGGGTCCTGTTCCTGTGGCTGTGTAGAAGCTGGTCCCCCAGTCTTCTTTCCTTTTCTCTTGGTAGGTTGGGCCATCATTTCAGGCTCCAACACTATTTCTTCACCCTGCCTTTTGCTCTGTGCTCTTGTTTTTACACACACCAATTCAGGGATGCCCAGCATGGCTGCATGGGCCTTTAGCTCAACCTCTGCCCAGGCTGAGGTTTCCAGGTCATTTCCTAGCAGACATGCAGCTGGTAACTTCTGAGAGACCACTACCTGCTTCAGGCCAGTAACCCCCCCCAGCCTAATGTCACCATGGCCATGGGATGACTAGTGGTGACACTGTCAGCATTGGTGACTGGGTAAGTTTTCCCAATCAAGTATTGCTCAGGGGAAACCAGTGTGTCTCTCACCATAGTGACACTGGCACCTGTATCCCTCAGAGCTTCTACCCTAGTTCCATTCATCCAGGGGTATTGTAAATATTTCTTTAAGTTGGGTGGCCACACAGCTACAGTGGCAAACTCCACTTCCCCTAGTGAGACTAGACTCGCCTGAGTGTGTCCCCAGATTTGCTCAGGGCACTCTTCTGATCCCATCTGTAGACTTGCTGCCCCAGGAGTAGCTGTACTGGGTGCCTTAGGGGCTTTGTTGTGGGGGCAAGATTTATCTACAGTTAGGTGTCCTAACTTCTTACAGTTATTACACCAGGCCTTTAAGGGATCAAAGTTCTTCCCCCTATAGGGTTGAGGCACATAGGGAGTAGTTTGGGACCCACCCCCAGAACAGGTTTTTGGGGCCCTTTGGAAGACTCAGACTTCTTATCTTGGGGATTCTCACCACCTTTCCCCTGGGGAGGTCTGGTGACCACCTTCTTTTGGTCACCCCCAGTGGTTGTCCTTGTCACCCTAGTCTTGACCCAGTGGTCTGCCTTCTTTCCCAATTCTTGGGGAGAAATTAGACCTAGGTCTACCAAATGCTGATGCAACTTTTCATTTGTGCAGTTACTTAATATATGTTCCTTCATGAACAAATTGTACAATCCAGTAAAATCCTGCACACCATGTCCAGCTAACCAACCATCCAGTGTATTTACTGAGAAGTCCACGAAGTCAATCCAGGACTGGGTCTGGGTTTTTGAGCCCCCTGAATCTAATTCTATACTCCTCAGTAGTGAATCCAAATCCCTCAATCAGAGTCTTCCTCATGAGGTCATAGGACCCTGCATCTGGCCCAGAGAGGGTCAGAAGCCTGTCTCTGCAGTTACCAGAGAACAGTTCCCACAGGAGTGCCCCCAGAGAGGTTTCTTCACCCTTCTCATTTCACAAGCCCTCTCAAAGGCTGTGAACCATTTGGTGATGTCATCACCCTCCTCATATTTAGGGACAATCCCTTTGGGGATTTTAGGATCATAGGATTCCTCCTTATCCTTATTATTGGTATTGCTGCCACCATTGATGGGTGCTAAACCCATCTCTTTTCTTTCCTTCTCTAGAGCCAGGAGTCTGGTCTCTAGGTCCAGTCTTTTGGCCAACTTTGCTAAAAAGTTGTCCTCTTCCCTGAGGCTGTCCTCAGGGTCCTCTCTGAGACCTGAACCACCTAGGTGGCCTCAAGGTCCCCAGAGGTCTATTCTTGGAGATAAGGGTGCAGGGACCCTATCTTCCCTAGGCAGTGGTAGAGGTGGGTTACCATCCCCATCCTCCTCCCTCCTTTCCTCCTCTGCTGGGTCATCACCATGCTCAGAGGGGTGGGCCTTAGCATACTCAGCCAGGAGCTCCTGGAGCCCTTGTTTGGTTGGATGCTGGCCCATTGGTATATCTTTAAGTTTGCATAAGGACCTTATCTCTTTGAAAGACAAATGAAGATAAGGGGTGAGGTCGAGCTCCTCAACCAGTTCCTGTATGTCATTATTATCCTCACTAATAGCTGGGTTCTTGTCTTGAGACATTTTAACAAAAAGTTCTAACCCCTCTACCCTTGACTATAGTGACTTTTTATTTTCTAAGGTGCTAAAGGGACTTAAGCAAGGCCCTAACAAGACTTTTAGTAATTTGGTAAAAAAAATGGCAATTTAAAAAAATCAGAATTTTAAAGGCAATTTAAGAGTTCTGACGTGTGATCAGATGGTAACCAAGTAGTCCAACAAATGCAAGTTTGTATCCCACCGCTGATCCACCAATGTAGGAAAGTGGCCCTGTATATACTGAACCAAAGTAAGGTTCAGGGTGCACAGGATCCACAGTCCCCAGAGGTTTGGCAGAGGCTAAAGTTAGATGTAACCTTACTCTCTAAAGTGGTAGCTTGGTCGAGCAGTAAGGCAGTATCAGAGGACAGTGTAAAGCATTTGTTGTACACACTCAGTCAGCAAATGAAGCCACACACTCAAGAACTGAACTCTAGGCCAATGGTTTGTGTATAAAAAAATTATATACTTGTTTTATTTTAGAACCCACGAGAGGTATTGCAATATGCTTTCTCAGGATGAGATGCTTTGGTTAATCACCTTACAAATAGGCAATAGACTTTTTGATGGTAGTAATCACAGTTGGTGCAAGAGGCAACACAGGGTCAAATACAATGCAACATTGAGCTCAATGGAAAATTGTGATTAATTACAATTAATTACTTTGTAGATTACTTTTCTAACCACAGGACTGGATCCTGGATTCAGTCCTGGGACACTTCCTGTAAACAGGTAAGAAAAAGCGTTTTGGTTATTGTAGTGATTTTTGAGGAATATTACTGTATTTCAAAAGTTGACACTTAGAAACTTTTCTGGGTAAAATTACCAATGTTATCCTATGGAAGGAAATGCAGTTTGCAAGAAAAGCAGGTTTACGTTACTTTTGTAATCCAGTGCTGGATTCTCTGGTTCAGCACTGGGGTATCTATCTAAAACAGGCAAGTAATTACGTTTGTATCGTTGGCACGATTTTTAAAGAATATTTGTAAAATGCAGAAATTGACACTTAGAAACTTTTTCAACAAAAGCAGGCAATGATATCCTATGAGAGGAATTTCGAGTTACTGGTAAGTACGGTAAAAATTACTTTTCATGGTTGGTACTAGACTAAAAGAGGCAGTACTGACGTCTCTCCTGATAGCAGGTGAGTAGTTCGGAATTCGTTACTGTTGTGATTTTTAAGCAATATTTTAGTATTTCAAAAGTAGACACTTAGAAGAAATTTCACAGAAAATCAGTCAATGGATCCCTATGGAAGAAAATGGAGTTAGCGGTAAGTAACGTTGTGATTACTTTTTAGGGCCAGTGTTGGGCACCCCGGTCCAGCACTGGGGCCTCTTCTAATACCAGGTGAGTATTTTCGTTTTCGTGACTCGGTTGATTTTAGGTGAATATTTTAAAGTTTCAAATCTCCACACTTAGAAGAAATTCCAGGTGGGAGCCAGTCAGTGTTACCCTATGGAAGAAAAGTGAGTTATCGGTCTTTGGGTAAGTACTCGACTGGCAGAGTTAAGGTTCTGGGCATAGACTCAGGGGTCCCCCAGTATCAGGTAAGTACAGTTGTTACACCCTCAGCGGCACAGGGGCGGCCGGGTGCAGAGTGAGTAGGCCCAATGTTATCCTATGGCAGGCAGGGGGCCTCGGGTTGGTGGCTGCTGGCAAGCAGGCCACGTGGCTGTGGGAGCTGGGCTCCTGGTCACTTGCTCAGGGCAAATGGTGAAGTAGGTTAGAGTAGAGGTTGCACTTCCAGGGGCACTCGGGCGGCTGGGTGCAGGGTGCTTTTGAGCCGTCGGGCGCTCAATGTTAACCAATAGAGATCTTGGACGGTGAAAAAAGGCTGCAGGCTCGGGGACGGTGACTCTTCAGGGGCGACCAACACTTCGGGAGGTAAGTTGGGGTCTTGGAGGATAGGTAGACACCCAGGAGTTGGGCACAGGGGGCCGTGGGGCGCCGGGTGCAGGGGTGTCTTTTGAGGTCGGGAAATCTTACCCCCTGCTGGTCGCGGTTGGAGGGGTCCCTTGTCCTGAGGCTGCAGGCGTCGTCTGGGTCGTCGAGGAGGGTCCTTGGGCACTGGATTCCAGGTCAGAATCGCCGGGGGGACGTCCTCAAGGTCTTTGTTCACTCAAGCACAGGCTGGGCTCGGCGGGTGCAGAGTGTGCAGGTTTCGCGGTTCCGTGCCAGGGCCGGGTCTTTTGTAGTTTGATTCTTTTGAGCAGTACCACTGCTCGTGGGAGTCCCTGGGTTGAAGGCTGTGGCACAGAAGTCAGGTCCTCTGGGGTTTTTGAGGTGGCTGAGGCCGGGGTTCCGCAGGAGCAGGTTCAGAGGTCGACAGACCGGTAGGGCTGGGGCCAAGTCAGTTGTCGTCGCCTCCTTGTTAGCAGCTGCACGGCTGGTCTTCTTGCTTCGTCTTCTCTTCTTGTTTTCGGATTCCGGAAATGAGGAAGGAAGGTTCAGGGAGCACCTAAATACTAAATTTAGGGGTGGTTACAGGTAGGTAATGGCAGGGACCAATGGGTCCCGTCCCTGGGGTGGGTACACCCCCTATCCTGCCACTCTGCAGTGGGAGGGGGGCAGGAGCCTGTCCCTGGTTGGCTGGGTCCCCCCATCCTCAAGATGGCGGGGACTCGAGTTTGTGCTTCACCTCGCCTCCCCCACCTTAGGGGTGGAGTTGGCAGAGGTGGGCACAACCCATTTCCTGCCTCTGGTTTTCCCGCCGGTTCTCCTGCCAGAAGTGGGGGTAGAACCAGTGGGGACCAGTTTGCTGGGAGCAGCAAATGGTCTGGGGAAGCTCAAAAGGCGGCAGGCCTTTGAAGCTTCCCCTGCCCATCCTGGGGGAGGAGGCTTTGGCACCTCGCCCCAGGATGCGCATTGTTTCAGGCCCCTGAGAGCAGAGGCTCTCGACCCAGGGGTCCAGAAACATGTCTGGTGGTGGCAGCCTGGGCAGCCACTCAGTCCGGACACTGGAGGTCGGGTTGGTTTCAGGGGGCATCTCTAAGATGCCCTCTGGTGTGCATTTTACATTAAATCCCACACTGGCATCAGTGGGGGTTTAATGTGCTGAGAAGTTTGATACCAAACTTCTTAGTTTTCAGTGGGGCCATTAGGGTGCTGTGGAGTTCGTAATGACAGACTCCCAACACCATATACTCTTAATGGCAGCACTGCACTTACAATGCCCAAGAATGGACTTGGGCACTGTAGGGGCACAGGGCTCATGCCTCTGTGCCCTCACCACGGGCATAGTGCACCCAGCTAGAGGGGTGGCTGACCTAGGCCAGGGCAGTGGCTTGTAGGCATGGCACACAGGGATGTGTGCCATGTCGACTCTTCACTTTTGTTCTGCACCAAGACACGCAGCCTGCAAAGGCAGTGTGTGTGTGTAAGGTACAGGGTCCCTAAGGGTGGCACAACAAGTGCTGCAGCCCTTAGGGGCCTTCCCTGGTCACAGTGCCCTGGGTACCCATGGTACCATTTACCAGGGGCTGACCTGTGGCCAGGGATGCCAATTGGGTGTAGGTATCAATGCAGTTTTAGGGAAGGAACACAGGCCCTGGGTACCTGGTTGGCAGGAGCCCAGGGCACACTCAGTCAAAGCACATCAGCAATTCAGCAAAAAGTGGGGGCATACCATGCAAGAAATATGGCACTTTCTCACACTAATCTATTACCTTTTTCCTAAAACCACCAGTTCCTTGTGCAAGACCATATGTTAGGGATACCTTGTCAGGTACCCACATGGTTCATTGTCTCCTTATCCGACATTGCTCTTGGAAAGAATTATTTCAGATTCGATACGGAATTCTTTTTTCAAATCAAAGGAGTATCAATGGTGGATGGTTTTGCTCCGGATCTGGCGAATATATTAATGGCAGACAACAAGGAAAGAATCATTGTTTCCACACACAATCCTTTCCACGATAACGTTTCAAATTGGTTCAGATGCATAGATGGTGTCTTTCTGATCTGGCAAGGTTCTGAATTTAGACTATATGAATTTTACAGCTGGTTAAATTCTGTATCCATGGACATCCAATATACTATCGTCCATGATCAAACATAGATACCATTTTTAGATTTTTGGGTCAAGTTGGAAGAAGGAAAGATTTACACATCTCTTTAGAGAAAGCCAACAGAAAGAAATTCACTCCTTCAATTCCAAAGTGACCATCCTAGAAATTTGTGGGGGAATTTGCCGTTCAGTCAGTCATGCGCAATCACAGGAATTGCACCAAAAGGGTGATTTTCTCTAGAGAATAAGGTACCCTAAGAAGTTGGTCAACCGGCCCGCAAGAGCGCTGTATGACATTACAATGGATGCCTATACCAAGCAGTCTTTACCACGCATATACCACTACCATGCGTGTCTTTACCATGCAGGTCTTTACCACACACATATATAGACATACATTATATGAACCATTACCGCACATACTGTAACCACGCAGACTTTTACCATGCAAACCATTACAACGCATTTTTTAAATACAAAAAGATACTAATATACATGGTTTCATAATTTATAATGAAATTGAGATAAATATAATTATAATGTAAGCAATCATATTTTTTAAAATAATTTTTTTAATAAAACAACTTTTGGGAAGCGCATCTCTATGCAACTCATCGCAAGTGAACGCAAAAGATTGAAATCCTATGACATTTTTATACACATGAAGCTACCACTTAACACAACGCTAAACATAGCAACACCGTAAATATTTTAAACTTCACTATATATTTCAATGCTACACAATGCAATACACAGAGCAACCCTTCCCATACATTTTGGAAAACAAATATAAAACAAAGAAACACATCACAAAGCAGCACACATGTTCTAGAATAGTAAAACACTATTGACATGTAAAAGTTCTGACTTTCTTTCCTTTCTACATAAGTGAACACCCTGTCCCCAACAAAGATGGCGCACAAACTCTGTGAAGAAGGTCAAATTCAACTTGCATTACACCACAAACATAATTATAACTTCAGTCACGTTTTGTTTCAGAAAAAAAAATAGTTTTCAACACTTATCTTGATGTAAATTATGGTATACATTTGTAAAACATATAAAAACAGGAGCCCACCATTTTGTAGACAGTGGTACATTAACTTCTGACGTGAGCACATGCACTAGAGTACAGGAGATTGAGACGTACTGTGAAAGACTGCCATCTATCCTTAAAAGTAAGTACAGTTTCCACAATTAATATATAAACAAACAGCATGGTATTATATACAAATAAAATGTAATATTTTTAAATTTCATTTTCAGGCATATTCTCTCTGAATAGACCAAAGAAGAATACCACTGTGAACATTTACTAAATAGGCTAGAGTGTAAATATTCTGTTTAACTTCCACAACATACAGAATGTTAAAATCTTTTTTTTTTAATGAAAAATAGAATTACAGTATATTGTTTTTTTCAAGGAAGGTGCTGGACAGTTTCTGGGGGCAAAATTGCTATTCTAACTCCGCCAATTACTTACCTCAGGGAAGTTGCTGGACACTGACTTGGGGCACAATTTCTATTCTAACTCAACCAAGTACATATCTCAGGGAAGGTGCTGGACAGTGTCGGGGGCAAAATTACTATTCTAACTCTGCCAAGTACTCACATCAGGAAAGGTGCTGGACAGTGGCTGAGGGGCAAATGTCAATTCTAAATCCACCAAGTACTTACCTCAGGGAAGGTGTTGGACAGGGTCTAGGGGGCAAAATTATTATTCTAACTCTGCCAAGTCCCTACCACAGGGATGGGGTGGACAGTGACTGGGGGGCAAAAATACTATTCTAACTCCGCCAAGTAGTTACCTCAGGGAAGGTGCTGGACAGTAACTGGGGGGCAAAAATACTATGCTAACTCCGCCAAGTACTTACCTTAGGGTAGGTGCTGGATGGTGACTGGGGGCAAAAATGCTATTATAATTCTGCCAAGTACTTACCTCAGGGAAGATGATGGACAGTGACTGGGGGGCAAAATTGCTATTCTAACTCCGCCACGTACTTACCTCAGGGAAGGTGCTGGACAGTGAATGGGGGCAAAATTACTATTCTAACTCCAAGTATTTACCTTATTCTTTTTTTTTCTGGACCAGAGAAACCAACTACAAAGCATCTAAAGGTTGAAAAATTACTACAAACCAAAAGTATAAATGCAAAATCAATGAGCATCACTAACAGAAAATCACCAAGACAAAAGTAAGTAATTCAAACGTGAATACTTAACACCAATACATGAGAAAGGCATAAAACAGAAAATATTGTAACATTTTCTTTTTACCCTTAGATAGACAATAAAGAAACAATAGCAACAGCAGGCCTGTAAACCTCTGCCAATCCAATAAATACCACCTACAAATTTTAAAGGACATGGGAACATGAAATAAATCAGCAGGTAATATTTTTTTACATTAAAAATACATGTACAATAATAACCTTCTTTTCACAGACGACAAAACTAACATAAACTTAATTTCCTCTCTCTCAACAGGGTGATTAAACATTTTTTTCTCAACAGGCTGCATCAGTTAACCTTATGATTTTTTAAATCTTAGCAGGACCAATTTCAATGAAGAAAATAAACCACAACATTATTACATTAAACTCATGTATTTTCTTTTTCTACAGATCATTGAAAATGGAAGACTCAAGGGAAGCCAACTACATCAAATCAAAATGTGGCAATAGATTATTAAAGTATGGTGGCTATATTTATTGTAAGGAGAGATTATCTGAGCCCAGGAGTCACTGTAGGTGTGTTGAGTATTTCTCATCCCAATGCAAAGGCAGAGTGGTTACTCTTGGTGATACAGTGGAAAGAACCAGAGAGCATAACCACTCTGCCTCTGCAATGGAGATTGAAGTTAGAGAAAGGATTCAACAGATAAAGAGACTTGCAGCCACCTCCAATGAACCCTGTGGCTCATTTTTGAGGGAGGTAGCCCAGAACATCCCCATGCACATTGACAGTAGTATGCCCACCATCTCACATTTAAGGAGAATGGTTCAAAGACAAAAACAGGTGAGTTATCCCCAAAGAGTAACTCCTCAAACCTATTCTGACATTAGCATTCCCCCTGAACTTACCCTTTCTTTTACTAATGAACCTTTTCTACTCTATGATAACAAAAACCCTATGAAACAAATATTAATCTATAATACAACACATACCACCGTAACCCAGGAGAATAGTGAAATTTAGATGATGGATGGAACTTTTAAATCTACTCGCCATCCATTTACCCAAATACATTGTGTTCATGCTGACATTAATAACACAACCATCACATTAGTTTACGGTTAACTTCCTGACAGGCAATCCTCAACTCACACTGAGTTTTTATCAGTTGTAAAATGTAAAACAATTAATAAAAGTCCTAGGAAAATAAAAATTGACTTTGAATTAGAAATGATCAATACAATGACTAAAATATATCTTAACGCACAAATTAAAATATTTTTTTTTCACTTTTCCAAGGCATGTTGGCAAAAAATTAAAAATACATCCTTAGTTTAGGATTATATTTCAAATAGCAAATTGCAATATGAACTAAAGAAACTAACAGATTTGTGTTGTGTACCTTCTGAGTATGTGGATGACTTCTACACTTCAATTATTCAATCTGAATACTTTTTACAAAATGAGGAAACTTTGGTTCCACTTCTAAATTACTTCGAAGATACATGGATTGGCCATCTAAGCAGCTCGGGTCACAGAAGGAAACCAAGATTTCCTATAGAATTGTGGAACTGTTGCTTGACCTGCTTAGAAGGAGTTGCAAAAACCAATAATGCCATAGAGGGATGGCAGAATTCATTCTACACTTCAGTAGGCAAAACTCACCCCAATCTCTATCATTTCCTGGAAATTTTGAAAAAAGAACAATGTTTTCAGGAAATTAGGATGACGCAGTCATTGCCAGGTAGTCTGAATACTGTTATTTCTAAAAAAGTAAAGAGATGTCTGAAAGACTATTGGCAAAGATTCATCAATTTCCATTAATGGGAGCTTCAGGCTACCGTGACAATATTGCATACATTTTACAGTACTAACATCAGCAAATACTCTCTAAAATTACTCTCCTGTTTTGACTACCTACTTAAATTAAATTGGCCTTTTTGACATAATATTGTTGCAAATTAAAAAAATAATTAAAGTCCCTTCCTGTTTGTCTTCTTTCTTCGACTCTTGGTGATATTTTATAAAACATCTCACCAAGAGTCCCAAATAGTCCAACAATCCAAAAAGAGGAACACAAATCCACTGAAACCCATTAAGAATTTTTAAAAAAAATAACATTTATAACGTTCCATTCTTCGGTAATCCACAAATAGGGTAATCCCAAAAGCAAAATTCTTTTTAGGAAAAGATAAAAAAACTATGCAATTTTCAAAATGAAAACAAAAGAGAAAATAGAAACGAGTCCAAAAAAGCAGGCTGTTTTCTTCAAAGGCACTTTTTTCTTCTAAAATGGAAGAATGATAAAAAACACATACGCAAAATAATTAAACTATTACTTTTATTTCAAATAGGTTTAAAAAGGTTTAAGTGGTATATTTTAACACCTTTTGTAAACCTATGTTGGGAAAAAAACAACCTTCCCAGTGTGTGCATATGAGCACAACATGCATGGGGATGTAAAACTGATTAAAATGCAATTAGCATACATTTCTTCATAATATAACATCTATCTACCTCCCTCCATCTGTCCCTAAAATAATGTTTTAAAAAGTAAATTAAATTGTTCTTACCTTACCGCAGTTCCTCTTTGCTTCTGATCTTGACCGAGATGCCCACCGAATGTAGAAACAGATGCTGAACCCTTAACATAAAGCTAGAAAAACAAAAATAAACAAGCTTTGGCATAGCCAACAGGTCTCGCCTTTGGGACCTTATAAGTGTTTTGCCAGAGCTATTGGCTTTGCCAATAGGTTTAAGCTATGTTGTAGAGCAGTCCGGCTGCTGTACAGCATGTTGAAAAGTTATAATAAAGTGACTGGGGTGAAAAGAAGATATAGGGCAAAATGGAAACAGGGCACAATGAAGATAGAATGATGAAAAAGAGAAGTCCAAAAGAAGTCCAAGAGCTAACATTCTGGTGTGAAAGGTTTCTGGAGGCAGCAGTGTTTCGGCCTGTGTGCTGGTGCCTCCGCAAGGGGCACGGGGTGTCTGTGAAGAGAACAGAAACATTAGCTCAGGGCTGAGAGACAAGACTTTCCTTTGCGAGGCCCTGCCTTGGGTCTGGGCTCCGCTCCAGTTTTAGGCTGAATCCACGTCCAGTTTTTATTTCCGCCCGGCTATGCTGAGGGGGAAAGCAATGTAAACTCCCCCAGAGTGCGCACAGGCTCCAGCTGTGATTTCCATGGGCTGGGGGTGGGGAGGGGACAGCGCATAGGGGAGGGTGGGGGCTGCCTCGCGCTGTGTGCGCCAGGAACTCCCTAAACAGGAGTACCAGGCTCTGGGGCAGATAGAGTTCAAGATAAGCAGCCAAAATAAAGCGGCTGGTTTGTAAGGCGGATCACGACGATAAGGCGCTTCTTGCTCAAATAGAAATTTGCTTTTATGCGTACTGCATATGCATTTTTGTAACGGACATAAACAAATGTTAAATCCAGGAGAGTAGTCCAGATGGGTATTTTGTCCCCCGAACAGATGTGCACAACCTTCGCGTAACTTCCAGTTCAAAGCTACGAATCCTAGTAAGCTACCCTGCACATAGCACGAGTGAAAATAAATCACCATGGAAGACAGATGCCCTTGAAGTCACACTACTTCATTGGGAATACCAATACAAAATGAGCACGTCGCCTCCATGATGAATGTCACAGTAAACAGCCATCCGGTAACCCTCTGGTGTACTGGACCATTTTGGGCAGCAGGCAAGAGCGGATTGGGGGGGAGTAAGCAGAGGGGAGAGGGGCAGGTCAGACCGGAAAAGAGAGGGCAGACAGAAAGAGAAGAGAGGGGAGCAGAGGACACCAGCGAAGAGTGAAGGGGGAGGGCTAGAGGGATAGGTACAGGGCAGAGGGAGGGACATGTGAAAGGGAAGGGAGAAAAGAGGCAGCGGGGAGATAGAAGGGGCGAGGGTACAGACAGAGGGTAATATATAGAGGGGCGGAGGCGAGTGTAGGAGAAAGAACAGGGAAAGGACTGAAGAGAGGGAAAGAACAGAGGGGACGCGAGAGATAAGAAAGGGGAACACAGGGTGGAGAGGGAATAGAGGGGAACAGCAGCTAAAGAAGCTAGATTAGAGGGAAGGAAGAAGGGGGGAGAGGGCTGGGGAAAAGTAGAGAGCAGGGGGACTCCAGAAACCGGGGTGAGGAGGGATGTGTGCACTCTGAGGAGAGAAAGCAAAGGAAGTGCGTAGAGGAGAAAGGAGAAATCTGAAAGAGGATGAGAGAGCGGGCGCTGTGATGAGAGATGAGAAGCGGAGGCGAGGGTGGGGGGCAGAGAGGAGCGGATGAGGAGACAAAGTGCCGGTCTGAGTTGATGAATGAGTGCTAGCGCACATGGCGGGGGCGTGGGGAGGATGCAGCATGTTACATTGAGATAAGGCATGTGTCATGCAGAAAGGTAAAGCGTAAGAAGAAGGCTTTGTATCTTCTTACTTGTTAAGAGGTGATTGAGAAATGCCTAGTTACAAGTTTAAAGTGGTAATGTGGTAATGACAGGAGCATGGTGCCGTATTAGGTGTACACTGGAGTGCGCAAGTTGTAGCATCTCAGTAATTGAATCAAAATAAAGAAGGAAAGGAAAAGGCCGCATTTAGAGCGCGCTAACTGTGAGTGCCAATTTTCACACTGCGCCGCTTCTGTAATACGCTGTATTTTATTAAAAAAGCGTTTGTTTAAAGGGCGCGCACAGAGCATATCGGAAGGGAAAGAGAAGGCTGCATTTAGAGTGAGCTAACTTTTAGTGCCAAAGTACACATGGCGCTGCCTCTGTAATACACTATATGTGCGTGTTTAAACATTGCTAGGGAGGTGAGGTAGGCTGGGGGAGGGTAAGCTGTGAGGGAGCGTGGCGCGGCCCCGCGGCCGCGAAAGAGCAGGCAAATGCACTTGTGCTTGTGCTGGCATCCGCCTTGCGGGAGCGAGCAGCGGCGGCGCGAGAGCCATATGTTGTCAATTACCATGCGCGCCGCTGCTCGCTCCCGCAAGGTGGATGCCAGCACAAGCACGAGTGTGTGGGGAAAAAGAGCAGACCGATGGCTAAAGGCCCTCCTAGGGCAGCGCATGCACGCTGCCTGGGCGAGACCGAAAAAGGACAATATCTCCCATTGAAATCAGTGTGAAACCATGGGAAAATTTTTCACTTTTAAAGTAAGAAACATGTAATACATTTTCAATGTGCACTCTGATATTTGTATGACATGAGGACTACAGAGTCACATGGTAGCCCTCCTTTAAAAGCACATGGTCACTTTGTATTGGAGAACTGCTCACCTGTGAGAAAGGCTAATTAGAGTAGCTGAAATGCATTGGATGAAAGAGAGCAAGCTGCCAGTTTGAATATTTAATCAAGCGCATGGTTATTCCTGAAATTGGTGCTTCAGTGCATTTCTCTCGAGTTGTGCAAGTTACGGGGTGCTCCGTTCTCGCAAAACTGCTGAAGCTGCCCTGCCAGGGTTGGAGGCTCTCAGAATCGAGGAAGTTTGGTGTGATTTGCAAATGGGAACATGACCTGCTCGCCCTCATTGAAGAAATGGATTTACCCTGAGTATAATGTGAAAGGAGGTGAGCAAGGGATGCGAGAGGAGCACTGCACTTCCTGTTGCAATATTTCGAATTTATGCGCAAAAAAAGACCCTAAATAACTATGGCAACACTATGCATATTGCGGGGCAGAGTGCTTTGAATACATGAGGATCTAAATTGGTGACTGCAGAGCTTTGGCGCAATTAACTTGATTTTGATTTGCACTGCAGTCTGTAAGAAACTTGTGATACATTTTCAACGTGTACTCTGGAATTTGTATGACTTGAGGACTACAGAGTCACATGGTAGCCCTACTTTAAAAGCACATGGTCACTTTGTATCGGAAAACTGCTCACCTGTGAGAAAGGCTCATCAGAGGAGCATAAACACGTCGGAGGAAAGAGAGCAGGCTGCCAGTTTGAATGTTTAATAAAGTGCATGGTTATTCCTGAAATTGGTGCTGCAGTGCATTTCTAAATTGAAAAGTGTGTTTTACCATGTTAATTCCCATAGGACCTTTAGACACGCCTGCAGCCCAAACTGCTGCACGGAATGACACCAAATTTGGCAGAAAGCTAGCTTTTGGTCCACAGATTGTGATTTTTGGTGTGAATCCGTTCAGTAGTTGTTGAGAAATTTCAGATAATGCAGTTAGTTATATCTGTGGCTGTGATGACTTTGTGAAAAATAACGAGCTTGTGCAGGGAAATGCAGAGCTCTGATTGGCTTCCAACACTTCAACCAGGAAGTGTTGGCAGCCATCTTTGGCTCGGCTTCAGCTGAATCCCAAAAATAAATGTAGAAAAAGCTAAAAGGGGGCAAAGTAGGAATACCCTGACCCTATTAAGTTGGTACTGGAGTCCCAGAGGGATCCCGACAGGCCAAAAAAGCATTAAAAAAAAAACATACAGCAAAATCATGATATTTGCAAAATCGCAGTAAAAATACCCCACACCCATAGTATAATGGCAGGGCCCAGGGGAATGGGGTGCTTGGGGGCGAAATCGGCTTGGGGACGGGGGCCGTGCACCCCCTTCCCCATAATACAAATTATCCAAGTGTGTTTTCTCTACAGTTCCACCTTTTAAAGTTTTCTGGTGAAGACGCTCGAGGAACAATCACTTTGGGAAAGTTACAGACAGATAAGGTCACTGGAGACATTTCCTCTGCGTCCTTTATGCAGTTGTAGTGTAGGAGATGCACTATACATTTACCCAACGAGGTAGCACTTACTAATTAGCCAGTAGAAAGTACTCCAGTTGGGTAGAGATGTTGCATAAAATGGTGCCGTCTTGGATAAATACGTACGCAGGATTCATTCTGGCACGATGCTCATTTAATAGAAATAGAACCTCAACGAGAACCACTTACAGACATAAACAAAGCAGGTGCCCAAGTTGAAGTCCCACTACTGTAAAGTAAGAGTACATTCCTAACTTCGTGGGCATGGCCAAGGCAAACCAATTATGTTTTCCCTGCATTTCCACAGTGAAAATGTATCTGTAATCCTTAATGGAGGTGTTTGCATCCTTGCTTTTGTCGAGAGCAAAATCTCATACAGTGTCTGTGATCAGGGGGTTCTTTCTTGACATCTGCTGGTGAGACCAGAGATAGTGTTCTTGGTGAGACCAGAGAAAGTGTTCTAAACTTTTACAAAGTACAAGTATGTAAACTTGCCTACAAGCTGCCCCATATACATTAGTGGTATGCAATGTCTTCCCGCCCTTTTCCAAGTATGATGGACAGCTTACTAAAAGAACCCCTCACCGCATTCCCTGCCCATTTTGGAGATGTTTTCCTCATGCCTAGGAGTGGGTGGGTCTGTGAGTGACTGTGTGGATCTGTGAGTGGGTCTGCGAGTGCCTGTGTGAGTGGGTGTGTGAGTGTCTGTGTGGGTCTGTGAGTGGGTGTGTGATTGCCTGTGGGTCTGTAAGTGGGTCTGTGAGTGCCTGTGTATGTCTGTGAGTGGGTGTGTGAGTGGTGCTATGGATTTTGGGCATTTGTATACTTGGGGTATTTGAAAGGGAGAACCATGAACTCTGCTGTCACCAGGAGACAACAAGAAACAAGCCAATCATCATCATCACAGTCACTACACAAGAGGCCACAGGGTTCTCGTTATCACCGAAGTGCAGGGTGGGCTCTACATATGTGCCGGCTAAGGAGTATGCACAGGGGGGCAGATTTACAAGCCCCTTGCGACACTTTTGCGCCACCGCTGCGTCACTTTTGTGATGCAGCGGCGACGTAAAAAATGCAGCCAATTTACAACGTGACGCATCTAGGGAGATGCGTCACGTTGTAAAGCCCTGCGTCACATTATACCTGCCTCAGGTATAATGTATGCAGGGGGGGCGTTCCCACGCAGGAAAGCCTCGTAAAAGTGACGCAGTGAAATCTACAAGATTTCACTGCGTCACTTTTAGGACGCCACTGCATCAAAACCTTACGCCTGCTTGAAGTAGGCGTAAGGAGTGACGCAGTGAAGTGGGAATAGGCCACAAAATGCATTGCTGGAATTGCGTCGTACTTGCGACACGACGCGTGACTTTTGCCCCAACAGATGTGTCAGAATTTCTGACGCATCTGTCAATCCTTCCGCCATGGTGCGCCGTATTGTAAATACGGCGCATCCATGCTGGCGCAAGCAATTTTCAGGGTGGCGCAAGGAAAGTGACGCATCTCTATAGATGCATCACTTTCTTGTAAATCTGCCCCAGGATTTGTCCGCATTCATGCGGATGCCCGAAAGATTCTCGAAGGTGAATAACAACTGGTCCATCTCTGCTTGTGTCTCTGGAATATCTTTAAAATACAAAATCATGTCATTCACGTAGAGTGATATAGTATGGACTGTATTGCCCACAGGAATCCCCTTATGACCAGCCTCCTGTTGAATTATTTGTGCTATTGATTCTACTGCTAGTATGAAAAGAAGAGGGGAGAGGAGACAACCCTGCCTCGTACCTCGCCATACCGGGTAGGTTTGGGATATGTGTGGACCTGTTCGAGCCCGAGCCATTGGAGCAGTATAGAGCAGTTTGACCTACCTAATGTAGGCTGGAGGTATCCTGAAATGAGTCAGGGCCGCCAGCATGAAATCTCAACTTAAGGAATCGAAAGCCTGTCGAATGTCAAGTCAGAGGCAACCGGCAGAGGGGTATAGGTACCAGCTTGTATTCTTTATCTTGAACAACTGCCAGATATTCAGCAAGGTGTTTTGGCGTGGCACAAACCCACATTGTTCTATATGTATCAGTTGTGGGAGCAACAGAAGCAACCTGCGAGCCAGAATCTTGCTAAGTATTTTATACTGGGTGTTCAGTATCGAGAGTGGTCGATACGAGGATAACTCCAGCGGGGGCTTCCCTGACTTCAGCATGGATAGCACTAGTGCTTCTCTAGTGGAAGAGGGGAGAAGACCTATGTCTAGGGATGTGTTATACAATTTTTCGAGTTGCGGGATCAATTTAGTGGAGTATGTGGAATAAAACTCCACTGGGAGTCCTTCAGACCCCGGCGTTTTATTGAGTGCTAGTTCCTTCAGGGCCACTCTGACTTCATTCGCCATATTTGGAGCAGACAGGTCCTCCCTGTCAGCTGCCTGCACCCTAGAAAGTCGCGTCCCTTGAAGGAACCTAGTCAATTCCACCGGGTCAGGAGGAGGGTGTGCAGATTATAACTCTGTGTAATAATCTCGGAATGCTGTATTAATCCCGAGTTGAGTTACCACCTCGCCCAAAGCCGGGGTGTCAACGACTAGGATCAGTGTGGGGGAGAGGTCTGGACGTATTGAGCATGACAGGAGTGTGGCTGATTTGTTCCCCTCGGCGTGTACCCCCTGTGTGTATAGGCGATAGACCACTACCCTGAAGCGTTCAAGCAACTCTGCGTATTGCACCCTGGCTTCTTGCAACTGGGGCATTATGTCTGCATTATCAGAGTCTGCTCGCTCACGGGGCCCTAGAGAGTCCTCTACTTTCTTGAGGTCTTGGAAAATCACTTTTCTAGCCCCCACCACTGTATTAATGGGCATGCCCCGGATCACCACCTTAAACGCCTCCAATTCTACAATGGGGGAGGAAGTAGTGCCAGAGATGGCTGTGAAGTATGCCAATGGCAGTAGCTAGGGTGTCCTGGAATGCAGTGTCTTCTAACAAGCGAGGTTTGAGCCTCCATGTGGGAATTGGAGCTGGTACCCGACCCCATGCTAGTGAGATCCCTAAGGGGTTATGATCAGACATGGTCTTGCCAAGGTAAGTGGCATGGGTGACACTCAGTTGCAGATGTGCTGGGCATAAGAATCAGTCTAATAGTGAGTGCAGTACATGTGGGTGTGAATAAAAGGAGTGTTTCCTCATGCCTTCATTGCAGCCATGCCACACATCAAATAATTCCCAACCATCTACCCATTGTTTCTGCATTCGGGCTTGGCGGGCCGGCGTGGCCCCAGGCAGTGGGGGGTGTGACTTATCTAGAGTGATATCTAGTACAGCATTGAAATGCTCTCCCAGCACCCATGGGTAAGGATGCCAGTTCGCCAATAAGGCAGACAGGTGTGTGTAAAAGGTGTCCTGCTTTGTATTAGGCACATATATACACCCTAACATGATTACCCCCACATCGACGACACCCCGCACCAACAAATATCGACCCTGCGTGCCCACTCTAGAGTCCTGGACCCCAAATAGCACCCTAGTTCGGATCCAGATCGCTGCCCCTCGTGAATAGGCTGAAGGATGTGTGGAATAGTTGTCCTTGCCAACGCTTGTGCACTTTGGTAGCCTCAGAGTCTTTTTGTACGGATCCCATCCCCGCTCATTCCAGGTTACCAAGTTATACAGTTTAGTTACCGATGCCATTTTTGTACCCGTGTAACTGCATACACTACAGGGCTCAGCACACCAAACAGTTTTACCCCTCCCCATCATTATAGGTGACACAATCAAACAGGTTACACCAGTCCCCCAATACTCGGTCCAGTGATTCTCAGTCGCTCGACCAAACCTGCAAAAAAAATATGAACAATACAAACATCATAAACCAGGTGCACTTGCTAAAGGGGTGCGAGCAATAAAAAAGCAGCAAAAGGCATTGCTGCAACAAAGCATAGAGTGGAGACCGTTCAAGAAACTACCCGGTCCCTGGGCCCTGAACCAGTATGAAGTAAGGGTAAGTAATGGATCTGTGTCATGTCAAGTTGCTTCCTTCAGTTCACCAGTGGAAACAGCGTGACATATCCGATAGTCATCAGCAAGCATCACTGTTTGAGGCCATCTGCTCTTGTGGGGGCAAGGAAGCATGTGCAGTGGGGGTAGTGCATGGTGGCAGTTCAGCTTAGCCCCAGGCACGCACCACGCTGGACAATGGATGTAGCATGGCTCCCCCTATAAGTCATCTGCAGTTTGTAGAGTAACCGTCCGGAACAATGCCACACTCCCATTCGTATCCGAGGCACTGTCCTGAAACGAGCTAGGGCTTATGGGCTGACGCGAGGTCCGTAGGGTGGTCGCCAACCGGATAGCCACCATTTGACCATTCAGTATTTGTTGCGGGGAAGGAGTCACCTGGCTGCCGTTTCCAGTCCTGAGAGCTGAGCCACGCAGTTGCCTTCTTGGTGTACGCTTTGCCTTCGGGGTGCCAGGTCTGTCTGTTCCCGCCTCCGGGAATCAGGGAAGTGCTGTTCCAACCACCACAGGGCCTGCTCTTGTGGCTCAAAGAAATGTGCCTGTTGGTCGTGCAGCACTTTAAGTTTGGCCAGGAAGAGGAGCGCATAGGTGAGGCCCTCAGCTCGAAGTTGCCGCTTAACTTCCTGGAAAGAGGCCCGTTTGTGCTATACAGCGATGGTATAGCCCGGGGAGAGGGAGACCCTCACATTGTCTACCAGGATAGGTGCTCGTTCCCTGGCGGCTTGTAACAGAACATCCCGATCTCTAAAATTAAGGATCTTGGCCGCAATGGCCCTAAGTGGAGCTCCAGGGATTGGTTGGATTCCTGTTAAGGATCCTGTGGGCCCTATCGGCCACAAACTTTTCTGAGAGACCAGTAGGAGCTACTCCTGTCATAAGCCAGTCCTCCACAAATTGGGTGCCGCATGTGCCCTCCAAGCGCTTGTGGAATCCAATGATATGTGCATTGTTGCAGCGGACTCTCCCCTCTGCATCCTCTGCCTGGTCCTATAGAAGATCCACCCGGCATTGCAGCTGTTCCACCTGCTCAGTAATTTCACCATGTCCAGGGGACAATGTCGTGAGCAACAGTTCATTAGCTTAGACACTATTTGACAGCTTGTGAAAGTCATCTTTTAACAGACTTACATAGGTGGTGATGACCCCCAGCCGTTGCTCCATGGCCTATCACGATTCCCGTATTTCCTGCAGGATCAGTCTAGTTTGTCCATTGGAGGTTTCACTTCAGATGTGGGTATGTCGATCTCTGGTGTCTTAGTTGGGGAACTATCCAATGGAGGCAAGCAGGAGCATGCAGGGGGAGCCGGCTTATCAGTTTTGGCCCTGGTTCATCCCATGGTCCCCTCCAACCGAAGTCAGCAACTGGGATGGAGCGAGGGAGAGAGCCGCTGGTGGTAGTAGTACAGGATCACCGATTCCAAAATGGGATGATCCACTCCTGGCCCCAGGGGTGATCCCAACCTCGATAGTAGCCTAATATAGAGGTGACATGCACCTGAGGGCGCTGCCACTAGTGAGGCCAAAGAAACAGGGAGTCAAGGTGTTTCCAAGGGGCCCGTATGACCCTGGCACCAACCAGGGCCCCAGCACCAACGTGGGCTCCACGCTCTGCCGTCAGGCCCTACAGACGGTCAAACTAGGAGGCCACTCAGTGCACGCAAGGCCCGCCACTGTCCGTGCCCTGTACTTGCATTCAGTATCAGCTGTTGCTCGCCACCGCCAAAGACCTAGTAGTGGCACTGGGGCTCTCAGACGGGAGTGCAGCCAGCAGCGACAGTGTCCCAGCCAGGGGGGCTGTTCAGGGGTCCACCCCTGTACTCAGAGCTCCGGCCCGACATGAGTCCACAGCCAGAGAGCCTCAGGCCTCAGGCAGCCTCGCCCTCAAACACAGGGGGCCACTGGGATCCCCTGCTGAATGCTCACGTTAGGGTAGCACCTCCAGGCCAACACTCCGCAGGGCCCTGGCCTCACCGCCAACTGTCTCCTGCCATCACTGCCCAGGCCTTGTACACTCCTTGGGCTTC
Source organism: Calotriton arnoldi (assembly GCA_963921515.1). Lineage (NCBI taxonomy): Eukaryota > Metazoa > Chordata > Amphibia > Caudata > Salamandridae > Calotriton > Calotriton arnoldi. The sequence continues at coordinate 634,819 of CAWUFW010002486.1, forward strand.
CAATCCTGTCTAATTGAGGCTGTTCTGAGCAAGCTCCCCCGATGTAATTGAGGAGTGTGGGGAAGAGTGAAACGGGGGGAGATAGAAAGATAGTCAATGGGGGAAAGTCGAAGACAAGGAAGGGCCGTCCACTCCTCACTTGGCGCACCCCCAGGCCTCTTCTCACCTCTCAGGCCTTGGGGGCCGGACACCAGGCCTCTCTCCTGCTGGGGAAGCTTGGCGAGATGAGAGCTCCGCACCATTAGCCTCTGGTCAGGTGTCTTGTCAGAGTGGGGTGCAGGGCAAGGACCGGTTCATCAGCGCCGCCAAGTAGGCATGGCTGTCGGGGCTCCAGGGACTTACTCCCCGGGGCTAGCCACCAGTCACCAACAGCTGCACTATATTTTGGTAGCTCTTCACAGCTGCTAGACTGTGTGTGAGCAGCCCTCTCCGAGCTCCCAGCCACCAGGTGTTCACGCCATCACTTTGTCACAGCAGGGCACCTTCATCAGGGCACCTTCATACTGCATCGCCAATGGCTTCTGAGGGCCTCTGCCAGTTCGCCCCCTCTAGGCCAGTCTCTGCCCGCCATTTTGTTAGCATGGTGCAGTTACCGATCAGCCAGCCATGGGAGCTGTATCTATTCTCCCTGCTTCCCCACTGGGATGCTGTTGTCAGCAGTAGTGTCACCCAGTGCTGATCCTCTAGGGTAGGCTGCTGATGGTGCAGCCAGTGCGTGATTATGGCCAGATTTTGGGGCCTGGGTATGGGAGCCCTCCGACTACATGTCCGCCATGTCTGGGTTTGGCCATGCCCCCACTGATGACACCACTGATGAAATCTTCCACTGAACCACTCACACACCCTCTCACACTACCACACAACCACTCATACCTAATCTCACACACCATCATACCCACTTACACACCCACTCACTCATCCATAAAGCCACTCATACACCCATTCACTCACCCATACAGCCACTCAAACAGCCACTCATTCACTCATACAGTAACTCACACCCCCACTCACTCGCCCATACAGCCTCTCAATAGAGCCACTCACTCAGCCATACACCCACTCATGCACCCGCTCACACACCAACACAACCACTTTTATACCTATTCACACATCCATGCTAGCACTCACATAACCACTCACTCATCAGTTCAGCCACTCACACAGACACTCACTCTCCATTACAGCTACTCACACATCAACTCAATTAACCAAACACCAACTCAAACAGCTATGCACTCACCCATACAGCCACTTACACCCCCAGTTACTCACCCAAACAGCCACTCACTCACCCTTAACAGCCACTCACACACCCACTCACTCACCAATACATCTACTCAACCATACAGCTACTCACACACTAACTTATTCAGCCATGCAGCTATTCACACACCCTCTTATTCACCCATACAGCCACTCATACATCCACTCACACACCCATACACCCACTCACACACTCACTGGATACAGACAATCACACAACCACTCAGATCACATATGTTAGAAATAGTATTACTCATTAGTAGTACATAAAGAATTGTAATTTAACTTATGCAGTAGTTCACTATATATCTTTAAGTCTCAGAAACATTTTCAAAACACTTACACTCACTGGATGTTGTCATCAGTGATGTCATTTGAGATGTCATGAGTGATGTCACTAACCAATGTCATGAGTGATGTAATATGTGAGGTCATAAGCAGTGCATTGTCAGGGCGTAAGTTGCACTGGTTAGGACCTCACAAATGTCATCATTGATGTACTTTGAGATGTCATCAGTGATGTCAGTGACCATGTCAGGAGTGATGTAATAAGTGAGGTCATAAGCAGTGCAATGTGGGGGCATACATTACAGTTAGCTCATGTAAATATAACTGCTGAATTTCTATGTTTTTTTATGAGTGAAATCTGAGCCTAACTATAACGTCCCTGTAACCTTTGTTTTTTTTCAGTGAATTTCTAGGGTTTTTTCAATTCTACTTCCTAACAATAATGACCCTGTAACCTTTGGTTTTTTCAGTGAATTTCTACGTTTTTTAAAATTCTATTTCCTAACTATAACATTCCTGTAAGCTTTGTTTTTTTAAGTGAATTTCTAAGTTTTTAAAAAAATTGTATTTTCTAAATGTAACCACTAACCTTTGACAGTGAGTGTGTGAGTGAGTGCATGAGTGTCTCAGTAAGTCTGTGAGTGGGTGTGTGAGTCTCTGAGTGGGTCTGTGAGTCAGTGTAAGAGTGTCTGAGTGGGTCTCTGAGTGGGTGTGTGAGTGTCTGAGTGCCTCTGTTTTGCCCTCTTCTGCTCGTTCTCTGCTCATTATTTGCCTTTTTCTGCTCACTTCTGACCTTTATTCTGCCTCTTTCTGCTCGTTTCTCACCTTTATTTTATTTTATTTTGCCTCTTTCTGCTCGTTCCTGACCTTTATTTGACCTATTTCTGCCCGTTTCTCACCTTAATCAGATCTTTATCAGACCGTGATCAGAACTTAATTTTGCCTCTCTCTGCTCATTGCTAACCTTTTTTTTCCTATTTCTGCTTGTTTCACACCTTGATTTTGCCTCTTTCTGCTCATTGCTGACCTTTATTTTTGCCTCTTTCTGCTCGTTCATGACCTTTATTCTGCCTCTTTTTGCTCATTTTGCACCTTTATTTTATTTTATTTTGCCTCTTTCTGCTTGTTCCTGATCTTTATTTTACCTCTTTCTGCTCGTTTCTCACCTTTATCAGATCTTAATCAGACAGTGATCAAACCTTTATTTTGCCTCTTTCTGCTCATTACTGACCTTTATTTTGCCTATTTCTGCTTGTTTCCCACCTTTATTTTGCCGCTTTCTGCTCATTACTGACCTTTATTTTGCCTCTTTCTGCTCTTTCTGATCCCTATTTTGCCTCTTTCTGCTCTTTGCTGACCTTAATTTTACTTCTTCCTGCTCATTTCTGAGCTCTATTTTGACTCTTTCTGCTTGTTTCTGACTGTTATTTTTCCTCTTTCTGCTCATTTCTGATATCTATTTTGCCTCTTTCTGCTTGTTGCTGACCTTTAGTTTGCCTTTCTGCTCTTTGCTGACCATTATTCTTCCTCTTTCTGCTCCCTTCTGACCTTTATTCTGCCTCTTTCTGCTTGTTTCTCACCTTTATTTTCCCTCTTTCTGCTTGTTGCTGACCTTTATTCTGCCTCTTTCTTCTCATTTTTCACTTTTATCTTGCCTCTTTCTGCTCACTGCTGACCTTTTTTCTGCCTCTTTCTGCCGGTTTCGGACTTTTATTCTGCCTTTTTCTGCTCGTTTATCACCTTTATTCTGGCTCTTGCTGCTCGATTCTGACCTCTATTTTGCCCCTTTCTGCTCATTGCTGACCTTTATTTTGCCTCTTTCTGCTCATTTCTGACCTTTAGTCTGCCTCTTGCTGCTTGTTTCTGACCTCTATTTTGCCCCTTTCTGCTCATTTCTGACCTTTAGTCTGCCTCTTGTTGCTTGTTTCTGACCTCTATTTTGCCTCTTTCTGCTCGTTTCTGACCTTTATTCAGCCTCTTTCTGCTTGTTTCTCAACTTTTCTTTAGGTGTGGACAGTGAACTCTGCTCCGCCTGCGGAGTTCAAGAGTGTTTGCCGCTCCGCTTGGAGCGCGAAGTTTGGTAAAGCTCTGCCACCCGTTGCATAGCGGAATTTGCCGTCCGTCCACCCAACTATGCCTCATCATGTGCATAGAGTCTGCAGGGTTCCCTTGTGGCCTTGCTGCTCTAGCTGCTCTCCTCTCTTTGGTGTCAGGAGAGTATGACGCTCTATCCTCTGCTCCGTCTCAACTGCGCCAGCCCCTTCCCATCATGCTACGGTTGTAACGGCAGGCGGAGAGGAGACATGGGGCGGAGAGATGTGGACTGGACATTTAAAAACCGAGAGCAGAACAGGAGCCCTGGACTTGGCCTCATGGGGAACCACCTGCAGCTCATCCAGTAAGTCCTGGTCTAAGTAAGATCTGCAGCTGTATTGCAACTTTAATGATTAATGTTTTGCCTCCCTCAACAAGCTTGCAAGGTTATACACACTAATGACGGTGCGGGGTAACACTGGCTTCTGTGCGTTTCATTTAATTACATTTTCATTGCTGGATGATACCCTACCTCTGCCACTGCTGCAGAGAGGTGGAGCTGCTGGGACTAAGCGCTGGACTGCAGTGGATAGGAGGTGAAAAAAAAGACTAGCACCATTGACCGGAGGCGGGACCGAGTAGATCTGATGAGGTGTGGACGTGAGGCCTAAGCTAGATGGGGTGCAGAGGGCCGAAGGTGGGTTGAGGTGAGGGCTGTGCTCGGACATGGAAGCAGCCGACTGAAGAGTAGACTACAACAGGGGACATTCTGAATAATAACTCGAAGTGCAGGTGGGCGGAGTCCGCTGTGACTGCTTTGCTTTTGTGGCCCAGACTGTTTGCTCGTGTTACCCTTCATTCTATTACCCCCACAGTCAGCATTTTTCTATGCCTAATACAATATTATCTTCATTGCTGGCATTATACAAAATACAAATGACTATAATGTGACTCTAATTGTTATTTTTAAGTCGAGCAGAGATCGGGCGGGGCAATATAGGGAGATGTGACCGAGTCGAAAGGCTGTAAACTTAGTTTATCTCTCTGATTGTCTCGCTTGAATATAAAGTGATGATTTTTTATAGATTTATGGCCCCTTTATGAGCTCCAATACAGGAACTTCGCATTCGAGCAGAACTCTGCAGAATCAAGCGAAGTTTTTATGTCATTTCGTGGAATTCCATGGAGTACAACTCCGTGAGCTCGACCCAGCCCTACTTTTTTTGCTGCCCCTTATTCTGCCTTTTTCTGCTCGTTTCTCATCTTTATTCTGCCTCTTGCTGCTCATTTATGTCCTTTATTTTTCCTCTTTCTACTCATTGCTGACCTTTATTAAGATTCTTTCTGCTCGTTTGTCACCTTTATTTTGCTTCTTGCTGCTCTTTTCCCCCTCAAGGCCCCTGCGGTCCCTGCCTCCTACGGGAGCCAGCATTGCTGCTGCATAGAGGGAGCTGCGGAAAGGCAGATCCCTCCGTGCAGGAACTATTCTTTTGTCTGTTTCCAACAAGTGCGAGCATTTTGTCAGCTCTCGCTGGCTGGAAGCATAGTGTTTACTCTGACTTGGCGGGAGCTGTCAAAGCTCCCGCCAAGTTACAGCAAACAGCCTAGTCTCGGGGTGGGCAACCTGGGACATAGCAGGAGCCGGCCCTGGGGGGAGGCAGTCCCCAAGGCAATAATTGGCTCCAGGAGGGAGGGTCTGCGTGTACCCCCTCCTTCTGTGAGCATGGGCTGGCATCAGAGAGGTGGTGGTTCCCGGGGGCATGTATGGCCCGAGAGGGAGGCTGTGTGACCCCCTCCCACTTTTAAAATGGTATTTTGTCCTGGGGAGGTGGTGGTCCCCAGGGCTCCGGGGGGTCCACGAGGACCCCCATTACTATCAAGTTTGCCCCAGGGACGTGGAGGCCGCCGAGGCATGTGGGTTAAACGTGGCCCCTCCCCGATTTCTTTACAGTTAGCCCCAGGGGCCCGGGTGGCTGCGTGGACCCCTGTAACACAATGATAAGCCCCAGAGAGGTGGTGCTCCCCAGGGCTTAAAAGAGCCTCAGAAGGGGGGGCCTGTGATTGGCTGGTCATAATCTAAGTAGAAAGTTGCGGCCACCACTTTAGATAAAGGGGAACAGTCCCGGGCAGAGAAAATTCACATCAAATGCAATAGAAGGTGCCATGGTAGAGGTATCCTGACCCCATGTGTGCAATATCGGGGTCTGTGAGTGACCTCTGATGAGCAAGAAAATGACACACTGAGACACTCATACGCCCACTCACAGACCCACTCAGACACTCTCACACCCACTCACAGACCTGCTCAGACAGTCACACCCCCACTGACAGACCCACTCCAACACTCTTACACCCACTCACAGACCCACTCAGACAATCACACACCCACTAAGAGACCCACTCAGATACTCACATTCCCACTCACAGACCCACTCACGCACCCACCCAGAGACCCACTCAGACACTCTTACACCCACTGAAAGACCCACTCAGACACTCACAAACCCACTCAGAGACCCACTCAAACACTTTCACATCCACTAACAGACCCAATCAGATATTTATACACCCACTCACAGACCGACTGAAACACTCACACATCTACTCACAGACACACTCAGAAACTCACAAACCCACTCACAGACCCATTGAGAAACTTACACACCCACTCACAGACCCACTCAGACATTCTAGCGCCCACTCTCAGACCCATTGAAACACTCTTACCCCATCTCACATACTCACTCACAAACCCACTCACAGACCCACTCACTCTTGCACCCACTCAGAGACCCACTCACAGACCCACTCAGACACTCTCACACCTACTCACAGATGCACTCAGACACTCACACACCCACTCACAGACACACTCAGACTCTCACACACCCACTCACAGATCCACACAGACACTCACACACCCACTCACATACCCAGAGAGACACTCACACACCCACTCACAGACCCACACAGGCACTCACACACCCACTCACACACCCATACAGCAAACCCACTGACACAGCCACTCACACACCCATACAATGACTCAAACACCACTCAGAGACCCACACAGCCACTTACATACCCGCTCATACACCCACCCACTACACTCCCACTTACACACCCATGCAACCACTCACACACCCACTCAGAGACCAAGACACCACTCACACACCCATACAGACACTCACACACCCATTTACACACTCATACCACACCCACCCACATACCCACAAAACCACCCACTCACTGACCCATACAGTCACACACAAACCCACTTACAAATCCATACAGCCACTCACACCACCCACTCACAGACCCATACAGCCCCTCACACACCCACTTACCGACCCATACAGTCACACACACTCACTCACAGACCCATTCATCCACTCACACACCCACTCACCGACCCATATAGTCACTCACACACTGAATCACAGACCCATACAGCCACTTACACACCCACTCACAGACCCATACAGCCACTCACACACCCGCTCACAGACCCATACATCGCACATGACATGATCAGTGACATCACTGATGACATCTCAAATCAGTGATGTCATCAGTGATGTCACTGAATATAAAGTCAGCAAATTATTTTTTTAATTTGCTCATACTTACCAATATACCTACCAAACATGTGTGGTGAAGGCATGTGTGGTAAAGCCACGCGCGGCAAAGGCACATGCATTGTCAAAGGCATGCGTGGTAAAGACATATGTGTCGTAAGTGTACTGCATGGTAAAGGTTGTTTAACCCGCAAGAGAGCATGGTACAATCCTAGATAGGAACTTCTCGAACCACACAAGTGGGAAGGGGAGATAGAGTGGATAATTTGTGCAAACACCTTTAGCACAGTGAGCAATGAGATAGAAAAGATTATTTCAAAATACCATGTATCCATTAGTGAAAATCCTCTTTTTTTCTTTCAAGAGTGGGACCAACCTGAAAGACAATTTAGTGAGAGCTATAGCTATTCTTGTACCTAGACCAGTTACAAGAAATTTAAAAACACAATGGGGATTACCACTATTGGTGGGGCATTATAAATGTGGAAATTGTTTAGCTTGCAAATACAGTAGTTGTACCAACTGTAACTCCAGAAATGTTATTTATGCAATTTGGTGTCCATGCAGCTCCATTTATATTGGACAATGTTGGACTTGGCCCTTTTTGCAGGGTCATGCCAGAACTTTTTGCCTTCCTCCTGTATTTTTTCTGACCTGTTGTTGGTGGATTAGTACTCTGAGCACTTCATCAATGCTGTTCAGTGCTAAAGGGCATGTGCTCTCTATGGTAAACTTGGTAAGATTGGTCTACACCTGTTTGGCGTATTTTATTTACCTATCAGTCCCTTTAAAGTGGTATCTCATATACCCAGGGCCAGTAAATTAAATGCTACTGGTGGGCTTGCAGCGCTGCTTGCGCCACCCACCAAAGTAGTCTTTCAAACCTGTCTCAGGCCTCTGCCATTGCAGGGCCTGCGTGTGCAGTTTACTGCCGCTGTGACATGGCACATAAAGTGGTTGCCACGTCCGTGACTCCCCTTTTACTACATATCAGTCACCCCTAAGGTAGGCCCTAGCTAGCCCTATGGGCAGGGTGCGGGGTAGGTAAAAGGTAGGACATGTGCCTTAACTGTATGGCATGTCCTGGTAGTGACAAACAGCCTATTTGGTTTCTCACTGCTGTGAGGCTGCCCTCTCATAGGAATGCATTGGGGATTCCCTGATATGTGCTTCAGTGGTAATTCCTGACATGAGAGGATTAGCGTGATTAAGTTTGGTATGTTTGGAAAAGTAGTGATAAATGCTGCGTACTGTTGTTCACAGGTTTAGTATCACTATTTTAGAAATGCTTCTTTTAGAAGTAGGCATTTCTGTGTGCTATGTGTCTTTGTGCCTGCCTGTTGTGTATTGACACTCTGGCCTTGGAGTGACAGGGACTGGGGAGGTGCAGTGGCCCCAGAGGGTCTGGGTGAGTCAGTGCTAAGCTGAATAGGCCTGATCTGCATTTGGAGTGGTGGGAGGAGTAGCACCTGAACCTGAATAGGGCTGTGCCTGCCTTCCACAATGATGGCTCCGCCCCCTGTGGTGTGTCTGGGGCCAGGGCCTACACTAACAATGGAGGTGGATGTGCACTTGAAAAGATGTGTGTAAGTGCCCCCCAGAACTGGTTTGGACTGGGCACAGAGCCCTGTGCCAGGGGAAACAACAAAGACACTTGGTGGTATAAATATTGGGGCTGTGACCCCATGTCTGCTGAACTGGACTGGTGCTTACTTGAAACTTGTGGCCGGTGGGCTGCTGGACTGCCAGGAGGAACCGATGTTTGGGACCAAGCTGCTGCCTATTGGGGGATAGAAGGGGCTGCCCTCTGCTCAGGGTCTTTACGTGCAGGCCTGCCTGCCTGCTGTTCCTGTGCATGTGTCCCCAGTGCTCTAAAGAAGGGGACCTAGAGAAGTGACACCTTGAGCATCTCTGCCATGGGACTCTTGCTTCTGTGAGTCCGGCAGCAGCGTGACCCGAACGAGGAGTGAGGACACTCCCAGCCAAGTTGTGGCAACCCAGCGCGGGGTGAGCGCTGGATTCGGGCTGACGGTGCGTGTCTGGCTTGGTGAGCAGTGTGTGGAGCGCTTCCGCTGCACTACACCCTTCACGTCGTGCCTGCCCACCAGGAGGGTGTGTGGGCACCTTTAATATCATGAATCGGCTCCTACTTTAACCGCGGCGAGATCAGCTGTGCCGCAAAATGGAAGTCAGGCAAAGCAAGCCTGACTGTGGGCAGAGCTCCCCGTTGGGGAGAGGAAGCCAGGCAGAGAGAACGGGCTGCGTGGCCGAGCCTGGTGGTGGGCAGGGCCAAGCGGGACCGTGATCCCCAGCGTCCGAGGAAGAAGTGGAGCCGACGAAGACTCCGCTCCGTGTCAGCTGGGCACTCCGGGTTTGAGCGGACGAGCCCCGCAGTGCATGAGAGTCGCCCAGAAAGAGACCGGAGAGGCCCCGGTGAGTAGGGCCTGTGAGAAGCCCTGTTTACATTCTCTGCCTTATCGCAGCTGCTCCGCATGGTCGCGGGCACCTGCATTTTTATCTTCAGCACCAGGGGCATTCTCCATTGACGGAGACAGGATGAGTTGCACCCCCACCCCCTTGCTTGCGGTGTCGAGCGCAAAAGCAGGGTGAAACCTCGACGGAGGCCCCTAATTAAAAGTACCACGTTCCCTAATAGAGGCATAAAAGTGAGGAGCCCTATCACCAGAGGAGGGAAGGGTAATATGCTATGGTACTGTGTTTTGGTGATTAGGGGTGTTACCTATCACCAGTTCTTGTGTGTTCCGGATTCAGGATCATACAATGAGGTGAGGTTCTTGTTCCTAATGTGTACACTGCTACAAGTGTTTTGTGGTGCACCACTGATGTTGGTGCTGGACATCACAAGGGTGCACTGTGGATAATGATGTTGTGCCTAATGCATTTGTGCTAAGTGCAATGTTACCAGTAGCTACTGGTGGTCCTCACTAACTGTGAATTATGATGGTTATGACAGTGGCCCGATTGGCCCTGTGGTGCATATAATCTCTGTAAAGTCATGCCAAGTGCCAGGTGGCACCGTGTATATATGTGATTATGTTCTAATGTGTTTTTATGCATAATCCAAAGGCTATTTTTCATATAACCTTGTGTGGAGTTTCTTTTGTGGTGTGCCTAGTGTATCGCTGCTGTGTGAGTGTGTTGCGCAAACGCTTTACACATTGCCTCTGGGATAAGCCTGACTGCTCTGCCAAGCTACCAAGGGGGTGAGCAGGGGTTATCTTCGGCGTGTAACTCCCTTGCCCTGACTAGAGTGCTGGTTTCTGCCTGGCTTAGGCGCATGCCCTAGCCAACCAGAAATCCCATTTCTAACATTGGTTGTTAGCGGTGAGGATAGGACTTGCGTTTGCGCAGTACCACAGTGACGCATGGTTGCACTACAAACTCTGCATTTAGACAAATCACGTGTTTTGGGATTTCTCCTGATTTATTTTTTATTTCTTCTCAAAGTGTCATTTTGAATTGTGTACTCCTGCTTCAGCTCAGACACCTAGGTCTCTTGTCTTTCACCTGAGTATTTAGTGCCTTGCCAAAATGGAATCTGCCTTTAACATACATGATCTGTTTGAATACAGTATGGAAGAGTTAGAGGGGTTCTGCAGGAAGAGGAAGATAGCAGTGAGTTGGGCAACAACTTCGCTTCACCTTCAAAAAATCCTGCTCATGTGGCAAAAGGACAGATGGGAAAAAGACTATCATAGGGCTGTACTATGCTCAACAGTTCCCTGAAGAGGCGTCAGAGATCTTGGAGGGTGGTAGTTCTGAGGGAGACCCTGAGGAGGACCCCGAGATTAGGGAGGACTCTGAGAGTGAGGGTTCCCAGTCCATACCCCTGGAGGGCGGTGGCCCTGGACAGTCTGAAGAGGAGGGAGAAAATGACAGGGTAAGGACGCCAGTAGATAGTGAGGACCCCATAGAGAGGGAGTCCCTTGCTGGGTCTAGTGCCAGGGGTAGTGCCCCATCCCTGTCTTGGTCCTCAGAGGAGTTGGTGGACAGGCAGAAGGAAAGGGAGCACCAGCTGAAGTTAGAGAAGCTCAAATTGGAGCATGCCAAGCTGGGTGCAGAGCTAGCCCAGCTAGCGGTGGAGGAGAAAAAGTTAGAGACTGAAAGGGTCCTAGCGCAGGAGAGGATGGCGGAGGCAGGGAGGGCCTTCACCAGAGAAAAGCTAGCTCTTGAGGATAAGTTGTCCCCTGAGTATAGCTTTAGTGGCCTGGATTTACCAGTGAGGGTGGAGTCCAGTGGTGTCAGCAAAATAGAGTCCAGTGTAGGAAGTTCCACTCCCAGATCCCAGAGCCTGGTACCTAGGTCCCAGGAAGAGGGTGTCACACCTGAAGGGTATAGGTTGAGGTTCAGGGGCAGTAGGAAACTGTCTCACCAGTCTTGGGGGGAGTTGTGGATGATTGTTGTGATGCACTGGAAGGTTGAATGGTGGGTAGCACAGCAAACAATTTTGAAGGGCTGTTCAATCTGATTGTCAGAGAGCACATGTTCCGTTGTTGTTTTCCAGGGTTATACCAACACCTGTTGGAGTGGGAGTTCTCTGATCCCAGGGAGCTTGCACGGGAGGCAGACCTCTGGGTGAGTGTCAGAGGGTCTGAGAAGGCATTTGGGAGTGACCCTAAGAGGAGTGGCTCAGGTATTTCCCAGCCGGGGGTGGTGGGGAAGGTTCTTAGTAGCCCAGATAGGTCCCGGTGTTGTGGGAGGTGTGTAGGGACTCACGTCCTGTTTCTGCAGAGAAGGAGATAGAATGGGATGCCTCCCAAGGTGCCTGAAACCCAGTCCCAGGGCCTGGAGGGTTCCCTAAGGGAGCACCAGGTGGGGAGCCTAGTCTGTACTGGTAGGCCATCCATTGAGGAGGATCTCCTAGTGTCAGGAGAACTTGGAGCATCTGTAAGCAGAGCTCCACCAGTTCTGATGTCTGGCGGTGCCACTCCTGAGTGGAGGGTGCAGAGGTCCAGATGGAGGGGTGAGAGGGGGCTGCAGCCCCCAGTGGGAGAACCAGTGAGTCAGGGGCCAGCCCTAAGGACTGAGCCTTCTAGGAGTGACCATGGTGACACCACTTCTGTTTTGGGGGTCCTCTTCACGCACTGTCAGATGGGCAGGGGTCGGGAGATCAGCGCCAGGCAGACTGTCACGCAACACATGAGGTATGTCTTACCCTTGGGGGGGGCATGCGTGCTCCCCAGGAAGTCCTGGTGTGCCAGGCAAGTGCTCAGCCGCAGGGTGTAGTCCCTGGGTTGGGAGGCCATGTTCAGGAGGTTATGCCTGACCTTGAGGGAAGGACATCTGTAAGCAGTGTCCCTACCGTTTTGTCTTCTGGGGGTACCACTCCAGGTGGGAGGGTGCAGAACTCTGGAAGGGGGTGCAGGGGGAGGGAGTCCTCGCCTCTGGCCCCGGTTCAACCTGAGGGTTTGGTCCCTGGGTTGGGAGACCAGTTGCAGGGTTAAGGTCCTGAACTGGTGGGAGAATTGTGTTGGAGGGCTGATTCCAGCATCCTGACAGTTTTGTGTTCTGATGGGGCCTTTCCCAGGAGGAGAGTGCAGAACCCCAGAAGGAGGGGTAGGAGGAGGAGAACCTCGCCTGTGACCTCTGGTCAGCCTGAGGGTGCAGACCCTGGGTTGAGGGATCAGTGGCAGTATAGGTAGAGTGGAGAATGAATACTATGTACCTGGGGCTACTCCCCCCCACTCTGTGAGATGGCAAGGACCAGAGACATTTGGATGGCCTAGGGCCGGGTCCTGGCCGCGGACAGCTAGGGAGTCCCAGTGGGGTAGCTTAGTTGGTCCTGGGAGCTTAGACAGAGGGAACCACATGGGTTAAGATTGGCGTAGAACTGGAGTGCGCCCCTGCAGTTGCGGGTCCGCGTCCGTGTTCTATCGCCCGAAGCAGGGAAGCCCACCAAGGTATTGATTGGCCTACCCTGGCTTTAGGCTGGAAGGGGGTAGTGTTGGACTTGGCTCTTTTTGCAGGGTCATCACAGAACTTTTCGCCTTCTGCCTGTATTTTTTCTGACCTGTTGTTGGTGGTTTTAGGACTCTGGGCACTTTATCAGTGATGTTCAGTGCTAAAGTCCATGTGCTCTCTATGGTAAACTTGGTGAGATTGGTCTACACCTGTTTGGTGTATTTAATTTACCTATCAGTCCCTTGTAAAGTGGTATCTCATATACCCAGGGCCAGTAAATTAAATGCTCCTGGTGGGCTTGCAGCGCTGCTTGCGCCACCCACCAAAGTAGCCTTTCAAACCTGTCTCAGGCCTCTGCCATTGCAGGGCCTGCGCGCGCAGTTTACTGCCGCTGTGATGTGACACATAAAGTGGTTGCCACGTCCGTGACTCCCCTTTTACTACCTATCAGTCACCCCTAAGGTAGGCCCTAGCTAGCCCTATGGGCAGGGTGCGGGGTAGGTAAAAGGTAGGACATGTGCCTTAACTGTGTGGCATGCCCTGGTAGTGACAAACAGCCTATTTAGTTTCTCACTGCTGTGAGGCTGCCCTCTCATAGGAATGCATTGGGGATTCCCTGATATGTGCTTCAGTGGTAATTCCTGACATGAGAGGAGTAGCGTGATCAAGTTTGGGATAGTGGTGATAAATGCTGCGTACTGTTGTTCACAGGTTCATTATCACTATTTTAGAAATGCCACTTTTAGAAGTAGGCATTTCTGTGTGCTATGTGTCTTTGTGCCTGCCTGTTGTGTATTGACTGTCTGGCCTTGGAGAGACAGGGGCTGGGGAGGTGCAGTGTCCCCAGAGGGTCTGGGTGAGTCAGTGCTAGGCTGAATAGGCCTGATCTGCATTTGGAGTGGTGGGAGGAGTAGCACCTGAACCTGAATAGGGCTGTGCCTGCCTTCCACAATGATGGCTTCGAGCCCCTGTGGTGTGCCTGGGGCCAGATCCTACACTAACAATAGAGGTGGGTGTGCACTTGAAAAGATGTGTGTAAGTGCCCCCCAGAACTGGTTTGGACTGGGCACAGAGTCCTGTGCCAAGGGGAAAAACAAAGACACTTGGTGGTATAAATATTGGGGCTGTGACCCCATGTTTGCTGAACTGGACTAGTGCTTACTTGGAACTTGTGGCCGGTGGGCTGCTGGACTGCCAGGAGGAACCGTCGTTTGGGACCAAGCTGCTGCCTGCTGGGGGGCTGAAGGGACTGCCCTCTGCTAAGGGTCCCTACGTGCTGGCCTGCCTACCTGCTATTCCTGTGCATGTGTCCCCAGTGCTCTAAAGAAGGGGACCTAGAGAAGTGACACCTTGAGCATCTCTGCCATGGGACTCTTGCTTCTGTGAGTCCGGCAGCAGCGTGATCCAAACGAGGAGTGAGGGCACTCCCAGGCAAGTTGTGGCAAGCCAGCGCGGGGTGAGCGCTAATTTCAGGCTGACGGTGGGTGTCTGGCTCGGTGAGCAGCGTGTGGAGCGCTTCCACCTCACTATGCCCTTCCATGCCATGCCTGCCCACCAGGAGGGTGTGTGGGCACCTTTAATTTCATTAATCGGCACCTACTTTAACCGCAGCGAGAGCAGCCGTTCCGCAAACCAGAAGACAGGCAAAGCAAGCCTGACTGTGGGCGGAGCTCCCCCTGGGAGGAGGGAAAGCCAGGCAGAGAGAACGGGCTGCGTTGCCGAGCCTGGTGGTGGGTGGGGCCAAGCGGCACCGCGTTCCCCAGCTTCCCGAGGAAGAAGTGGAGCCGACTGAGACTCTGCTCCGTGTCAGCTGGGCACTCCGGGTTTGAGCGGACGAGCCCAGCAGTGCATGAGAGTCGCCCGGAAAGAGACCGAGGAGACCGGAGAGGCCCCGGTGAGTAGGGCCTGTGAGGAGCCCTGTTTACATTCTCGGCCTTATCGTAGCTGCGCCGCATGGTCACGGGCAGCTGCATTTTTATCTCCAGCGCCAGGGGCATTCTCCATTGACGGAGACTGGGTGAGTGGCACCCCCGCCCTCTTGCTTGCGGTGTCGAGCACAAAAGCAGGGTGAGACCTCGATGGAGGTCCCTAATTAAAAGTAACACGTTCCCTAATAGAGGCACAAAAGTGAGGTGCCCTATCACCAGATGAGGTAAGGGTAATATGCCTATGGTACTGAGTTTTGGTGATTAGGGGTGTTACCTATCACCAGTTCTTATGTGTTCCAGATTCAGGATCATACAATGAGGTGATGTTCTTGTTCCTAATGTGTACACTGCTACAAGTGTTATGTGGTGCACCACTGATGTTGGTGCTGGATATCACAAGGGTGCACTGTGGGTGATGTTCTGCCTAATGCATTCGTGCTAAGTGCAATGTTACCAGTAGTTACTGGTTGTCCTCACTAACTGTGAATTATGATGGTTATGACAGTGGCCCGATTGGCCCTGTGGTGTATATAATACCTGTAAAGTCATGCCAAGTGCCAGGTGGCACAGTGTATATATGTGATTATCTTCTAATGTGTTTTATGGATAATACAAAGGCTATTTTTACATAACCTTGTGTGGAGTTTCTTTTGTGGTGTGCCTAGTGTGTCGCTGCTGTGTGTGTGTGTTGCGCAAATGCTTTACACATTGCCTTTGGGATACGCCTGACTGCTCTGCCAAGCTACCAAGGGGGTGAGCAGGGGTTATCTTCTGTGTGTAACTCCCTTGCCGTGGCTAGAGTGGTGGTTTCTGCCTGGCTTAGGCGCATGCCCTAGCCAACCAGAAATCCCATTTCTAACAGACAAACTACACAAGTGGTGAAGAGCTGCATTTTGCAACATAGCAGCTGCATCAAGTGTGTGGTTACAGGGACACCTCTAGTTGAACATTTTCAAACACTGGGACACACAGCAGAAGATATCTGGTGGCAAGTTGTTGAGCAGATGTGGCCAGACTGCAGAGGAGGCGACTTCTCAAATCTGATTGCGAGAAAAGAACTCAAATAGATTGAACTTGTGGATTCCATAGCAAAAGGACTTAACACCATTGAGGACTGAAGAAATGCGGCACTTTTTTTGAGTCGCCATTACATACTGAAAGTGATATACATAGATTAGACTTTGACGAGTGTGTGCATCGTTTTCCCTAGTGCATTAACTGTAGTTTGGCATCTCGCCACACCACCTTTGGCATGTGTGCTTAATATATACCACAATGAGAACCATTACATATTGATACGTCACTACACAGTTCTGCGCTCTAACGTCGGTCACGTGGGAGAGTCCGCGAGCCCGGGAGTCCGCGAGTGTGGTGAGACAGAGGAGCAGGCGAGCAGGCTGTGGCTCGGGGCGAGGCGGTTTGAGGAATCGGGATTTGAGGAATCCGCCTTGGTGCCGAGGTAACGGGCAGGAGGTCGGGGGACCTGCCGGGTCAAGCCGAGGTAGGCGTGGAGGAACGAGAGCGCGGCCACCTTTAGCGGTGGCAGCTGAGTGAAGAGCCCAGGTAAGCCCGCGGAAGCGGCCCAACTAGGTTGGGTGCGGCTTGCGGTGCTTCCAGTGCGCCCTGCTCTCTGGTCCTCCGGTCCTTCTTCTTCTCCTATTCATCTACCCTGCTGCCGGTTGCCAGTTGCCTTCCCCTTGCCTGTCCCTTGCTACCAGACTGCCACCCTCACGCCCCTCACTACCCCTTTGGGGGGGCCACTGGACGCGGCCATAACTACCACCATAACTACCGCCTCACTGCCCTCGGGTGAGAGCCTTCCCTAGCGTCTCCTCTTGCTCCAGGGGGCGGACCGGCCTAGCCACTGCCCTCGATTGCTGTCATCGGCCTTAACTCAACACAGCCCTTGACACAGTTCTGATTGTTCCACGCCGCGCCCCCACGTCAGATAACTGATACCTGGTGCAACTGACCTAGCGTCCTACCGCCACTATCACCGTCACTGTAACTATCACTACCACCGCCATTATCACTATCACCGCCAACGCCACCCCACTGCACCATTGAATTGCTGCTGCAACGGGGACGGAGAAACAGCGGGCAGGAGAGCGGCGGTGTGGGGCGGGGCGGGCTCTCCTCACTAGGCTGCCTGCTTTTGTCATCCTTCCCTCCCCCTTCCTCCCTTCTCTCCCTCTCCTTCTCCCTCTCTTGCCCCTCTCTTGCCCCCGGGCAGTGATTGACTGGCATCAGGACTGGTGGCAGTACTCTGACCCCCCGGTAAGCCTAGAGAAACAGCCCTAGACGGCCCAGAGAATGGCGACGAAGGGCGAAGGGCGAAGGGAGAGAAACTAGAGAGGGCGAAAGGGAGAAAAGGGAGAAAAAGCTATGAGGTCAGGGACGTCAAGGGACCAGCCGGCACATGTCAATCGCAACAAAAGAACGAGGAGGGCAAACAAGAAAGTCAAGAAGGACCTTATGAAGGATAGTGAAGATGATCTGAGGAAGAAGGAGGGAAAAGAGGAGAAGGGGGAAGCTCTCCTGATCTCGCCCCTACTCACAAGCCCACAACCTTCAATAAACATCAAGGAGAGAGGGGCAGCAAGCGTATCTACCCTGAATAAGCCTGGCTATCAACCCAAAATTTACACAAAGTTTTCATTCATTAAAGATGCTGGTCCAGCCCTGTGTCTGAATAGTCATAACGCAAGCAACCTGCCAACTCCGCTGCAGCCAAGGAAGGTACATCTCTTGAGTCAGCAGCTGCAGAAGGCGACTAATGGAGAATCAGCTGAAACCGGAGAAGGGGAAAACTGTGTGGAAGGAACAGTCCACACAAGTAAAGAAGATCCGAATAAGGGATCCGAAGCCGCTGCTCCGACGAGCCTAAAGATGCAGGAGCGGGCAGACTTAAAGCTAAAGGATAGCGGGAATGGGAGCAAGAATGAGGGCCAAGATCGCATCACAACATCTGTAACTGTAACAAAAAAAGATTTGAAGGAGAGCCCTCCCAGGCATGCAATAGATGAGTCTCTAGAAGAAGGGCATCGACCGCTCGTAAACAACGAGGAACAAGAGGCACAGGCATCCAGCGCGACCTGGAAATGCACCACACTGGACAGGGGAGACACAATACTCATAGGACATCCACAGCATGGCAATCTACCACCAGAAGTAGCACCCGAGCTAGGAAAGCATATATCCCCAACGCTCGAAGGCATGTCGGTGCTGCAAGAGAACAACAAGCGGAAGAGAGGATTCAGTAAAGCGGTCAATATGACAGAGGGGAAGTCACCAAACACACTAAACACACTTCAACCTACAATGCAAGAACGGTTCGCAGCTCAAACAAATGATCAACAACACAAGCAACTTGAATTAAGTCGCGCCCCTGGCCAAACTTATATGCTGGGCCCAGTCACTACACCATCTCAGGCTATGGAACCTGAATCCTCGTACCTCACACCAGAGGAGTGGGAAGAACTGGTGGCTTCCTATACTGCAGTCCCCAAGAGGAACCACCAGGTTTGAATAATGGAGCTTCCAATCCCAACCTCGGAAAGGAAATACCACAAGCAAAAGAAGACATTTGGACATCTCTTTTGCACACAATGCAAATGTCCGTAAATGCCATCCAATATCAATCGGACAAGATGGATCTCCAACTGTCTGTCCTCAACTCACTCTCAATCTTCGTCGCTAACATCGACGACAAGCTAGCAGAGCTTAACAACCTGGTCAGAAGGGCGCAAGCGGAGACACAACTCACACAAACTAACTGTTCCTGCATAACAATTGTGGACAAGCTGGCAACACTCCCAACGGAAATGGATAACCTCCTCTCTGCAAATAACTATGGCAACACATAACAAAGGACACATATTGGACCAGGTATGGTCAGCTAACATTACGCTATCTGCACTGACTATCTCTCCCTGCATTTGGTCTGATCATTTTTTAATCCAGTTTATTATCAACGATGTTGCTAAAGTAAAACCTCTTAGTCTAAAAACATCAGTAGCTAGGAATTTGAACAATATTAATAAAACGCACTTCTATGCCACATTAGCAAATACAGTCCCTGTACATCAGACGTCTATTAATTTAAGTGAGGAAAATCTCACAGCATGGCTCACTATGGCCAGCAATGAACATGCTCCTTTAAAAACAATACGTACAGTAAGACGTCATGAGGCACAAAGATGGTTCTCTTCCGACTTACAAAAACAAAAGCTAGCACTTCGTCAATCAGAAAGGAAATGGAGAATCAGCTATTCCTTAGACAACAAAGAGAGTTATTTGATCCAAATGAAAGAGTATAAAAAGTCAATCTCTTCCGCGAAGGCTGCCTATTTCTCTTCAAAAATTATGAGCTCTACTAACAGGTCTAAAGAAATATTTTCCATTGTGAATGAACTATCCAATCCAGACAGAGTTACACTAAAATCTACACCCAGTCAAGTCTTTTGTAACTCTCTCAATTCATTCTTTATTGACAAAATCGCTACTATAAAATCCAGCATCCCTCATTGCCTTGTCCCTGAGGGTCCACCATTAGCGCTGGAAAATCCATGTTCCATTGAACATTTCCCAGCTATAGACAGTACCATTTTTTGGACCTTCTATCTAAAGTAAAGTCGGGATCACCTATCGATAGTTGTCCGCCTCATATTTTGAAAGATATTTTTACCACCTTCCCTGGTCCGGCCTTGGCACTTCTTAATGACTCTTTGGCCCAGGGCTGTGTACCAAAAGCGTTTAAAGCAGCAACGGTGGTTCCCTTATTAAAAAAATCAGGTGCGGACCCTAGGGTTCTGACCAACTATCGGCCCATTTCCCTGCTCCCCTATTTGGCAAAAATACTGGAATCTCATGTGGCCAAAAACCTCTGTACTTTTGTTGAACAGTCCGGCTATCTTGATCCAAATCAAGCAGGGTTTCGCCCAGCCCATTCCACTGAGGCAGTGATACTCACTGTTCTGGATACACTTCGGAAAGAGGTTGACAAGGGTTCCCCCAGGTCTTGGTGTTATTAGATTTATCTGCGGCATTTGACACGGTCGATCATGGTATTCTGATCGACCGTGTCAGGACTGCTGGCATCAAGGGAGGGCATCCAACTGGATTGAGTCATTTCTTGAGGAACGCACTCAGTCAGTGCGTCTCTCCCAGTTTTCTGCACCTAAAATGGCAACGACATGTGGAGTGCCACAGGGCTCCTCGCTGTCTCCCCACTTATTCAATCTCTATCTCCTCCCCTTACTTCATTCCCTTAGAAACAGGAAAGTATGCACGTACAACTACGCAGATGACATGCAACTGGTGTTCTCTATCAATAACTCACCCGAGTCGATATCCGAATTCCAGGCAACAATGTTGCACATTCGCGACTGGATGAATAACAACCAGCTAAAATTAAATCCGGACAAAACAGAAGTGATTCTGTTGGGAGGTCCCTTGAACCCATGGAATGCACTGTTTTGGCCGAGTGAATTGGGTTCTCCACCCAATACTTCTGTCTCAGCCAAAAGTCTAGGAGTGATTATTAATAGTGATCTTACCATGAAAACTCAGATAGGAGCAGTAATTTCCACCTGTTTTTTTCAATTGAGGAAAATAAGAAAGATTAGGAGATTGCTTACACAGGAAGCCCTAATTCAAGTGGTCCTAGCCATGGTAATATCACATTTGGACTATGCCAATTCTTTATATTTTGGCATACCACTTTATCTCATCAAGAGACTGCAAATGGTACAAAACCAGGCTGCCAGATTAATATCCCAACAACCAAGATGGGAACACATCACTCCCACCATGAAAGAACTACATTGGCTTCCTATACCACAAAGATGTGCGTTTAAGGTTGGTTGCCTTATCTTTAAAACTCTGTATGGTGCCAGCCCAAAATTTATATCTAGACTGGTTCAGAAATACGTACCTGCACGTAGCCTACGCTCTGCACATAAGAACCTTTTAGTCATTCCTCCCTATAAACGGAAACGAATGGGAGGCTGCAGGTTTGCAGTATTAGCTCCCAGTTTCTGGAACACCCTTCCTCTGGACATAAGAACTTGTACTGAATTCACAAGGTTCCGTAGACTTCTTAAGACTTGGCTATTCACCCAAGCTTATAACTAGTTCAGACAACTGAATTCAGGAGGCCTCAACAGTTCCTTAAGTTAGCGCCAAGAAACCAACTGGTGTACGAGCGCTCTATAAGAATTTTTAACATAACATAACATAACACATATAAGGGAGGCTGTAAAAAATAAATCATTAAGCGGACCTGCCCAGACGAGAAGCGAAGCTTGGCTGACATTGAAAGTAGGTACTCAGGCATCAACCCAGGCGACCCCTAAGCCGACACAAGAAGCAAAGCAGCATAGGGAGGCCTTGGACACAACAAAGCCAGGACCAAACAGCATCTCAAGGGATGGAGGATGCCAAATGTCACCAAATAGCAACACAACAACATCGGGAGAATCTCCGCAAAATAAAGACCCGTCAGAACACACCCGACCCATAAAACAGGGGAGAAAGCAGAGAAGGAAGGGACGCAACCAAAAGATAAAAATCCCTGCGATATTTAGGAGTAAGAATAATAGCACTGGGAATGCTACATTGGAACCAAAATAAGACATGCCAGCCCAGACGAGCAATGAGATAGACATGGATCGTGACCTAAGAGAGACCCCGATCCAGGAAGAGAGGCAAAAAACTAAAAGAAGTACCCCTCGAAACAGAAAACACATCAACAGTGCCACTCACAAAAACGAACCTGGAAGCCCCCGAGGGGACCTACAAGGGGCCACAACAGCAGCAATCACTACTGGCCCAGAGTCAGCCCAGGCAAAGGAAATGAGCGCTCAGGGACAGAGATCACCAACGGAGGAACTCCATGGTTCAGGGGATGATCTTATTACTATGCAGAGCAGTCCAACTCACGAGAGTGGGCCAGTAGGCAGCCCCACAATCGTGTTTCACCCGAAGTACAAATCAAAGGGTACAGTAGATATATTAAACAGGGGAAACATATTATGCTTACTGAAATCCATCAACAGCCTAAAAAATATAACCACCAGCGATCTGGAGTCAGTAGAATTTATAGAATCATCGGAGCATTTAGGAGCAGAAGCAACAAAAACAGTATGGGTCACAGCAGAATTAGCTGAGAGGGTGTTAAAAGAACAAGCCAAGTTCAACACCTGGGGCATAAAGCTTCGACCGCTCTCAAAACCAAGATACCCTGACCCCCTGACAATTGACAGAGAGCAGTGGAAAGAGAACGGACCGGCCAACCCGAACTCAAGATCATTCTCGGTGCTGCGAGGGGCTCGTAACAATACCCCTGAGACCTCAGATCGCAGAGAGCAGCGCAACAAGAGATTATTCACGATGAAAAGCTCAATCTCTCAAGACTGGAGCTGGCTCTCCAGGACTATAAACGTCAAAACCGAAAATCCATGACAAAGTAAGCCCAGTGCTAGGAACATTACAAACATCCTCAACTTGTGCTCTTGGAACATCAATGGCTTAGGAGATAAGCTCATGGACTCGGAACTACAAACCTATCTGCAAAGATACAACATCATTGCATTCCAAGAAACGTGGTCTGACTCCCCGACTGCACTCCCGGGATACAATCTGAACTTTCTTTCTGCCATACAGAGTGCTACATTTGGTCACAAAAAGGGTGGCCTCGCCACATATAGCTCCATACGGAGCATCTACGCAGTAGTACCCCTGGCATACAAGCTAGCCCCGCCAAATGCAATGCAAGCCCTACGAATCTCTACCCGGGAGCGGGATAAAAAGGAGGACATAATCTTGATAAACCTCGACTTACATCCGCGAGAAAAAAACAGAGGAGCCCAGCAGCTGAAAGAAGAGCTCATAAAATTATTAAGGGCAGAGAAAACAAATAGCCTGATTATCAGCGGGGATTTCAATCTAAATATGCTTGGTAATTTAACTATAGACACCAATCGCGAGGAGGACCCATTCGCATGGGAAACAAGCTATCAAGATAACACCTCTGGAGGCAGAAGCTCGAAAACAGCACAGAGACTCCTATCAACATTGGAAGAGCTGGGCTTCCGAGCACTCAATGGCAGATTCCCAGGGGACCGCCCTCTGGTAGCAACGTTCCACAACGCAACGGCCAGCTCCACAATTGACTTCACATTCTTCTCGCGCAGTCTGTACCTAATGGCAAGGGATTTCCGCATTGGCTCATTAGATTACAGCGACCACTTGCCCCAGGAAATCACGATCGAGGCTTTCTCAATATTATACCCACCGATTGCTAGTGCACACAGCGCAGAATACACCGCTAATGAGAGGCGGATAAAATGCAGAACGGACGACCCAAAAAGTCTCCTCTCTCATGCTAAGCAGGCATTAGGTGAAGCACATGCAGCAACACCAGATTTAATGGAGAGCTGGGAGGCGTTTACAAAAACACTACGAAACAACACTGGAACAAAAAAGGGAACCCCCCGTCCTGAAGAAGCGGCCCAAGCTCTGAAGCACAGGAAATATTCAAATTTCAGAAATAACGCTCAATTAAAAAAGCTAAAAACCCTGATTAATCAAGCTCTTCGAAGACTGAGGAAAGACCCCGCCGTCCAACAGGAGTTGAGACAGCTAAAGGGCGATCGCAGAAAGCTGATATGGCGACTTAAAAAAGAAGCAGACGAGACTCTATGGGCTAAACTTCTATACGATGCTAAAACCAACAACAGCTCACAGTTTTGGCAAAAGATTAACAATTTGACCAACGAGCGGAGCCAGGGCATCGAATCTCATGTCACAGAAGAGGCCTGGACAACTTTCCTCGGCTCACATTTTAATAAAGCTCAAGAAATTAGACTAGGGACAAACAATCTCATGTATGATCCCGAAGCCCGACAACTGCAGTTCAACGAAAATCAAGCACCAGAACAGGAAATTCTAATCACAAACGCACAGATCTGTAAAAGAATTTCAAAGGGAAGATGCGAAGGCGCGCCAGGACCAAATGGGATCCCCCCAAACTGTTTAAACAAGAGCCGGAATTCTGGGCCGCTATACTCAAACCAATGTTTGAAAAAACCTTGCAAATGTCAACAATACCATCATCCTGGAGGGGTGCAATCATTTCCCCAATTTATAAAAAAGGAAACAGGAACGACCCAAGAAGTTACCGGCTAGATAGCCTTACTTGACAATGAGGCCAAATATTTCGCGGGCCTATTACTCCAGGAACTAACATCTTGGGCAGCAGAAGTTACAGTAATTCCACACAACCAAACTGGCTTCTGCAAAAATATGGGGACGACTACTAATATTCTAGCTCTATCTCTAATGATAGACCCCGCACTCGCAGCAAAACAACCTCTATACTTGTGCTACATTGATTATAGCTCTGCATTCGACCACGTGAATAGAAACCTTTTGTGGCAAAAATTAAAAAAGCTGAACATTCCACCGCTGCTCTTAAATCAATTAATCCTCTTGCACAGCAACACCTGGGTGCAAGTCAAACTAGGTGCAGGAGAATATCTATCAAGGAAGCTCCCAACAAGCACAGGGGTAAAACAAGGCTGTGTGCTTGCACCAACACTTTTTAATCTCTTTATGGCAGAGCTATCAATCTTGTTGAATGAAAGCAATTCACAAGCACCCAAGTTAGGGGGCATCCAGCTATCCAACCTATTCTACGCGGACGGCCTGGTGCTCATTAGCCGGACCCCGGTAGGCCTACAGCGGTTGCTGGACATCACGTCACGATATTCTGAAACAAACATGCTATGTATCAACCAAGAAAAAACCAAAGTTATGTGTGTTAACACCCACAAAACGAAAACAATAAATAATTGGTACTTGGCATCGAGGAAGCTGGAGACCGTTCGAGAATACAGATACTTGGGGGTCATCATCGACAACAAGGGCAACTTCAGGCCCCAACGCGAAGCCATAAAAAAGAGAGGATTAATGACAGCGGTGGCACTAGGGAACCTAAGAAACAAGATCACTGGATCAAGCCTCCTCCCTCTAACAAGGGTGATTCAGGCAAAATTAATTCCATCTATCACCTACGGCAGTGAAGCGATGAGAGGGAGGGACGCTGGTACTGTAGACGGCACCGTAGCAAGAGCACTGCGAATGATCTTTGGCCTGCCGGGGTACACATCCCCCGCACAAATGAGGCTAGAATTTGGGCTTCCAAGAGAAGAGCTGGCACGCAAAGGAACATACATAAAAAGCTGGCACAAAATAAGAAGGGGAGAACCGGAAACGCTAAATGCCCTTCTGTGGAAAGAACTACAAACCAAAGAGGCCTGCCCCGCAAGGCTATATTTGGAGGCCGCTATCAACCAGCTGGGGCTACGACAACTATGGGAACATCCAGGGACCATTGCAAGCTTTAAAAAAGCAGTAAACAATATAGTCAAGAAAGAATCTCTCTTGCAGGATAAAGCCTCTCTGGCAGAGCATGCACATGGCTGGCTTACCGTACAATCTTACACTAAACTCTCGCCCCAAGCATATCTCCAGATGGGCTTCTCCAAAAAGACGAAGGAGAAGTTCTTGAAATTTCGCCTAGGGCTGCTGCCTTCTGCAAATCACCTGCCTCCATGGCTACGCCCTCCGACACCAGCAATGTGTCGACTCTGTGGCGACGGCGAGGAAAACATAATGCACCTCATCACCGTATGCAGGGAATTATTACAGGAACGCCGGACCCTCCTGAGACCGCTTTTCAACAAAAAACATATACGGTCTTGCAGGCAAGCGGTGCTGGCAAGCTTCTTTGGCGTCGATGTCCAACTGAGTTGCCGCATGGTAAAATTCCTGGTAGCCACAGAAGTCCATCTTAACAAACGGAAAGAAAGCACACCAGATAACAGCGTTCCGGATGCAAAGCGGAACATAGCACCATGATTCTCACCGAGAAGGCTTATGCCTGCACCATTGTCGCTACAAGAAGTACAGCGACGGCATCCTGCGCACTTCCTGCACCCCAAGAGGACAAAGTAATCTGGAGGGAACGAGGGTCAAACTTGAAAATCGGTCCCCACTGTTCACCATTGATCCAAACTCTCAAAGTCGAAAAGACAGCGGCATCGACCTCAAAAACTAAGCTAGCACGGCTCAGCTGCTTCTCCGAAACTCCCGCTTCCTGAACAATTGACTCTGCGTATCTTTTAAAGGCTCTTTCAGGAATTCCTCTGTTTTACTGCGTGTCCTTTTGTATTACAGGTTTTAATCATCTGTCAGACTGAAATGGAGAACAAGGTAGCTCATGGCCTTGTGGTGGGCTAACCTATGATGCCCCGCACCTACCCTTGACGCTGTTCTTGCACTAAGTGCTTTCCCGGCACATCTGCACACAGTTAACCGGTAACCCTCATTGTTGCTTTGGCACTAAGCACTTATTCCGGTATACCCTTACATTGTTACCGGCGGTCCGAACAAGACCGTGGCTAAGCATACAATTAAGAGGCCGATTGGCTAGGCCATGCTGCTAATTACTGGCCTGTAATAGCTCCCAGGCATGACCTTTACCTTACGTCAGCCCTAACTTGCCAGGATTTTTAGCTTCTATAAAAATTTGCACACTAAGCACACCATGCACTTTACGGTAATTCCCAATCACGAATTTTAATTGTGCCCTTGCTCTCCTGAATATAGCCTTTAAGGCAATTTTGTGCATATAGATCCGGTTACTTGTTCCTAAGGCCAGCACAACACTACATGCGCTCTGAGTATCAAAACTGTTCTCCTCGCCTCCCAGGTTGTCTGACTCTGGCCCCAAGTCACTAGCGCACATGGCACTTTAACTTTCTTGCTAATACATTCTGCTGCGACTGTCGCACTCACAAAAGAGGACTGGGTCAGCACGTAGGCTAATTTTACGCCCATAAACTTTTAACCACATTTTACTAGTTTTTATCCTTCATATTTAATAGTGGTTTCTTTTTCTTGAATTGCCACAATGGTAATGTAACCTGATATATTTTTTTTAGTATGAAACTGTGTAAATTGACGAATGCTTGTAATGGTTTTAATTAACTGTACAATAAATTTACTTACTTACTTACTTATATTGATAATGATATACATAGTTATGTTTGTGACTGTGATGTATGTTTGTATCGTTTTCCCCATTGTATTAACCAATGGTATTTCTGCTTTGCCACTTATGCTCATCTAATGCCATATCCAGACCACCACCACAGTGTTTGTAGAACGTGTGGTGACATGCATGGTTTCCCTGGTTAAGTTTAAGGGATTTAATATGTCACTGGTAGTTTTCTTCTAGTTGTATTGTAGCCCACTGTTTTTTTACCATTCTGATGCGGTTTATCAAAGAGAATCAGCAAATGGAATAAATTTCCCTGATTTAGTTGATTCACCTGCACAGCAACGTTCACGCAAACCGTCAATCGAATGTTGTATTTAGAGCATTCATGCGCACGCGCTGTGGAACCCTCAGTTTTATTCAGTTTCATTCAGCTGCAAGGCCCGAATAAAATCCTCTCATATCCACTTAATGGCAGAATTACTTCTCTTTACTAGATTCTCATGACAATGTATTTTGTCCTAGTTAACACCCATCGTTCGACGATGGTTAACATTTGAGACTCATTGATGCATTCCGGTGTTCCATGCACCACTAACCGCAAGGAGGGTGCGTGGCACACTGTAATATAAATATTAATATAAATATTAATATAAAATAATTTGTTTACAAAAATTGGTGCAAGGGCTCCCAACCATTTGGTACAATATTATCTTTTCATTGCTAGGTGGATTACAATTTGTTGCGGGTTCCATACAACGATGTGGGGCCAAAATAATCACAACCTTTATTTGAACCATTCCTATTGATAAGTTTTTCTCCCAATAATATACTTGTGAGGGATAATTGGCGCTTTGTTACATGAAAAGTGGATTAAAAAATGTTGAGACTAAAAGTGGGTCAAGCAAAAATTGGATAACAGACAGGTTTTCCCGTTAAATATTCGATCCCCTTTAATGAATCCCACTGTAGTGGGTCGATATAGCCTACTTTTTGGTTAAAATTCATTAACAATTGTGAGAACTGCAGCCATCTGATTAGTTCATGTTGCGGCTAACCTGAGTAATATTTTGCTCTCTTGTTCAGTCTGGCTGGACCCTTTGACCTATCATTTATGAGTCCAGTGTTTTATCTGTGATCCATCTTAGCCAATGCCATTCTATTATACGGTCTGGCGCAAGATGTGGGCTTGGACTTGACTGAAGTAATATGAAGTATTATCAAAAAACTGAAAAATTACAGGACGAAGAACATCAGTTGGGCAGGCATCCTGACCACACAAACCCTAATGCCCAAAATGGTGTAAACACGAATAAGTGTGCCAAATATCACGCTGAAGAAAAAAGAGACAAAACGAAACTGGAGGAGAATCTGTCTCATTTGAAGAACATTCCATAGCCATGCATTTTCTATCCTGGTCAAAAAAATGAAAACTAGCAGATTCTTCTGATCAGAGAAGCCTCCTGTCTTTAAACGAAGGCCAGAGCAAACATCTTGGAAGCACATTCTGGTGCAACAAAACTGCATCATCAAGCTGTTTATGCAACAAATAAGAAATCGAAGGCCAAACCCATCTTCTAGTCAGCTGTCCCATGCATGAAAATTCCAAGAAATGCAAATTGGACCCAGTCCAGAGGGTAGAGGTCCTACTATTAAACCAAAGGGGCACCCTGGCATTCCTTTTGAGCAGTTGCAACCAAAGAGCAAGAGTGGAAGAAGCCATCTCCAAAGAAGCCGTGAAAATTAGGATCAGGAGGGTTCACAACTCCTTGAATAGCAACTTGCAGACCCTGCCTCAGACTACTAGTTCTACTAACTGCAGTTATAGTTTTTAAAAACGTTACACGTGTGCTTGTTATTACGCCGTGGAAGCATTAGTGCCCATGGAACTGAACCCCACTTATGCCCTAACCGCAAGAATTCGCCATTTAATGGCCATGACCCTTTGGAAGCTGGGATCCTGGCAAATGGCAAGAAAGAAAATAGCCTAAAGGGGGCAGGATGATATAAGATGCAAGAGGGCCTGGTGCAAATCATGAGGACCAAGTAATCCAAAACAAACAAAAAAACTAAAAAATACTCTTATAGCATACTACCACCTGCTACAAACCTGTACCACAACCACAGACCTAAACGCATTACCCTTTTACATAAATTATCGCCCTGTGCATTAAAGACAAGATTACTGAACATGCTCTTGAAACAAACAATACACATTAAGAACAGGGAACTATTATTCCTAGGATTGTGAAATGTTAGAAGTGCCCACAATTAGTCCATGAGAACACAACTATTATCCTGTAACCAGTCAGACTGTTGTGAAGTATAGGCAACTATTATGCCAGGGATAAGCAAAATGTTGTAAAGAATTTCCACAATCTGTCCAAAGAATGACCTCTCTCTTCAAGTGAGGAAAAGGGCTGATCGTTGAGGGGCTTGGAGCAGAGGATGAGGAGAGAGGGACGGAGACGGGGAACTGAAGGATGAGTTGTGAGGAATCACAAGAGAGGAGTGCAGGGTGGGGAATGGCGACTGGAGGAGGAGGAGTGAGGTATGAGAAGTGTGGCATGAAGAATGATGGATGCAGAATGAGGTTTGGAAAGTGAGTGTTGAAAAAAGGAATGAAGGACGAGGACAGACGCCTATGGGAAAAGTGTGACAAATAAGTAGCTCGGGAGGAGAATTGATCAATGAGTGATGGTTGAAAAATAGCAGATGATGAATAAGAAATTAACATAGAGGGAATAGGAATGCCCGAAAATAAATAATGTCCATGAGGGCTGTCCTACAGTTGAACTGGTCATCTTAAAAGACAACAGCATGTAAAATGCCTTCAATAAAGAATTGCACAAAAGATCTTGAGGTTGAAAAAAAATGTGAAACATCGTGGGAGTCTCTTTTGCCGAGACCCTGCAAATGAGTCCACGCGCTGAGTATGACTCAATAACGATCACATGCTGTACTCATCTCATCCATCATAAGGAGTGATCGACAGCTCCCGGAGGGATTAAAGCCCAGTTTGGGCCGATGATTTTTCGATTCGAGAATCCCAGTAAGGGTCACAAGCCCTATCCGGAAATGGTGTACTAAAATTGATGCCATGCCATGGAAGGTGGGGGTTGCGGGAGAGGGGGTGCGGGGGCAAGGATGCCATGTTATTTCTGATAGGGCAAGGATGTAGTGACTGCTCATAGGCGGCTGCGAGTGCGACCGACTTGCAGGAAAAGTTAACTTTTCCTCTCAAGCAAATTTTTAACTCGGACTAAGTGTTTCGTGTTCTGCTTGAGCTGCTCTGAGCCCAGACCGCAGCTCAGGTATTTGCAAGTGAGTGTGTTCGGGGTGGGGGAGGGGGCCTGAGCTAATGCCGAGAGGAAGTGTTTGTGGATTGCCCCCTCGCACACCTTGCCTTTCAAAGACCTTATATTCCAAATGTCGCCCCAGGCTCTCGCCACTGAAGCCCTGTGTGTATTGAAGGCACCCAGACCTCTTCTGGTGTTAATTAGGGCCGTTTGACACGGTATATAATGACTGACGTCACGTGCCCCTCCCATCAGTGTTTAACCCATAACGCCGAGCCCCCATCGCCCTCACCTTGATCCCTGGTCTCGACTTCAGTGCTTAAACCCCTGTATTGCACATCACCTACATCTCTGCGACACGTCCCCTGTACTCTGTCCCCACCCCACTCTGAGGCATTGTGTCAGTGGGCAGTTGATGTCCTCTGGAGAAGGGGTCATGTCTGTGAGAGGGAGTCGATGGTGTTGAGAGGGACAGGCTAGAGGGTGGCTCCAGGGACAGATACCACGGGAGGCTCCCCTGAGGCGCGTGGCAGCTCTCAGGAGTGGCTCGGGGCTGGGTAGTAGCTCTAAGGGCAGGGTAACGAGTAATGGGTTGGGGGGGGGGGGCGACGAGTAGTGGGTGCGTGCAGGCTGTTGTTCTAATGGCGACATGTAGCATTGGTGACTCTTGGGGGGAGGGGATATTAGCGGCCCCAGGGCGGTGCAGCCACGGGATGGTTGGGTCTGAAGTTGAGGCCATGTGTCGTGATTTCTGATGCGGGGCAGGCGATGACTTCTCAGGAAAACGGAAGAGGGCGGGGGTTTGATGGTGAAGGGCGGATATTTTCCAGGTCTACCTGGGCTGCATTCCTCAAAGCAAGGCATGGGTTAACCGTGTGTGTGGGGTGGTTTGCACACTACACCAGGATTCCTGAGGACTGCAGTTTAATATTAACCTACCCCCACACTTCCCACCGGACAGAATAAACACAATGTCTCTCTTCAGCCACCTGTAAGTATTTGGGGGTTTCTCAAGGGGGGTTGAAATTGGTCGTGTCTTCTGTCTGTGAGAGGTATTCACATGGGTTCGGGGCGCCCTCCACTTGTGGCAGGGGGGGGGGGTGGGAGGGAAGGCGGGGGGGGGGGGTGTTCATGGCAGAGGCCGTCCCTGCGAAACCCGGTGGCCAGTCCTTCCTCGAAGTCAGCCTGTCTCGTTCAATGCAGTCACTGTAAAGTGCCTTCAGACTGGTAAACCTGTTTTTGTTGTACGCTCATCTTTGTGGCGTTTCCACACTGATTTGACCTACAAAACGTTCCATTATTTAAGTTTTTGTGGAAGAAACTGTGTCTGCGTTTCTGTTGTGTTCACTCGCTGTGCTCTCGGCCGCTGCCTCTTTAGGCGTCTCTGTCTGAGTCCTTGGGGCGTCTCAGAGACACCCATCAGTGGGTATTGGAAACAGTGCTGGGTGCTTCAGGCACAGTGGTCCTCTGGATGTCACATTCACAGACACTGTCCGCAGGGTGTCTCACTCTGAGGCCCTGTCCTCCTTGTGTCTCAGATGCAGTCTCTGTGTGAGACTTGGGCAGACTCTTCAGGGAGTCTCAGTCCTGATTGTCGGACATGGTGGTCCCCTGAATACCCCACTTTCAGACATAATCCTTCAGATGTCTCAGACTCAGACGCAATATCTGCCTGTCTCATGTCGAATTATCGCGGTATATCTCTCAGACACAATCACTATGGGGGTCTCAGAAACAGTCCCGAGTGTCTCAGACACTTATAAGGTGCATAGGAAACAGTCCTGGGTGTCTCATAAATAGGCATCGTCTGTGTGTCTTCACTCCCAGAGGCAGGCCACAGGGTGACTCAGACAAGTCCTCTGGATGCCTGGGACACACTCTCTCTGGGTGTGTCAGTCTCAGCCCTCTGGGTGTCTCTATTATGGTGTCTCAGGCAAAGCTGCCCTCTGAACGTCTTACTCACAGAAAAAGATCTCTGGGTGTCAGAGTGCTTTAGGCACAGTTAAGAGGGCGTCTCAGGCACGGACGGCCTCTGTGTGACTTACTCTGATGCACCAATTTGTGGTTTGTATAGGGCAGACTTCATCAATTCAACAACAGAGCCTTTACATGAAACAACATCAATCAAATGGCCAGACGGGAATGCTTCCCGGAAGCTGTCAGCAGCTGGGAGGCCCAGATGGGAAGCCACGCGCTCTACAAATTGCCATGAATAGAATAGCATAGAATGCAATCGAATAGAACAGAGTAGAATATCAGACGATTACAAAAACCAATGGCTTTGGATAGAATCTGACAAACCTTCCTCCAGCAGCAGCTTTTATTGCAGGGGCGGCCGACGTCTGCAACGTTTTCTATGCAGTCCCTGTTGGTCAAACTCCAAATAATGCCCATAGTTCTGTAGGAGGTACAGAGCTACAACCGAGAATCAGACATGTCCAAGCGGAGGAAGGTAAGTGGTAAAGGCACTCTGGTATCTCTGGCCTGCTGCCACTGGTCTGTTGGTAGGGGCATAGCTGGAATGTTCCATATGTAGATTTACCCACGCTCCCTTGAAATCTAGCAGCAATGTCTGACCAGGCACACCAGTCTTCCTAACCTCCTTAGGTCACCTTCTGCAGAAGGGTTTAAGCGGCTAGGCCTCAGCTCAGCCAGTTGTGGTTGGGAAGGAATGGGGTTCAAAGTAATGGGGTAGTACACTATCAAACACATCAAGGGGCGTCCATCTTGAATTTGATATTAAAAACAAACACCCCTCTAATGTCAATAACAAAGGTAACCCGGTAAAAAAAAAAAAAACACGAGGTATGATCCAAAACAGTTTAGAGGTCAAAGGGAGACTATTGAAACTATTAGAAACCATGGGGACCCCACAGGCTTCGCGGTAATGATAATCTGCCTTCCATGAAGTGCAGCATGCACTTCTCAGAGGGTCACCAGGGCTTTTCCATGTAGTGATCCAATTGGGCCTCAGACAAAATGAATGCTGGAAGGAGAGAGCCCGGTTTGCAGATTCTGGGCTTGCGATTAGTAGAGCGTCCTTAAACTGACTTGTTGCTTCTGTACAGACATTGTTCAAGCAATACTTCCATCTCTCCCGAATACCAGGCAAGTTTCGGAATGATGCACACTCCAAGGCATATTGACCCTTCACCTAGGAAGGTGCACTTTGGTTTCCTGGCTGGTACTAAACAACAGGAACTGCATATTAGCACCCTCAATTTCAGAATGTCTGACTACTCTTTTCTGATGATTGTCAAAAAGCATGAAATGTGCATAAGAACATTTCCAGCACTAAAACTAAATGAAATCTACTAGAAAATGTCACACTGACTGTCTGTGTATCATAGATAGCCTCTACCACTTCAACCGCATTACAATGAGGACATTGGACACCTCAAGTACCAAAATCTTCCCTGAGGTTAGAAGCGTTGTCAAATAAAAATGAAATGCAATTAGCAACATCCATTGAAGGTGCTGCCAGATCCTCAATACTTTTCAGGATTTGCTAGGATCACTCCATAACAATAATGCACCCAAGTGATGAAATGTTATACAAAAATTATTGACAATTTGAACAAAAACTATTACACACCGACAATCTCGCCGGCACAATTTTCTTAACCCACCTAACCGTTTTTAAACATAGCTTTGGGTTGCGTTTCAATAGTTTGTTTTAAACGAAAGTGTTTGATGGATATTTACCTAGGGTGTTCAAGGCCATGTGTGGGGTAGGCGGACATCCCCACCCTTTACTCCCCATAAATACTGACTCGTCTGTACTATTTACTGGATGCTGAGCCCAAAACTCCATGTATGTAAATCAGTGGGCTTACTCCACTTTGTGAGGACTTTTTTAGTTGCGTGCTTTCGTGTAAATGTAATTACTATAAATTATTTATTTTGTAAAAACCTATCTTGATACTAGTTTCACTTGAGCTATGGTCTGGTTCACTTACACCTGTTACTAAAATTGCACAATGTTGGGATAAAGTCCTTTCTCTCCTAGTCAAGTCCAGCTGTAGTGTGTCTGCGGTGTAAAGTCTTAACTGACCTTGAGGGTTCCTCAAGACTTGAAAACTCTTACATTGGTACTAAAACAAAAGTTTGGAAGTTCTTGAGTGGCAGGAGGAGGCCATACGTCTCTCACGATAGACAGACAAACTGATTTCCTTTGGAGCCCTTCTGACACGGGATCAGTCAGACGATACAGTCTCCACTCTTAGCATACAGCCTACACTCTCAGTTTAGAGGACCAAGTAGCTTGGAAAAGGTGAAGGGAAATTGTGTGCCGCCTGCATTAGGATGTCTCCATGGCACAGGACCATCAGCCTCTTGCTGGTTCGAGTTTCATGGTTCATGTGATCTCTGTAATGGAGCACTTCCTCCTGGAATCATGAATGACACAGAGGCATCATTTCTCTTTTTTAGGCAATGAAGTGCTTTCACTGGCCCTCCAGGATAATACATTCTCTATGTGCCCAACGGAATTCTACCATGACTAGACCTCAAGCAGCCTGTGGCCGCTGGTTCATTTGAGCATGTTGAGTGGAGTCAAGGCCCCATATCAGCCGTTAACTAAAGGAATGGTCTGAAATCAGGCCATCACTTTACTTGCACCCTTGCTTTTGCATGCTGATCCATCACCTCCCTCCCCATTCATTTTAGATGGCACAGGAGAGAATCACATGTTTATGCAGGGCACCCTCACAATTGTGACCTCTTTAGTGTCCAAAAACGTTGTTAATTTGGTTTTGATTGGAGTGGGAATAGTAAATCTGACCCCTTTAGTCAGCGGCGTAGCTTCAGGGGTGTGTTTGGGGTGTTACACCCCCCTAATATATCTATTGTTTAATAGATAGTTGGGTGCAGGAGCTTTCAGTCGGCTATGCTAAGGTGTCTGCCAGATTTCACCTAGGGTTTTTGAATACTCAGACAAAAACACATACACACACGTCTCATCTCTGTTTTGAGGGTCCTAAAACATGGTTATTTTACAAAATACTGTGTTTAAGTACCCCTCACAATCCGCACTCCTTTCCATTTCCACTAGCCCTAAAGTCCCCTCATGTGCTGCTTCCCATATAATGAGTAGCATGATTTGCCAGTGTGATCATCGAAAAATCTGAAACTCACACCCCCCTAGACTTGCTGACCAAGCTACGCCCCTGCCCTTAGTGGTTTAGATTGGCATGGGGATAGCAAATGTGACCCCTTTAGTGTCAAACAACGTTCTCCAAAATAGTTATGATTGGAGTGAGAATAGTAAATGTGACCTCTTTAGTATCCAGCACCTTCCCCAATATGGTTTAGGTTGGATTGGGAATAGTACATTTTGCCCCTTTAGTGTCAGACATCTTCCCCAATATGGTTCATATTGAATTTAGTATGGTAAATGTAAACTCTTTGGTATCCAACACCCTTCCCCAATATAGTTTAGATTACAGTGGGAATAGTAAATCATACCCCTTTAGTGTCCAACACCTTCCCCCAAATGATTTCATGTTTGTAGTTGTGTGTAGTGTATGTTTTTTTTAAAAATAATAAGGAATACATTTAAATATTTTGACATGTTTTTATTCATTGTACAATATTTTTATATACTTTATTTGGTGTAGTACCACACATATTGTATTTTTACAATGTATACTTTTAAACATTTGTTTACAAATAGTACATAATTATTTTTTCACACATGTATTTTTTAAACATTTTAAAATGTATTTTTCCATTTTTAGAATACTTTTATAGTATACATTAATTAGTACTATTTAATATATAAATAAATTGATATAATGCTATTTAATTTACACTCTACATATAAATGTGTATTTGTCCAATACATTGTTTAACATCATTTGGACATTTTTGCAACTTTCACATACATCTTTTAACACTTTTAAATATTTTTGACATTTCTATTGTTTTCTATAGGAAAATAGTACATTTGTAATTTGATTTATCAGCCATTTTTAGGTCGAGCATCAGCGCGCATGCGCTGTCTGCAAGACCTTTTGTGGTCAACAAAACCACTTAATTTCTGCCTGCTACTTACCATTGGTTGCCTCCTCCGTCGCTCTTCTTTGCTGCATCCTAAGTCACTCTCGCAGCCGATACCTCCCTTCCGGTCAAGGCTAAGGAGCACCGGCCAACCACGGTCTCCTTACGCTTAATTTGTTTATCTGTTGTTTAGCAAACTTTTTTATAAAAATGTTGCTTGATGCCCGTAGTTGCTTCTGCCCTCCCACCACCCTCCGACACAAACAGAAACCAAATAACAATACTGGTGCTTTTTTGTGTGACAAACCCGGTTAATGTGGCTGAAAGATAACTGTGTACATCGGTTTCATCAGTCTTGTGGTACTTGAATTTATTAAAACAATCATCGTAATCATATTATTGAGTGATTTCAAAATAACTTAATTTACCTCGCTGTAAACACACTATGTGTTCCACTGTATTTGGTGGACGCTTTTATTTTGAGCCTGACGAGATGCGCACAGTTTGCAGCCGGTACGGCATTCTCTCGAGCCTTCCGTGCGCGTTAATAGAAAATTTGACTTTTGATTTTACAGCCTGTGAAGTCTTTCTGCAGCGTACAGCTAGCACTGAATGTGTCCTCTGTGCAGCCGGGGGCTTCCCAGACTAGTCCCCGCTGCTCTCCGAGAATGAAGCTTGATTTCATTAACTTCTCGTCGCGCTGGAAGTCTCGGGCACAATAGCAGCAGGTCTTGCGGTGTCCGTGTGCAAAGGAAAGGTTTTGTTCTTGGCCGCCGGGATGGAGTATGAGGCAGGGAGCTGAAGGACCCAGGCACTCGGCGGATCAGTGGCGGCCTTTGGCTTGGCCACGGTACAAGAAGTAAGGAGGACGGTGGACCGCTTGCATGTGTAAAGAGCGATTGTTGAATACGTGGTCTACACTTAGCTTGCATATGCAGAGACGGCACACGCAGGCAGCAAATTGAACACATATTCTAACTTAGATATTTGATCACAGTGCCAAACTCCGATCATTATCTTTTCTTCCTTATTGAACATTGTGCCCTTACGCTTGGCATGAATATTATAGAATTGGATTTATATTTTCAACACCTTTTCATCTGAAATGGCAGTTGAATTGCTCTATGCACTTTTTATGTGGAAAATAGTTATTACAAAAGAGAGAACAGAAAGAAGCACAGGTAAAAAGCCTGCCACTATGAGCCTGTGCTTTATTTCCCGTTTTTATTTCCTTTAGAAATGCATTTCTTTGTAAATTAGAAGCGAAAACTCGTGCTCTCTCTTGCTATTTATTTTGGCTTACTGCGTCAGATAGAGGTTTTGGGGAAGTTTATTCAGCTGTTTAAAAGCGCATGTATCATGTTAAGCGTGTTAATGATTTAATTTTCTTAGCTACCTGCGTGGGCCTGCTCCTTTGAATCAGAAAGCCTGTGTGGTTCCAGCAGCAGCTAGCTCCTTGGGGTTCAAGCTCTATTCTCCAGTACAACAACCTGTGCGATTTGTATATTCCTTGGCGGCCAATAAGCTCTTTGTGGAAGCTTATCAAGACGGGCAAGGCTAAGGAGCACCGGCCAACCACGGTCTCCTTATGCTTAATTTGTTTATCTGTTGTTTAGGGAACCTTTTTTTAAAAAGGTTGCTTGACGCTCGTAGTTGCTTCCGCCCTCCCACCACCCTCAAATACAAATGCAGTAGTGTTTCCTTTAAAGAGGCGCGCTCGTCGCTGCTTCCACCCACCCTCCAACACAAATGCTGTGCGTATATGCTGTTTTTTTACTGATGCACTGAGGTGACCACTGCTGGTAAGCTTGCATATGGTGGCCACTAATTCAATCTTGTCTCAAGTGGTCACTATTAAAGCTCTAATATTAGTAGCATGAGATGATTTTCTTGAACATAAGTAGCTCTTACTACAGAAAAGGTTGGAGACCTCTGATCTAATGGCTAATGCAGAATTACATCTTTGCAAGTCTGATTTCAGCAGGGTGTTTTTATGAAGATTGGTGTTGTGGGGGAGAAAATTGCTCATCATGCATTGAATATCTTCCGTTGGAATCTTTTTTTTTTTTTTTAAATCAACGAATACCATTGACAAAGCCAATAGGTTGCGCCTATGTGAGAGCTACTTGCTTTGCCAATGTCTTTTAGCCATATTATAAAGCAGCGTGGCTGGTGTGCAGCATGGCTAAAAGTGATTTAAAAAAGCGCTATGATGTGGCCAGCACTGGACGCATCATAGCATTTTTTAGGTCCAGCCTCGGCAGCGCATGCGCTGCTCTGCGAGGCGTGCTGTATTCGAGCATAGACTTGAAGCCTCGCCCACTCACCGTCCATATTTGTTATTGGCTTGTGTCATTGTCTTTCGTAAATGCTGGCTTCTGATTCATTAAAAAGTTTGTTAGTCCCGCCTTATTACCGCCTTCTCTTCAATTGTAACCTCCCATGAGGACTGGCCCTTTTACTTTGGTTGTTACACAGTACGTCTTATTTAGTCTTTAAGCACTATTTCTTTAATGAGTTTCTCCTACTGCAGGCACAACATGCTTTCCTGCAGCATTCAGCGCGCCATTCGCGCTTTCACTTTCCAAGCATCCCGGGACAATGGTGGCCGCTTCTTTGAAATGCAATAGGTCTCACATTTACAAGACTTTACGCTATTGGCAAATGACAATGCCTTCTATTTATGTGTTAATTATAAGAACAGATAAATAAAAAGAATTGCCATTTGCAATGCCAGTAGCTTAAACTCTCGCAAATGCGAGACCTATTGCATTGCAAATTCTTGTTTTTACTGCTACCTGTATTTGTACTCTTTTACTACCATTTTGAGGTGGATTTTATTTGTGTCGGTTGTGATTCCTTGTTGCTGCTCGATGAACAAGGTAAGACTGTTTTAAAGTATTTAATAAAGGTTTTTTGGATAGGTGGGGTTTGGGTAGGTATAGTCTTTGCGGGTTATGGTGTTAGTTTGATTTTGAATTTGTGTTCCACTGTTATGTACTGTTTTGCGGTAGGTCCAACAATACTTTGTTAGTAGTACTTTGTTAATAGAGATATTGTCATATTTTTCATGAGGTTTGTAGAGCTGTAATGTTATGTATGCATTGTACTTGGAAGAATGTTTTGTGAGGGTTGATCTGTTATGGTTTTTTACAGGTTTGGAATTTGGATTGCAACGTGTGCATCTATTTTAATGCATTTTCTTAAAGGAACACAGAGCCTTATTATGATGGCGGTCGGACAAGCATCCGACTGCCATCCTGTCGGAAATGGTACCGCCCGACTAGCTGTCGGCGGTCCTGCCATCGGGATTAGGATGCGACCGCCTACAAGGCGGTCGCAATCTGTTTATTTTGTATTGCAGCGTGTGCTGTGGGCTGCAGCACATGCTGCAGTCCAAAATAAACACATTGCACATATCCCTGCACCATGTGGCTGGCACCATGTGGTGCCTGCCACATGGTGCAGGGATATGTAGGGGGGCACCATAGGTGCGCCCCAGAGCCCATATCGGAGGTCCATGGGGGAAGGGGGGGCCTGCTACGGGCCCCCAAGTCACTTTACGCCTGCCTTTTCATGGCGGGTTAACCGCCATGAAATGGCCAGCGGGAAGGGACATTGTAATCCCTACGGCGGTGCCTGAGCAGGCACTGCCACTGTTGTAGGGATTGCAGTTCCTCTGACGCACGGATGCATGGCGGTCGCTCTCTCCTGCCCGCCCTCCATCCACCTGTCATCATAATGCGGCAGGCGGTCATGCAGGGTCCGATGGCGGTGGGACCGCCACCGACAGCCTGGCGGTGGCGGTCCCACCACCATCGTAATGAGGCTCTAAATTTGGTTATAATTTACACCAACATTATTTTTTAATTTCCTTTAATTTTTCAGATTTCCTGCCATGTTTTTTACTTTAAAGTTTCAGATTTTTTATGATTCTCAATGATTGTGTATTACTTTGGTGGATTTATCTGGTGATTTAATTTTTGCATTTTTTTCAATTCTTTGTTTTTATTTTTCACTTTTGTGTGGACTGGATTTTTTGGAAGTGGAGGTATTTCAGGAACATCATCTACACAACTGTAAGTAGAATTGTTTTATTTATGTTTGAGGGGGAAGTGTTATATTTTATTCTCGAGATGCATTTTGCTTTTACTGTAATTGAAATGTTTTCTTTTACATATGTGTTTTTTAACTCATGAGCTGCATTGTATATGTTTGTATGTAATATTTTTAGTTTTTTGAGTATTTTCAATGAAAGATTGAAATGAATAAATATTTATTTTTCATTCTTATTCTTCGTATTCTGTGGTTTTTTAATATATATTTAGTATAGGATGATTTATAAAAATATGTTTCAATATTTATTTAAAATTGTTTATGATATGCTGCTCTTGTTTTTTTGTTGTATTTTAGTTGAGGGTATATTGGTAGTCTCCTCCTTTGTTATTATCAAAGCTTCGGACTTTGAATTGCAGCACTCCATACATTTCCTTGGTTTGTTTAGTTATTTTAGGTTTGATTTGGTGTACTGACTGTTCTATCCTTAGTTGACGGTATCTTTGTTCTTTTTGAAGAGCCTCTATGAATTTGTAAAGTGTTAGTTAGGTTCTTCCTAGTGTGGCTTGGAAGGCATTGTGCTATCGTTCCGCTGCGTTGTTGGTTTTGGTTTGTTGAGACATGGTGCTATTGTAGACATTTCACCATGGTATTTGGAATTTAGGTTTGCATCTGTGTCCAGAATGGTTCAGTCTGCCAACACAAGTGTCTTCAAAGTAGTCCATTAGTGGACTTAGTTTTTGATAAATTCTTTGGCAAAATGGGGATTCAATTACCACAAATTAAAAGCAAACTAGCTGTTTGTTGTATATTGTGCTTTTAGTGCAAATTTTTGAAAATGTTTCAAATGCTTTGTTTGAAGTGGTAATAGCAGCCTTTTATGACTGTGTGCGGGTATAATTTTAGTATTGTTTGTATCATTGCCTGTTCAAAGCCTATTATAATTTTGTGTGCAGAGTAGTTTTTAGGTCGAGCCTAGGCAGTGCGCATGCGCTGTGTCGAAGACCTGCTGTAATCACTATATGTAGTGTAATCCCACCTGCTGTTTCCCATTGGTTCACTCCTGCTTCGCTCTTCTTTGCTGGCTCCTCATTAGTTGGTGCTCCTGATACATCACTTCTGTTTTTCCTTTGGCGGCACAGTTCAACTACAGGGCCCTTACGCTTATACTGTTGATATGTGGCTTGGGGGACTACTTGTTTTTTTTCTGTTAACATGCCCGCCACTTCAGGAGGCGTGCTGCTTCATTTCTTTAATGAACACGGCATCCGTCACACTTTTTTTTAATAAACACAGCTCTCCTGCCGAGCCTCCCTTTATTATCCCATCTCGTCTCTCAGCCCACAGCAGGAGGCACACTGCATGTTTTCTTTAATAAACAGGGCGTACGCCGCGCTTAAAAAAATAATAATCACAGCTCTTAACAGCGCTCCTGCAGGGCCTTCCTTCCCTATTCTATCTCGTCTCTCAGCCCACAACAGTAGGAGTGAGGTATTTTTTATTCAATAAACACGGCACCCATCGTGCTTTTTAAAAAAAATAAGCACAGCTCTTCTGCCGGGCCTCCCTTTCCTTTCCTATTCCATCTCATCTCTCAGCCCACAGCAGTAGGCATGTGGTGTGTTTTATTTAATAAACACGGCACCTGCTGCGCTTTTTTTTCATGAGCACACCTTTTAACAGCTCTACCGCCGGGCCTTCCTTCCCTATCCCATCTTGTTATAACTTGTTCTCCTCTTCAAGCCCGCTGTGGATTAATTAACTGTGTGACGGGGGTCAAGAAGACCACTGCGGGAACATCTGGTGGCAACTATAAGGTATGTTTATTTATACGCCATATTTACTTATTGGAGTAATATATATGAGGTGTAATATCTATTCTATGCAGTTCCCTCATGGCCCTCACATCTCCCTTTTTTTTAACTGCTATATATCCCCCCCTTCGTCCTCACCACACGCTCCTCCTAAGTACTTCCCCTTGGTTCCTGCAGTGACAAAGCTCCACGCATGGAAGGTAGAGGTTTTTGTATGTGCGGCACTAGATTTATGTGATGCACACACCTCAGATGGAGTGGAGTGCCTTGGTTACAAGTGAATACCTGAGCCGGCTCTGGCCACTACCTGTGTCATTTCTGGAGTCTGGACATAGACCAGTCTCGTAAGAACTGTAATTACCCGAGGTTATGAGACTGCCATAGTGCCCACCGAGCTAGTGATAGGCGCTCATCTATTGGAGTCAACATAACCAGCATTGTATCAAAGCGTTGTTGCATGGGGGGGGGGGTACATGCAGGTTTTACCTAGGTGGGCTGCACGTGACCTTGAATAATTTAAAAAGACTACATTGTAAATGACAATGTCTTTTATTTATGTGTTTTGAAAACTTGCAAGCGGTGCGTAAACACGCACTTTGTACTGATAGTCATTGCTTACGAGAAGTAAGGCTGGCAGTAACTGCGCCTCTTTTAGCCAGCCTTGCTTCTCGTAAGCAACAACTTTAAGTACAAAGTGTGTGTTTACGCTCTACTTGCAGGTTTTCAAAACACATAAATAAAAGGCACTGTCATTTATAATACCAATAGCTCAAACCCTCGCAAATGTGAGACATATTGCATTGCAAATGCTTGTTATTTTGATGGGATTAAAAAGTTCAAAGTAAGTTTTACTTTGTTTGTTAGGCAGTAGTGCATAAATTAAGTGGTTGTTAGTGCTATGAAAGTCAAAATGTATGGTGTATATCTGTGTGAATGGTGGAGGGTGTTGTACCTGCTGCTCAGCCAGTGTGAGTGTGGTTTGGAATGTT
The DNA here is from genome assembly GCA_963921515.1 of Calotriton arnoldi. Taxonomy (NCBI): domain Eukaryota; kingdom Metazoa; phylum Chordata; class Amphibia; order Caudata; family Salamandridae; genus Calotriton; species Calotriton arnoldi. The sequence continues at coordinate 678,054 of CAWUFW010002486.1, forward strand.
GGTGTGGATGATGCTGCGGAATGTTGGATGAGTGAGTTTGTCAGTTGGGAGAATGGGCTGAGCAGCAGGAAGGCTGCTCCTGGTGGGGCTCTGCTCAAGATCTTAACTTGGAATAAATATACCTAAAGACATTACATGGACTGGACCTTCATCTGTTCACCACATTTTGGCGACGATTTTTATCAAAAAGAACCTGCATGTGCAACTTGAATGGACTGGTACTATGTGCCTGAAGTAACTGTAACTGAAGAAGAGCAACTTGAAGAAACTCCTCCTGTAACTAAGTTTGGCACAACTAGCTGGCACCCTGAGCCCCACCAGTGACCACAACATCGGTCGGCCCCAACCCTGGTGTGCCAGTTCCTGCCAAGCCCAACGTGTCTTTCTGCCCTTTCTGGAATAGAGCTGTGGTGATTCAAGCTGTTCCACATGTAAGAGGAGTCCCCGTGTCCGTGTTGTGAAGTAACATTTGGAAGAGGAGCCCACTGTGTACCTGTCAACAAGAGCGTTAAGTAGAAGGAGTCACAGTTCGTGATCTAAGTAAAGGAGTCCCCTGTCTCCGTGTCACTAGCAGTGTTGTGGCTGTGGTGTTCCCTCACTTCGTGCGTGGTAGAACTACACGTTCCCAGAGCCCATGTTTGGAAGTGCGGTGAAAGCCTTTGATCGCTTCCACGATTATGTTGACTATCGGCAGTCACATCGTTTTTGCAGCACTTGTTTTTTCTTTTACCTAACGGCACGTCAGTTTTTGTGGGAACAAAATCTTTGCCTCGTGTGGACGATGCGGCCACCAGCGTGGAGTGTGAGTACTTTTGAGGCTGGTCTATTTCTTTCACCTACACCGTACTGAACTGTTTTTCATTTGGGGAGAGTTACCCGGTGTTAGGTGAAATGACAGTTTAAAAAAAAAAAAATCTCACCATTCCGTTGGATGTGCGACGTCTGCTCGCGTGCCTCTCACCTGTCATCGGGTCTCGCGAAGCACTTACTAAGCGCAGCCTTCGTTCTCTGCACAGTGACTGTGAGCAGAGCATTGGTGACCGGAGCCACTCGGCGCTCATTACGTTTGCGCGCCGCCATTTTGACGTCGTTCTGCGTTTCCTCACCAGTCGGAGCCAGCGTTCAGCAACCCTGATCTGTTTGGAGCAAGTTGCTGGTGCACGATGTTCATGGAGTCATCTGGGGCAGCGTCAGTCATCGGTCAACAAATCTTCAAGGCAGCAATGTAGTCGATCGACGATTTTCTCAAAGGCAGCAATGTGACTTGGTGTTATGCTACTGAAACCGGTGTTTCATTTCTCTCAGTCTATGTAACCACTCCAGTGGTTTCTGGAGGAATAATAGTTTCTCTAAAATTACTGATACTACTCTTCTGGTGAACATGTTTGATTCCTTTTGACTATGTCTCTGTTAACCAAGTTCACGCTTTGTATCCCGGGCAGAAGGGTTGGGTTTTAAAAGTTAATGTCTTGGATGGGGTGCTTCGTTTTTCAGTATTCCCTTATATCACGATTTATGGTGTTGTGTATCTCATCTTGCAAAATGTTTTTGGAATGACTGTGGTTTTTGGAGGGTCGCTCCGGGTTGCCTCCTGAGTATCTGCTTGTGAGTTGTCTTTCTCTCGTGAAGTCACTCTGGTTTATCCCCTTGTGTTCTTGTGAGAGTGCCTTTATCTCACTGTTGGGGGTGTGTGTGTGTGAAGGCTCTTTGTCACAGAGCCTCTCTTGCCTACCACTATTTTTGGGGTTGTGGGTGACATTGGTTTGTTACCTTTGCGGGCAATGTTTTGTATTTGACCCTTGTGGTTTTTGTGGGACTGTGTGTATCTCTCACTGTCGGGGGTGTGTGTGTGAGAAGGCTCTTTGTTGCGGAGCCTCTCTTGCCTACCACTATTTTTGTGGTTGTGGGTGACATTGGTGTGTCACCTTTGTGGGCAATGTTTTGTAGCTGACCCCTTGTGGTTTTTGTGGGAGTGTGTGTATCTCTCACTGTTGGGGGTGTGTGTGTGAGAAGGCTCTTTGTTGCGGAGCCTCTCTGCCCTACCACTATTTTTGTGGTTGTGGGTTGGCTTAGGTTTGTCTCCCTTGTGGGCCTTGGTTGGAGTTGACTATGTTTTTAAGTCACTCGTGTCTACCACCTTTGTGTGGTTGGTTGGTGAAGTTCACTTCACCTTTAGCTTTGCGTTTTCGCTGAGCATTTTCTGTGTGCTTGTCCTCCCTTTCCTTCCTCCCTTTAAGCTCGGGGGTTTTTGTCCTAGTTGCACATGTGTGTCCTGTGGTGTGTTTTCTTCTGCACCGTTGTGGTTTGTTCCCCTTTGTGTTCACATTCATTTTCGGCCTGGCCAGCTGGTATGTTTGTTGCTCAGGGGTTGGTTGGTTGTGCGTGGTGTAGTAGTTTGCAGGTTTGTTTGTTTTGTGTGGTAAGGTGGGAGTTTTGTGTGGAAAGGGAGTGGATGTGTATAAAGGTTGTCTTTCTGCCTACAGATTGATTTACCTGTCCAGTTTGTTATTTTCTTCTTTGTAGGTACGTGGGTGGGCATTGTTGTTTTACTGTTGCTTTGCCTTATGTTGACATTCATGCATATTGCTATTTTCTCCTGTGTTTTTCTGCATTTTTGGATGTTAACTTGCAAGCCCATTGTACTGTGTTTTCCTTGCTATTCATTCTACTGGTTTGCCCTCAACTATTCTCAGGTCATTGTAATGGTACCTTTCCAGATTTATGTGCATGTTATTTTCTCTTTGATGTGCTTTTCACTTGGATCATTGCATTGTGTTTTGTTTACTATGAGGAAGGGAGAAGTGTTGTACCTGCTGCTCAGCCAGTGTGAGTGTGGTTTGGAATGTTGGTGTGGATAAGTGTTAGACTTGGCATCTTTTGGCGTGTTTCCCCAGACTTTTTGCTTTCTGACCTCCCGGTTTTGACTCTGTTTTTGCTGGTGTAATGATTCTGCGCACTTTCCTCACTGCGGTCCAGTGGGAAAGTGCAAGTGCTCCTGTATAAAATGCGTTATGGATTGGTATTTCCATGATTGGCCTATTTGGTTTATGTGTCAGTCCCTTGTAAAGTGCACTGCGAGTGCCAGGGCCTATAGACCAAATGCTGTTGGTGGGCTGCAGCACTGGATTGTGCCACCCACGCAAACAGCCCGTAAAGTGTAACTTGGGCCTGCCACCGCAGAGCCTGTGCGCAGCCTGGGGCTGCCATGTCGACTTGGCAAGTGCACACACTTGCAAGTCCCTAAACCTTCCCTTTGCTACATGTTAGTCACCCCTAAGGTAGGCCCAAGGTACCCCTGTGGGCAGGGTGCGTTGTATGCGAAGGGTAGGACATGCCCTGGTGTGTGTGGCATGTCCTGATAGTGAATTACAGCCTAGTTCGTTTTTCACTATTGCAAGGCTACCTGTTCCCCCAAGGCCAGAACGGGCAGTTTTGATTATTACAGCTTATAATCCTAACTGACCCCGGGAACATGGTAGAAATTCGAGTTTAGTATGCCTGGACTCAGAATGATAAAATGCATCTTTTAGTGAAGTTGGTTTTAACATTCTGTGTTTGAACATACCACTTTTAGAAAGTGGGTATTTTCTTGTCTGGAGTGTGAGTGACAGGGGCTGGGGGATGCCAGGAGACAGGGTGAGTCAGCACAGGGCTGAATAGCAAGATCTACATGTAGATGGGTGGGAGGGGTCGCACCTGGGCCCTGAATAGGACAGTGCCTTCCCTCCACAATGCTGGCTCCACCTCCTGTGGTGCGTCTGATGTCCCTGGCCTACTCACTGAAAGAAGGGACGGAGACTTGTCAACAAAGTGCTCCAGAACTGGTTTGGACTAGGCAAAGGCCTCTCTGCCTTCAGAGAACAAAGGAATTTGGGATATAAATATTGGGGCCCTGACCCCATGAATTTAGATCTCGCTGGAATCAAGGAACCTGCCAAGACGAAGAGCTGGAAGAGCTGCCAGGAGGAGTACTGCCCCTTTGCTGTGTTGTTGCTTTGTTGGGTTGGCCTGCAGTTGCTGCTTCTGTCTTGGGCAGTGAAAGGACTGGACTGAACTTTCTACAAACTTGTGCTGAGTATCTCCAAGGGCCTGGAACCGAGCTGGCCTCCTGTTAAGAAGTCTCAGGGACTGCAAAGACTTCACAAGCCTCTGGGTACCGCTTCTGGAACGCTGTTTCAGTTGCCACAGAGGAAGGAAACGCAACCGACTCCGTCAACCGAATCCATCCCTGACCGGTGACCTGTTTGCACCGCAGACCGCATCGCCCCACTTCGCATCGCAACCCTGGTCTCACCGTGGGCGACGTCCGACGCCGCCAGCACCGAGCCGCTGCTTGCACCGTGACCTGTGGGCACCGCATTTCGCATCGCATCGCTTCACTGGGCCAGCCGGACCAGACCGACGCTGTCGCTGCAACTGGCTCAAGAGTCGTGACCGCACCGCATTTGGGGCACCGCTCCGACTCGCACCGCTGTCCGACGCCAGCTCCCGCACTCCGGCTTGGTCGCCTGCATCGCAACCTGTCAGCACCGCACCGAGCATCGTCTCACCCTGCATCGCACGCCTTGGACTCACCGACTCCGTCTGCACGACGCTCATCGAGCCGCTGCCTGCACCGCATCGAGGGACACCGCACCTTGCATCGCTCCGTCTTGCACCGCAACCGCGACGAACGCCGACCGGCTCGTACACTCCGTACCAGCCACAACGAGAAAGGTACTGTAACCGAGTCTGTTCATGACTCTGCTGGCCCGTATCGACGCGGTCGGCTGGAACTGTTAGACTCTGTGGTTTTCAGCATCGCGGTAGGCTCGGACGGAGCTACCGACTCGTGCGAACTTTGCTTTTGTGCTATTCCTGCAAAGAAGAAGTTACTGTATCAAGCATTCATTTTTAAAGTATAGTATTGTGGATTTTTGGCGTAATTGGTCTTGTCTTGAGTATATAAAAATTGGTTATTTTTCTAAACTGGTGTGGTCTCTGTTTGTAGTGCTTACACTGTATTACTGTTGGTTATGTGCAAATGCTTTACACACTGCCTCTGAATTAAGCCTGACTGCTCGTGCCAAGCTACCACGAGGGTGAGCAGGGGTTACTTCACGAGTGTAACACCCTTACCCTGACTAGGAAGAAGGGTCCCTACTTGGACAAAGATGCAAACCCTTGCCAACTAGGGATCCCATTTCTAACATTGGTTGTCAGCGGTGAGGATAGGACTTGTGTTTGCACTTGACTTACAGTGATTGGTGTGCACTACTACCATATCGCAGACCATTACGTACCACATACTGGTTCTTTTTCTTTTGGCCTATTTTTGATCTTGCCAGTTTTCAACTCACTACTTTTGTCATGCCTGAATCAATTGCATCATCCGTTGCATCTCTGGAAGTTATCTTTGAGGAGGATAGGTTGGAATCCTACGCCGTAAAGGAGCTACGAGCGATTTGTAAAAACCTGAAAGTCCAAATTAAAGGCCTCACAAGGAAGGAGGAGCTACAGAAGGCGCTGAGGGCCTGGGTAGCAGCCAGACATGCCAATGGGCAGCCTGGTAATCTCAGTGAGGAGGTGGAGGAGCCTATTTCCAGGGTGGATGTGCTTTTGGGTAGGGGGAACCCGCCAGATCAGGCAGCAGCAGTCTGTCCCCAGAGGAGCTGGAGGACAGGCGGGAGGCAAGGCAGTTTGAGCTGCAGAAGCTCAGGCTGGAGAGTGAGCGGGAGGAGAAGAGATTGGCCATAGAGGAGAGGAAGATGCTCTTAGAGCATGAGAGAGAACTGAAGGAGCTAGAACTTAGGAGTAAGTCAGGCTCAGATGGTGGCAGCAATTCGTCCAGAAAGGCAGACAGGATTGTGCACATTCCCAAGAACGTAGGCAAGGAGTTCAAGAAGGGGGATGACATACAAAGGTGGTTTCAGGGTTATGAGGCAGCCATACACATGAATGGGGTCCCTGAGGAGAATTGGGGAGCAGGATTGTGGCCACTTTTCCCTGAAGAAGCAAGGGATGCTCTGATAGCTTTGGGTAAGGGGTATCACCTCACCTATGCTGACATGAAGGATGCCCTTCTCACGAAGTATGGTCTTACTCCTGAAAAGTACAGGGATCAGTTCAGGTCCAGTAAGAAGTCTGATGCCAACACTTGGTTGGAATGTGTAGATGTGTTCTGTAGGTCTCTGGATGGTTGGGTGAAGGGCAGTAGTGTAACAGATTTTCAGGGGCTCTACAACTTGATTGCATGGGAGCACTTGTCTAGTCTATGTTTTGCAGATCTGCGCCAGCACCTAGTTGATAGTAAGCTAACTGACCCCAGGAAGCTTGCTATGGAAGCGGACCGCTGGGTGAGTACCAGGGTCCACAAGAAAGCGTTTGGGGGAGACTCAGCCAAAGGTGGGCAGGGTCCCCAGCAGAAAGGTGGGGGAGACAAGGGTAAAGCACAGGAGTTCTCTAAAGGGCCCCAAACTAGTACCCAGGGTAAAGGTTCCCAGCCCCCGGTGATAAGAAGAAAGGGGTCTCCACAGGGAAGCCTGTTGAGACCGGCCCCGCAAGTGTTATGCATGTGACCAGGTAGGTCACTTTAAGGGGGACCCCAAGTGCCCGAAAGGGACACAGCCGCCCACCGGTGGACAGTCCAAAGTGTTAGCTAGTGTAGCGCTTGGGGAGGAGGGGTGCCCACAGGAGGGTGGGGATCCCGCAGAAATGACCCTTGTCTCACTAGGGGACAGTGAGATGGTCCCAGGAAACCAGGTGCCCCCTAACACAAAGAAATATAGCACCTGGGTGACCATTAATGGGAACAGGGTAGAGGCTCTCAGAGATACTGGAGCCAGTGTGACCTCAGTCCGGTGTCACCTGGTGTCTGAGAAGCAAGTAGTCCCAGGAGCATTCCACCAAGTAGTTGCTGTAGACAACTCAGAGCGCCAATGTATGGTGGCGCAGGTTCCCTTTGAATGGGGGGTCTCAGGTCCCTTGACGGTGGTTGTGAGCCCTACCATGCCTGTAGGTTGTCTGCTAGGAAACGACCTGGAGCAGTCCTCATGGAAGGAGGTTGAGCTCAGGTCTCACTTGGAGATGCTTGGGTTGCCAGAGTGGGCATGCGTGTCTACTCGGTCAATGGCAGCCAAAAGGGTGATCAAGAGGACTTGGAGCCTGAAACAGTGGCCCAAGTCCCTGCCAAGAGAAAGGGCAAGGGGCGCGGAAACCGGCCCCCGAAGTTCCCACGGACCGGGAGGAGGCGGACCTCGAGGGGACGCCCCGGTGCCTACAGGGAGCAGGTAGCCGAACTGGGAGACATCTCTGAGCTGACCCATTGGCAGCAAGAAGGGGTCCCACCAGGGAGGAGTTCTGCAGGGAGCAGAACGAGTGCCCTACTCTGGAGGGTCTGCGGTGGCAGGCTGCAGACCAGGCAGCTGGTAATCAGTCCGGGTCACATCTGATCTACTGGGAGAGTGGTCTCCTATACAGTGAGCCTAAGGTTGCTGAGCCTGGGTCAGCCCGTGTGCTGGTGGTACCCCAGCGCTTCAGGACCTTCCTACTGGGTCTGGCTCATGACGTGCCTTTGGCAGGACATTTGGGGCAGGACAAGACCTTTGACAGGCTTGTCACCCACTTCTTTTGGCCCCAAATGCGAAGGCAGTCAGATGCACACTGTAGGTCTTGCCAAACTTGCCAGGCGAGTGGTAAGAGTGGGAGGAAGGTCAAAGCTCCTCTCCAACCTTTTCCTGTAGTTGGAACACCCTTTGAAAGGGTAGGGATGGATATTGTGGGGCCACTGGATCCCAAGACAGCCATGGGCAACAGGTACATCCTGGTCTTGGTGGACCATGCCACCCGGTACCCGGAGGCAATCCCTCTCAGGACAACGACGGCGCCAGTGGTGGGCCGGGCGTTAATGGGGATCTTTTCCCGTGTGGGATTCCCCAGAGAGGTGGTTTCTGATAGGGGGACCAATTTCATATCCAAGTATATGACATCCCTGTGGAAGGAGTGTGGTGTAACCTACAAGTTCACCACTCCTTACCACCCACAAGGAAACGGTCTGGTAGAGAGATTCAACCAGACCTTGAAAGGCATGATCAAGGGTCTAACAGAACCCATGAGGCGTAAGTGGGACGTCCTCTTGCCATGCCTACTCTTTGCATACAGGGAGGTGCCTCAGAAGTCTCTTGGGTACAGCCCCTTTGAGCTCCTGTATGGCCACCCTGTCAGAGGACCTCTGAGTTTGGTAAAGGAAGGCTGGGAGGCAGCTCCCAGGAAAACTCCCAGGATGTATTTAGCTACATGCTGGCCTTTCGAAAACCAAACTGCCCGCTTCAGGAAACTCGCTCAGGCGAACCTAGAAGCAAGCCAGGAAGAAATGAAGAGATGGTATGACCAGAATGCCACTCTGGTCGAATTTCAACCTGGGCAAAAAGTGTGGGTCATGGCCCCAGTGGCACCTTGTGCCTTGCAGGACAAGTGGACTGGGCCATATGAGGTAAAGGAGCGCAAAAGTGACGTCACCTACCTGGTGGATTTGCAGGCTCCAAGGAACCCTTTGAGGGTCCTTCACGTGAACCGCCTCAAGCCCCACTTCGAGAGGTCCGAAGTGAGTATGCTCTTGGCGACAGATGATGGGGTGGAAGAGGAGAGTGAGCCTCTCCCTGACCTCCTGTCTACCAAGGAGCATGATGGGTCAGTAGAGGGTGTGATCCTCTCCCCTACTCTGACTCAGGAGCAGCAGGGGGACTGTCGCCAGTTGTTGGGACAGTTCGCCCCACTGTTCTCTCTGACTCCCGGTGTTACTCACTGGTGTACCCATGACGTGGACACTGGTGACAGCCCTCCTGTGAAGCACAAGATTTACAGGTTGACTGACCGGGTCAGAGCCAGCATCAAGGAGGAGGTCTCTAAGTTGTTGGCGTTAGGGGTGATTGAACCCTCCCACAGTCCTTGGGCCAGCCCAGTGGTCTTGGTCCCAAAGGCTGCTGCGCCCGGTGCCACTCCAGAACTCCGGTTTTGTGTAGACTACCGTGGGCTCAATGCCGTCACCAGGACTGACGCGCACCCCATCCCCAGAGCTGATGAGCTCATTGATCGGTTGGGAGCTGCCCGGTTCCTCAGCACGTTTGATTTGACGTCTGGGTACTGGCAGATTGCCTTAACCGATGGGGCCAAGGAGAGATCAGCATTCTCAACCCCAGAAGGTCATTACCAATTCCGGGTGATGCCCTTTGGGTTGAAGAATGCCCCTGCCACCTTTCAGAGGTTGGTCAATCAGGTGTTGGCTGGGCTGGAGGATTTCAGTGCCGCCTACCTGGATGACATTGCTGTGTTCAGTTCCAGCTGGGAAGAACATTTACAGCACCTTGAGAAAGTGTTGAGGGCTCTGCAAGGTGCAGGCCTCACGATCAAGGCCAGTAAGTGCCAGATCGGGCAGGGTTCTGTGGTGTACTTGGGAAACCAGGTAGGAGCGGCCAGGTGGCGCCCCTACAACCCAAGATTGACACCATTCTGGCTTGGGAACCCCCAAGACCCAGACAGAGGTGAGAGCCTTCTTAGGTCTCACCGGTTACTATAGGAGATTTGTTAAGGGCTATGGCACCATCGTTGCCCCCTTAACAGAGCTGACCTCTAAGAGGCAGCCCAGGAAAGTGATCTGGACTGAGTCCTGCCAGAAAGCTTTTGATGCCCTGAAGGCAGCCATGTGCACGGCGCCCGTGCTCAAGGCACCTGACTTCTCCAAGGAATTCGTCGTGCAGACTGACGCTTCAGAGCATGGTGTGGGAGCGGTGCTCTCACAACTGAACGAAGAGGGCCTGGATCAGCCTGTAGTCTTCCTTAGCAGGAGACTACTTCCCAGGGAACAGAGGTGGAGTGCCATAGAAAGGGAAGCTTTTGCTGTGGTCTGGGCGCTGAAGAAGTTGAGACCATACCTGTTTGGGACTCACTTCCGGGTTCAGACAGACCACAGGCCCCTCAGATGGTTGATGCAAATGAGGGGCGAGAATCCAAAACTGCTGAGGTGGTCCATCTCCCTACAGGGAATGGACTTTACGGTGGAACACCGTCCTGGTACAGAACACGCCAACGCAGATGGTCTGTCCAGGTTCTTCCGCCTTAGTGAAGAGAACTCCAATGGGGTTGGGTAGTTCTCCCTACTTTCAGCTGGAGGGGACATGTGTTAGACTTGGCATCTTTTGGCGTGTTTCCCCTGACTTTTTGCTTTCTGACCTCCCGGTTTTGACTCTGTTTTTGCTGGTGTAATGATTCTGCGCACTTTCCTCACTGCGGTCCAGTGGGAAAGTGCAAGTGCTCCTGTATAAAATGCGTTATGGATTGGTGTTTCCATGATTGGCCTATTTGGTTTATGTGTCAGTCCCTTGTAAAGTGCACTGCGAGTGCCAGGGCCTATAGACCAAATGCTGTTGGTGGGCTGCAGCACTGGATTGTGCCACCCACGCAAACAGCCCGTAAAGTGTAACTCGGGCCTGCCACCGCAGAGCCTGTGCGCAGCCTGGGGCTGCCATGTCGACTTGGCAAGTGCACACACTTGCAAGTCCCTAAACCTTCCCTTTGCTACATGTTAGTCACCCCTAAGGTAGGCCCAAGGTACCCCTGTGGGCAGGGTGCGTTGTATGCGAAAGGTAGGACATGCCCTGGTGTGTGTGGCATGTCCTGATAGTGAATTACAGCCTAGTTCGTTTTTCACTATTGCAAGGCTACCTGTTCCCCCTAGGCCAGAACGGGCAGTTTTGATTATTACAGCTTATAATCCTAACTGACCCGGGAACATGGTAGAAATTCGAGTTTAGTATGCCTGGACTCAGAATGATAAAATGCATCTTTTAGTGAAGTTGGTTTTAACATTCTGTGTTTGAACATACCACTTTTAGAAAGTGGGTATTTTCTTGTCTAACCATCCAAGCCTGCCTATGCGAGGTTGTGTATTCCTTGTCTGGAGTGTGAGTGACAGGGGCTGGGGGATGCCAGGAGACAGGGTGAGTCAGCACAGGGCTGAATAGCAAGATCTACATGTAGATGGGTGGGAGGGGTCGCACCTGGGCCCTGAATAGGACAGTGCCTTCCCTCCACAATGCTGGCTCCACCTCCTGTGGTGCGTCTGATGTCCCTGGCCTACTCACGGAAAGAAGGGACGGAGACTTGTCAACAAAGTGCTCCAGAACTGGTTTGGACTAGGCAAAGGCCTCTCTGCCTTCAGAGAACAAAGGAATTTGGGATATAAATATTGGGGCCCTGACCCCATGAATTTAGATCTCGCTGGAATCAAGGAACCTGCCAAGACGAAGAGCTGGAAGAGCTGCCAGGAGGAGTACTGCCCCTTTGCTGTGTTGTTGCTTTGTTGGGTTGGCCTGCAGTTGCTGCTTCTGTCTTGGGCAGTGAAAGGACTGGACTGAACTTTCTACAAACTTGTGCTGAGTATCTCCAAGGGCCTGGAACCGAGCTGGCCTCCTGTTAAGACGTCTCAGGGACTGCAAAGACTTCACAAGCTTCTGGGTACCGCTTCTGGAACGCTGTTTCAGTTGCCACAGAGGAAGGGAACCGCAACCGACTCCGTCAACCGAATCCATCCCTGACCGGTGACCTGTTTGCACCGCAGACCGCATCGCCCCGCTTCGCATCGCAACCCTGGTCTCACCGTGGGCGACGTCCGACGCCGCCAGCACCGAGCCGCTGCTTGCACCGTGACCTGTGGGCACCGCAGTTCGCATCGCATCGCTTCACTGGGCCAGCCGGACCAGACCGACGCTGTCGCTGCAACTGGCTCAAGAGTCGTGACCGCACCGCATTTGGGGCACCGCTCGCACGTCTGCGACGCACCGCTCCGACTCGCACCGCTGTCCGACGCCAGCTCCCGCACTCCGGCTTGGTCGCCTGCATCGCAACCTGTCAGCACCGCACCGAGCATCGTCTCACCCTGCATCGCACGCCTTGGACTCAACGACTCCGTCTGCACGACGCTCATCGAGCCGCTGCCTGCACCGCATCGAGGGACACCGCACCTTGCATCGCTCCGTCTTGCACCGCAACCGCGACGAACGCCGACCGGCTCGTACACTCCGTACCAGCCACAACGAGAAAGGTACTGTAACCGAGTCTGTTCATGACTCTGCTGGCCCGTATCGACGCGGTCGGCTGGAACTGTTAGACTCTGTGGTTTTCAGCATCGCGGTAGGCTCGGACGGATCTACCGACTCGTACGAACTTTACTTTTGTGCTATTCCTGCAAAGAAGAAGTTACTGTATCAAGCATTCATTTTTAAAGTATAGTATTGTGGATTTTTGGCGTAATTGGTCTTGTCTTGAGTATATAAAAATTGGTTATTTTTCTAAACTGGTGTGGTGTCCGTTTGTAGTGCTTACACTGTATTACTGTTGGTTATGTGCAAATGCTTTACACACTGCCTCTGAATTAAGCCTGACTGCTCGTGCCAAGCTACCACGAGGGTGAGCAGGCGTTACTTCACGAGTGAAACACCCTTACCCTGACTAGGAAGAAGGGTCCCTACTTGGACAAAGGTGCAAACCCTTGCCAACTAGGGATCCCATTTCTAACAATAATGCTGCGGAATGTTGGATGAGTGAGTTTGTCAGTTGGGAGAATGGGCTGAGCAGCAGGAAGGCTGCTCCTGGTGGGGCTCTGCTCAAGATCTTAACTTGGAATAAATATACCTAAAGATATTACTTGGACTGGACCTTCATCTGTTCACCACAGAGGGCTAATTTTAATAGCTAGCTCCCTCCATCATACATGTTTCACTTTGGCTTAGTCTTAGGAGGTTGCTTTCAGTTATAAGTATGATTATTCTTTTTTATTGATTTTTCGAGTTTTATATAGCGCAAACGTGGCCAAGAGCATCAGAGCGCTTTACAAGGGTTTCATATACAGCGATAACAGGAGATGTAAGGCAGTAGAATGCATATTGGAAATATAATACAAGTAGGAGGCATACAGTATTACACAATATAAAACAAGGGTGAAATATACAGTGGAAATACAGGAGAGGATTGTCAGTGCAGTTCTGAGGTAGTTACAGGAGATTGAGGCATGGGCTGTTGAATCATAGGTCGGGATGAAACAGTTTGTTCCGAAGTCGGGGTGTGAAACAGGGCGGAAAGAATTGATTTAGGAGGGAGGGTTTAGGCATTTGTTGAAAAGAGATAGTTTGAGGTTTTTCCTGAAGTGTAGGTAAGATTGGTTGTCACATAGAGTTCTTTTGGAAGGACATTCCAAATTCTGGAAGCATGCCCTGAGAAGGAGTGGGTGCAAGATTTATTAGACTTGAATTTGGTTGGAATCAAGAAAAGAGTGTTAGAGCTTCGAAGGGGTCTGTTTTGGCCCACTTTTGAGAGTTTGTTAGCAAGGTAGGTTGGTTTTCTAAAGTAGAGGGCTTTGTGGGTTATGCAAGTTGTTTTGAATATACTTCTCACTTCAATTGGAAGCTAGTTGTGTTTTTTGAGTGTGGGAGTGATGTGGTCATATTTTTTCTCTCCAGAGAGAAGTCTGGCCACTGCGTTGTGTGGACTTCATTGGCAAGAGGTGGATTTTTGGGGTGCCCGTGATTGTTGCTTTGCCGTAGTCCAGTTTGGAGAGGACGAGGGATTATGTTACGATCTTCGAGCAGGATAAATGGTTCAATTTTTTTAAGGTGTTTCAGTGTGTAGAAGGTGCTTTTTGCTGAGGCATTGGTGTGGTCTTTTATGTTCAGGTTTTTGTTGAGAGTGATTCCAAGAGATTTAAAAGAGTTGGAGATGGATAGTTTATAGTTTAAAAAAAATATATATATATTATCAGTTTATGACATAGATCAACATGACTCACTGTGATTTTAATATACATCATTTCAGTACAACATGTGACATCGTGTTGTGCACCACAACATTTCTAAGTAACCTATCTACTGCAGTTTCCTCCTTCTCCGAATTTTGTTGACTATCAAGGACATTTCTCTCCCCCTCATCTGGTGGGGCACCTTACTGTGTCTGCAAATACTGAATCACTGGTCCCCATATATCTCTTTCGGTCTTGAAGACACAGGTAGCTCCTCTGCATATGTTCCCAATTGCTCCTTACAGTACACCATGCCTTTAATCCAGCAGGCCCTCCTGCTACCCCAGTACATAGCTATGCATCTTTAGGCTAGTAATTGGGCCACCACAGTTAATCTGCGATTGGGCGGTCTTTGAGTCTTTACCAAGCCCAGGAGGCACACTTGTGGAGTGTTAGGGACTGGCTCAGACAATATAGTTACCAGAACATGTGTCACCTCCCTCCAATAGCGCCCAACAGGAGGGCATGCCCAACCAACATGTAAAAAATCTGCTTTCGTATTCCCACACCTGATACAGGCAAAATTTCTCCGCAATCCGTATTTATGCAATTGTACAGGTGTATAATACATTTGTTGCAAACATTTAAAAGGAATAACACACAGATTACAGTTCGGTGTTAGCAACTCGGTGAGTGTGCAACAAAATCCCCACTCACCTCTAGATAGAGGTGTATTCAGTGCAGTGTTCCATCTCTGTAGCTCCTGCTCTGTGTCTCTGTATTTCTCCTGTTGAGCTGCATTGTAGAGTTCAGTGAGTAGGCGCTCCCATGTGGGGGCAGACAGCAGAATCTGTAATGTCTGCAGGGTAGGTGGCTCTTGCAGAAAGGATACATATAAGGTTGTAACGGCATGTGTCAGTCGCAAGTCTGTAAATAGGAGTAGCGGGGTCTGTGTGATGTCAGTGAAGAGTTCTGTAGAATTAACAAACAGCCTCTCTCTGAACATGTCCCCCATGGTGCGCAAGGCCATCTTGTCCAACAGTATCTGTGCCTTTTGTTCTTGTGTGACTGATATATCTGGATGGTGTAGAAGAGGGAGTGCAGGGGCATACAGTGGTGCCTTATGTGCTTGTTGTGCTAATTTGCTCCATGTTTGGATCGTGCACTGTACTGGATTTATAACAGAGCGTGGAATTCCTGTCCTTCTCTGTGGTATAAGGGCTGTAGGCGGAATGGGGAGATCCTCATCCGATTCTATGGCAACGTGTTGAACATATTCATGCGGGCGATGCCAGTGGTGCGCAAAGTGCGCCTGCGCATAAAGACAATAGAGGTGCATATTTGGTGCTCCGAAACCCCCCTGTGCGTACAGGTGAGTGAGTTCTTCCCAACTAATTCTCGGTTGACGGCCTGCCCACATTAGTGTGATTAGATGGGATCTCAATTTTGTAAAGAAGTGTTGTGTCAAGGGGATAGGTATATTTGTGAATAAATATAAAAAATACGGCAGTATGACCATTTGTTGAATTGCAATCTAGTCGGCCAGGGACAGTGGCAGCCGGATCCAGCGGGCCACTTGGTCCTCTAATTTCCCAAGCGTCCTTCCATAATTCTCGCATATCACCAGTTCTGGATCTCGATGAACCCAGATCCCTAGATACTTGACCAGGTCTGTACCCAAAATCAGGGGGAATTCGATTGTGAACTGCTGCATACAGGGGGTTAGCGGGATAACCACTGACGTAGCCCAGTTTATACTAAGTCCTGAGAATCGCTCGTACCGAATATATATATATTCCCGTAGCAATGGCTCCAGGTTACCTGCTAGGTTACGTACATATAAGACCATATTGTCTGCATACACTGATATATTAAGAGGCCTCAATCTGAACCTTAATGCCGTATCCGCATGTCGTTGTCGTATTTTACACGCCAGAGGTTCTAACGTCAGAGCGAACAACAGCGGTGACAGAGGGCATCTCTGCCGTGTTCCTCTAGGAATGTTAAATGGTTCCGTTGTGTTACCATTTACCCGGAGCCTTACCACTGGTTCAGTGTACAATAGCTGGACCCAGCAGAGGAAAGCCGGAGGAAGCCTGACCCTACACAGGATCTCAAACATATATCCCCACTTCACCGAGTCAAACGCTTTGGCCGCGTCTAATAGAGTGGCCGCTGCAGGCAGCTCTGGGTCTAGCGAGTGGAATAGGGCAAAAAGTGTGTATAAATTTTAGGTCGTTGATCGGGTGGGGATAAAACCTGACTGATCTTGCAAGACTAGATGTTGCATTAGGGGGTATTCTGGCCGCTAGTATTTTTGCCAATATGGTGGCATCAATATTGATAAGTGAAAGCAGTCTATAGGAATCGCAATGTTCCAGGCATTTATCCGGCTTGAGTATCGTGATTAGTAGCGCCTCTCAGAGTGTCGGTGGGAGAAGACCCTGCTCATAGCCTCTGTGTACATTTCAAGCAGGCGCAGCACTAATAGATCTCCGAATTCCTTTTAAAATTCTCCCGGGAACCCGTCCGTTCCTCGGGCCTTGCCATTTGGGAGAGCTCGTATTGCATCTCTAACCTCTTCTTCTGTAATGGGCTGTGTAAAATTTTCCCCATCTGAGAGCCAGGCCATAGCGATGTCTTGAAGAAACGCCGCTATCTCCACATCAGAGGCCTGCATACACGTAGAATATAATAGTGAGTAATATTTTGTAAACACACGGAGTATTGATGGGGTATTATGCCATTGTCTGCCCTGCTCGTCTGTTATCTGCACAATTTGTATAGATACTCGTGCCTTTTGTAGCTTATTAGCCAGGGTTCGACCTGGTCGTCCTCCCTCCCGTATGTACGTGCTGTATATCTGTGTGACAAAAAGCGGGTTTCTCAGTCCGCCATCTCCTGATACATTGACATTTTTTCTCTTACAGTGGCCAGTAATGTTGCATCGAAGGTCTGTTCGTGCTCCCTTTCTAATGCTTGAATGCCTCTTTCGAGTATGCGTAGCTGCTGACCAATGTCTCCAAGAACCCCACTCGTTTACCTATGCAGACCCCACGGAGTGTGGCCTTAAAGGCCTCCCACATCACTCTTGCACTTGACACTGAACTTAAGTTATGCGTAACAAATTCAACAATGACTTGTCTTATTTCGGCTTTGAACACTTGATCCAGCAGTGCAGCAGTCTGGGAGTGCCATGTAAACTGTCTGGGTGTGTGGGTGGGCAACAATAGTTCTAGCCTGACAGGGTCGTGGTCAGATAAGGTCTTCGGCATTGTTCTACCGTCTTTGTCCAGGTGCTCACCTCTTTAGTACCTATCCAGTAGTCTATCCTAGACCAAGAGTTGTGTGTGAGAGAGGAGCAAGTGCCTCCTCGCTTAGTCTGGTGTCTTATCCTCCACAGGTCTACTTAATCCTGTTACTCCATACCTTCTCTAAGCACCTTGGCTGCTTGCTTATCATATCTGTCAACATACGTGGCTCTATCTAGAGATGGATCTATGCAAATATTAAAATCACCCCCCCCATAGGACCGCTGCTGGCATCAGTTCATGTAGTTGTGCCCAAATCTGTGCAAAAAATGCAGGGTCGTCTGTGTTTGGACCATATACATTAATCAATGTCAGTATTGTGCCACTGAAATCACCCTGGACGATTACACAACGTCCCTGTGCGTCCGTTTTTGTATGCAGCACTGTAAATGGGGTCCCCTTTTTCACCATTAAAATCACGCCTCTGGCGTAGGAGGAATAGGAGGAGGCTATGTGCACCGCCGCCCACCTGGCTCCGATATTAAGTTCAGATTGGTTGATGAGGTGAGTCTCCTGAAGCAGTGCTACCTGTACATTATGCTGGTCTAGTTATGCTAAAACCTGTCGAATTTTCCAGGTGTTATTAAGGCCCCTTACATTCCAAGTGAGTAAGGTCATGGCCTATGCACCTGTGTCGTACTCCTGTCTATGGGTCGTGCTGAAAGGATAAAGTAGTGTCATGTGTACAATGACATTTAGCATCATGCTAATGCCATGTTGTCTGTTGCCATGACTCAACATTAACAGGTCCCGCCAATACCCTCCCCCCACCCACTTCAGCACCCCAATCGCGCCACAGACATTACCCTCTTCTGAGTAACCCCACACTAACAACTCTTCCCCCACCCACTGAGAACAACCTATTATTAAATACCGTAGTGGTACACACATAGGGGGCATGAGCAGCCCACCAAATCCCGGGTGCGGGGAAGGCTGCACATACTAAGCCCCCGTACGCTACTTGCCAATATTTGTGGCAGGGGAGTCTCCACCGCACTTCAATCGTGCTGCAGAGCAGCCCCTGCCCTTCATCAATACATCCTAGTCACTTAAACAATCTATAGCAAGCTGAAAGTAACGTGCCTGGCATATGGATCCGTCTTTATAGTGTTCAATGACCTGTCAGCACAGGGCCTTTTGAGTTAGCCTGTGTAACCTACCTATGTTTTGTAAAAGAAAAGGAGATTGATATTATCTACTTATGTGCCTGAGAGGCCGTGTTACCCCTGATCGTCCAGATTAGAAGGGGCCATTTGTTTGCCATTATCCCCTCGTGGAGATGTACGCCTGTTCCCCGCCATCTCCTGCTGCTGCAAGTAGTGCTGCAAACTTTTATGATCTCCAAATATATTTTGCTTGCCGTCCACAGTTATTTTCAGGTGTACTGGGTAGAACATAGCGTAGGCAATGTTCATTTCCTGCAATTTCCTCTTTGCTGGCAAGAATCTCTTTCATGCTTCCTGGACCTGTGGTGTAAAGTCTGGGTACAAGGAGATCACTGTGCCTTTGTATCGGAGTGACTTCAGCTCTCTAGAGCAGTGCAGCCCGCATCCCGCTCCCTGTAGTTCAGGATCCTCCCTATAATGGGGGGGGTGTCTCGCCCCCGGTGGCGGTGAAGGGGCCAGGGATCTATGGGCTCTTTCCACCACAAAAATGTCTGAGAAAGTGTCGCGGCCCAAGACCTCAGCCAGTAGTTGTTCTACGAATCTGTCCATGTTACCGTTGTTGGCAAACTTAGCAATTCCTGTAATTCTGAGATTATTTCGTCTTGACCGTGTCTCCAAATCTTCTGCTTTGGTTTGGAGTGTTGCTATCACCTTTTCCAGTTGACTCTGGGACTCCACAACCTTCCCCTGGACGTATTCATTGTCAGACACCCTGCACTCCATCATGTCAAGCCATTCTGCATGCTTAACTATCCTCTCCGATAGTCTATCCACTCTGTACCTGAGTGCATCTAACTTGCCGTCAATAGCAGTTAGGGTGGTCTGCATAGTGGATAGGATCTGACGCAATTCACTCCTCAGTCCTGGTTCCACAGCCTGGATAGTTTACAGTTTAGTGCAGTTAGGTTGTTGAGCCACTTATGGATAGGGTAAGGACTGGTTTTTGGCTGGATGAGGAAAAGTTCAGTTTTGTTTGAGTTGAGCTTTAGATGGTTGTTGGTCAGCCAAGTTTGTATACGGGAGAGAGTGTTGTTTAGGTGTTGAATGTCTTTAGGTGATGAGATTTTAATGTAGATTTGGGTGCTATCAGCATAAAGATGGTAGGCAGTCCTGGCTTGTTTTAGTATCAATACAAGGGGTTCCATGTAGAGGTTGAACAAGGCAGGGGATAGGATTGAGTCATAGGGAACTCCTTGGTTGACTAGTACTGCTGGTGATGTCGAGTTATTTATTTTGATTAGGTGGGATCTTTTTCTCAGGTATGATGCAAACAATTGCAGGAAAGTACCGCTGATGCCAGCGCGTTGTGAGAAGGGGTTTAGAAGATTGTTGTGGTTGACAGTGTCAAAGGCTGAGGAGAGGTCCAGGAGGAATAGGAGGGAGGCATCACCATTGTTGAGGGATCTATGTAGCTCATTGGTAATGTTCAGTATTGCAGTTTCTGTACTGCAGCCTTTCCCAAATCCATATTGGAAGGTGTCATGTAGGTTGAAGTTTTTGATGTGTTTGTTTAACTGGGAGAGCACACATGTTTCCATGGTTTTGGCAAGAAGAAGGAGGTTGGTTATAGATCTTTATTTGTTGAGGTCATTGGGGTCGGCGTCTGGCTTTTTGAGGAGGGGGATGATTTGGCCGAGTTTAAGAGAAACCGACATGGAGCCGCTGGATAGGGAGGAGTTGATGATTTTAGTCCAAGTTGGTGAGATGATGTGTCTGAGATTTTGACAAGTGAGTAGGGCAGAGGGTCAGATAGGTGGAAAATCGGCTTTAAGCATGATAGTATTTTGAGGACTTCCTTTTCAGAGATGATTTCAAACTTTGACCATGTTGCGTTATTTTTTAGGTGTAGGTGATTTGGGATTGCGCTCTGGTTCTCTGAGAGGATGGATTTAGGAGGTCCTTTTTCAGTTGCTGATGAGGCAAGGTGGGGGTGCATCTTTGGAGGAGGGGTCAACTCTAGTAGGTGGAGAGAGGGTGAGAGGGTCCAGTGAGAGTTCAATGTTTGTTATTTTATCTAAGAAGAATTTTGTGAACTCTTCACTGTGCTTGGTGGAGGAATCAATAGGGTGTTGTGGGATAGTGGAGGTTTGATGTTTGATGATATTGAAGAGGTCTTTGGGTCTGTTTCTGGAATTATCCAGTTTGGTTAGGAAAAAAGATGATTTTTCTCTGTAGATGTGTTTTTTGTATTTTGTGCGTTCTCTGTTGTTATTGTGATTGTCGTGCAGGAGTAAGGGTTCATCATTATGTGTAGGTGTTTTGGAATCTCTATATCTTGATATCATCCATGGGCAGCAGAGGTTTGACTTGAGCCTTTCTTAGTATGTGATAATAGTCTTTTTAAAGTAGGAATTGCTGTTAGCTGACGTGTAATCTGCTCAGGTACTTTAGTAAGTATTTATTTTAAAAGTTTAGTAGTAGCCTCTTGGAAACTTGTGCTTACTTCTTTTGCATCTTGAAGTACATGCCTTACTTCTATCTCTGTTACATTAGGGGGGTGGGTATGTTCTCTCACGTTAATTATAATATAATTTTTCATTGTAGTCCTCCCATAACAAATATTTGCATTATATTTCATACATTTCCAATTCACGTTTTCGATCCTTGTTATTTCCTGGCTGTATGTGTATCCCAGGTGTGAGCAATTGTTTGCCTTTCTGTGTTTCTTTCTGCCATTCTGTCTGAAAGTGGTATAATTTTATTATTAATAGTTTTGCAAAAATACTTATTATGTTTGCTAATATTATTTAAACATGCATAGAAACGTTTTACACTCTGTACTTACAAATGTGCTGTTGCTTAAAGTTGCACTTGATGTTCTTCAGTTTCTCTTTAATTTAGATGAGATTTGCTTTTCTGAGGGTGAGAAAATGTTTGTTTTAGTTTTGTGTTATAATACAGATATGGTTAGTTTTGGAGGGTGATGGGCTTTTACATTTAAGTTTAGGGGTTGTATTTTTACACCTATGTTTATTTCACTTACTTGCACAGTGTCTTTGTGTAGATGTCTGAGTGTAGAGTTGCAGTTTTCGGTGTTCAGTACTTCATTTTTGATTGTTTCTTTAGTATCTAAGCATTGATATAGCTAATGAAAGAGAGAGTTTAGTGATTTATTTTCACATTTGCATTTTACAATTATATTAGGTTACATTGCAGTTAAGTTATTTTTTAGACTTGCCTGTGAAGGTGGTTAGTTAATTTGTTGAAGTTTTCTTTCTGGCTTTCCTTTGTGCAGTCATACACATTGTCCCTTTCTTGTAGTTGATGAATTCATTTTTCCTGTGAAAATTAATGAGGTCATGTGCTCTTCTTATAAAGTTAATTTAATTAGGTTTATAATGCTATTGGTTAGTTTGCCTTACAGTTAATTGTTTTACATAAGTTGTGTGTAGTTTGAATCTCCTTTTTTGGTGGACGTTAATTAGCGTTTCTGTTTTACTTTTAAATATGTGCATTTGTTGTATTATTGTATAATTAATATATTTTAAAATGCTACATTCATTTTTATAATTTTTATGTGTGGTGTAATATTTATTCTCTTGCATTACTGTTTGATTTTTTAAATGTTTTTCTTTGTAATAGTGTATGTAATGTGACATGATATAAGTTTATATTTAAATAATTTTATTTTTGTGGTTTAAACGTATTTTTTTTTTGTTGTAGTGTGTTTATTGATATTTTTTATATCTATCTTATTTAAAAAAAGAAGTTTATGATTTTTTTGTATTAACTTTTGGTTAGTTTTTATGATGTTATTGTAGTCAATAATGTTTGTTTTGATATTTTTTCCACTGTATGTATATTTAAATAGTAGACGAAATTTAGGGCCTTATTATGAGTACAACGGTCCGTAGGACCGCCGTACTTGCGGTGGTGGTCTGACCACCGCCACACTGCGGGTCCACCCACAGTATTCAGAGTGTGGCGGTTGAACTGCCATGAGACCGCCAGCTCCACCGGGATCAAGGATCCCGCATGGCTGGCGGTCTGCTACCGGCATGAATGTTTCCGGATTATGGTTCCACGAAGCGTTTTGAAAGCAGATAAAAAACTGAACGAAGACAGACCCTCGTAGTATAGTAATTTACATCAACAGCTGACGCAGGCAACCATTCGGCCCTTGCTTTACCATCTCCCCATCAAAGCCACAAGGGAAGAACATTTCCTATATAAGATACCACCAAGTCCAGGTCCTGACGAAAACCCCAAAATGAATGTGGGGTTGGAAACGCGTTGACCCCGGCCTCTGGGACAAGATACCCTTATAAGTGCCCGAAAAGGAGAAAAGTGTACAAATAATTACTCTCCTAATGTGAACACTTCTAATTTCAAAGTCCCAGGCCTGCACACATAGGCAGGAGACTGTTGACACTTGATGTCTGTATACCTCAGATAACCTCCGCCCCAGTGTGTTCACCTATCAATATAGGACTGGTGATCTGTGTTATGTCCAATTGTGTTCATTCATTTTTCGATTTTGTGTAGTGTCCAACAATTCTTAATTGTTTGTGTATGCAATGTTAAACCGTGAAATTGTGTTCTTTAACATGACATACTGTTAATGTGTATATTGATTTTCAAAAACATGAGAATAATTGTGAAATAAACCACACGAGCTTGTGGATTAAAAACACCCGCTCGTTATATGTTGAATTGTGTATTTAACTTGTGCCACTAGAAACCTTTTGTGTATAAAAAGTATTGTGGTCCTTTCTAGTGTGCACTTTGGACCCAAACCTTCCATAGGTTTACAACCGGCATGAATAAAGCATATTCTGAGTTGCCTTTTCTCCGCCCTTTTAATGGCGTTGTGCCCACCATGAAAAGGGTGGCAGAGAGGTAACTAAGTGGGCCCTAACAGGGCCCCCTGCCGGATCTGGGCCTGGGGGTGCATGCAAGGGGGTACATGTTGTGCCTCCCTGTAATTACATCCCTGTTCCTGCAGGGTGTGGCATGCATGCCACACTATGCAGGAACATGCTGCAGTTGCTGACACGGCGGCGGGCTGCATGTTAGGCTCTCTTATGAACCTAACAGCCCACTGCTGCGACACTGCCGCAGCACTGCCCCCCAATCATAATCCTGCGAGCGGGCTCCACGCGGCTTTGATGGTCCTCCAGTGGTGGGTGCATTGGGGCACTGGTGGAGCACCGCCAAAGTCGTAATCAGGCCCTACGTATTTTGAAATTTGTGTGTTCAATATTGTTAAATGTAGATATTTTTTACTGAGATCGATATTTGTGTTTTTTTTTCCATTAAGTATAGGATGACGGTAACGATGGGGTGTGTGGCCAAGATGATGGCCTGAACGGAGGTACTGCTCGGGGCTCCGTGAGCGGCCTGGTGGAATCCTGTATGATCTTGCCCCACCACTCCCTGGAACCCCATCACTGAGTTGGGACCACAGCAGAAGGGGCCCTGACTAACAGAATCGCTCGGAAGCCCAGGCCAGAAGAGTGAGCCGGTGCTGAGGAGACACCCGTGATGCAGTGGCTGTGGTAGGGGCGGGTATGGGCCTGCAACCTTGGACGGTCTGGGAGCAGTGAAAGGCCCTCACCAGTGTCCTGGGGTGTGGTAGCTGCACATTGAAGAAGCCCGGGCCCGAGCCAACATGCAGCATGTTGTGCTAGGTCTCCTGATGGGACCTGCGCACGAGCTTGTGCTGGGCCATGAGGCCGGGCCTTCACTGGGCTGCTGTGCTGGCACCCTTTGGTGACCCCGCTAACATCATAATGGGAGACTGGGCACAACAGATGGGGCCTGGTGTATAGCAGTCATGGACTCTCTTGGGTCTAGGCTCCCGCTGGCTCACCAGTTGAACTGCCCCAAGGAACCTTCCCAACGTCAAGGGACCTCCTGAGCGATGATAAGGTGGCGCCCTGGCACTACACTTTGGGAAATAGCTGGAGGTCAGTTTCCCTCAGGGACATGCCCTGCTTTGTGAGGAAAGAGAGTGGCACTGCTTGCTCCACATTAGAGGGAGTCCCTGCCGGTGAAAACACAGAGTTCTGACACTATGCCACCCTCTGTACACACGCTGAGTAAGGCCCACAGAGCACGTAATGGCATCTGGTCATGCTGGCGTAGCTGTGAATAAACATCTGGGTCATGATGGTGAAACCCAAACCAGCAAAAATGATGCTCAGTACATCCTGTGATTATGGGGAGGTGCCTCTGCCATTCTTGTCCCTTCCAAGTACTGCACCATGCAAGTTTGTGGGTCTGGTTATCATTCTTTCATGGTTGCATTTCCAGCTGTGCTCTGTCTCTTGGGAGCTTTACAACGTATGAGCTCTGGAAGCTAATAGACTACCCACATGACCTCCCACCACTTCACGGGGTCTGTGTCCCAGACTCGTAGGCAGCGGGCAGCAAAAGTATGCAAGTGTCAAATTCAATGCCTTGGTCTGAAACACCATTAGGTGTTGCACCTAGCAGAAGTGGGATTTTTATAGACTGCTATCCCGTATTCAGGGCCTTGTCCACTCAGACAAGTCCAGGTTTATTCTCACAAGCAACACCTTCCGATGGCTTATACAAGTGCTGGACGGCCCCACTGAGCTCCTTCCGACAGCCATGGCATTAGCCATTAACATCGAAAAAGCTTTTGACTCTCTGTCCTGGGACTTCCTTTACGCTGCAACAATGGGTATGGGACTGTGAGTGGGTTCATTGGTTTGACAAAGCTGCTTTACACAAACCCGACAGCCTGAGTCAAGATTGTTGCCATTATCTTGGACAGTAACAAGGTGGGTAGGGGAACTCGAAAAGGGTGCCCATTATCACGCATGTTGTTCACACTGCCCTTGCACCCCTACCCAATGTGCTCCGTCAGGGAATATGATACCAGGGTCTCTGTATCAATGGGACCGCACTTTATCTTTCATTGTACGCAGATAACATGATATTATATATGCAAGCTACTACGGAGGATATCCAAGGGGCTTTTGGTGTATTGGATGAATACAGCACACTCTCCGAGTTAAAGGTCAATTGGGAACAATCATGTGCATTCCCGCTGGCGACTGCTGGGGGTCGGGGTCTTATTCCGGAGGCCCTGCAAAGGAAATCAGCCCTTCTTCGACCGTCTCCTACAATGATCAGTCAGGTTGTGCGCTTGCAGCTGAGAAATTAAATACAATAAACTTGAATAGCATAAAGGAAATTTTTATGGAGAAACCATTTAGTGGTTTCTCAATGTGCACAGTTGAAATACCAGCAGTGCCTGGAAGAAAAACAAGCATTTGCAATGCAATAGGTCTCGTATTTGTTAAAGTTGGAACTGTTAGCGTTGAAAATAATGGGGCAGATTTACAAGCCCCTTGCGCCTCCTTGCGCGGCCATTGCGTCACTTTTTTTGACGCAATGGCGGTGCAAACAATGCGGCCAATTTACAACGTGACGCATCTGTGGAGTGGTAGTGTGACCTGGGAAGACTTGGGCAGCATTTCAGCAACCCCTGATGACTTTTTTCTGCTCTCAACTACTTTTTGCTCTCTACTGATGAAGGGCTAAACCCAGAAACACGTGTCTAGAGATAACAGAACTACCTGCACCAACTTTGGTGAAAAACGACAGCAACTTTGAAGTAAGCGTACTGCATTTACCAGAATGCAATGGGGAGAACTGTGCTGGGATGAGAGGCAGTGTTCTCCCTCCCCCCCTTATGTTCATAAAATGCTTTGCTCTCTGATGAACCTACCTGTACTCTTACTCTTCCTCCTTCTGAATATATGTTTTCTTCTGCTATGTTTTATATTTTGTTGATTACATTTGTCATTGTCTGGTATTTAGAAGCTGGCTTTCTGGCATTGCACTAAAATATATATATACACAATGGGGCAGATTTACAAGCTCCTTGCGCCTCCTTGCTCCGCCATTGCGTCACTTTTTTTGATGCAACGGCGGGGAAACAATGCGGCCAATTTACAACGTGACGCATCTAGGGAGATGCGTCACGTTGTAAAGCCCTGCGTCACATTATACCTGCGCCAGGTATAATGTATGCAGGCTAGGCGTTCCCACGCAAAAAGCCATGTAGAACTGATGCAGTGAAATGTACAACATTTCACTGCGTCACTCTACGCCTTCACTGCGTCAAAATCCCTACGCCTGCTCAGACGAGGCGTAAGGAATGACGCATGGCTTTTTGTATGGGACTCACCTATCTGTTGTGGCACATTGCTGGAGTTGCACCACTTTCATGAGCAACTTCAGCAAAGCGTCACTTTTGTGCCAACAGATGCGTCAGTATTTCTGACGCATCTGTTAATCCTTGCGCCATGGAGCACTGTATTGTAAATACAACGCATCCATGGTGGTGCAAGGACATTTGGCACTGGTGCAAGGAAACTGACACATCTATGCAGATGCGTCAGATCCTTGTAAATCTGCCCCAACATATCTTGGGAACTGATGCTTTGGTTCCAACTTAATATGAACCCGGACAATGTGTACCAAACATGCATTGAATGATATAAGCATTTAATGTATATACAGAGTAGAAGATATCAAAGTTGTTTGCGAAATAATGGTACGCCCTTTGTAATGAGCACCAAGATAGCTCCTGTAGTAACTTTTTAAAGTGTATTGAGATATGAAACTTTCCCAAGCGGGTCGAATCTTCATTCAAGTACAGATCTGTGCAATCTATACACAAAGAATTATTATTCACCAGGGGACATTAGCTTATGAAATTGAGTGTGTGTGTCTGCATATTTTTGCTTCATGTTTGAGTCTGTCAGTGAACGTGTCTGTGCTATATGTATGGATGGAGCAGTACAACTTGTGACAGGGGTTGGTCCCAGTGGTGTCGGTCCTGATAAATGGGCTAATTCTGTAAAACCAGATGTCCAAAAATGGGGACCCCCTAACCCATTAATAAAGAAAACCTGAGTTAGTAAAGGACAGAGCTGGTAAAATAAATGATGGAAAATTCTTTTCTCCAATGGGGCAATCTTTTGATAATAATGCAAGGCAATCTGAAGAACCAAAGTTAGATCAGGTAAAAGTGTTGTCTTTTCAGACTATTTTTATTTTGCTCCAGGTTTTTCTGGTAGGCCAGAGTGAAGAACAAAGGTAGGACAGCCAACACGTGATACCATGAGTGGCTGAGTGCAGAAACTCTGAAACAAGCACCGAGAAAAATAGTTACATCTTAAAGGAAATTCCCATCTGCCCCTTGGTTTTCTCCAGCACTTTTAGCTATGAGACAAAAATGCAGCACATTGGAGAAAGTTTGGAGGCGGAATTATAGTGAGATATACAGAAACCAATATAGTACATTTATTAATGAATACAAAAAATTAATTGTGGCTGTAAAGACCAAATATTATTCGGACAAAATTGAATTGGCATCAAATTCTTCAAACAAACGTTTTTTAAAGTAGTTCAATCTCTCTCAAGCCCAATTCCCCCGTTTAGTCACCCCCTAGGCAGGAATTCTGTGATAGGCTGGCAGCCTTTTTTACACATAAGGTTGAGAAGGTGTACAGAGAATTTGATTCTGCCAGTTATTTGGCAACCGCTTCTCATGAGTCATTGTCTTTGGGCGTTAGGGAATCAGGGCTAAATGGTTTTTCACTGTTAACCATAGAGCAGTTAACTCAGCTTATTGGGCAGGTAAAGTCCAGAGCACCTTCAGATCCATGTCCGCCTAAAATAGTACAAGACTTTGCAGTTAATCTTGTGCCAGTTTTGACCCCCTTGTTGAATGTCATGATAACATCAGGAAATTTTCCTTCTGAGAGGAAAAAGGTTTCTATCCTACATTTGTTAAAAAAAACCCTTGTTGGATCCCACTGAAGAGAAACATTTCCGCCCAATTTCGCAGCTTCCTTTTTCAGCTAAGCTACTTGAAAAATATCTTAATGTGGGATTATCTGGTCACCTGGAAATGAATGATGTTCTAGATAATGCACAATATGGGTTCAGGTCTGGCTATAGCACTGGGGCAGCTTTAATTGCTGTTTCAGAAGAGATTAGAGCTATTAATGATAACGGTGGAAGAGCGGCGGTGGTTCTTTTAGATCTCTCCACCGCTTTTGACACGGTTTGTCATACAGTTCTGTTGAAATGTCTGACAGAAATTGGGATTGGGGGATCAGCACATGATCTCATCGCCTCCTTTTTAAGTAACAGAAGCAGACGGTGGCCCTTGGGGATTTTAATTCTAAACTTTTCTCTCTCCCTTTTGGGATTCCACAGGGGTCATCGCTTAGCCCCACACTCTTAAACATTTATGTAGCACCATTGGCTAAGCTGAATCATTCTTATGGTTTTGCTACAGTAGCATATGCTGATGAGACCCAGATTGTGGTATCAGTCCCTGGCAGTGTGAAAGGGGTGGCAGACAGATTTAATAAGTGTATGAATTCTATTGTCAATTGGATTACTACAAATCGTCTAAAATTGAACTCCGATAAAATGGAGATTCTTATTTTCGGAAAAGAGTCCACTTTTTGGGGTCACTCATGGTGGTCACAAACTCTTGGTTCTACCCCAGAGCCAGTGACCAGAGTAACAAAACTCTGGGTGATTTTTGTTGTGGATATTTCCTTAAAGGAGCAAATCAACAAAGTTGTGACCTCTTGCTTCCTTTCACTTAGATTATTGAAGAAGGTGTTGCCCTTTATCCCTTTTTATCTTCAAAAAACTGTAGTTATCGCTCTCGTCCTGCCAGGATTGACTACTGCAATGCCCTGTATATGGGCATGCGACAATCGGCGTTTAGAAAGTTGCAGACACTGCAGAATGCAGCTGCTCGCATTCTGATGAAGCTTCCTAAATATGTGTCAGTGTCAAGTACTTTAAAAGAACTTCATTGGCTCCCTGTGAAGAAAAGGGTGGCTTTTAAAAAACTCTGTATAGCTCATAAGTCGTCGTAGAAGTCCAGACCGAATGGTCTGGGAGGAAAAACTAGGTGGTATCAACCTAATAGATATCTCAGATCTGCTGCATCTTGTTCAGTACTAGTCCCCAGGATATACAAAGCTTCCTGTGGAGGCCGTAGCTTTTTGCATAATACGTGTCAGTTGTGGAACAAAATGCCATTGTACCTTAAAAATCAATCGAATCCTTTAAGGTTTCGGATACAGCTTAAATCTTGGCTGTTTCCTTTATGTTTATCTTCTTAATAAGTTGTACCTCTGGTTGCTTGTCCTAGATGACTGTTTTGATTCCTAGCGCTAAGACAACCGTGGGTATTTGCGCGCTTTAGAAATTACAATTACTTTATGGTGGCCACCTCTGTCATCCAGGGACAATCCCTGACATCTTCTGGGTATCCCTAGTATGTGAGGCCTTACCTGAGCATATGGGTGCAGTAGTAAAGACGAGTACCTAATAATAAAGGCAAGTTGGTAGACAGGGGAGGTGGAACCAAACTGATATAATTACCAGAATTGAAAATACGTTTTTTAGGGGAAAATAGTATATATTTAGAAAATAAGAATCCTGTTTAGGCGAAATACATTTTCCACAAATCAAAAGCAAGTATGTAAGTATACAATTTGCATTTTTGTATTTCTTTAGAAAACAGCAAGTTAAGGTATGAAGAAATATAGCTTTTATTAGCAAGGAATAAACAGTAGCATGTGAGTCCTCTATGTAGGAGAGCCTTTTGGAAAGTTCTTAAACCTTTTGATTGGTACATGCCTAGCTTGTGTTTCATGGTGAATCACTACTCTTCCATGTACTTGGACCACCACAGAAGCTTGAGATTATCATCTTTCATAGAAAAGCCAGTTCAGACATCTGGTTGGTAAAATTGTTCCAAACTTCTTTCAAGCCCATATAATTGCCAAGCAATTCTGCTGAATCACTGCCAGTTCTGTTCTTTGGTCACAAGATGAAGGCAGATAAAGGCCACATGATTCTCTCTTGTCTTTTCATTGAGTTGGTCTGGAAAGTCTCCATCTCTCTTGTCCGGTGTCACTCTTTGTGCAAAGAAGGGCTGTGTGTAGTGAGGAGCCTTCATTGCCAACTTTAGCTTCTGAAATGGTCCCTGACAGTCTGCAGTCTAAATGATCTTCTTTGCCTACTTCTCAGAGTCCTAGGGGGCGGGTCAGAGGAGATGGGGACGGGAAGAGGACATCTGTGGACTCATAGCTGGCTGTGAACATCATCTGGTGTCTAGTACGCCCCAAGAAAGCTCCTACCTTGGTTTAGTTTGTGGGAATTTCAAAGTATGGCCACAGCCTCGACCTTGGCTTGAGAGTTTGTATCTTTCTAGTCACCACCTGGTGCTTAAGGCACACTAAGACCATTGACCTGTCTGTTACATGAATGAATGAATTTATAGAGCGCACAGCTACTCAAGGGTGTCCCGGCGCTAAAGCATGGATGCCTTAATGGCCAGTTTAGAATGCAGGTGTGCTTGAAACACAGTTTTGGGGTGTCCCAAGAGTTCCTACTAACTGGTGCTGCACACATCTGTCATTCAGTAGGTGACATTGAAACTTCCTACCCCAGACAGCACCTGCTTTACCAGCCACTGGAATGTCACATCTGTATTCCGTAACCCAAAGGGCAAAGCCTATTTAATTATATAAATGGATATCTATAGAACACAGAGTTCACCACTTTAGCGATGGACACTCAACGTCTAGTTCTTACACTGACGTGTTCAGCAATATTAATTGCCAATGCATATACACTGGTGTATGTCGAGTGTGGGGAGCAAGGTGTCAGGTGCAGTCTATGTACGTGTCAGGCAAATGCTTCTGAGTGCCATTCACACACACTGGCGTCAATTGAGGGTCACCACCGGTAGAGCAGCTTGCGCCGCTTGATTGCCAGTTACTTACATTCTAGGGAAGGTAGGCTTTGGGTGGTAAACTGGTGCAGCTGAACCTGGCGCTGAGATGGGGAGGAGGCACTGTGTTTAAAAGTAACCTGTGAGTTTAAAAGCACCTGCTGCAGAGTTCCTTTTGTGTCCAGCAGCTTTCATACCAGATCTCAAGATCACTCTGGTGATTAATATTCCTGCTGGAGTGAGATCGAACTTTTGTCTAGTGGCAGTTTTGACTTGTCTTAAAGTAGTGCAGAGGGTTAATGTGCCTACTGCAAAGAACATGTACCGGGCAGAACACAGTACTGAGTGAACGATTAGTAGTGCTAGAAAAAATTAAATGTATGTCAGAGAGGGGCTATGGAGAGAAGAGGGCCACTGTGTGGTAGTAAGGGAATCAGCGGAGAAGGTCAAATGAGGGGAATGGGGGAATGTTGCACCAGGTGCCATGAGCGCTAAAGCCAGTCCTGGCTTTGAGGCAGTGAGAGAGAAGAAGGGATTCATTCAGTCAGTCAGTCAAAGACCTTTATTCAACCAATATACTGGTCATAAAAGCACACAGAATAAATACAAAATTCACAATTAATAACAAATAAAACAACAAAACAACAAATGCCCTTAATAAACTATGTTTCTAAAAAGCTAAAATCAGAATACAAATCTTTTACAATGCATAAAATTTCCTGAGTTTCATAACAGCAGTAATATAATTGAGTGTAGCAGTGCAAATTTCTGGGGAGGCTAAAGATGGATATATCTTAAACCCTCTTTGTGTGAGGTAAAATGCTTGTGCAAAAGGATAGGTCGTCAAAATTTAACCCTTAACGAACATTACAATGTGCAAAATAGCATAAAGTGCAGAGCTGAATGGGTTGAAACATTGTCACACGGGCATCTCGAAAAAAAACACAACCCAAGAGCAAGCCAAGGGAAAAACGACTAAATGATGGATTAGATTTAATTTCAGCATTTTCAAATAAAATCTGTGTTAAAGGTTGGCAAACCAGGTTAAATATGAATCAATACCAGGGACATTAAAAATTAGCATTTAATTAATAATTGTACAAGAGCCCAGAGACTTAACAATCCTGGCCTCTTCTTGATGTGAAGCAAACATCATTTTGACCCTCTCCTTGGTCTGAGGACCTATATTATCGAGAGAGTTAAAGAGTGCGCTCAAACCTAGGGAAAGAAGGCCTTTTTAACATAAGCCAGCCATGGAATAGCATTCATATTGTCAAGATTTAAATCTTTCAAAACTTCCCTGGAGAAACTAGCCCTAGGGGTGCTCCAGAGTTTTACCCACAAAAACAAGGGAGCTATGTTAATAAGATCTTCCAAAAAACCTGCCCCCACTTCCGTATGTGTGATAATACTTGCAATAGATTTGGGTAAGGCTAAAAGTCTAGCTAGAAACTTATTTTCCACCGTCTATAGCTTTCCAAGAGCTGTTTAGCCCCACACTCCTGCTCCATAGGACAAGGGACACACGCTTACTTCTATATAACTGAAACAGCTCCTTAATCGGTTTATGCCCCACCTTTTTGGCAAATCTAAATAACATTTCACAAGCAGCCCCTATATTTGTTATTCTCTGGTTTATTAAGGATTCCCAAGGATTCATTTAACTTCCATAATCCTGCAATTCGAGAAATACTCTAGTTCAACTTTGCTTATTTTTGCATCTCCTCCTGTGTCACAATATTGACTCCTGAAAAATCAACCGAAAGCTAGATCTGGACCATAACCCTTCACTTTATTCATGTATCGCTTATGTGGTGTGTGGGGTACTGTACACAAAGCAGTATCCGGTGTGCCTAGGTCAGCTTTCTGATTTGTGGTGTGTTATTGCCATCTGCTGGTGAAAGCCAGAATGGTGACTGGTTAATTGATTTTCATTTCATAACTTCCAGCCGTTGGAAAATACAGATCATATATTAAGCCATTAAAATTGTAAATGAAAGAGGCTAAAGGACAGAGAACATTTCGTTTTGGCAGAATAAAGTCCAGTGCCGGTATCTGGTATCTGCAGGATGTGTGGAAGTCTGTGCTGAGTGAACTAACTGATGTCACTCTGCTAAATGAACTTCGAGGCACATCTCACGAAATTCCCGAAGACGCTGCTTGAGTCGGTCACCAGTTTTGACTCCCTTTGGCAACTTCACCTTAGGGAAAACTCACAACCAGCAGATACTGATGCAGTCGGCGTTGCGCTTTGGAAGGTCAGCTGCACACAACATGCCAACAAAACTTAAGAACTATTCATGTAGTTCACAATATAAACGAAGACGCGTGCTACACATTAAAGTCATTGTTGGGAGCAGGTTAGCGTCACTGCCCCAAATGGCCTCAACAGGGCGCCATTTTGCAACAAATGTCATAAGAACGGCCTAGGGCCGCATAGAATGAAAGCTTTCGGACAGTAACATTTCATTTTGCCTCTAGCTCCGAGAATACTTGCACCAGAACTGACGCAAGCCGTAGGCCTTTGAAAAATATGCGTCATCTGGGCAGCTCATGAAATAGTAGGTTAAATCATAGAAATCATAAATTGTCCCAAGGAAGTTATCCTGTCTCTTGTATGACCCTTCATAAAAGCAGGAAAACAAATATCGAAGTAAAAGTTAAAAATCAGGACTGTCAGTGAAGACAGAATCAGTTACTCGCCCCTGATGTGGGGCAGCTAGCCACTGTCCTGGCCCACCACTGTAGTTAGAGTGTTATGTGTCTTCGAGCTCCTGGTGGTTACAGCTCTGTGCATGGTGGGGATGAATTCAATGTGCATGTAGCATAAAGCTGCTAGCTGTTGTTACGCTTGTCGTGCGTGACACCTTCAGTGGTGTTTATACTATTCTAGCATTCACTACAAGTCTTACCGTGCAAACTGCTGTTCTAAAACGATCAGTGGTTGAAAGGTGTTCGGCAGAACATGCTTTCTCTTTGAATATGTGTTCATTTTTAAAACTTTGCTCACTCTTTCTCATCTCTCCTCTTTTCAGGAGCGCAGCAGAGGAGTTTGCAGACCAGGAAGACATTAAACAAAACAACTTTTCTGTGGCTGTGAGGTGAGTGGTTGACATTTTACTGCCTCGGTGATGAGCTGCACAGGGTCGGGAAGTCCATCTGGGCCTGCTTTGTAACTCGCATCACTCTGCATTCTGGGGGAGTGATCTGAATCACTAATATTCATGGTGTCCGGTGAAGACACTGTCGAGTTGTGGGCCCTAGGCCCACATACTACTAAATGATGAACACAGAGGCAGTGGATATACTGGTTAACTGGCCACGAGCACGTGCTCTCGGGCCCTTTTATTTGCAGGTGTGGGGTGCAAGTGTGTCCAGCCTTTGAGGGAGTAGCTGGCAATCTAAGGGGCTTATTTACAAGCCCCTTGCGCCAATTTTGCGTCATTTTTAATATGGGAAAAGTGGCGTACGGGTGGCGCAAGGGGCTTGTAAATCTGCCCCTAAGTGTTTGCTGAGACACTAGAACGTGTCCGGCACAACACTACAGACACCGTGTGGAAGAGACGTGCTTTAGTAGAGGTGCGCTCTAGTTCCAGAGATAGTGCCTAGTGGTGAGATGCCTCCTACTGGAATTGTGGTCTAGCACAAGAGGTGCTACGCGGTTGGGAAAGGAACCAAGTGTTGATGTGGACTGGTGGAAGGGATGGTGTTTAACGGACTAGATGTGTCTAGTAAGTATGTGATCTAAATTGTAGAAATCGTTTGTGGTAGAGGCATGGCTAGTGGAGTTTTGGTCTGACAGAGAAAATGCTCTGTAGTGGATGAGGTGTGGTCTAATCAGGGTAAAAAGCAAGGGGAGTCTCCAAAAGGGACGTGGCCTAGTAGGTGTGGGCGCGGCGTAAACACGTATACTAAATTTCTATGATTTATTTTTTATTTATTTATGTGTTTTTATATAGCGCCAACTTTACCCACAGGTGTCAGAGCGCTTTACAATAGAACCAGTTACATTACATAAGGACTTCACAGTACATGAATAACATAACAGATACAAACAGATAAACTTTAAAATCACATAAGAACGGTAGTAAGTACTTAAGTCTACTACAGATATTAACGGTTAGAGTTACATATATACAAGTTGCAAATTCACTCAAGATTACATTTTAAGAAGAGTTGAAGAGATTAGGGTTGGACAATTATATATTACATATTTACAGAGCATGATCTTCTCGCCATTGCTGGGGTTCTTGCGGTGCTCGTTCAGCCAGGCCGTCAGGGTGCTGCTGCACTCATGGGCAGTGATCTTGGGCCTGGAGGAATCCCCGATCTGGTGATGTCCTTAAGTGTAGAAGGCCAAGTGGTGGTAGGCGGAGGCGTCATGCTGGATCCAGGGCTGTTCTTGAGCTTGTGCTGGAATCCAGCTGTGGGAAAGGGGGTAACTCGGCACTGAAGGGCATGAAGACTCCATAGCTGGTGTTGGGGAGTTTGTGAATGGAGGAAAGGAAGTACTGTGGGAGAGAGACTGGGGCAGTGGGGGCTGGCCAGACTGCATTTCGCGGCTTGACGGCGTTGATGGGTCAGATGTCCTCCTCGCCTCTTGTCCGCTCTATGCTCCCATTGCCTGCCAGATTGCCCTCCGCTGTTGGCCCTCATGCCTGTTGGGGTCGCTCCCCCATCAGTCAGATTGGGAAGGGAGGTCGTCCGCACTCCCTGCCACTGGGATGCACTTCCCAGGGGGCCGCACCCCCACAAATTCTCAGCCGCTGCCACGTGGGCAGACAGGAATGCCACGCAGTCCGGTGGGGTCTCCACCCTGAGCACACCAACCTCCGCGTCAAGCTACAGCGCCTCCTCTGTCCCTTCAGTTCCCATAGTGTGCCACCCGATCATCGGTATTTTGGTGTCTTTCGCAGCTTTCTTTTATTGCATCCAGATATAATAACATAACAACTGACAGCACCTAACACCAGCTTGGACTATTGGCTTTGTCAATGGTTGTCTGGTGCGCTCTGGAGAGAGGCCAAGAATTGGATGACCATGTGTTCAGAACACCTTTGCACTGCCTTCAGCCCCAATTCTAGAACTCTCATTGTGGCCGTTATAAACATCTGGAAGCGACTGAGTTCAAAGTATGCAGTGTACAAGAGTAGCTGCTGCACACAAAAAAATACAAAAACATAACAACCTGGGAAATTGCTCACACTCTAATGGAGTGCAAGATTCAGTAAAACGTGAAATGTAAACAGGAACTAAATCACTGAAACGGATTACCTGAATATTTATTAAATTAGCTATTCAGAATTTGTAAGTGTTTTCCCAGTACAGTTATAAGGACATGAATATAGGGCCCGATAGGGACCCGTTTCAATTTCCGCTATAAAATACTACCGGGTCTGAACCCCGGGCAGATGTGATTTTGATGACAAAATGGTGTATAATCGAGGTGGCGTGGTCTAGTGGAGATGTGATCTTGATGAAGAAATGGCATGTAGTGGAGGTGCAATCTTGAAGAAAGGTCATGACGTCGAGAAGGTGTAGTGTAGTGAAAATAGGACCTTGATGAAGAAATGGCATGTAGTTGAGAAGGTGTGGTATAGTAGTGATACAATCTTGATGAAGAATCGTGTGTAGGGGAGAACGTGTTGAGTAGTAGGAGAGATGCAGTTTAGAAGAGGTGTGGTCTAGCTGAAAAGAGGCTTTGTAGTGGGTGCTAAGCCCATAGTCTGAATGAGGGAGTACGAAATGAACCCCCCTGATATTCTATTAGTGGTGGAACAGTCCTGGTGACATCAGGACTCACGTTCAAGATTTAGATCTTACAATGAGATCTACAATATATAAAATACATCAAATAATTCAATTAATACAGATGTAAAAAGGAGCAAAAAAAATCTAAACATATTACAGCACATTCATTCATTGACAGGACAATTTATCATTTCCATGGGAGCTTTAGCAGTTGTAATTCCATATTTTAAAAAATGGTTTTAAAGATCTCTGTTGGCAGACCCTTAAAATGGGACAGACAAATATAACTTGTTTGATAGTCTGTACACCATTATAACATAAAGTGCAAATTCTTTCATCCCAAACTACATTCTGCCATGCATCTGTCACAGTTTTTAATGGTAAATGTTTCAACCTATAAAGCATTATGCACCTTCACACCCCGTGTTCCAGGTTCTAGTTCAAATACACTTGAGGGACTGCTGGCTGACATGATTGAGTGACACACGGGAAGCGTGGTTTCGCACAACATATACCAATATCATTCTCCAACGATGATTTTGCAGTGGTAAGCTTTAAAAACATTTTGACGTGGAGATAGCTCATATTCTGAATGTCTGATCTAGTCAGGGAAAAGTGCTGAAGTGCAGATAAAATATTAGTTAAAAACAGAGCAGCCTTTATAGTAGGAAGGAGGCGGTCCATGGCCGTAAGACTCCTTAAGGACTTTTCCTTTGTATGCAGAATACAGTGTTACCATCGTAGAATGACGGCTAGGCCTCTTATGTAAGTGCTCACCAATCCTAATTCTAGCCTTAGTGCTTCTATCGAGACCATGGAATTTAAAGTGCAAATAGTGCGAAGAATCTTACCCTCCACCTTATGCATAAAGTGCCATTGCTTAATATTTATGGTCTCTATAGCATATAGAAGGGTCAACGGAATCTTCATTTTGAATCCTGTTAGGAGATGATCTTGGAGATACCCACTTTACAAATAATCATGTTGATATAATGAAAGAACTCACTTACTAAATAAGCATTTTCTTGGCTTGGCAGAATATAAATATTAACCAAAATAAAGGGGAAAACAGAGCTGTGCCCTGAATTCTGCTCTGGGGACAGGATACAGTGTAATAGATTTAACTGGTGCTGATGCACTTGATATGTTCAAGTAAAATTTGTAGACAATAGTGTGGCTATACCACCACTAATATGGCCTCTCTTTGACTTAATAGTAGGACGTCTAATTACATAGAAATTTTCAACCTCAAAAGCGGCAGAAGCCTACGTTTCTTACAAGCAAACTACTGCTGGACTTGATACAACCAAATTCTGAATTTTCCCCAAATTGTTCCAGCAACCCACTATAGTCCATGATACCATTTTAACAGAGTGGGATACGCTAGTAAACACCCCGCTTAAGCACATTTGGGGTGACCATTTTTCCGGTGTTTAGCTAACTGGCTACCCAAGCCCATTGAGATACATGATCGCTTTTAGACATGAAGCCCGATTTATAATCATTGTATGAAACCACCCTAGAACCAGCTTTACAAGAGATTAATGTTAATTTTGTATTGTAGGCCATCTCTTCCTGTGAAACGGAACATTCCTCAATAGGTCATAACAAAGGCAGATAATTCCCTTCCCCCCCACTGGCAAAATCTTGTTATTAAGAGGGAGGGAATGATGTTGATCTCTTGAGACATAAAAAAGTCACTGTTATTCAACATAACATTTACAATAGTTGGTGAGTTAAATGTAACCCTCGTTTTCTTCTCCAATCGACTGTCTAATGATTCTACCAGTTTCAAATCACTGCTGCTTACCAACTTAAGTTGGTCTACCTGGAGCTAAGAGATTCAACAAAAGGGATCAGTTCAAAAAGGGAAAATCGTTCTCAGATAGGACAATAAAGTCGAAAGATGTAAATTCCTCCATTCTCTTTTCAATTTTAGACTGGTAAATTTGGAGATCTTGAGAGCCATTATCCACTTTTCCGGGTGATGTAAGAGGCACAAATGAAATTAAACACAGGTTTGGAGCCATTGATGGGGCTATTATTTCCTTTTTTGAGTCTTTCGAGTCCCAGTGTGAATAAATATATGTTACAACGATCTTGGAATCAAGGGAACATCTTTTCTGCCTCATTATCTAAGAGAATATCTTTTTTAGTAACTAACTCTGGCTCTGTTGATGGTATAACCCTATTTAAACTGCTTAAACCATGAAGATTCCCTGAAACAACCGCTAACTGTGCATTCTCAAACCCTAAAGTGGACTACACCCTTTCCCCAGGGTCAATTGTAAATGAAGTAGGAAGAGTTTCCTCAGGGAATTTGATTTTTCTAGCCCCTCTTTTGCTTAGTCTTCTTAGCTTTCTTTTAGCTTTTTCCGTTCTTTCTTTGTTTTGGGAGTTAAGGCTGGAGATGGTGGCCTTACACCAGCCACTTTCCTTTTTTCCGTTTGTTTTAAAAATTGGAAAAACTTCAGATCCCATTGATTTTATTACAGAGGGATTATATTTGCCTGAAGCAGCCTTTAGTGAGACTTGAAGAGGGGAGTCATTCTGGGTAAAGAAAAGCTGAAATGAAGATAGGTCTACCTCCAGCTTCGATTTTTGTGGAATTGTCGGTAAGTTCAATATGGGACAACCTACTTGAAGACCAATATGGTTCTTTTGAGTAGAACTAACTTGGGTAAGCTGCTTTCCAGCTGATACGTCAACTCTCTCATATTTAATTGGGAGCTCTTTCAAAATTATTGATAAAATGTTCAAAATATGATCCGATCTATCAGCAGTTTTTTCAAACAAGTGCATGATGGAGGACAGAATTCTCTCAAGGCATTGAAGAGTTTTGGAGAAACAGGCGTAGCCACCAGGGAGATTCACTGATGGATGCAGTGGTAATTTGAATGCTGCAGAAAGATTTAGTCCTGATGAAATGTTAATACTAGGTGTACTACAGAAGAATTCTATTGACCGTCTCTTTCTAGGTGTTAACGGTACAACTATTTCTGAGCTACTTTTACTTAATGCAGGAGAGGTATCTTTAAACGGCGATATCTCTGCAAGAGTATACTCTACCATTAAGAAGTAGATGCGGTGGAGCCGGCCGGCGGGTACAGAAGACACTGCATGGGAAAGCCAGCCATCGCTGCCTGTGCGCTGGGAACTGGGGCCCCCTGAGAGCCATCGGTGAGTGAGGAGGCCAGCGGCTGTGGGATGTTTCAATACACGGAGCGACCCCCCCCTGACTGCTTGGGGGAGAGCCGAGAGGCGGGGGAGTCCCGAACAAGTTTAGAAACCTCCCTGAACGGGCTGGGTAGCCGGGCCGTCGAGTGGTCATCCAGGGCAATATAAATAGCTACGCTGAAGGGCACATCTGGGGGAAGTGGGGAAAGACGCAGCTGGGGAAAGACGTGTGTGTATGGCAATAATGGCGGCTTTGTTGGATTGCGAGATGCCACTTTTAGTACGAGCGGAAAGCCGCAGCGTCAGATGCCGGTGGTGCAGGCTCATTGAAGGACTGCACTATTACGTATAGTGACTCTCAACGAAACATCAGTGATCTGCGGTGAGGGGGGGCGGCGATCCGATTCTCTACAGACAACACCCGAAAATAGTGTGTTTGAACAGCTCTCCTGTGTGCAGACTACTAAATTAGCAGACCCTGCTAGGAATTTCCAGACACTGTTTGGAGACCTACGGAGCATCGCATTGTCAGCGTTTGGCTAGCGAAAGACAGCAATTACGAACGCTGAGTAGGTGGCTACATGCGGAAGATCGATGCCACTAAAAAAACAGCTCATCAGCATAAAGTTTACCCCAACTTTAGAGGCCACATAACACGGCATTAAATTGCATGCCATTGTTCTACGTTTAAATGGACAGTACAGGGGATAACTACATTCGCCACATGATCACAGTGGTAGGACTGTGCCTGACCTCAAGATGGCGTCTGGAATTCATTCGGACCATGGTTTCAGAGCATTCAGAGCATTTGGTTTCAGAGCATGGTTTCAGAGCATTTTACATTGACTGGCCCTTGACAGAGTAGCGGACACAGCGTGGTCCATCGTTAAAAGAGCCAGCCTGGAGCCGATCTTAGAGGGAAAACTGCTAAGAACGGCAGGAGTAAAGAGGACTACAACTCTGCGGCTGCAGTTCATTTTTCTGCAATCACCATTGTCTTCTTTCAAACAAAACAACTAGAAATTCTTCATTAATAAACGTAAATCTTTAAGCCTAGGGCAACTCTGCAAAAAACTAACAGTGGCACACTCTCCCAAAATGGTAGACTACGTGGGAGCTGCATAGTGCAATATTAATTGTCTACCCTGCGTCGAAGAAACTAATACACTGTTGAATGGGACTTTGGTACACATGCAGAGCGAAAAGAAGCGCAAGTCTGCTGCTGCTACTCCCAAAATGGTAGACTACGTGGGAGCTGCATAGTGCAATATTAATTGTCTACCCTGCGTCGAAGAAACTAATACACTGTTGAATGGGACTTTGGTACACATGCAGAGCGAAAAGAAGCGCAAGCCTGCTGCTGCTACTCCCGACCGGAGCAGTCCAGAGAGCTGTAGTGCCTTACCTGTGTGGCTGTTGAGGACCGGGGCACCCTGGGGGATCCCGAGTAGCCCTTGGAGTGAGCGCTGATCCCACCCAGAGTGAGCACCGATCCCGAGACCAAGGTAGTGACCAAGGTACCTTGATTGACTCTGACGATCAGCAATTCTATGTGGCCTCATGACGACTGAGGAGGTTTGAGTCTACAATGCCTGACCCTACAAAGGAGCCATACCGCGCATTGCGGCGACTAACCCCTCTCGACTACTGGAATTTGTGCCCTCTTCTTCCTCTTACACCACTCTATCTTCAGTCCTATCTTGTTGAATCAGTCCTGTTCTGAAGTAACAACCTGTTCCTAATCGCATCACTTCCCTGTCAGCACATCAGTTCGGGTATCTTCACCTGACTTCTGGAATATGTGCCCCCTTCCTCTCCTTATACTTCTCCTCATTACCGCTGCCCTAGTAACACCCTTCTCATATCCCCACCACCCCCCTCCTCCTCACTTTCCCAACATGGCCACCTCGCGAGTTAAGTCTGGAATTAATTGCTACAAAATCATTTATCCTCCTAACCTGACTAAAGCGTCAGCAAAACGATTCAAGCATAACACCATTGAATGTTTCCCTGATTCCCTCTTTGTTGATCAATTCTACAATGGTCGGTATGGGAGGCTCAAAAACGATCTAATTTTTTTCACTCACGACATCCCCTCCTGGTCCACCAGCTTATATAATTCCCTTAACGTCACCTCCTCCTCTTCTATCCCTCATGGGAAACAGCTAAAGATTTCCCCCTCTGCGTGTTTTAACGGATCCCTCACTATCTCACTCTATAACAACGGTACTGTCATGATCCAAGCTAAAGACACCTGTCTCTCTCTCTTTGACCACCTCTTCCCCACCCTACTCCCCTCCCCTGCGACCGGACTCTCCCTTGACTCTTCATCTAACTCCACCCATTACTCCCTATCTCCTCCCCTGACCCCCTACATAGGCTGCACCCTCGGGAGGCACAGGCTGACCCTCTTCCCCCTCCCCTGCTCCCTCCTCTCCCATTCTTCCCCCTCACAGTGTGCCCCCCCCCTCCATCACATCAGCCTTACCGCTAGCTAATACGCTCCTCGTCCAATCTGCACCATCCCGGTGCTCCAATCTTATCTCCTCCCCCTATCCCTACCTACCACCCCCTTTTTGTCCACCTCTCCTCCAACCTTCTCCCCTAGTCAACTTTCCTTACGTTCCCCCTATTCCCTCCTCTTCTCCTCTTTTCTACCCCCTCCTCCCCTCGCTATGTACCCCAAATTCTTTACAAACCCATTGCATCTCTCTTCTTCCCCCACTCCTCCAGTAATGCTGTGCTACCCCATTTCCCCCTTGGTAACCCTTTCCCTTTCCCTCCCTCGGACCCAGCAGAACCACTTTCTCTCTTCAACTTCCTATCTCCCAACCCCCTCACTCTGCCAGGTGCCCGTTCCCTCACATTCACCTCACCTAGCTTACAGGACCCCTCCAACCTCCTCCCCTCTCTTCCGCCCAAACCTCCTCCCTTCCTATGACTCCACTCATTCCCCCCTCCCTTTCTGCCCCACCACCTCGTTCCTCACCTATCTCCCCCTAATTATGTCCTCAATTCCTATCCTTCTTGCAACGTCAACAAAGACAACTCTCCTTTCACCTCTGATGCACCAACGCCCGCTCTCAACCACTACCTTTCCCCACCCCTGAACCCTGTACCCCAACTCCCCTCCCGTACCCCCACCTCTCCCTGCCGCCAACTGCACCCCCTCCTGTTTCTATCGAGCCACCCAACATGCCGTGCTCTGCCCTACTCTCTCTGGAAAATAAGCTAGGTTCTCTCATCACCTCCATCGCCCAGCTTGAAGCTACCATTTCACTCTTAAGCTCCAAGATTTCCACCTTTCCATACACCTCAATTCCTTTGGAAAACACTCACCTTCCCACGAGACCTGCAAACATCGC
Organism: Calotriton arnoldi; assembly: GCA_963921515.1. Taxonomy (NCBI): domain Eukaryota; kingdom Metazoa; phylum Chordata; class Amphibia; order Caudata; family Salamandridae; genus Calotriton; species Calotriton arnoldi. The sequence continues at coordinate 721,343 of CAWUFW010002486.1, forward strand.
AAACTCACTCAAGTCCTCGAACGCCACCCTTCTTCCACTTTCCTCTCCAAGTAACCCTACTATCTACACTATTCCGACCATCTCCTCTGTCAGAACCAATCATCCACCTAAATCCTCCCGAGCACCCTCATATAAGTACAATATCCCTATCCCCTGTCACCAAAACAGTCTCGGCAGAGTTGCACTGTCTGCTCCACAACTGCAGATCTGCAATAAAACACAAACTTGAAATCTCCGATACCATCACCCTTCACAATATCGACATGCTCTTCCTCACAGAGACCTGGTTCAACGATACCTCTCACTCTATGTTTGATCTCCTATTACCCACAGGCTATTCTATATTGAGAAATGACAGAATAGACAAAGTTGGGGGAGGTGTTGCAGTCATCTTTAGAAACTCCCTTCAACTCAAGGCTTTTCCTAACAGCTCCTTCCACACTTTTAAATGCCTATCTCTTGAGCTTCAATTGCACCAACGCTCACCCCTCAGATTCCATGCCATTTACCGCCCGCCTGGCAGCGGCCCTTCGTTTATGGAGGAACTCACTGACTTCATCAGCGACCAATACTCGCAAAGTGACAATCAGATTTTCGTGGGTGACTTCAATCTCCACTGGGGCTCGCTGGATGACTCTTCTGCGAATATGCTGGCCACCTTTCTCTCCATAAACGATCTTATCCAACACTGCACAGAAACAACTCACTCTAAGGGCTCAATCCTGGACCTTGTTATTTCTAAAGCAGACATGCTTACTATCGCTATCCCTATTCATGTAGACTGGTCTGACCACCTCCTCATCCCATTCTCTCTTCACCTATCACACTCTATAACTCTCGGCCAACCTAAGAGGACTACTTCATGGTTCCGTAACACGAAAAATATCGACCTCGGTACCCTCTGTGATTCGGCTTTGCTATCACTTCCTTTTTTTTTTTTTTTTTATTGGTGCATGAGTTTCAATGTTTACAAAAAATAACATTATAGTTTAACATATTTAATTAAAGATAAATAAATTATATAGTTACAGATTCTATATTCATAACATTATATGTCTTTAAAGCCAGTAAACTTATAACGAAAGATACAAGGCTAGACCCGAACCTGGATGTGAATGAACTCACCTCCCAATACCTCTCAGTCCTTGCAGTCGAAATCAACAACGTCGCTCCTCTTCAAAGCAAAAGGAAAAGGCCTACTCCCTCAGCACCTTGGTTCAACAAATCCCTTTATGAAGAAAGGAAGTACCTAAGAATCCTGGAGAAACGATGGAGACTAGCGCCCTCCACCAATAATTTGGCCACGCTTCGTTCAGCAAAATCCAAGTACCACAAGCACATCTTCCTTGAAAAAGCATCGCACTTCAGAACCCTCCTCGACTCAGCCAAAAATAGACCCAAAAAACTATTCGACCTCATCAAGAATCCAAACGGCCCTCCCCCAACCTCCAAGTTGGAGGATTCTACAAAGAAAGCAGCGGAATTCGCTTTATTCTTTGACGAAAAAGTGAAATCACTTGTGGATCAGGTCAGTCATCCTACCCCTCCAGAGGAACGCAAATCCTTAGCCATTTGGCAGAACTTTGACTCCATCTCTGAAGATGCCCTCCTCAAATGCATCCTCGAAACAAAGCCCTCCAACCATTCTCTTGACCCCATCCCTAGTGCCATTGCAATCGACTTCTACACCCATTCTCTTTCCTATTGGACCACTCTGGTTAACCTCTCCCTCTGTCAAGACTCCCTTCCTGTTCCCTTCAAAACTGGGCAGGTTACCCCTCTTCTTAAAAAACCCACTGCTGATGCGAACGACCTCAACAACTTCCGCCCCATCACTAACCTACCTTTTCTTGCTAAAATCACTGAAAGATGTGTAGCGAAACAACTTTCCCATCATATCAAGGACAATGATCTTCTTGACAATTTCCAGTCTGGCTTGATTCAAAACTGCAGCACTGAAACAGCCCTGCTGCAAGTGATTGATGACGCACTGCGGATACTCGATTCAGGGGAGTCTTGTCTTCTAATTCTCCTTGACCTTTCTGCAGCCTTTGACACTGTCAATCACAACACTCTCCTTAACACTCTTCAACAGAGAATGGGCATGGAAGGCACAGTGCTTAAATGGTTTGCTTCCTTCCTCTCTGATAGATCCCAATGATCAAAATAGCGAACAGTCTTTCATCTCCTTTGGCGGTAGGTCAAGGTGTTCCTCAAGGCTCTATACTTGCACCCACTTTGTTCAACCTCTATTTGGAACCATTGGGAAATCTCCTAAGTAAATCTGGGATCCCCTATCATCTCTATGTGGATGACACTCAAATCTACCTCAAGGTGTCCTCCACACACGATCTCTCCATCCTAAACTCTACTCTCGACTCCATTCAAAACTGGATGCTAACTCATCAATTGATTCTGAATCCCTCCAAAACTGAATTCCTCCTCCTCTCCTCCTCACTCTCTCCTCCTCCGGTTCAATCATGGATGGATCAGATGAATCTACTTAACAATAAACCTATCATTGTCGACAGCGCAAAATCCCTTGGTGTCATACTCGACAGAAAACTCAACCTACTCTCCCACATCAATTCCATTGCAAAGTCTGCTCGATACCAACTGCGCTTTCTCTGGGGGATTCGACGCTTCTTCCCAGAGCAAGACCGAAAAACCCTGGTCCAATCGCTGGTTCTCTCTAGACTGGACTACTGCAATTCTCTTCTTACTGGCCTCCCCAAATCCCACCTGTCCCCCCTCAAATCTGTGCTCCATTCAGCAGCTCGCTTCATATATGGGACCAAAAGAAGCGACCACATCACACCCATTTTATCCTCCCTCCGTTGGCTTCCCATCGAGGCAAGATCTATCTACAAGACTGCCTGTATCACCCACAAAGCCTTGCATTCCTCATCTCCTCGCTACTTGGCGAATAAACTGAAACTCTCTGGAGGCTCTAGACCATCACGTAATGCGGAAAACCTATTGCTTGAACCTCCCACTTTCAAAAAGGAAAGATCGATGGCCCAATCCTTTTCAGGCAACGCAGTGAGAATCTGGAACTCACTTCCGCCTCAGCTCCGGACCACCACCTCTTCCCGGTCCTTCAAAACTGACCTCAAATTTCTCCTTCTCCAAAGACACTTCCAAACCTAATTCACGCCCTCTCTACTACCTCAAGGAAGTTCTTCCACTATAGGAAATTCTGTACTCCATGCCTATAGAAGTGCCTTCCCAGTGTGTTCTGAGTGACTGCCACTTATTGCAGTATTATACCTCTATTTGTATTTTGTATCTTATGTATCATGCACACTTGTCACTTTTTCCTCTTGTAACGTATCATTTGCTACCTCTTTTTGTATCTTGTTTGTTTTGTTATTTGCACAATTGTCACTTTTTCCTCATGTAATGTAACGCTTGCTTTTGTATTATGCTCACTTGTAATTTTCTCCTCATGTAATGTTACTGTTCCTATTGTGAAGCGCTCTGACACCTTCGGGTAAAGTCTGCGCTATATAAAAACGCATAAACGCATAAATAAGAAGGAATCTCTATGTTAGTCCCCTTGTTGACCTATCTTGCTTTTCTCAGGTGGAGCCGCAGGTTCATCTAAAACTGAAAAGCTTTGGATTAAATGCTCTTTAACAACCAGGCCTGGATCGTTATTGAGAAAGAGCAAAACGTATCGGGAGTGATTTTACTACTACCTGAAGAGGCATTAAGATTACCCTTCAGGTCCGCCAAAGGGACATCCAACTGTGGTTTTATTTGAGATTTCATTTTCAGACCATCTTCCATAGGTAACAGAGCAGCTTCCGTCTTAAGGTGCTCTTCACCAGACCTAATAAAATAAGTCTGAATCATTGATTTCTCCTTTGAAAATACCCAAATGTGGTGCCTTGTTCCTTAAAGGATTTTCTTTGGTCTTTTGACAACACCTTGAGGAGATTAATCTCCCCGATATTAACCTTTTTGCTGTCATGACATATGTGAACCGATATCGAGGAAGTATAGAAGTGTGTATAGGAGGGAAATAACCAAACTAAACAATTAAATCATCTTTTTCCTGGGCTTTGCCAGGAGGTAGATAGCAGCACAAGATTCATGACCAATACAAAATGGGCTCTCTGCTCTGACTCCTTTCCATTGATCACTGGCCATAGGCCACGGAAAAACAATCTGATACTACGCCACTGCAGGTATTGGCAAGAGGGTTGCCTGGAATCCAACTCACTGCTGCAGAGTGCTTAAGAACAAGGGGGCATATTTACACGCCCCTTGCGCCGCAGGTGCATCACTTTTTGTGATGCACCGGCGGTTTAGTGTGCTGCCACATGTTTACAAGGCCATGTAAAGCCACCTTGCGTGGCTTTTCATGGCCTTGTAAATACGGCCCCTTATCATGCATCACTTGGCGTTAAAGGGGTGTGCCATGGGTGTTGCTGTTGGTGTTCCCACGCAACACCCATGGATTTTGCAACATTTCTAGATTTACGAGAAATTGTAAACCTGAAAATGGGTCGGAATGCTATGCCTCCTCAGGGGAGGCGTAGGGAGGCGCAAGGAGGAGAAATGCTTTAATTTCTCCTCGCAAGGAGGAGAAATGGTTTAATTTCTCCTCATTTTTTCCTCTTTCTATGCGTGCTGCATTCTGTAGCATGCATAGAAATAGGAAAACAGCTCTTGTGATTGTTTTTATGCAGGAAGGTGTGCCTTCCGGCACAAAAACAATCATCTGCCAACGCAGGCACCCTTGCACCATGGTGCATGGCAGCCAATTGTGCGCCAGCACAGGGGAGCGCAAAGGGATCTGTCATATCGTTGTAGATATGACGCATCCCTTTGCTTCCAAAGTAATGCAGCGCAGCCAAATGGCTTGTGGCACCGCACACGCTGCATTACTTTTTTGTAAATAAGGCCCAAGAACCTTAGAGGGAAAGGGCAGGTGACCTGCAAGCCGCACCAGCACCTGGGCTGGCTGCTTCCGCAGGAAATTCCCCCTCCCTGAGCCCAATACGGTGCTGTAAACTGCTATAAAGTTCTCTCAGTTGACCCCCCCCAGTGGCCGCAAGCCACACCTGAACCAAGCCAGACCACTTCTGATGCCTCAGGGGGTTTGCTCAGTCCACGAAAAGAAGCTTTTACACAAAACAACACAAAACAGCTGAAACACTGGAGTTAAAACACGGGGCCAAGGGCAGAGAACCGAGCTATAACTATGGCTGAGGCTGAGGGCTATGGCTGTAGCACAATCATTTATAACACTGGCTCCTGCTGCATTTGCCTGGGGGTAATCACATTTGAGGCTTACATGCTGTCAACGTGCCAACTTGCTTGCTGGCTACCCACATCCACGTCTGGAAACCAGATACCAGAAGGCTGATAGAATGGGAGGGCAGAGCGCTGAAGAGCGTGGACACCACACCAAACGCCAAATGCCAGACCCGCTGTAGGCGCCGATACCACCAGCACAGTGTTCTTCTCCTCGTCAGTAAGCTGGACCGAGATTAAGGGACCGAAGTAGTTAACCGTGAGTCACAGGCTCAAGCGGTTCTCGTGGTACAAGCCCCCGTGTAGATCCATGTCCTCGCCCTTGCCTGGCTTCGTTTCCTTCCTCCTTCTCCGTGAATGCGGAGGTGAAGCATAAACAGTGGTCTGCACATGCCCTGTCAGTGTGAGCCAAAGGCAGAAACCTGCCTCAGTGTGTCCATCTGGCTGATCGCAGGCCTTCAATCTTCGGCATACCTCATAACACAACATTGGCGATCAGGTTGTTGAACCACTGCATACCACTAGTGCTGGCAGCATCTCAATGCCCTGCTGTTCTAGAACTGGCTCTGAGCCCAAAGGTGTATCTTTCTTTTATTGGTATGCGCACCTTCCGTGGAGCATCATTATAGCTGTGTAGAATGGAGCATGTAACACCTTATGTGGAGTTTGCAGTAACTGTGCTCAGGAGCAGCGCATATGTGGAACGAACAACAGGGTAGGGTCTTTTCATCTTTCTTAATCTGTGTGCCAGTGCTGGCCCACCAGAAAAGTGAGACCTGTCGGTGGTGCTCGATTGAGCTGCTTCGTGAGGCCCAATAATTGAATATTTTGTTGGATGCATGATTCCTTATGTGTAAAACTGGCTCATTTTCGATATTTGCTCAAATCTACGAAAAGAAAAAGGGAAGAATGACTCCAATGAGCGAACAAGTGCTAGTGGTCTATTTTTGAAAACATTGCATCACTAACCGATTTTATTCTTCTGCCATTACATTATGTCATGCTGCATAATCCTGCAAATATGATTCTGCAGTTCAACATGATTTCTGCATCATCAACTGTTGCCTAAGATGGAAGATGTGTGTGGTGTGGTTTGAGAACTCTTTGGTGGCTATGAAGGAAGCCAATCATTTAATTCTGCTACATTTGGTGAGGGAAGAGTTTCACAAGCCGTTTCTTACACTACCTAATATAGGGCATTCAAGTGAGTATGGTAGCCTTCTTCAGGCAGCTGGAGACGCAGTCAAACCCTGATTATGAATGTTTTATATCAAGACAGGTGAAGCAGGGCCCAAAAGAGACCATCAGCACATTGTATGCCTGTCTCCGCACGCCAGTTAACATGTCTGAATTGGAAGACACTGATGAAAAAGGGCTCAGATCATACAAGAGTGCTACTCATCAAGGCTAAGAAGACACATCTTAAAAGAGGACAAAATGTTACTTCCAGATATGCTCACACTCTGGAGATCATATGAGCTGTCTAAGGTTAGTGTGTCACCTGTGTAGGTACCCTTAGCATCACACCTGATAAAGACAGTAGTAGTAAATGAAGTGAATGAGTTAGAAGGTACTGTGCAAAAATTGTCAATGAAAAAACTGCCAAGAACTGTGGTAGTGCCAAACCCATACCTCAACTTATTCAGCAAAATGCTAAACATACTCCTCATGTGGCAAGGTGAGCCACTTTGCCAAAGTGTGCTGGTCAGTGCTGAACAGTCGACAAGCTTCCAAAAGGTGCATGACAATGACGATTTTAATCTTTGAAACATCTTGGAGACAATCAAGATCCTCCACAAACCAAGGATTCAGATGGTGAAGAGAAGGCATTCAAGGTCAAATGTACATCTCATATCAGAAGTCAAGCAACCGAGTCACTCTAGATCACAACCAAGATGTGAGTTGGTAATAGATGGGAGGACAGGTGCTTGTAGTAAGTACAGTAGGCGAGTAGAAGTTATGAAGAAGTTTTATTCCAATGTGTTCTTCACCCACGACATGCAGCAGCCGGCTTGGACAGGCAGCAGAGTCAACTCAGCAACCGGAATGGTACATACAGGCCACTACTGTCACGGGCTAACAGTTTCAAATAACAATATGTTATGGTGTGCCTCGAGGATAGACCGCGAGGCGGGAGTACCGCGAGACACACCATGGCAATCAACACATAACATTACCTACGACATCACCTTCCCTCTCAAGCAAAAATAAATATTGAATAAAATAACACATGAAGATTCTGACCTATAAAATCAATGCATTACGAAGTCTTTAAATTTGTTTGGTCTCCTGACCTCCTGACCTCACGAGACCTGGTCCCAGGTACCATGACTACAGCATCTGGGATCAAACGAGCACTATCACTGCCTTCGGTGGTTGTCTGACAACTTGCTCTGCTTGTTTTGATATCCCTGGAAGGTTGAACCCATTGTGCCCAATGCAAACCTGAACCTGAACCTCCCCTTTGAGATTTCAGCTTGTTGATGAGATAATCTAACAATATTTCTAAAATTCCACCAACCTTTGTCTTCTAGTAAAACAGATCCTTTACCAACCTTGATCACTGTAGTTGGAGAAGAAAAAAATGATTCTCCTTTTCTCATCGTGACAGGTTTCTTAATCAGAACAAAGTCTCCAACCTTGAGTACACTGTTATTACAGATTGAACTGTTTTTGGACTGCAACATCTTGAATTGGTTCTCTTCAACTCTGGGTAAGACTTTCTCTTTAATAGTCAGTTTAACATCCGGTTCCTTGACATGCAGCTGATTTTTCAACCAACTGGGAAACAAGGAGGAATGTCCTGTTCTTCCTCTTATATAAGAAATGGTTTAACTTCTGTTGGATAAGGAAAGATTTGACATCTAAACCAGCTGAAATGGCTGTCTGAATGCCTTCTTTTATAACTTTTCTTCCCCTCTCAAGGAGACCATTGGAGGATGGTGAATACAGTGCAACTCAGAAGTGTTTGATATCATGTTTGGTCATAAACTGAAGCATTTGATCGAAAACAAAATGTGACCCATTGCCAGTAACTAAAGACCCGGGAGATCCTTCTATGGAAAATACTTGTTCTAAAAACTTGATCACTGAATCAGATGAGGAAGAGTTAGTAAATGAAAAATACAACCACTTGGGAAAATAATCCACTAATAAGATGACTTACCTCATTTCCCCAAGTAAGTTGACATACGGCCCTGAAAAATCAAGACCCAATTTGTCCCAAGGGGCATCAGAAAGCGGAACTGAATGTAAGATTCCTTTGTTCATCTTGCAATGTTTATCTGATAGAAGGCACTCAGGGCACTTGTTAACCATCAACCTTACTGGCTTTTCTAAGGTAGGCCACCAATAGTGCTCATTAATGCGCATAAATGTCTTGGTAGTACCCGATTGCCCGTTATGTGCCTTTGCAATAATAAAAGGACGCATTTTTGATGGAGTAACATGCAAATCACCCCTCATAACCGTACCATCCACCAAAGAGAGTTGGACACCTGTGCATAGGTTTTCAACTCGCTTTATAAGCACTGAATAAGAGGCCAACCACCTGTGATAAATGTACCTTCTTGTTTCAAAATGTCATCTTCTTGACACGCTCTACCCCAATCCTTAGCAGAGAAAAAAACATCACCATCTTGCAGGGCATAAATGGCATCAACAGTGGCCACACACTTGGGGCCATATGTAGGTAATTTCTATTTACCGATTCCTAAATACCGAATTTTACCGATTCGGTATTTAAGAATCGGTAAATAGAATGTAGGTAAACATTCGGTAAATTTTACCGATTCGGTAATATTCGTTATTACCGATTCGGTATTTACGAATCGGTAATAAGAATACCTTCCCATTCATTCCTATGGGCCTGGAGGCCCATAGGAATGAATGGAAGCCATTCACTATTACCGATTCGGTAAATACCGAATCGGTAATAGGAGGAGCATATTCAAGGGTGGCAGGGTGTCAAATTGACACCCTGTTGCACCCTGAATCGTGCATGTGTGCACATGTGGCGCACATACATGCCCTAAGGGCATGTATGTCTGCCACATGGCACTTTTAAAAAGCACAAAATTGCTTTTTAAAGGTATTCGGTATTTACCACCAACTTGTAGTTGGTGGTAAATAACGAATCCTTAACCAAAAATGCACTCACTTGAGTGCTCCCTACATAGGATTTACGGAATCGGTAATTTACCGATTCCTTAAAATAACGAATCAGTAAATTACCGACTCCTTAAATCCGGCCTCCTACATCGCAAAGGGCTAAATACCGGTCGGTAACGGGAAATTTACCGATTTTCGGCCGTTACCGCCCGGTATTAGCCCACCTACATATGGCCCTTAATGTCATTGTCGTTCTTGTCATCAAACTCGGGTAAAGGCATGCGAGAAAGACAATCTGCTCTGAAATTTCTCCCCCCAGCCACATGGCTAATGGTAAACGTGTATTCATGTAGTTTAGAAACTAGTCTAGTTAATCTAGCTGATACATTATTGTGGGTGCCACCTGTAAAAATAGAAACCAAGGGCTTGTGGTCCCTGTGAAGTTCAAACCATCTACAACACACATACCTCTTGAACTTCTGCACCGCCCAGATGCAAGCTAAAGCCTCGCGTTCTATGGTGCTGTATTGTTTCTCAAAACTTTTAAGGGATCTGGAAGCAACGCAATAGTTTGCTCCCCACCATTCACTTTCTTACTCAAAACAGCACCTAGACCCTGAAGGCTGGCTTCTACCGTGATTATAGAATCACAGTCCTCTCTGAAGGCAGAGAAAGCAGGAGCTTGTACAATCAAATCTTTTACTTTGATAAAAGCAGATTGTAGTTCATCAGACCAATTGAACTTTTGTCCCTTCCTGAGAAAATGTCTGAGAGGTTCCACAGCAAAAGCATAGCCTGATACAAATCATGCATAGTATTCTACAAGCCCAAGAAAGGAACGAAGTGTGTTGCGGTCTGTGGGTGGACTAGCTTGCTTAATAGCTCTTATCAAAGACAATTTTGGTTTAATACCAGAGTCAGAGATGATATGTCCCAAATACTCCAACTCCTGAGTCGCAAATTTACATTTGTCTTTTCTGACAGTCATACCTCTGTGCATAAGTACTGATAACACCTTATCAAGTATGGTATTATGTTCTTCCACAGAATTTTTAAAGACTAAAATATCGTCTTGATAAGCTTGAATACCTTCCATGTTAGCAAACAAGACATCCATGAGTTTTTGAAATACACTGACAGCTGATGCAAGCTCATAAGGTAACCTAAGATATTTGTAGGCACCAAAGGGCGTGACAAAAGCTGTCAGTTTTTGAGAATTGGCATCTAAGGCGATCTGATGATAAGCTGATCTTAAATAAATGACCGAGAACCATTTGGCGGCACCTAAGTTAGCCAACATTTCTTGTATTCTCGGTATGGGATGACAATCAACTACAATGTTGGTGTTAAGGGTCCTTAAGTCGGCACATAGACGAATCTCGCCTGATTTTTTTCGTGTGACCACAAACAGGGCGACCCATTGGGAGGAATCAAGTGGCTCAAAAATACCTTGAGTGCACATATCCTGCAATAGCTGTTTGAGTTCCACTCTGATGGATAATGGGACCTGGCGTACCTTGTGCACAAAAGGTTTAGCATTAGGTTTGAGTTTGATATGATGGACAAAACCTTTTACTGTGCCAACTTTATCAGAAATAAGAGCCTTATATTTATCTAAAATCATGTCCAATTTTTTTGGGAGTTTTGTATAGCGCGAACTAGACCCGAGACATCGGGTATCAGAGCGCTTTACATGAGCACCAGTTTCGTTACAGAAGGACACATTCATTTTTGGTAGGCACGGGGAGATTAAGTGATTTGCCCAGATTCACAGGATGTTGAGCGTCGTTGCCGAGACTCGAACCCGGTTCACCAGCTTCAAGGTCGACCGCTCTAGCTGTAAGGCTACATCCTTTCCCCCAATGGTTCCTCAATGCTACAGATGATTTTTTCTGGTTTCAAGTATAAATCCATCTTGGCTAGATCTTGCCAACCGACTATGTTCTTACCTTTGATGGCGACATAAACCTTTGTGAAGGTTTCTCTGCCTAGACACTGCACCTTTGCGAAAAAGATCCCTAACATGTCAATAGGTTTTTCACCAAATGCCATTGGATTGATGTCAGGTGTGGAAAGTGCCTTGTCATGACCCCACATGTCATAGAAAGTTGTATCATGCAAAATAGTGATAGGTGAATCAGAGTGTGCCATAACTTGTAAAGCAAAATCATCAATTAAAACATCACAAATAGGACTTTTTACAGTTGTGCACACCAAATTGCAGTCAATAGTTAAAACTACGTTGCTGATTGACTCTGCACATGCATCAACCTCAGCATCAATGTTGTTAATCCGTAGAGGAGCCTTGCTGCTTCTGCATACTGCTTGAAAATGACCCAACTTCTTGCATGACATGCATCATTTCCCCAGTGCAGGACAAGCAGGATGGTTGCTAACATGGTTCTTGTAACCACATCGATAACAGTAAGATTGAGATTTCCTGGTAAAACCTTTCTGATTATTTGATCTGCTTGTGTTGTACACTGCACACATATGATATCAGAATCAAAGTTAGACGTAGCACTAGAAATGGAACTGACTGTAGGCAATGGATTTAGCGCTCTAGAAGAATTTAATGACCTTTCAATGCTTTTAACGAGATCTAAAACCTAATTTAAGGTAGGATTGTGACAACTAAGCAGGCGTTCTTGTACTTTCCTGGATAAGTAAATGAAGATGAATTGATCCCGGATGTATGTGTCGACATTTGAACCAAAATCACAAGTAGCTGCTAATATTCAGAGCGAAGATACATATTCCTCAATCCCTTCATAAGGCAGTTGTTTGCGTTTGTCAAAATTGTGCCTCTCTAAAATGATGCTAGGCTATTCAGTGAACTGCTTTTGTAATCTTTCTACAGCTTCAAAGTAAACATTCCATGGATTGTCCCCAGATTGATCACGTGGTCTTACTGCTGGTGGTAGATTATAAAAGATTTGTTGAGCAGCCAAGCCTAAACTACCATACAAGAGCGCCAATTTGAGGTGAGCATACTAATCACCAGCATCAATGGCTACTACATGATTCTCAAATAAGTGGAACCAATGTGTCCATTTTATATTTGGTTTGCCAGGAGAGGTCAGAAAAGGAGGAGGCTGCGTGATCTGATGAGAAGAAGCCATAATGTGAGATGAATGGAAGGGATAAGGTGCAAATATATAAATCCCAGTTGAGAACTTGTGCAGTGGTGAATGAGGGATTGAATAAATGAATTATTGTGAGGCAGCATCCCCAAACAACATTTTGCTCGCCAATAAATTAGAGTACCTGTAATATTCAGCTGCACACACCGTGAGAAGTGCAGGGTCAATCCAAGTACTTGCCGGAACGAAAGGGCAAAGGAAACCAGCCAGATTTGCTTGTTGATAGGATACGGCCCGAAAAGGCAAATGGGCGATCCTGTGCCGCTGAGATTGGCCCTCTGAGCCGCTGGTGTTCACGGAGTGGTGCGCCAAAAGAAGATGATGCAATCCGACGAGTTAACAGGACACGATGCTTAAGCCTGTAGCAACGTCGTCCGACGCTGCAGGGAGCGAGTGGGGAAATCCTGGAAATGTCGAAGATTTGTGAGGTGGAGGTGTGCCGCTGGGTGAAGGGATCCTTGATCGCCAAATGTAGTAAGTACAGTAGGTGAGTAGAAGTTTTGAAGAAGTTTTATTCCAATGTCTTCTTCACCCACGACAAGCTGCAGCCGGCTCGAACAGGCAGCAGGGTCAACTCAGCAACCGTAATCGTACATACCGGCCACTACTGTCAAGGGCTAACAGTTTCAAATAACAATATGTTATGGTGTTCCTCGAGGATAGACCGCAAGGTGGGCATACCGCGAGACACATCATGGCAACCAACACATAACATTCCCTACAAGAGTGCTTCCATGTTTGAGATGTCATAGAGGGACTTTTTATGCTCAAGCCAAAGCAATCACTCACAACCATGCACACCAAAGTGTATGCTTATGTCAGCACCATCCCAGTCTATGTTGCTTGCACTTTCATGACCTTCGTATCGCCAGGCAGCAATCACTTGAAATGTTGTTGTCGCCCACGCAGTGGGCAACACAATCATCAGCTGCCATGCAGCTGATACTTTACAGTCAATAGCATTTTCATTCAGCACAGAGGAAAGTAACCTTGAAAGAATGTTAAATTATTATTATTATTTATATTTGTAGAGCCCGAATTGTTGTCTGTAAAGGCATCTTGGCGCTGGCTATCCCAAATGCAAGAAAAAAAAAGGCAGCAGCATAAATCACTAAACTGGACAGATTCACGTTTTTAGTGCTTTCCTAAAAGCATAACAATCACTGTTGGCACAAAGAGTAGGGGCAACTATTTAACTGATAAGAAAATGCTTGGCTGCCTGCTCGGACCTTCATAAAGTCAGGAACCTTTAAGAGGTTCGCTTTAGCTGAGCACAACATTCTCTGAGGAAAGTAAGATTGCAGTTTGTCCTGGAGAAAGCGCAGTCTGACTTGGTGGAATGCTCTGTGGCCAATGTAGATAGATTTAAACTGAACTATTTTTGGCAGAGTAAGCCAGTGCAGAGAAACCAAGTCGCCTGAGGATGACGAGTCACAGGTAAGAGAAAGATCTAACTTTGCTGTGGCTGACAGTGTACGGTGAAGGTGTTTGATAAGATAAGCTGTTGCCCCCAGAAACAGCACAATACTAGAGTCTAGTCTACTCATGATAGCACTCTGCACTACTATAGGGTGAGAGTGAATGGGTAACAGAGGCAAAATGATATATAATGCCGACAAAGCACATGGACGAGCACTGTTGACGTGACTCATGAGCAAAAGGTCGCTGTTCATACGTATTCCCAAGTTCCTGACTGAAGTAGCATCCACTGGGACCGAGTTGTCCTCAGGAGGTTAAAAGTCTGGCATTTATTTATTTGAAGTTTTGTATAGTGTGAACAAGACCCTTTTGGGTGACAGAGTGCTTTACAGAAGTGTACAAAAATATGGGATAGAACAGAAAGAAATATAAATATAATATATAAAAATACACTATGTACAAACATAGATGTATAGGAATAGACAGAAATATACTTACACATATGGTAAACAGAGAGATAGGAGTACATAGTCTAGCATAAGTTCTGGCCCAAGCATATTCCAGGGAAATAAGAAGCAATGAACAGATAGGTGGGAGGAATCGATCAAGGGGAGATGGAGGAGAGTCCTCAATGTGAGAGGAATTTGTTGGATAGTAACATTTTTACTTGCTACCTGAAGATGGATGTGGATGAGTTCCATCTGATCTCGGTAGGGAGAGAGTTCCAGATTTTTGGGTCATTCTGGAGAAGGATCGGTTGTATGTCTTCTTTTTCTTGAATTTTTGTCGCTCAAGAAGTTAGGAGCTAGTGCTTCTAGAAGATCTGTTTCCATCCGATAAGGTGAGTGTTTGGGTCAAGTAGGAGGGGGTATTATGATGCAGCGCTTTGTGGGTCATCCAAGCAATTTTGAGATGAAACCTCGAACAGTAGCCATTTCAGTGATTGAAGGTCAGGGTGATATGATTACTTTTTTTGATACAGTGATGAGCCTAGCTGCAGCATTCAGTGTAGCCTTCAATGGTGGAAATGAGGTTTTTAGGAGACCCACCAAGGTAGTATTACCACAGTCTAATTTCAATAGCACAAGTGCTTGAACTGCAGTTGTGAGGTCTGCCACAGAAAGGAAAGGGTTTGGTTTCCTTAGAATAGGTTAGCTCCTCTAGTGATAGTGCTGATGTGTTTTTACATGGAGATATCTTTGTCCAAGGTTATACCTAGAGATTTGGCAGAGTCAATGATGTGTGGGGTACAATTCAGGGCAGTGAGAAGAGGGAGCCAGTCCTTGACGTTAGGGGTTGTGATGGGTAGTGCGATCAATAAGAATTCAGTTTTAAGGGCATTGAGTTTAAGGTGGTTATTGGTCAGCCAATGCTGTAGAGGATATAGATGTCCTTGTTGGAGGTAATTTTCATGTAGAGTTGGGTGTCGTCAACATACACATGGTAGGAGCTGTGGGAGAATTTGAGAATTTCAGTGAGGGGTTCCATATTTAGGTTAAACATTGTCAGGGAGAAATAGAGTCTTGGGGTACGCCCAGCGACAGTGGAGACTGGTCAGAAAGAGTGTGATTGATTAGGATGCACTGAGATCTGTAATGTATAAAGGAGGGACCATTTGAGCACAGGGCCGAAGAGACCCATCCTGTGTTCAGAAAAGGTTAGATGGGTAGCATGTTTGATAGTGTCAAAGCCTGCTGACCGGTCCAGTAGGATTAGGAGGCAAGATTCATTCTGGTCGAGTGAGCATAGGGCATTGTCAACGATGTGGACCTTGGCAGTTTCAGTGCTATGACTGAATCAGAAGCTAGATTGACAAAGGTCGAGGAGTTGGAATTGTTCGATGTGATTGTGAAGCTGTAGGTGCACACATTTTTTCTAAGAGTTTGGCCAAAGTAGGGATGTTTGAAATAGGGCAGTAATTGTTGGTGTCAGATTGGTTGGAGTTGGTTTTTTTTAGGATAGGGCTAACCTGGCCACTAATGAGGCAGTCAAGTAAGGAACCTTGGCTGAGTGAAGCATTGATTATGATAGTCCATAGTGGGAGTAGGAGGTGACTAGACTCATTTAGGAGTTTGGACGGGAGGGAATCATTGAAGTGGTTGGAGTATTTCAGGGAGGACAATAGATTTAGGGTGCCATTTAATTGAGGGATTTGAAGCTAGACCAGGAGGTGCTATTTTTGGGTGAAATGGGGGAATTTCTCGGGCATGCATCACGATCAGAATGTGAGGGGTGCATGGGGGTTCATGTGGAAGTAGTTTAATAGCATTCTCGATTTCGTTAGTGATTTGCATGGTTTTCTCAGCAAAAAAGGAGGGAAAGGTTTTGCAGTTAGGTAATGTTTTGTTGATCGTTATTGCGGGTCAATTGGTTTCTGATGATTTTGAACAGTTTTTTAGGGCAATTGGTTTCAGAGTCTAGTTGATTTTAGAAGAAAGTTGCTTTGGAGTACCTAATGTGCCTATTGAAGGTGCTGCGTCTTTCACATAGGAGTTTGAGGTTGGCGAGGGAGGGGTTATGTCTCCATGCTCTTTCTGGAAGTCTGAGGTGTTGGCGTTCTTCATTAAGGTTAGATTTGAACCAGGAGTTGGATCTTTTAGATGGGAGTCTTTTATGTTGTTTGTAGTGATCAGTGAGGTCACGGACATCGTTCATGGAGGAGGACGGGAGCAGGATGTCATTATTAAGAGTCGATATAGTGTATGAGTTAATGTTGCTGGTTTGCCTTTTGTTGGATGGGCCTTAGAAGTGATTGCCTTTTTTTTTTGAGGAAGAAAGTGATGCAGTGATGGTCAGTCCAGTCACAAGGTAGAATAGATTACATTTGTATGGTGTTGCCTTTTGCAATGATTAAGTCAAGGGTGGTTCCTTTGTTATGCATCAGGCGGTTGCAGGCTTGGATAAGGTTGGGGTCCTGGAGGAAAGATTTGAAATTGTTCACAAGAGGACACTGGAATTGTTCTAATGAATATTGAAATTGTGAAGGAAAATTTGGTTGTTATGCTCTTCATTGTTAGCGGAGATAATCTCCATGATCTGTTCGATGAACGTGTGGTTTTCTCCGGGCGGGTGATAAAAAGTGTGGAGGGAGCACCTTGAGTTGTTAGTGGTGGTGATGTCGATTCTGAGGTATTCGCAGGAGGGCCGACATAGTGTTTGATTGTTTCATAGAGAGTGAGGATCAGTATATATAGGCTAGGCCACCTCCTAGCATCTTGAATAGTCTAGTCTAATGATGTAATGACGGAGGGGGGTGCTAGAGCGTCCAGAATAGGAGTAGAGGATTCATTCAACCAGGTTTCAGTGAGAATGAGGATGTCTAGGTCCCGGTTAAGATCAGCTATTTCCGCCGCGTGTTTCATGTCTGAGTGACAGTTTAGTAACGCGCATTTCAGGGTTGTTTTGGAGGTAGTCGAGGACATATTTGAGATAAGAACTTGTGTGAGGTTCGTTTTATTAATAAACCTAGTGCTTGGGTGGGATGTCCTGATAGAATGAGTGACAATAGTCTCGATTTTTGCAGCGGGAAGAGTGTGAATGGCCAGAGCATGGTTGCAGTTGTCAAGGAGGGAGAGTGTATCATCACTTGATAGCTGTCTGACTAAGCTATTAGGTCAGGAGGTGTGGTTAAGGCTGGGTGTGGATCTCCAGCGAGGGTGTGAGATCTCTGTGTAAGCGGAGTAGTGCATTGGTTTTCCAGTGAAGTAGAACATAACTTCGGTTTTATCACCATTAAATTTCAGGGAGTTTGCTCTGAGCCAGATAAGTATGAGGACCTGCTGAAAGGAATTGGATGCTTACAACACAAGAGCATAACTCTAGATATTGATAAACCCATTCAACCAGTAGAATTAAGGCATAGGAAAATTATCTTCCACGCGAAAGACCAAGTGGAAAAGAACAAACATGAAAAAGCTGGAACAATTGAAAACGTGCAAGCCCAAGCAGTGCAGAGAGGTATGCATCTGTGTAGGTATGAGAATGTTAAACAGAGCTGTTACAAGAGAGTGACACATCACACCAGCTGTGGATGATTTAATCCCCGAAGTACACAGTGCTGAGTGGTTCTCTAAAATTGAACTTAAGGTGCCATGTTGGCCTCTAGAATATGTGTCTGGGTTTTGGCATCTCCAACACAGCCAAAGTGTTTCAGAACTGCATTAGAGAAACATTGTCTGGACTACAAGAGTTGATAAGTGTCACCAATGACATTCTGGTACATGCCACATCCACAGAACAACACCACGCCTACCTAAGAACTCTATTGGAAAGAATTTGAGTAAGTAGCCTCATCCTGAACAGACCAAAGTGTGATTTCCGCAACAGAGACATTGAGTTCTTTGGGTACAGGTTCACAGCTGAAGGTGTAGCACCAAACCTGAAAAAAGTAGACACTCAAACAGCATCTTCACCGCAGAACATCGCTGAAGCTTGCCGATTTCTTGGAATGTGTTGTTGCCATTTCATACAGAATCTTCCTGTACCAATGAAACCAGTGAGGGATATCTTAAATGCTGTAACTGTGTGGACCTGGTCTGATGAGCTGGAAAGGTTGTTCCAAAACACAAAAAAGGTGTTGTCAGCTGAGACAACTATGACGTTTTATGATCCCTGTTAGCCAACTGAGCTATTAGCAGATGCCAGCCCCTCGTGGTTGGGAGCCTTTTTGCTACAGCCCAATGGGCACCAGTAGCATATGCCAGCAGAGCACTCATGCTGAGAGAACACCGTTACTTACATATTGAAAAATAGCCATTAGCTATCTTGTAGGGTTAGCGCCATTTCCAGATTGAGCTGGTTGGAAACAGATTTCATGTTGGCACAGTCAGAAACTGCTCATACCCATTTTCAAGGCTCTGCAACTAAGCCTCATCCACAAATTGAAAAGTGGACACTTCAAATGCAACAGCAACCCTTTGAAGTCATTTACTGGCCTGGCCAAGGGAACCCTGTGGACCACCTGTCAATATAGCTGTGTCGGGTAGGACCTTAATAGGCATTTGTACCACGGTTTTCTAGTGCTTCATCATGGCTTTAAAGGAACCTTTACTTTTTAAAGGTGTCGATGCAGCCCATGTATACACTTTAGTTTTCGACTGCTCGAGTTGTGGTAATGGAGACAATTCACAATATTTCTCCTCAGGTATGATGTTTATCAATGCACCCCTATCAATAATAAAAGGTATGGAACACCCATTTATCTTCAGGATAACTTTTGGACAATGTTGGTAAGTCCTTGGTGCTTTTTTGTGTTGATTTTCCTTCAGTCTATGGTTTTTCTCCCATTCGACTAGTCCCACATGAGCATGGCTCTCTGAAGTAAACATCGACATTGCACAATTATCATTGTCACTTTCACTAGTAACCGACGCTGAGGAACTCAGATGACGATCGACTGCATTTGGTGTTGATTTGCCTCAGTTGCTGTGACCGCTTGGCCTGGTTGGATCGTGTCAAACATCGTTGATGTAGCACTCGGTCGGCCATTTTGTCTTCACATTGTGACACACTTTTCCCTTTGCCTTTTAAACCATCAGAAAATGGTTCACTTTGCCACAGCCATTGCAAATCTGTCCAATAGCAGGGCATCTGCTGTCATGTGGAAACGACAATCCACATCTGAAACACATTTTCTTTTGTCTCAGTGGAGACATCGCTTTACGTCCCTCAGCTTTAGGCTTAATGACTGACACACTCTGGGCACCTCCAGCCTCCATGCCAGCTGCATGTTGATTAGCACGCTTCTCAGCTTGGACAGCTGTAAGGAATTGCTCCAAGTTCAGAGTTTCCTTCAGCATTTGTCGTCGAAACGAATCTGACAGACATCCATCTAAAACTCTGAGGCAGGAGCATACTCATCATTAAATTCTTTGAACTTACAGTGCCTTAGGTGGAGATATAGTCTCTTTGATGAATTCATCAATGGTTTCACCTACTCACTGGCATTCTTGACTGAAGATATATAATTCGTAATCTACATTTGGCACTGGAATGAATTTGACACTCAGGGCTGCTTTGATTTGATTGTATGTCACTATTTTATGCTTACACGTTTAAAATGTATCACTTGTAGAGACAGCCTGACCTCGCTTTTTACAGCTTTTAACGTGGTGGTTGGCAGGCTCCAGTATTTAATGAGCCTGCCAACGCGGACGCGCAGCGGAGTCAGAAAAGGTTGGACGGATTACCTCTACCCCGCTTTTTAATTGCTCCTATTTTATGCTTGCACGTTTAAAATGTATCACTTGTAGAGACAGCCTGACCTCGCTTTTTGCAGCTTTTAACGTGGGGGGAAATTGAATTTTAACTTGAAAGGATTATTGTTCACCTGATATCGAATTGAAGTGTAGCCTTGAATTTGAATTTGTGCACCTTCAAATTGCACCTCACACGAAGCACGCGCTTTGCGGACATTGTTTTCCTTGCACTTGCCTTTCCTCTCCTCCCCTTCAGGGAGGAGAAAAAGGCCCGTCTTAGAACCGCCATTTTGGGGCATTTGCGCTCTAGTGGTTGGCAGGCTACAGTATTTAATGAGCCTGCCAATGCGGACGCGCAGCGGAGTCAGAAAAGGTTGGACGGATTACCTCTACCCCGCTTTTTAATCGCTCCTATTTTATGCTTGCACGTTTAAAATGTATCACTTGTAGAGACAGCCTGACCTCGCTTTTTGCAGCTTTTAACGTGGGGGGAAATTGAATTTTAACTTGAAAGGATTATTGTTTACCTGATATCGAATTGAAGTGTAGCCTTGAATTTGAATTTGTGTACCTTCAAATTGCGCCTCACACGAAGCACGCGCTTTGCGGACATTGTTTTCCTTGCACTTGCACTTTCCTTTCATCTCCTCCCATTCAGGGAGGAATAAAAGGCGCGTCTTAGAGCCGCCATTTTGGGGCATTTGCGCTCTAGTGGTTGGCAGGCTCCAGTATTTAATGAGTCTGCCAACGCGGACGCGCAGCGGAGAGAGAAAAGGTTGGACGGATTACCTCTACCCCGCTTTTTAATCGCTCCTATTTTATGCTTGCACGTTTAAAATGTATCACTTGTAGAGACAGCCTGACCTTGCTTTTTACAGCTTTTAACGTGGGGGGAAATTGAATTTTAACTTGAAAGGATTATTGTTTACCTGATATCGAATTGAAGTGTAGCCTTGAATTTGAATTTGTGTACCTTCAAATTGCGCCTCACACGAAGCCTGCACTTTGCGGACATTGTTTTCCTTGCACTTTCCTTTCCTCTCCTCCCCTTCCGAGAGGAGAAAAAGGCCCGTCTTAGAGCCGCCATTATGGGGCATTTGCGCTCTAGTGGTTGGCAGGCTCCAGTATTTAATGAGCCTGCCAACGCGGCCGCGCAGCAAGCCCGTCTGCGCCCGTGCACGTCCGGAACGCGGCCAGCGCCAGCCATGCTGCCCAAAAGCCCCCAGGCATTGCGTTTTCGCCAAATTTGCTAAAACGTTATGACACAAGAAAAAAATGTGACTACCAATTATCACCAGATAAGGTCAAAGGTCCCTTTCATGCCGTAAATGCAGAACTGAGTTCACCTTCATAGATACCTTCCCCAAAGTCACGGATATGAAAGCCTTAACACTCAGCAGCTCTCAACTGAAAGGGGGACTAATTAATGCACGTTCACTCTGTAAACACTCTCATGATATCAGAGAGCTGATTACCGCGCTACAGCTCGACTTCCTTTTCATTACTGAAACCTGGCTCAAGGAATGGTGTAACCCTGACATTGCTTTCGCACTCCCACCCAACTATACGATTTGCAGGAAAGATAGAGAGGAAACTAGAGGAGGGGGGCTGGCTATCATTTTTCGTGACTCCTTCCAGTGCACAAATTTTGACCTCGACTCATTGAAGGGAGCAGAAAGCCTAGGCTTCTGCTTCACACTCAACGCCTACTTCTCCTTTGCAGGCGGACTAATCTACCGCCTGCCCGGCCCCAGCTCTGTTTTTTTAGAATCAGTAGGAGATACCCTAAGCCATTTTGTGCTCAGGCACGCTAATTTCACCCTCCTAGGAGACCTCAATCTCCATTAAGAATGCAGAAATGAGCCAGGAGTGGGCAATTTTCTCGAGACCATAGAATCACTCGGAATGCACCAATTAATCGCTACTCCTACACACCAACCAGGTCACACGTTAGATCAGAGGTCTTCAAACTTTTTTGCTCTGAGCCCCCCTAAGCACAATGTTTTGAAGTTGGGCCCCCCTCCAAAACTATATGGCAAGAATTTGGGGAGGGGGAGGGATGATCAATGGGGGCGGGCATCATGTTATCATTTCAGGATTGCTTTTCTGTAGCTCGTAATCCACACTGAATGTGGGATTTATAAAAATGCAACAGCATCAAACAAGAATAGAATTGATCCAAAACACTACTGCCCATAATTGGGGTGCTGTGGGCCTCAATGCACTCCATCTGCCGCATTAATGATGACTGTAGCCCTTAGAAGCAGTCTATCTCCTCTTCTTTCACTCCTTCCTCACAATGTCTGACCATCACTTCAATCTCGCAACAAGCCCGGTCTCTTTCTGAAAGAAAATGAGCTACTGCATGCTGCCCACCTTTTTTGCGCCAAGGGCACCATCTGTCCTAATGCTAGCAAGGAAAATGAGTCCCCCATGCACCCTTTTTATTGTAAAACATTCAAACTTGTGATGCAGTGGACCCCTGGGCAAACGTGTCACTGCACCTATTTCACTAATGATAGGTACAGATGTTTGTTAACAACACAGGCTCTCATCTCACACCATCCCTCTCAATCCCATCTCTCATCATCTCTCGCCCTCCCATCGCTCTGCATCCCTCGCATCTTTCTGATGTCCAAATCAAGGAGTCTCCTCTGCACTAATTTTTCCTCTCCCTTAGGTCATTTCGCCAAGGTTTCAAAGAAGCACTGGCACAGCAAGTATGCCCTGGCTCTCTAATGCAACTGCTGCACCAATAATACCTACAGCTTCAGGCTGTCCACTCTGCCCACTCAACAGGGCCATTACTTCTAGGCCAGATGTCCAAATAGGCTTTCTGCCACTTTGTGTAAAAACAGCAACAAAAAAGCACATTTACCCCTCCCTCCTCCCTGTTGCTTGGGCCCTGTTCTGTGCACAACAATAGTGACTTGAGCCCTAATGCTAGTAAGCAAAATGCAACGTGTTCTTCTTAATAGTAAGACTGCCATAACTGGGTTCCAGTACCCACTCACAGAGGGTGGGAGGGGGGGTCCTGTGCTGTGAAATAGATAGTAGAGAACTAAAGAAGAAGCATGCCTTCTCACCGAGGTGCCAGCTACCTGAAAGAAATGGAAATGTGTGCAGTGGTTAATCACCAAATATAAAGGCTGCTTTGGAGTCAGTGTAGCTTTTTATTAAAGGAGTCAATCAGCTACATGGTGACAAACATTTAGTCTTTTTGAGAGGTAATATATGTGTCCATTAAAAGGAGTGCATATTTTGTAATGGACACAAATATATTTAAATTAGATATAGTTTGAATGCTTATCACTGAAATGTGTTTTTTAAAGCACTTGTTTTTCCTTAAACAGTATTTTGCAGCAGCCTGTTTTATACAGTGTAATACAATTTTGAAATAATGGCATTCTTAGTGCTTTCTGTCACAGACTGGGACCTCGTAGCGCTATAAACAAAGCACTATTCCTCATTGCACCAATCAGGATGTAATTCTGTGACTCTGGTCACACACGAAGCCATCTGCAGTGATCACATTAACCAACTAAGGTTTCATAAGGTAAAATAGCATTTTCCCCCTTGATTAGTTTAACTTGCAGAAGTTTTAGCCATGTCTTGGACCGGGGCGCAATTAGACTCCGAGTTCGGGGGGGGCTAATACTTTGATCAATGGTGGCATATACATTATTAGAACCTGGGTTACAATGACCAGTTGAGGCTCCCTTTACTGTAGTGGTATGCTACATAATCTGGACAGCACTATAACGCACCGATTGTTGAAGCTGTATTTAGTATTACTACATGGTAACCATGAATTCTAGCTTTCCAATGTGTATTCATGCTTTTGATATGCTTGGCAAGTACCACAGCTGCATGAAAACAACTAATATTTGGAAAGATGTTGGTGCTAACAGCACATAATAAAGTACAGAAACTGGGCATAAAGTATGATTATCCATGATGCATCTACAGCACAAAGATTAGAATTATCCGACGGTATCAGCTGCTACAGCTGTCTGGACATTTGTTATCCCTGGTAGTGTCTTTGGCATTCCTGCTTTTGGGGTAAAAGGCAGTTGCTGGATCAGAAACTAAACATGGCTCTGAAAGTCCTGCACTGATCAGTCAAAGGAGGTCTGAGAGGCCGAAGGTGCGTCAAATGATCAACCATGTATTGCAATTCATGGTTAAAGGGCATGAAATGTCAGGTCCATTTTGGTACTTTAATTGTTTGAAGTCCCTGACAGCACAGGACCAACACCCAAGCATGCATCGCATATATGTACATTCGTAGAAGGGAGTAATAAATAGTAGTGATTTCTAACAATAGTAACAGTGCAAGAATAGGAAATTCTACAGCCTGAAGTCTGGAGTATGGTAGGTCATTGTGTTTTGTTATGGCATTGAAACAATCATGTATATAATATGAGACAGGAAGGCAGCAGCGTTTTTGGAAAGTAATAAAAACACCTAGTGGCAACCATCATTGTAGGGAACACTTTATGTAACTGAAGGTCAAGCCCTCAGCCCTGCCAGCCCCTGCCACAGAACTTGACAGGGGGGGACTAAAGCCCTCTCAGTACAATGGTCGGTGCGCGCCTGTCTTGGACGCCGAATTCACACTCACTGACCCTGCTCCATGTCACTCAGAATTACTGTCCAGGCCCGTTTTTATGGGCTTTAACTGCTGCATGTAAATGAAGACAACCTAGAAAAGCGCCTTTTGCGCTTCCAAGCTGTCTTCATTTACATGTAATTGCAGACCCATTTGCGCCCCCCTGGGAACATTTCCACGCCCCCCCAGGGGGGCGCGCCCCACAGTTTGAAGAACTCTGCGTTAGATGGAGTATGTTCTAACTCCACCTCACTAATGGTCGACACCCCCATTTCTCAAATATGGTCAGATCACAAATGTATCCCCCTCAGCATTAAGATGCCAGCTGCTAAACACCCCACTAAGCAAATACCCTCCCCTCACCCAAGGCGCAAGTGAGCTCAATTGGTTACTAACCCAAAGTTGCCTACTCTTGCTCATGCTTCCACGCCTACTTTAATTGGTGATACTCTGGAAGACATGCAACTCTTTCAGAACTGGATGAGTTCAATAAGTGATGAGTTAGCCCCACTGGAACAACCAAATAATAAGCGTAAAGCCAAAACCCACCAAGCTCCTTGGTACACGCCCACCTTAGCCCAACTACATCTCCAGTGCAAACAACTGGAACGCAAGTGGAGAAGAGCTTATGACCCAGCAGACCAAAACGCTTTTAAATTAGGCAGGAAACAATACCATACACACATTAAATCAGCTAAAAAAGAGTACTACTCAAACAAAAGTTTTGAGGCACACCATGATCAGAAAACTATTTTCTCAATTATAAAGTCCTTCACTGACCCTAAAACATTGAGTAGAGAAATCCCCCCATCACAGACCCTATGTGACCAGATCTCGGTCTTCTTCGAGGAAAAAATCCATAATATACAAAAAGATTTCACTACAATCCCTATGCAGAATTTGGACGTGGAGCTTGAGTTAGAGCTTGACCCTGCTCATACTGGTCCCTCATTCCAGGCCTTTGGAATAGTCTCACTTGAGCAGACACGAGAAGCAATTGCTGCCTGTAAATCAGGCTCCCCTCTTGATGCTTGCCCACCCATGGCCCTGCACCAAATTATAAACATCGTCAATCCGGTGATTAACCAGATAGTCAACTCCTCGTTAGCTACAGGCACAGTTCCAAATGAATGGAAACTGGCCATAGTTAAACCACTGAGAAAAAAACAGAATATTGACTCATCAATTCTCTCAAACCTCCGACCAATATCACTGTTACCCACACTGGGCAAAATCACAGAAAGATTGATTAACAGAGAATTATCCAACTTTCTCGAAACTGCTAAGATCCTTCATCCAGGTCAATCAGGCTTCCGCCCTAAGCATTCAACGGAATCTGCGCTATTGGAAATAGTTGACACATTAAAATCTACTGCAGATAAAGGCAGGAAGGCAGTTCTGATTTTACTTGATCTGTCAGCCGCATTTGACACCATCTCACATGGCATCCTCCTCGCACGGTTAAAGAATAGCGGCATTTCAAACACAGCATTGGCCTGGATTAGATCCTTCCTTACTAATCATAGACAGTCAGTGGCCCTAGGAACGTTCCTCTCCGCCGAACGTCCTATTATATCAGGGCTCCTCTCTCAGCCCTCTGTTATTTAACATACACATGGCCCCTCTCATCTCATTGATATCCTCTTTCGATATCGAAGTAACATCTTACGCTGACGATACACAATTGATCCTATCCCTGGACAAAGATTCTACTAAGGCAGAATCTAATTTTAAACTATGCCTAACAGAGGTCATCCAGTGGATGAAGCTTAACCATCTCAGGTGTAATACAGATAAAACTGAGATCCTCCTGATAGGAAAGGACAATCCTTTTAAGCCGAGTGTGTGGTGGCCAGAAGACACAACGACACCCCCAAATACTGTTGAAGTGGCAAAAAACTTGGGAGTGAAATTCGATACTTCACTCTCCTTCCATCCACATGCCCTGACAGTGGCAGGGACTTGTTTCAATGTAATTAAAACACTTAAAAAACTCTTCGACTTTATTCCTCTTTCTGCAAGGAAAACAGTTGCGGTGGCACTCATCCTGTCACGACTAGACTACTGCAACAGCCTACTAGCAGGAGCAAATAAACAAGTACTTAAGAGACTACAAGTGGTACAGCACGTGGCTGCTCGCCTAGTTCTAAAACTACCACGTAGATCTTCCGCCTCAGCGGCCCTTAAAACCCTTCACTGGCTACCTTTGCATAAGAGAATCTTATTCAAGGTACTTTTAATCACCTTTAGAGCATCCTTGAAACTAGGACCAACGTACCTTTCGGCCAGATTCACCACCTACACCACTGCCAGGACACTCAGATCCTCATCTGCAAACTTTCTCAAGCCCCCCTGCTTTAGGTGCAAAACTAAAGGAGGAAAAACGGTAGCTGCATTAGGAACCAGAGCCTGGAATCTTATGCTGACGCACCTAAGGCTGATCAAAACAGAAACTCTGTTCAGGAAGGGCCTGAAGACCTGGATCTTTGGGTCCTCAGATGAACTTTGCTTATCACTCATATAGTGTCCTCTCTTGTCCATAGCGCCAGGATGCTCCTTTCGGAGTGACAGTTGCGCTTTACAAATACCCATTCAAATTCAATTCACCATCTCGTGGGATCTTTTTTATGGCTTCTTTTACACCTTCACCAGCCATGTCCTTCAGATACTTGATAATCTTTTTGTCTTCCATTTCATCTATGGCATCTATGAAATCCTCAAATATCTGTATCCAAGCAGTCCATCTAGTGCCAATATTGTGTTTTTTAGCACGATGATGGCGGTTTTTAATATGCAGGAGTTTAACTAGTTGTGACTCTTACTGACAGTGAGAGTATGCTCTGTTCACTTGGTCCTGTACCTTTCATACAATCTAAAAGTCCTTGCGATGTGCTGGCCTGAGGGTCATCTTTGATAGATTGAGGAACTCTGACCTCGCCCTTTCTTTCCATTAGAGGTCTTTATCACGACAGAGCTCTGTGGAATTGTTCTGGACCCCCACGTGGCAGCTTTGATGGTGGAATGCTTCTTTTAGGGACAGCTCCTCAAGCACACCCCTGGCTACTCCACTGCAGGCGGTGGTATAATGACTCTCTTAGTCGTTTCGGTAAGTAGACAAGCCTTTTTGTATTCTAATGGTTTGATAAGCAGATAACATTCTGATATTCAATTGACTTTGCACTAAAATGTCTCTTTGTAACTACCTGGTTGATCTCTGCTTCATAGCACATCAGATTACAGCTTAACTTGCACAAGATTATCATCATACGCTGCTGTTCAAAACCTGGTTGCATCCGCCTTTAGCGTTATCACTCCCTATGATATATATCATAATTTTATATAGTAGCGTGGTACCTTTGTTTTCGGCCTTTCCATTAGATTCTCGGCCACCGATGTGTTGATTTTCAATTATGCTTTCTTTATCCTTGACAGCTTTACACAGGCTGGCATTCTGCTGAGACTCCACAGGAGCCAGCATCGATTCTGCACTTCGACCTCGGCACACGTGGCACGAACGAGCAGTTTGCTGGACCACAGCAAACTCTCCGGGGAGGGCACTGTAGATCTACAGGTTACTTATCCCCTACTCGTCGCCAGTTGTAGCGTCCTACCCAGCCCGGGCACTCCCCAATGAGTACACCACACATGGAAAGTAGTTATACATGTCTTTTTTCTTCAGACTGTAAGCAAGAACTCAATGTTCTAAACCTGCATTCACTTCATTACCCTCCAAAGCCTACGTCACACGTCTACTGAGTCCGTCGGGAACCAAAAGAGTGCCGTCATTCTCTATTTACACAACATTACACAAGGGTGATCTCACTTAAACTGATTTGGTAACCTCGGATCTTAGGCTTCAATTGAGAACAGGCTGAAAACATGTGTCTCCATCATTCTTGCATCCCAGCCTGATGATTTCAGCGATTCAGTGGGCCCAGCTAATTCCACATTCCTCTCTTATCTCCTCTATGGAGCTCTTACAAAGGTGGCTGTCATGCTCCTGCTGCCCCCTCCGCCACTCCCTTAGAACTGCAGAACCCTGTGATTTCTTGCAAAGGGAATCGGCTCTTCTGTGTCTCTCTCCTGCAAAGAACAGGCAGGTTGTAGGGGTCTGGCTGAGAAATTGAATACAGCACTCCTGCTATACCATACTGCCTTTCCTCTGAGATGTCAGTATCTAGTGCACTGACCCCAGAGCTATCTTGTGTCCTGGGGCTCATGAAAGCCTCCCAGGAGGGCCATGCAGACAAATCCTGACATCCCCCATCTCTTTTAATGCTAAAATGCACACTAAGGTGCTCTCTTTAAGCTTCTCAGGCTCTCAGAGCGGGAGCTAAAGCCTTAAGATGCAGACATCCTTCTTTTCCCTGCACCTCTGCCATCTCTTGCATGATACTCTGAGACATTTGGGGCTATTCACAAAGGCAATGTACCCTTGTGAGTAATTTATATGTGTAATTTACTCTTAGACCTTTGAGTAACTTTACTACTTTTGGATATTCACAAAATCAGAGTGTAAAGTTATTCAAAGGTGTAGACTTGCATATCTCCACACCCAGAAACATGGGGTGGATGGGGGGTGGGGTGGAGGCATATTTACGAATGTAAGTTACTTCTGCCAAAAAGAAACAGTTGTAAGTACAACACCACACATGTCCAACCACTGGTCCTGTAACACCCTTCCATAGAAAATAATGGAGGTAAGGACTTAAAATAATGTTAAATTAAATAAACTTATTTAAAATAGGTAAAAATATAAATATAGTATAAATACATATAATTTAATGTTAAAAAAATCTAAAAATAAAACATATAATTTAACAATAACATATTTTAACAATCTTTTTTGAATTTATAAATTGATGTAACATTCATTTTTATTAAACTATAATTGAACTACTTAATTCAACGTATCATTTAATAATTAATGCATAATTAAACTATGTCAATTTTATTTTAACTTTAGATGGAAATGTATTTTTTATTTAAACTTCAAATCAAAAGCTGAGGAGGTAGGCCTTAGGACTTCACATAGGGATGACAAGGTTGTGGGGAATCTGGAAACATGGGCAGTATTAAGCACTGCATTTAGAGAATGGAATGAGGAGGACATGGGAGCACCAACATCTACATCACAGAGGAAGGTGAGATATTAGAAGGTCTCTATTGATGAGGCACTAACAACTGAGAAAGAGAATAAGTTACGGATGGGCTTACTTAATGGACTATCCACGATTAGCGGAAGTAATATGAATGGTACAGGATCTTAATAACCACCACATTAAAATGTGCACAATATCACATCAGTGGGGAATACCACTACTAGAACGGTCTGAAATGCAAAGGTATGTTGTTGGGATGGGTGGGGCTCTTATACACAGTCATGTTTGTTATATGTAACATATTGAATTAATGTTGGAAGAGTGTATATGCATAAGAAAGATCAATAAAGAAATTTGATTAAAAGACTTCATAAAATAACTTTTATTTAATGCTATGTAATTATAATAATTAAATATTCAATTTAAAATTAAGTTAATTTTAATTATTTCGACCTACATTTAAGATAAATTTATAAAATGAATTTACATTAATATTTATCAATATTTAACATACAAATATGTTTACATTTGTTTATTTAAATTATTTTTTAGCTATCACTATTCTTTAAAGTTTAATTAAACTTAAACTGAAGCAGGTTCTGATTATCAAAAAGGAGAACATTACCATAGAGAAACTCCGGAGTCGGGGTGGATATTTCCCTATGGTGAAGTATAGACAATGACAAAAGTTTATAAAACATTTATAATAAATTAATAAACATATTTTATATTTAATATTAATGTAAAGTAGTTTTATATATTTATCTTAAATATAGAACAAAACAAAAATAAATGCTACAGCACTATTAATTTAATTTTAAATAAAATCTTTAATTAATTTAAATATATATTAAAGTAAATAAAAAATATTTTTCTGAAGTTCAAATTAAAAATAAAATACCACCTAAAGTAAAAATTACATTTGTTTTATTATGCATGACTTGTTATTAAAAGTGGTGTACAGAATTAATTAAAATAAGTTGAATTATATTTTTAATATTTTTATGCATATATGATTAGGCCAAATAGAGGGCATCTAGTGGACAGAGCATGTTGCATGGAGTGGCTACTTTTTTATATTTAAGTTGTTTTTGGAGCTCTTAAAGAAGCAATTGGTGGTGGGGGCAGGGAGAACAGAGCCCAAGGAAAAATAGTGGTTTGGACCTTGTGCGGCACAGATGAAGATAGCACCTGAGTAAGACTCAGAAAGGTGATTGGCGTTAGGGGCACAGAAAAAGAAGCCACACTTTATCAGAGCACATAAAGGCAAAGATGGGGAACATAAGATCACATCTGTAAATGGCTTCTCTAGTGTGGTTGTAACGCTTTATCTTCCCGCAACCAAAATCCTATTTGGAGAGGGCTGTTATAGGTGGGGATATCGAAAGGTTGCATCTGGGGCAGAGGGAGTTGGAACTTGGAAGCATCCAAGAGAAAATCGTGTAAGGTGGCATTACATCTTGAAAGAAATCAGGAGAGCATTTGGTGATGGGGTATGCGACAGGGCCCTTAGGGGTACAGAGAGAGGGCACACTTTGGATCACACAGAGAAGGCAATCAGGGTAGCAGATATCTGACGTAATGTAGGGGGTCCTTGGTGGCTCTTACAGGGGGCGATCTTAAATGGGGACAGAGGGAGAGGTCACTTTGGGAAGTTAAAGGAGACATCTCTTTGTGCCCCAATTCCACTCTCTGTACAGAAAGAATGTCTTCCTGGTGGAATTATTTACAATCTATTTATCAATTTGTTGGCCACATGATCCAACAATGTAATTAGTCTACACGTTAAAAAATACAAGAAAATTGACGTGGTTAAGATGGCGGTCGGGTGAGATGTTCCTTCGTGTCTCTCTGACTCCCCCAAGAACTAGCAGTGGACATCACCGTCCTGTTGTCTCCCCAGCACAAGGGAGCAGCGCCAAAGGGTGGGGAGAGTCCCCCCTGCAGCGAGGGCCCGTCCGTGGCCGAGGACACCCTGCGGTGGGTCCCAGGGCTGAGGCCTGCCGGCTGCGTGGCTGTGCAGCAGCTGTGCCAAAGAGGGCCGCCAGCCGCCTGAAGTGAAAGCGGTGAGACGGCTGCTGCCCAGAAAGATGCCGGCACTTGCTGAGGAGTTCTGCTGGAGACCGTACCCTGAGGTGGCTGTGGGGGTGGCGCTAGGGGCCTAGGCAGGCTCTGAGAGCACCCCTGGCTGTGGAGAAGCAAGCACTGTGGGAGCTAACGGAGCTGGAGAAGGAGGTAGGCTGCAGCGCTACTGAGCCAGTTCATCACAGTGTAGTGCAGCTCCTATTTCCCTAATAGGCTCTGCGCATTGGAATAATATCCCCTATAGGTTTGACATAGGACTAAGGTCAGTATGTCCCTATCGAGTATATTAAACTTAATTACTTGTGCCAGCTAGCTCAGAGGCCACTAGAAACTCCTTGGATAACAAGAAGGGAGTAGTTTCTGGCAGCCGCAAAACATGACCACTTTGTTTCCCTTTAGAATCAGAATGTGTCCCAGAGTTGTGGAAACAATAGATAACTATTTCGCTCAGCTCAATCGTGCATGCTTAGTTTTCTCCAAGTTACACAGAAAGAACAGACGGGCGTTTCAATAAAAGATTTATTGAACAGTCTTGTTTCTGGTGTAAGTAAAATGTGCTGTTATGATCACAAGACAGTATGCGAGATAAATAATGTACAGTGTGAGCAGTAGAAATAAATAATACTGCGATAGCATTATCTTTTAGTATATATGCATTTACATAAATAACACAGACTAAAAATGCGAGTACTCATACGATGCGTTTCTAATCTAGTTCTACCCGAATGTACCTAACCTAACCTAGGTGTAGGGAGAGGTATGAAGTAGGTGAAGTATTCCTTACTATGGTATACTAAGAGTATGTTAAGCCTAGTATGCCTAGTATGCCAAGAGTCCCTCTCGGTTCTAGTCTGCTCCATACCTTAAGAATGAGAGAGGTGGGAATCTCTTTCCAGACTCGAACTCCAACACCCCGCAAGTGAAGTCAGATCACTGGAAGCTGGACTCTCTGCGTGCAGGGATGACAGCGTCTTCTCAGTGCGTCAGGCCGTGAAACGGGCTCCTCTGAAGTCGAGGTCTCCTCTAGTTTACAAGGGCTAGGAAGGTATATTTATACCTGAAAGGTACCTCAGAATGTTAGCATTGACGTGAATTGGACAGCGGAAGACGTCATGAATGAACCCCTAAGGAATAATGGTTCATGCATAATAGATGAGTCCTTGAAGAAATCAATAGTCCTGTGCTAGGGAAATTCCCGAAGCCTCAGGGTCTGTTCTTCAAGAACTCGTTGTGACGTTAGGGTGGACGGATGTTGGAGACCATGCCTGTATTTGGAGTGCACGGTTTAATGCCTAAATAAGGACTGGGATTTTATGCCTATATAAGGGCAGGGCGAATTGTGCCTATATAAGGACATGATTCAGGAAAGCCCGTGTATGGACACCCTAAGAGGAATACAACACCCACTCCACTTTCGTGTGTACGATAATACTAAAATGCTAAACATTTAAAATGCTAAACATTAAATGGAGTACCGCATATTTGCTAAAATATTTCATAAAACCATTTAAAAGGCATTTAAAAAACTTATTAGAATGCAAAAGGTACTGTACATTTGAAGCATTGCTTTTCATTTCAGGCATATAGTTGAAAATAAAATACAATATGAATGAAATCAGCAGTAATATATACATTTGACAGAAAATGATCGATAAGTTGTTCAAAAATCAAAGTCATTTCATGTCATGAAAATGAATTAATTTTTTAGACAAACAAGATGACTAAGTGTCTGTGGAAGTACCGCGAAGTCTGTACTATAAGGCTAGTTCTACTTTAAGCAGATTGAAGTGCCATTTTCGTTCGAAAAATGGGAAAAAAGTTCAATTTTGTTAGAGTTCCAAGTTGTTTTGAAAATGAAGGCCAAATTGTTACTGCATCTCTGGAACACTGTATGCTGAATCAGAGTCAGTTTACGGGTCTGGTGTAAACATGAGATCATCTATTTCTATAGACAAAACATCATCCACTGAAGTTGGTGTCAGTTCGAACACCTCGTGTAGTAGATTAATTGCACAGAGATGAGAAGCATCGCTTCCAGCATAGGTTGCCGCAGCAATGTTCGCGTCCGTTGTTACCTGTGTGCCTGTAGATCTTTCTCGTACCTCAGCAGCAGCCGGAAGCGTCTGTGAGATCTCAATGAATGCTGACATCAGGATTGGTAGCCTCTGGGGACAACACAGAGCATGGGCTGTTATCGGGACCAGCAGAGTATCGACATCCGTTGGCGTAGCTGATGGAAATGTCAGACAGGTGTCTAACACGCATTCTTCACCGCATAGCAGGCATCGTAGAACAGGTAAGATGCAATCTTGCCAGATTGGTCTGAATGACAGGAACCAAGTTGTATTAAGGTCCCGTAGACGAGTCATGCCCAAAAGCTGTACTATTTGCTCACGGCACTTTCGTTCAAGGAGAGCTTTCTCCATTTCGCTCGGAGTGATGTCTGCGAATAGGCTGGCCATAGCGCAATAGCAGGAAGAGAAATAGAATTCCGGCAACAAGTGCTAGAATTAATGGTATGCCACCAAACACCGAATGTACAAAGTTCGGGATGATTGCGAGTATTGCCTGGAAAGGTGCTAACAGACCGGAGCAGATGCTCTTAAATACATGTACAATTCCGGTTGTATCAGACATATTGAAGATACGTCCTATCATTTCTACGAAATGTATAGGGCAGTTTGTACATATTAAAGTCTGTATCTCAGCCGAAGTCCTTGCTACTTGTAGATCATAGGTTTCTTTGGCCGAGGTCAAAGGCACTGTTTGCTGTAAAAGCATGGCTTTCATTCTGCTTAAAGTATCAAATCTTATAAAAGAGACGTTCAGCGAAGGCCATAGAGGTGACTCCCTGACTGTGTCTATTGGGGCAAACAATACTTGCATACAGCAAGTGACCCTGGAGTTGACCGTTACTAGATATGGGATGCCTGGCAGCATGCCACAGCAACTTTGATCATTCAACATGAGGTAACTCCCATTAGAAAGTTGTCCAAACGTTGGATTAATCACAGCAGCTGGTGTACCCTGCTGATGGCAAGACAAATTTGCCACAGAACCATTACAAGCCCCGTGCAAAGAAATGTCCTGACATATAGGTGAACCGCTCAGTGCACGTTTACAGTGTGTACCGCTCAAAAACACTTCACGATCCCCACTCCAACATCTATATGTATACGGTAAATCCCAAGATGTCTTAATGTATTCCTTACCCAACCTTTCATACTTGCCTGCTTGCATTTGTCTGAGGCAATACTGAAACTGAAAAGTACTCACAGGTAATGTTATTTTGCCTTGAATAAGCCATTCTGTAGCTGGTTTTTCTGCCACTGTGAATGGTAACTTTTCCAGTTTTTCAATGCTCAGCACTGTATACTTTGCTCCTCTTTGTGCCAATTCGATCTGTTTATCAGTCAGATTGTATTCTGCAAACAGAGCTGACGTGTTGATAAAACGACAAGGCACATAGCCCGCTCGCAAAGATTGCAGCGTCCAGCTTAATAACACAATAGAACGTAATTGAGATTGGCCTTGCTGTAACATCGCCAAATCTTGTTCTAGTATGTCGATAGCAGAGGATACAATGCCATCCAATGAATATATTCTGGAGGACAAAGTTGTTAACCCATTGTCGACCACAGAGAGTGATTTCTCTAAATTAATACGATCAAGTTCACGTATTCGTTCTGCGGCCTCCATCTGTGATACTTTCCATGCTTCATTATAGGCAGCATAAATGCCGGCATATATGAAACGTTTTTGACGCGGTTTTCTTGGTCCAAGCAAGAATTCCCTAAGGTCTGCGTCCTTTTTAAGTAAGGATAAGTGTCAACCATTTTTTCCAATCAGGATTAGATCTGTTGAGTTGTAGTATATTGTCAACTGTCACCACTGCCTGTGTATCGTTATCACTTGCAGGTGTCGGTACAGAAGGTGTGTTCATCTCCTTGATCTTGGCTAATCCAAGACAAGATGTTTGTTGGATGGTTTCATTCAAAAACATTATTTGTTCAGGGATGATACAGGCTCTAAATAAAGCTTCTATCCCCTGCACTTGCCAATCTTTAGTACCCCAGACTGTTTTTGTGTCTATTGTGTCTTTCCAAAAGTCGAAACCCTGTCTAGACAGTTGGGCATTAAATAATGCAGAATAAATCTGTTTTGTATTCGTTAACATAATTTTCAGTCCTGTCTTGTTTACATTTTTATAGTAAAACATTTCTGGATCAGATGTATTGTAACCTGAAAAATATGGAAACTTGTTGGCAAATGTTTTTGAACTACCTTTAGGTGGTGTAGGACAATGCTCCCATTGGTTAAACATAAACACATTTCTTGGATATGCAGATTTATGCAAATAATGATGACCATAGTGGTTATAACAATACAATTGTTCATAATCTAATGAACCCTCTAAATATTCATTTTTAGAAAATGCAGCAGATTTTTCTAGGTCAAACATTATGTTGTTAACAGTCTCAAAGTCCCAATCATCAGAATAGGTACTGGACGTAATTAGATCACTTAGTGAAATTTTAAACAAATGTGGAATGTTCAATTGTTCCGTCGGGCCGAAGATTTCAAAATCTGTTTTGTCCCACACTATACCATCCTGTATAGGAACAGCTGTGATGTTCACTGATGACAAGTCTCTTGCTTCACGATGGGAAGATTTATGAGGTTTCAAAAGTACGTTCACGCCTTTCCCTTCAGTATTCACATGAATGTATCTGCCACTAATAAGCACGCTCACAGTTGTTACCAAAGCTAGCCAGAGCAAGAAAACAAAAAGTCCAGATGTAATCCAGAGTTCAATCCATGGAGAAACCAAATAAGTCTTTTTCAGAAAGTGAAGAAAGTCTTGTACTTGCTGTTTGAATTTGAATGATGCTGGCGTCGTTTCAGGTTCACTCGGATCTTCTGAGAACGTATCAAAGTTAATGAAATAGCCAGAAGCAGTTCTATCAATTGTTGGAATTGCATCAGGATTTGTAGAAATCACTGGAACCAGTTCATCACTTGCTACATTGGTGTAGACAGGTGTATTTGGACGAACTGTTACTTGGTGTTCAAGAGGGATGAGTTCCATAGCGTTATTGCTTTGTCCTCCATCTGTTACAGCTGAATTCTCGATTGTTATCAGTCTTTCAGTCTGAACCTCTTGGATAGTAGCGAGAGGAGTGTGTCTGCTACTAGGTCGGAGTCCACGAGGCCTACTATTTAGTATTGGCCACATACTGTGGTTTGATGAGGTCGATGGA
Organism: Calotriton arnoldi; assembly: GCA_963921515.1. Classification (NCBI taxonomy): domain Eukaryota; kingdom Metazoa; phylum Chordata; class Amphibia; order Caudata; family Salamandridae; genus Calotriton; species Calotriton arnoldi. The sequence goes on from CAWUFW010002486.1 coordinate 758,537, forward strand.
CACAAATCTTTTCTCCTTTCTTCCAGCAAGGGGCGGCAGAAGTACTGTTCTTGTTCCTTGAACTGCTAGGACAGGTACTGGTTGTCTGTAAGAAGGTCCAAATTCCTTCTTGTCCGCAATCTTTTCTCTGACTAGATCCCCAACTTTTGGAATCCAGACAGGCCTTGCTGGGACCGCCGATTTTTCCCCAGTGGTGGTTGGCTGTAGGAATACGTTGCTTTGTTTCATTTTTAACTCATTCAGTTCCTGTAAAACAGCCAAACGATCTTTGATATCAAACGGTTTATTTTCCACCACTGTGCCTACGTGTTCAAGGTCTGGTACCCACATTCTTGTCCCAAATAGGACCTCATATGGAGTGACCCCCCCTAGAGAACTTCTTGGCAGATTGTTCAATGAGCGTTAGACCCCATTAAGGTGTTTGACCCACCCATCACCCGAACCTAATACCCTAGCTGTTATAGACTGCTTTATGTCCCGGTTTTTCCTTTCCACGACCGAATTTCCCTCAGGATGGAATGGAGAGGAGTACCGCAATGCAACGCCCAGACTGGCCATGGCTTCTTTGTAAGCCCGAGAGCTAAACGCAGGGCCCTGGTCAGAATGTAGTGTGCATATTGCGTATGTGCCGATAAAGACTCGCAAATCTTTTATAACAGTTCGAGCGTCAGCCGAGCGCTGAGGCCATATCCATAGGAACCTAGAGCAAGAATCCACTGCAACCATGATATATTTATAGTTACCGTCCCTTTGCAGGGGACCGCAGTGGTCAAGGTAAACACAAGTTAATGGTTTATCTGAAATTAACAGGGGTGTCTGCGCAGGACGTTTCACTGTGGAGACTTTCATCTGTTGGCATATATCACATTCTAAAACATAGTTCTTTGTTTGTTTTCTAATGCCAGGCCACCAATATCTTTGCTTGAGTAAAGATACTGTTGCAGAAACACCTGCATGGGCAGATGCTATCCCTTCGTGTGCTGCTAGGATTAGTCCTAATCTGCGTTCCTTGTTTGGAATTACCCTATCCCCCACTCCAGGGATTCGAGCAAAAGGAACGTTGTTCGCATCAATTACATAAGAGTACTTGAGTGGAAACTTTTTTGGTAACGCTGCACTGCTGCCTTTGCTTGAAGCATTGACAGCCAACATTATCTCACCGTCTATTTTTGTTTTTGAACGAGTGATCGCAGCTACGGAAGCCGTCTGAACAGCCCCATGTTGGGCGCCATGTAGTGTAGCTCCTATTTCCATAATAGGCTCTGCGCATTGGAATAATATCCCCTATAGGTTTGACATAGGACTAAGGTCAGTATGTCCCTATCGAGTATATTAAACTTAATTACTTGTGCCAGCTAGCTCAGAGGCCACTAGAAACTCCTTGGATAACAAGAAGGGAGTAGTTTCTGGCAGCCGCAAAACATGACCACTTTGTTTCCCTTTAGAATCAGAATGTGTCCCAGAGTCGTGGAAACAATAGATAACTATTTCACTCAGCTCAATCGTGCATGCTTAGTTTTCTCCAAGTTACACAGAAAGACCAGACGGGCGTTTCAATAAAAGATTTATTGAACAGTCTTGATTCTGGTGTAAGTAAAATGTGCTGTTACGATCACAAGACAGTATGCGAGATAAATAATGTACAGTGTGAGCAGTAGAAATAAATAATACTGCGATAGCATTATCTTTTAGTATATATGCATTTACATAAATAACACAGACTAAAAATGCGAGTACTCATACGATGCGTTTCTAATCTAGTTCTACCCCAATGTACCTAACCTAACCTAGGTGTAGGGAGAGGTATGAAGTAGGTGAAGTCTTCCTTACTATGGTATACTAAGAGTATGTTAAGCCTAGTATGCCTAGTATGCCAAGAGTCCCTCTAGGTTCTAGTCTGCTCCATACCTTAAGAATGAGAGAGGTGGGAATCTCTTTCCAGACTCGAACTCCAACACCCCGCAAGGGAAGTCAGATCACTGGAAGCTGGACTCTCTGCGTGCAGGGATGACAGCGTCTTCTCAGTGCGTCAGGCCGGGAAACGGGCTCCTCTGAAGTCAAGGTCTCCTCTAGTTTACAAGGGCTAGGGAAGGTATATTTATACCTGAAAGGTACCTCAGAATGTTAGCATTGACGTGAATTGGACAGCGGAAGACGTGATGAATGAACCCCTAAGGAATAATGGTTCATGCATAATAGATGAGTCCTTGAAGAAATCAATAGTCCTGTGCTAGGGAAATTCCCGAAGCCTCAGGGTCTGTTCTTCAAGAACTCGTTGTGACGTTAGGGTGGACGGATGTCGGAGACCATGCCTGTATTTGGAGTGCACGGTTTAATGCCTAAATAAGGACTGGGATTTTATGCCTATATAAGGGCAGGGCGAATTGTGCCTATATAAGGACATGATTCAGGAAAGCCCGTGTATGGACACCCTAAGAGGAATACAACAACAGGGTGAGGAAATAGAGACGGTGTGACCCCTTCACTGAATTTCTCAAGCAGAGCTGAGTCAGTGGGGACCCCGAGCCGGGGGGCTCCCGCTTAGTGAGAGGCAGCAGAGGCAAGGCGACCATGGTGCAGCCTAGAGCTGGACTAAGCCCTGGCTGTGTTGGCCACGGAAGGAGATGGCTGCGAGTGGCTCTGGCATGTGGCCTAGCATGGGTGGGGCCTGAGGGATGAGTTGGTGAGGGGGCTGGTCCCCTGGGGCCCCTGGAACCACCTGAACACCCCATTGAGTGGGCAATTGATCTGGAGAAAAGGACAGTGCATCGATTGAGGCCACCAGCCAGATGGGAGCAGAGAAGATCTGCACTGCCGTAACGCCAATGCACCTCCTCTTTCTTGCTGGCCCGGCTGCGGGTGGGGGAGGCCCTGTGGGACCCAACTGTGCAGAGAGTGTACTAGTGACACTGGCTTCTCTCAAGCGACTAACGCCTGGATTGTTGCTGCTCTGTCCTGGGGCAGCCTCTGCTGGGGAAACACGCCACCTGCTCTTAGTCCCTGAGGAGTGTGTACACAGAGCTGGCCCCATGACTGGATATGGTGGGCCCCAGGTACTGTGGAGTCTGGGACCCTTAGTGTGGGGACGCTCCTTGGCCTCCCTGCACAACGGCTACCACCGAGACCCAGGCCTGAAAGGGGAGCCTGCCCTCTAACCTTTATTGAGACACTGGCCTGCCGCGGAGGTGCTGGCGGGTGGGCTGGTTGTCTTGCTGTGGGGTGGCACTGTGGGTGCTTCTGACCAGAATGTTGTACTGCCCCGGGCGTTGTCAGGACTCTCCGGGCTGGGCCACGTGATTGCCTAGAGATATTCCACAGATAATGCGCGGGCGGGGTGCTTGACAAGCCTGATCCTTTCTGCACTGGATGGAGTCGCTGGGGCCGGAGGTCTGCGGGCCCTAGCGCTCCTGAGTCGGACGGGCTGATTGGTGACCCTCATCATGTCTACCATGCGATCTAAGAAAGACCGGTCTTTGAGAGACATGCTTACCAAACTTACAGCTGCCAGGGCTCCATCTAAGTTCCCCTTGTCCAACGCGGACCCCCAAGCGGAGGCTGAGGATATGAACGGGCCTGCCATGAAAGCTTTCATGGCATCGCTCTTCTCGTCCCTTCAAGAGGACTTACAAGCTATGAAGACTCAGCTCTCTGCTGACTTGAAAGAGGTGCGTCAGGACTTAGAGGAGGTGGGAGACAGGGTGGCCATGCTGGAAGACCGCGTAACCAGGAGGGAGAAGGTGCTGGAGATTATGCAGCAGGAGATCCTCTGGCTGAAGGAACAGCATGTCGAGCTTCAGGCATATGCAGAGGACCTGGAAAAATGATCCTGCTGGAACAACGTCTGAGGGGTTCCAGCCCAAGCAGAGGAAGAGGACTTGAGGGGCTACGCTGGGGCTTTGTTCTGCCACATCCTGGGGTCCCCCAAAGAAACAGACATTCCGATCGACTGGGTCCATAGATTAAGTTTGCCCAGATCTGGAAACACCTCTCCTCTGGACATACTTGCGTGCGTGCATGACTTTCAACTCAAGGAGTCGATCCTTCGCCGGGCCAGGGAGACCCATCCGGTCCAGTTCAGGGGCCATACTCCGGTGCTGTATTAGGACTTGTCCGTGATTACCCTCAGAAAGCTCAGAGAATTTCACCCCTTTACAGGACACCTCAGAGAGAAAGGGATATCATATTTATGGGGGCACCCATTCCGCCTCATCTTCCGTTACGAAGGCAGGCTGCGGCAACTGCGATCCCTTTGGGAGGCTCTCAAAGTTGTGGGCCTTAAAGAAGAGACAGCTGCAAAGGGGAAGTATTTTTATGATTTGCAATGTACCCCAATACAGGCCTGTGTAATCACCTACATTTACCCTGCCATTGTACCTCATAACGGGTTTGTGCTGACCTTTTACCTTGTTAGGTGCCGCATAAATGTCGTGTGGTTTTCTCCGAAAACTAGCCTAATTTATTATGCATGAGGATTCTCAGAATCACAGCAGGACTACCATCTTCTGCATAATAACTATGTATAAGGGTCATCCCTATCATCATCCTCGGCCGACATGACACAGCAAGGTAGAACCCCTGAGGGTACCTTTTGGGTATAAAGCACCATATCTTTGCTGGGGCAGAGAGAGGAGAAAGACTTCCATGCTGACACGCTGACAAGAGACGCTGAGGTCCCTGCACGCAGTACTCCAGCACGCAGTGGTCTGACATCCCTCGCGGGGTGCCCAACTCGAGACCAAGATGGGGTCCTTAATTTTCTCACTTCAGGTAATAGGGTTGGCTTTATCCTAGGGGGATTCTTGGCGATACACCTACATACATGCTAGGTGCATTTAGGTACATCTAGTTAGGGTTTGCATCGTAGGAGTACGCATTATTACTGTCATTTATCTGTATTCTGCATAAATCTATTGTTTTAGCCCTATGGTAGAAGTCTACCATCTATTTAGTCTTTTGGTGCTTATAACTGTATATATCTGTTTCTGTCTTATGGTTGTTGCAGCACACATATTTTACACTAGGATGACGCTGGTTCAATAAATGCTTATTGAAAACATCCCCATTGTTTATTCTGTGTATCTCTCTGAGACAAAGTGAGCACGAGTGACTGAGTGAAAAGTACTGTACTGTTTCCACGATCCCTGACGGGACAGAGTTGCCATGTTCGATAGTTACCATAAACTATTTTCTCCTTGGTAAGAGGAGTTCATAGTAGCACTGTGAGCTAGCTGGTATACAGGCGAACATATCCAGTGGGGGTGTCTGGAATCAGTCTGGACACTAATCCCACAGTTTATGTTGTCTAAACTCGCAGATCCTATATAGATTTATAGGAACTACACAACAGTCTGACGCTCTGTACGACAAAGGACGCAGTCAGCATCGGTGCCACAAGAAGAAAGGAACCCCTGCGAGACACAAACCGGACACAGCCACCATGGCCAAAGAGAGGCAGGCAGTGCTCACCACTTTAGCCGGATCGCCGGTGTTGCTGGAGACTCCCTGAAATAGCGGAGGAATGCCAGGCAGGAGGGCTCAGGGCTGGCGGCTTCAGAGAGGCACGCCAGCCGTGCAGACATTTCCCCTTCTACCTTCTCCTCTGGGAGTTGTGACCCCCGGTGGGGGAGTCTGGGCTGGCTGCCTAAGCCTCGACTGGCCAACTTCCCATACAAGTTTTCTCACCCTGACAGACTGATGTCACCACACATTTTACTGATTGTTGCTGATTTATGTTTGTTTTGTTCTTTTTTGTTTCTTTTCACTCCTCCGCACCAGTTGCCCGCAGCGTGTCCCTGTAGAAGCGCTCTTGTGATCCCTAGCTGCACAGGCTGCTTGCATTTTGTATTATTCCTCAACCTGAGGTGCGCCCCACTTTCCCCAAAACCCATGCCTAGGGAAATAAAGATCCTCAGCCTTAATGTTCGGGTGTTAAATAACCCTGTGAAGCGTGCATCAGTACTGTCTCTCTTGTAGCGATCGGGGGGAGGACCTATGTTTACTTCAAGAGACTCACCTGGTCCCGAAGGACACTGCCCGCATGCTCTCCCCGCCAGATTTGGTCCTCGGGCCCCACTAAGAAGAATGTGATAGCTATCCTCTTTTCCCAGAAATTTAACGGCAAGCTAATATCCAGAATAGCTGAAACAAAGGGGCACCTCCTAGTAGTGTGCATACAGTGGGGCTCCTTTCACTTCAACCTGTCCAACATCTATACCCCGAATGAGTGACAGGAACCATTTATTCTTAATGCTCTCGCAGCTGCCCTTGCGACCCCGGGTGTGGCACTGTTGATAGGGGGGATTTTATTTGGTCATGCACCCCAGTCTGGGCTACTCCAGCTAGCGCTCATCGCAAGCAGGAGCCTTCATGTCTGACGGCCTTCATTGGCTGGCGGATGGGGGGGCTCTGCGATATTTGGCACCACCTGCACCCCTCTTTGAGGAACTACACTTTTTACTCTGCGGCGTTTAAATCGTATGCGCGCATTGACCATTTTCTTACATCCCCCACATTCACAGCTATAGTCGGAGATGTGAGTATAGAACCCCGATCCATTTCGGACCACGCGATGACCTCTGACTCTAAGGTTGGGAGACTCTCATCCCTGCACCTCCCGGTGGCGACTCTGTGACACGTTACTGCAATCCCCTTCCACGACTGCTGCAGTGCGCACGGTGCTTGTGGATTACCTCTGCATCAATGACATAGAGGGCACTGCCTTATCATCGGTGTGGGAAGCGCTAAAGCTGGTAGTAAAGGGCGAATTCATTCCTATCTCAGCAGCAGAAAATCAGGTTCGCCGGGAGAAGTGCCTGCACTTGGAGCAATCGATCTCTGAGTTAGAGGCGATTCATAAGCAGACGGGGGCCCCCAAGGTCTGGCGAGACATTGAGCAAAAGAGGCTTCTTTTAAAGCGTTTGGACCGATATAGGGTGGAGTATGCCCTCCTCCCACTCAGACACAAATTCTACCTGAGCAGCGACTGCTGCGGACGGATGCTGGCTCATAGGCTCCGCAACAACACCCTGTCTAGTGCAGTGAGTTTGATTTGAACAGCGCAGGGGGTGGAGGTACACTCAGATGAGGAAATCATCACAGCCTTCAAAGGTTTTCATAGCGACCTGTACTCTGACTCGGACGGCCCTCGGAGGGGCCCAAGACTCTATCTGTGGGGGATTCCTTTGACTCATTTACCGGCAGCTTCACGTCCCAACCGGATCAGCCGATATGAGTCAAGGAGGTGGTTGTGGCAATTGCGTGGCTGAAGCCCGCCAAGGCGCCAGGGCCGGATGGGTTCAAGGGGCCAATTTTATAAAACCTTCTGTCAGTAGTTGGCTCCCCTTCTTACGCAACTCTTTAACTCTTTCCTCAACTCGGGCGCGTTGACGGACTCGATGATGGAGGCATACATATCTGTGAAACTTAAGCCATCGAAGGATCCTGGAGACCGTGGGTCCTAGAGACCCATGCCCCTTCTCAACATAGATGCCAAACTCTTTGCCTGGATCCTGGCCTCCCGTCTGAACCCGGTCATGCTGGGCTGGTTGACCCCGACCAAGCTGGCTTTATCCCCACGAGACAAAGCGGGGACAATACTAAAAAGCTTTTGCACCCACTTGACATCATTCGGAGATCACGAAAAGAAGCGCTTTTCCTCTCCATTGACGCAGAGAAATCGTTTGACCGCGTCCATTGGCCATACATGCTTGAAACTCTGCCACTTTGGCTTATGGACATGCTCATCAAATGGATCTGCTGTATTTACATTGCCCACAGAGCCTCCATACGGGACAATGGGACGTCATCCGCTACGTTCCCGATAGCGCATGGCACCCGTCAGGAGTGCCCTCTCTCGCCATTCCTACGACTATGAAAGTATGGGACTGCATTGCCCCTAGGTGGGGCTTGACGACGTTTCCCTCCCCGATGTCGTAGATTGTCGATAATCCTGACTTCTCCCCCGGATGTGGCTCGGAAGTGTTCAGCCGATTATGCGAGCAAGGGTTCAAATGGGTAGGCTCCCTTTTCAACCCTTCGGGGATTATCCCCTTCGATCAACTTCAACAGGATTACTCTCACCCCGCTTCAGATGCGTTCCATTACCTACAGCTGTGGCACTGGGTGACCTCTCTAGGTTATAAGATGGCGGCCTCCCTCCCACTTACCCTTTTTGAGAAATGGCTGGTCCGTAAGGAGGGCGATGAGCGTCTTACCTGCGAACTTCATGGTCTGCTTTCAGACAATGGCTCTGCGTGTAAATCTAAATGTCAGTTACGCTGGGAGGAGGAATTGGGGCGCTCTCTCTCCTAAAAAGAATGGAATGACATCTATTTTAGAATACAGAGGCGGCCTACAAAATAGCATCCTACTGGTATCTTACACCAGCACGTATCCACAGATGGAACAAGGGGCACTCGGAGAAATGTTGGAGGGACCATGGGCAGATGGGTTCTCTCCTTCATCTCATGTGGCACTGCCCCAAACTGTCCAGATTATGGGAGCAGGTCTTAGATGACATCGACTTAGTGTTTGACACTACACTTCCCCGCTTACACTCTACTTGGGCTGCCGAATCCCCTGACTTTCCGGTTGCGCTCGCTGTGGGGCTGGCAGATGGCCTAGGCGTTAAATGCTGCACGCCAAGAGATCCTCATGCCCTGGGGATCTGAGAGCATCCTGGACCATACATCCTGGCTATGTAAGCTTTGGTTTCCCTTAGCAATGGAGCTACTAATTTCTGGTGCCCTACCTTGTGGCCGTTAGAATTGGGCCCACTACCAACACCTACGAATAAGGTGAAAAACTTGGGAGTAACGTTTGACTCTATGCTCTCTTTTGAAAGCCATGTCAATCAGGTCACTTCCCTCTCCTTTTTCACACTAAAAGTATTGAGGAGGATTCTTCCATTCATTCCGGTTGAGTTACGGAAGCTAGTGGTTGCGGCTCTGGTGTTATCTAGAGCCGACTACTGTAATGGCCTATTCATCAATCTTCGGAAGAAGTGCCTGTCCAAGTTACAGATTGTGCAAAACGCTGCGGCGCGTCTTTTGCTGAATATTCCAAGACACAAATCTGTCTCACCGGTACTTAAGGAACTACACTGGCTGCCGGTGAGGAGGCGGATTGAGTTTAAGGCTCTTTGTATCGCTTTTAAGGCTACGCATGGTACAGTGCCGGGTTTCTTTAAACTTAATCTACTGCCTTATATACCTGCCCGCAATCTTCGTTCATCCCACTCCCATAACCTGATAGTTCCAAGGTTTAAAAAATGTGCCTGGGGTGGAAGAAGTTTTCTGGTCGGCACGACCAGACTTTGGAATTCCCTTCCTCTAAGGTTGAAACAAGAAACGCACCTGATGGCCTTCAGGAAGGCATTGAAGACCTGGCTGTTTAACCTCTGACGTGGCCTTGATCCGTCCAGTTAATTCTGCTTGATGAGCTAGCGCCTTGACACCCTCGGGTGAATGTTCGCGCTCAATAAATTTCCTTTTCATTTCATTTCATTTCATTTCTGTCTCTCACAGTGGAGAACAGAACAGCCGCCTACTCTGATTTATGGCCCCCCTTCATCCAAATTCTCTCCGTAGAATTTAGGGAGGTGACTTGCCCCAAATACTTGTAGATCTTGCGCTTGCTCCCCGCAAGAAGCTGAAGTGGCATAAACCCACCCTGCAGTATGAGACACTTACCAGGGGCCCTCAAGGGATATAACTCTGTATGACGTGTAGCGAGTACATGATTCTGGTGCGGAGGAGACGGGGTGGGGGAGGGGTTTATTGGTTTGCATTTCGCTGGTAACTTCTCTTGCTTTCTTTATTTGTTTATTGTTAAATGTTCCCTACATCGCTGCAGGCCTCTGGGTTGTGGGCATGCAGCTGTGTAGGACTGGCCCTCTATTGTGTACGCTGGCGGCCGCTGTTTGTTGGCAGAAAAGGTGTGTTATTTACATCGTGGACCTCAATAAACAGATTTGTTCCACAAAAAACAAGAAAAACACACTATCCAGAAAAAAATCATTATAACAACACTGTCTTCACCCAGGTGGTCACACAAACAATATTTAGAATAAATCCAATCCGAAGATCACTGGGAAACGCAAAATCCTCTTAACCGTATAGGCTTATGAATCCTTAGTCCCATACTGTTGTTTCTTTGTTCCAACAATGATATGAACTGATGAGAAGGATGATACTGTAAATGATGTAAAAGAGGAGGAACTGTCGATGTTTCGGTCTCTTATGGCTACAAGGTCTACAAGACCATCATCAGGACACAATGTTGAGATGCCCAACTGGGGACAATACCTAAATATTCTTGCAAATGTGCCATGCAAAAGTGATGCACATAGTGCTCAACCACCACAACAAAGGGATCATTATTTCAACCAGGTAGGTAAATTTATCCACAGACAGAACACTGTGTTGCACATGTCAAAAAACTCACATTCACACTCAGTTACACTGTCTTCATGCCTCTGCAGCAACAGTACCCCTGTATTAGCCCCTAGACACAGTGAACACGATGCCCATCTTCGTGTAGCCCTTAGTAGCCTCAAATAATGCCCCAAACACCCAGTCCCTCTGTGTTCTATGTACCTCTTCTAAATGCCCCCTCCATTAATTGCCTCTGTCCCTCACATGCAGTCAGCTACCCCTTCAATCTGCATCACTTATCCATGAATATTTATTTATTATTTCAGCTAAACAACTATGAAGATAAAACGTTTAAGATGGCATTTAAGGGCATAAATTCTTAAAATGCAATAAAAAAACACCCTTATGAAACAGATACATAGCCCTTATGTCTGTTTGCTGCTGAATTCCCTCAGAGTCCTTGAACTCCATTGCCTCACTGAGTTTTGCCCCATAGGGCTTGAATAACGGGATTATTGATTGCTTTCATGGGATAGTGTTGTTATGCAAAAGAACATAAAATGAAAAATTGTTCTCTTTCACACCCTTCTCGCAAATACACTTGGACAACCTTGCAATGAAGACAAGGATGGGCAAGATACCTAGCCTGATTGTCAAATACAAGGATCAACATATTTGTCGTTGACTCATATCTAGGTAAATGTCTATGCCAGGGTGTGATTTTATTTTTAGATAGTTCTGCAACAATGTTCCATCTTTGCCATTGGTAGTTAGGTCCTTCATTTTTGTTTCTTAGGACTATGGGACAGATTTACTAACACTTTGCAAGGGTTTGCATTACAAAAGTGATGCAAACCGGCGCAAAGTGCTGTTTTGGGATTTACTCTACAGAGCAAATCCTGATATCTATTGGAAAGTAGGCCTAAAGTTTTGTGGGTGTTACATGGGCATTCCGATAGATTTTAATGCAAAGCCCTGTCTATTAAAAAAAAAAGGTAGACAAGATTTTCCATCAATAAATTAATGTCTCCTTGCGGAAGGCGTAAAGTTTGAGAAATGTTTTCACCATAATTTATCCTGAAAGTGTACTGTTCCAGGACAAAACCAGTGCTTGACATCACCAACACACCCTTGCACTATGGTACAAATGTGTGCGCATTATGCAAGCCAGCCTAAAGTGCACCACTGCAGGGGCAGAGAGATACAGCACCATATCTTTGTGGATATAGTATGTCTCTCCGTTTCAGGCAATGCAGTGCAGCACCTTTTGTGGCAGTGCTTTATTGCAAGAAAGTTTAGTAAATCTGGCCATAATCATAATTGGCTTGCTGTATTCAATTATTTGGGGTTGGCAGACATTTCAGATTGCGAGAGACATGCAGTAACACTGCGAAGGGCAGTTCTAAGCCAAAGGCTAAAACGTCATGTCCAAAAACTCCTCCATACCATGGCGTAATTGAAATGTCTGCTTGAGTTATAGGCCAAAGATGGTGCCTATAACCACGTTCCGTCTGGAGCAAAATGTGCCCTCTGACGAAGACGTGTGAGTGAGTCCGCCCATCTGCTCAACCCCGGAAAGCCCTAAAGTGTAAGGCCTTCACACTTCTGGTCCTGACGAAGGCTATAGACCCACAAGGGCTGTTCCAGGCCGAAACATGTTGACCCGACCACTAGGTGTCATAGATTAGTGACTCATCCACTTTACACCGACTTTGTTTTAGGTCTTATCCCTATTCTATTCCTTTCCCTTAATAAAGATTCACCTACAGGATAGAATGCAATTTTAATCCACTTACCGCTGTCAACATCCAGACAGTCTCCCTCCTGGTGTAGGTTATGATGTCACTCGGAGAATTGAACACTCAATTGACAGACCCTATGATGACACTATCCACCAAACTAAGCGGAGATTATATACACCGCAGACTGTGAACGTATTGTTGAGGGTCTCCGATACAATATTCCTGAGACTCCGGTACTGAGACCTTTGTGGTTTATTCTTCCCCTTATTTGATTGATGGTAAGTTTGGCTTGGAAGCTGAATAAACCTCTGCTTCTCTCTCCCTCATTTTTTTTCATTGTATTGGTATTTTAGACTCTTTAGCTGTTTACTTATAATGCAAGGCAAGTGAGCCTCTTACTCGCTTCTGCTCTTCTAATAAAATTAGAACTCTCCTTTACTGTCCATCTAGGAAAGCTTACATTCTAATTGTTACTCTTACTGAAATCCACACTATCTCTTCTATTTTATGGACAGAGTTCGGCCACTAACCAACACTGAGGTCCAGCGAGGGGAGAAGACAGTCGTGTACTGTCCTGGAGAGAGCACCTTGTATGTGAGTACCAACCTTTAGCTCCTGTACGACAACATTGGTAACTGATCTTGTATATAGCACTAATTCACACATGTTACTATTTCCCCACCCAATGTTTCTCATTTTATCAACATCAGAAAGATGAAAGGCCTAGTTACAGTGCTTAATTTGTGCTGATGGTTGCAGGTGGTGTGCACCTGCACTCATTTTTGGGAACCAGGACTTGTTTTTCATCAGCAGGCTTTGGCTTACAGCAACAGAGTGACAAAGGGAGAAACAGGATTAAAAAGAACCAGCAAGAGAAAGGTGAAGCCACAGGGTGTAGGGAGTGGCGAACGAAAGAGGCATAAGGTGGAATGCCCGGTTTCTTACTGTTAATCTTCACTACTCTGAGTCCAGGTCTTCCTTTTCCATTCCTTACACATGAGTAGTTTGCCTTCTCCACAGAGCCTATCACCTAGCTGAGGTCAAAATACTTCCCCCGTCATGGTGCAGACTACCCTGCATGCATAAAGGGGGAAGGACGTCACCAAGACAGCCTGAGAATACCAAAGAAACATATAAGATAGAAACAACATTCATCATAAACAGAAACCTGGGAGGGAGGGACGGGCTCAGGAATGGAAGGGAAAGACCTGGACTTGGAGTAATGAAGATTACCAGTAAGTAACTGGGCATTACTTCCTCGTCCATCTTACCGCCCCATTCCTTACACATGAGCCCATAACTAAGTGCATGGTGATTGATTCATACAGAAACCAAGGAGGATGCACAACACTGGATTTAGTCATCAATGCAAAAACAGCATAAATCATAGATTTTGTACAGCTGACAAAACATGAGCCCCAAAGTCTGAGACAAAGCCATCCCCAACTGAAGTCGGCAATGGGAAGCAAAAGTTTTGGGAGAGGCCCATGCAGCATCATTACAAAATGTCACAAAGGGATGCCCCCTTAAATAATGTCCAGGATGAGGAAACACTTCGAGTAGATGCCCCTGGACAGAAGATGGAAGAGAAAGGTGAGTAGCCTCGTATGACAATCAAATAGCACACTTCACCCACCGACTCAAAGAGGAAAAGAAGACTTGAGACATTTCCCTGAGAGACCATAGGCGGCAAACAATAAATTCACCAGCCGAAAAGAACTGGTATGGTCCAGGCAGATGCGATTGGCTCTCAAAACATTCAGAGAATGGATAATCTCCTCCACTGTAGAAGAAGGGGTAGGACAAAAAAACAGAAGGACAATATCCTCTTAACAAGACCTTGGGCAGAAATAATTGACTAGGATGCAAGATCACCTTGTCGGGACAGAAACGTAAAAAAGGGGGAGAAGCCAGCAAAGCCCCAATTTCACCAACCCTGCGACCAGAAAAAACTGCCACCAAAAACAAAACCTTAGCAGAAAGAAATTTAAGGTCAACTCAAGAAAGAGGCTCAAACAGAGGACCTGTCAATGCCTGAAGCACCAATGGAGGATCCCAAGGGGGGACCGGAGAGTGGGACACAGGACACTGAAGCAAAACACTCCCCAAGAGGTGTGCCGTCAAGGGAAAAACACGAGACATATCTGGACCTCTGGCCACAAGAACAGTGGTCCACTGGGCACAAAGAGTAGAGACCACCAGACCCAACACAAATCCATCCCTTGAAAAGTCTAACTGCCTGACAGGATCACAGGAAACAGGAGACACCCCTTTCCCCCTACACCAAGAGTCAACGCTCTTCCACTGACAACTGCAAGACTTCAGGGTGGAAGGCGGACAAGACAACTGGATGTTCTGAGCTACCTCAAACGAACAACCCTGGCCAACAATGTCAGCCTCTCAAGTGCGTTACCCCCAGCCGGAGGCGCAGGAGAGAGGACGGGCTGAGAAGAGGTACACGCAGCGGGACGGGTGAATGGGACTCCGCCAATGGGGACACAGTGCCAAGCCCTGAAGAAGGGGAACCAAGGTCTCTGGGACCATTCTGTGATGAATAGCAGCACTTCCGCCTGAACCACCTGAATTATCCCAAGAACCCTGGAAATCAAGGAAAACGGGAAAACGCAAACAGGAGCCCCTGAGACCACGGGATGGAGAATGTATCTATCGCCCATGCTGATTTTGAGGGAATCAGGCTGTAAAACTGAGGGAGAAGGGCAGTCTTCTCTGAAGCAAAAGATTCAGCCAGGGAAGACCAAACCTGGAGAGAATCTGTTGAAACACAAGGGGCGATCGACACATTGTCACAGACGAGGGGAACACCCTGCTTAAGGATCCGCAGGCCCATTCTCCTTCCCTGGAAGATAGACTGCAGAGAGAGAGAGAGGAGATTCCTCTCAGCCCACAGGCCAATTTTCTGGGAAAAGAGAAACAGAGCCCGTCTCATCCACCCCTTGCTGGTTGATATAGGCACGCACAATCTGGTTGTCTGTCTGGACACAGACCGCCTACCCCGAAGGAGAGGAGCAACCAAAGAAGAGCCCACCAAATCACCATCGACTCTCTCCTGTTCGAGGAATGGAGACCCTCGAAGCGGGACCATCTGCCATGGGCCTTGGAAACCCCCAGAACCGCCCCCTCCATCCTTTGGCTCTTGCATCAGTCATCAAGATACACCAAGGGAGGAGGAGTGAGACTGAAACCCCAGGAAAGATTGAGAGGCGACAACCACCACTGGTGAGACTCCCAAATCTCTGGGTTAACTGGAATGAGAGCCTTGTATTGCCTGAGAAGCCGGATCCCAGTGGCAAAGAAGGTGATGCATGAGGGGATACAAATGGAGACGTGCCCAGGAGAGCACCTTCAGAGTGGAAACCATCTCCCTCTGACTCCGCAACCAGAGACAGGCCGGCACCTGAGGCTGGGACAGAACCCAAGAGAGATGTTGGAACAGTGTCAATTGTCTTTCGAGAGACAGGAACACCATCCCCACGTCCATCAGTAAGAGGGCCCAGATGAACTTCAGAAACTGAGAAGGATGCAGGGAGGACTTCCTGTGGTTGATGAGAAAACCAAAAGCTTCCAGAAAATGGCAGACCTGCAGCACCTCCTCCAATGCCTTAGAACAAAAAAGATAGACAATTAGCCAATCATATAAGTAAGGATAGACTTGACTACCTCAAGAATGATGAATACCTATCAGGGGGGCCAAGAGTTTTGTATTAACCCTTGGCGCCAATAACAGGCCAAAAGGAATCACCTGGAATTGGTAGTGCTTCGTGCCCACTGCAAAGCGAAGACCTTTCTGACCCCTGGATGGATGGGAACATGTAGATATGCCTCCATCTGGTTGAAAGATGTGAGGAAGCTCCCCTGATGAACCAACTGAAGAATTGACTGTAAGGTCACCATCTTGAAGTGTCAATGTGGAATGTGCATATTCAATCCTTTGACATCCACGACCGGACGGAAATCGCCTGAGGATTTCTGCACAAGAAACAGGAAGGAATAATAACCCAGTCCCCTCTCCTGTGGCGGGACCTCGACTATTGCTGCCTTCTCCAAAAGAAGCTGAACACCTTCCAGCAAGGCCGCTTGCTTTACGGCATTCTGGGGCCGAGGAGTCCCTTTGAAAGGCGGGCGAGATAAAAACTCGATCTGGTAACCGGAGGTCACCGTCTGAATTGCCCAGGCATCTGATATGTCCTGCCACTGGTTACAAAAGCAGCTGAGCTCCAACTGGAAGGGATGGATAGTCACTGCTTTGGAGAAGTAGTGGATGAGGCCCCAGTTGACTGAGACCGGGATTTGTCACCTCCAGGGCCCCCCTGGCCACAACTACTGCCTCGAAAGGGCTTGCCCCTCTAGCCTGAGGACAGACAAAGGCATGGCGATATCCAACACCTCTCCCCTTGGAGGGAGGGCGAACGGGAGCAACCAGCTTCTCGGCCGACTGCTTCACAGTCTCCTCAAGTCCAAACACCCTTGAACCCTCAAAAGGCAGATTCAAGAGGGGGCGTGGCTTGACGCCGAGCACGATAGTCGCTTCCTAGAGAGGCTTCGTGACTCTCTAATCCGCCACTAATTAATCCGGCACAATCATCCGAGACTCACCTCAGCTCCGCCACTAACGTTTCAGAGCCACAGATGGTGTGAAATCCGAGCACCCACGACTAACGGGCACACAGAGGGCGACAAAGAAGAAAGGCGCAGCCTTGCGGGACCGGGAGGCAGTGGCCTCGATTTGTGAACAGGATCAAGCGGGCCGTAAACAACCGCCGGCCTGAGGAACCCCGAGACAGCAGACAGAAAGGCAGCAGTTAACCAGTGACCCGAGGCGTCTGATCCGTCACATCCTGGAGCTGCGGGCGGCCGAGTCGGGACCCAGCAACAAACTGCGACAAGCGACGACCGGAGAGACACGGAACCGCTCCCCGGGCTGACCCACAGGGAAACGGAACCCCACTGCCGTGCAGTCGGATCGCAGCGGGGGAGGAA
Source organism: Calotriton arnoldi (assembly GCA_963921515.1). Taxonomy (NCBI): domain Eukaryota; kingdom Metazoa; phylum Chordata; class Amphibia; order Caudata; family Salamandridae; genus Calotriton; species Calotriton arnoldi. The sequence continues at coordinate 775,650 of CAWUFW010002486.1, forward strand.
ACAGAGGTACGCCGCAATCGAGGGAACCGCGCGGTGACCTGGGGAACACTGCGGAGGTGAGCGGTGCTGGAGACAGAAGAGAGCCAGAGTAGAAGCGAAGGGGAAGTTAAGAGGAGCGGCCATTTTAGATCACCCAGGCTATGTCAGGAGAAGACCGGTAGTCTTAATCTTCATTACTGAGCTGAAAATAATGAATCCTGAAAGCACCCCGTGGGGACACTGAGCTCATACCACCCCAACATTGGGAGCGGCCCACTGCATTGGGCCAGAGAAGGGAAACGGCGAATTTAAGCGGGTGAGGTAAGTGAAGCAGTGCAATTATTTTGGGTGCAATTGACCAACTGGCGTCCTGGGAGAGGGACCGGTGCCTGGAGTATCGAATAAGGGAGGAAACGGAGCGAACCCCGTAGAGATCGTGTGAGGCATGTTCACCGGTGACCTGGGCCACCTGAACCCTGAATAAGCTCAGCAAATGGTAGACGTAACTACTTAATTGAAGAGGGAACCGGGGCCTCTTTACAGCGGCCGGCCTACCATCTCCTTAAAAAGTCAGAACGCATGCAAGGCTACCATCAGGAAGTCGCAGTGTGTTAAGAGCGGTGAAGATAGAAGTGGTCCGGTTGTCCAGTACTTGGGACATGCAGGGGCCCCCCGGGGAGATCCTCAACAGGCCGTAAGGGGAATCACACCCCGGAGCAGGCGGCGAGCTGTATCCAGGAGGGCCCTAGCCTGACAGAAGGTCACTAGTCACTATGTCTGGAACCAGGGGACCAAAAGGGTCGCTCCAAACAAAGTTGGACAAATTCGCAAACCACAAAACAGGGGACCTGGATGCAGCAGCTAAAGGAAGCACAGCAACGGGGCCGGGACCAGAAAAAGATGACCCCACGTTAAAAGACATTATGGACGCCATTGTGGGGGTACGTACATCGCTGGACCACAGAATGGACTCGATCACGGTGGAGGTGACACTCATTAGGGTAGATTTACATAACATGTGTGAGAAAGTCAAGAATATGGAAACAATCACTGAGGAACTAGGACGCTACACCAAACAAATGAGACAAGAAATTAAAGAACTCCAGGCCGCGAGCAATATGGCGGATAATGAATGAAATGAAATTTGTACTTGTAAAGCGCACTGTTACCCTAGGGTGTCCTGGCGCTGTACGCATACCGCTGTGGAACCCTTCCTGTCTTTTCCCTGTGAAATGTCCACTCCTGGGCATCCCCAAGGTGAAGCCAGGCATCCCAGCGCTGGTGGGGCCGTTGTGGAGATTAAGCAAGCTATTGCCCAGAGTTGCAGAGTGGGACCCATGATTAGAATAGGCACCGAGGCGAGAACTATCAGGTCCGAGGAAATTGAGCCCAAGAACCGCCGAGGCGGGAATTGAACCCTGGTCCCGGGCCAGATCTCTGCATCAGGGTCTGCCGCTCTAACCATTGAGCCACACTTCTCCACGATAACAAACTAGATAACTATGAAGGGCAGTCCTGCCGGAACAATGTTAGAATAATTGGGGTCCCTGAAAAATCAGAGGGGCCTGCGGTGGACGTCTTTGTTGAAGACTTGATTACCAATCATTTGCAACCGAAAGGACTGTCTACATTTTTCTCAGTAGAAAAATCACATAGGATCCCGGGAGGAAAACCAAAACCAGGGGCACCACCAAGACCATTGCTGGCGAGATTCCTTAATTTTAGAGAACCGCTCGCACTGCTCCACCAGTTAAATATGAGAATAGCGAGATAACCTTTTTCCCGGACTTTATGCTAAATGTGCAGAGACAAAGGCGCTCCTTTCAGGGAATCAAGAAGCAACTTAGAGACAAGGGTCTTCCATACTCAATGTTGTTCCCTGCAAAGCTCCGTGTCGAAGCTGAGGGGCGGGCTTGGTTCTTTGACACTCCTGAATCAGCCACAGACTGGCTGGAAGGATGGAGACCCGCAAAAGAGAACAAATCCAGACGAAGGGACGAACATCCCCGACAACACAATCGTCTTCTAACGATAGATCGGCACTGCTCACCAACGACGAAAACTCTGAGGAATGATGAGGATACCCGGGAGCCAGCAGAGTGGAAGACTGCCATCTGGACGTGCTGGGCTGGAAACGCTAAGTGACTCTATCAATAATGCCTGTATTTTATACGCTGAGCTGTAGATATTAGTTTATATATGATGGCAGGGGTGGGGAAAAGTAGTTCCACCCCCTCACAACCTACAAATAGTTTAGGGACAGGGTGACAGGCACTCTGCATAGTTGGGGTAATGGGCAGTTCTAAGCCCAGAGTGCAGGGGAGGAGGGGGGGGGTAAGGATATTTCATTAGTTTTAGTTTGTGAGTTAGATGACAGAGTAGCACAAGGCATCATGAGAAGGGGGAGGGATACAGTATTTGAGGTGGCTCCCCCCGGTCCTCGCTGGCCGCCACATGTATCTAGAGGTAAGACCGCAGGCTTGAGTGCCGATAGAATTGTCATGAATGTTGGTAGATCCAACAAACATCACTATGGGTTCAGGAAGGGATAAAAGATTCAGACACCTGTCCTGGAACATCAACGGCCTTGGGGATAAGCTCAAGAGAGGAATAGTGCTGCAAATTATTAAAATGCAAAAACAACAATTGATGGACCGAATGCAGAACAATGTCATACATTCACCCCAGTACAGAGATCTGGGCCTAAATCCATCGTTTTTTTGCTCACCATGCCATTCCAGTTTGAACCCAGCCATATGCAAATCAGTCTTGACCCTGTGCCCCATGGGAACAGTCCAGCCCGAACTGCCAAGCCAAGTCCTCCCTGGACTGGAAACAAGCATCCTAGGACCGGTTTCGGGCTTTCAGCCCTCATCAGCCAGGATAGCTTGATTCCAGTGGCATGGAGAGCACGGGACTCACGTCTGAGCATACCCGTCCCACTCGGGGTGACAAATGCAAAAACAACAATTGATGGACCGAATGCAGAACAATGTCATACATTCACCCCAGTACAGAGATCTGGGCCTAAATCCATCGTTTTTTTGCTCACCATGCCATTCCAGTTTGAACCCAGCCATATGCAAATCAGTCTTGACCCTGTGCCCCATGGGAACAGTCCAGCCCGAACTGCCAAGCCAAGTCCTCCCTGGACTGGAAACAAGCATCCTAGGACCGGTTTCGGGCTTTCAGCCCTCATCAGCCAGGATAGCTTGATTCCAGTGGCATGGAGAGCACGGGACTCACGTCTGAGCATACCCGTCCCACTCGGGGTGACAAATGCAAAAACAACAATTGATGGACCGAATGCAGAACAATGTCATACATTCACCCCAGTACAGAGATCTGGGCCTAAATCCATCGTTTTTTGCTCACCATGCCATTCCAGTTTGAACCCAGCCATATGCAAATCAGTCTTGACCCTGTGCCCCATGGGAACAGTCCAGCCCGAACTGCCAAGCCAAGTCCTCCCTGGACTGGAAACAAGCATCCTAGGACCGGTTTCGGGCTTTCAGCCCTCATCAGCCAGGATAGCTTGATTCCAGTGGCATGGAGAGCACGGGACTCACGTCTGAGCATACCCGTCCCACTCGGGGTGACAAATGCAAAAACAACAATTGATGGACCGAATGCAGAACAATGTCATACATTCACCCCAGTACAGAGATCTGGGCCTAAATCCATCGTTTTTTGCTCACCATGCCATTCCAGTTTGAACCCAGCCATATGCAAATCAGTCTTGACCCTGTGCCCCATGGGAACAGTCCAGCCCGAACTGCCAAGCCAAGTCCTCCCTGGACTGGAAACAAGCATCCTAGGACCGGTTTCGGGCTTTCAGCCCTCATCAGCCAGGATAGCTTGATTCCAGTGGCATGGAGAGCACGGGACTCACGTCTGAGCATACCCGTCCCACTCGGGGTGACAAATGCAAAAACAACAATTGATGGACCGAATGCAGAACAATGTCATACATTCACCCCAGTACAGAGATCTGGGCCTAAATCCATCGTTTTTGCTCACCATGCCATTCCAGTTTGAACCCAGCCATATGCAAATCAGTCTTGACCCTGTGCCCCATGGGAACAGTCCAGCCCGAACTGCCAAGCCAAGTCCTCCCTGGACTGGAAACAAGCATCCTAGGACCGGTTTCGGGCTTTCAGCCCTCATCAGCCAGGATAGCTTGATTCCAGTGGCATGGAGAGCACGGGACTCACGTCTGAGCATACCCGTCCCACTCGGGGTGACAAATGCAAAAACAACAATTGATGGACCGAATGCAGAACAATGTCATACATTCACCCCAGTACAGAGATCTGGGCCTAAATCCATCGTTTTTTGCTCACCATGCCATTCCAGTTTGAACCCAGCCATATGCAAATCAGTCTTGACCCTGTGCCCCATGGGAACAGTCCAGCCCGAACTGCCAAGCCAAGTCCTCCCTGGACTGGAAACAAGCATCCTAGGACCGGTTTCGGGCTTTCAGCCCTCATCAGCCAGGATAGCTTGATTCCAGTGGCATGGAGAGCACGGGACTCACGTCTGAGCATACCCGTCCCACTCGGGGTGACAAATGCAAAAACAACAATTGATGGACCGAATGCAGAACAATGTCATACATTCACCCCAGTACAGAGATCTGGGCCTAAATCCATCGTTTTTTTGCTCACCATGCCATTCCAGTTTGAACCCAGCCATATGCAAATCAGTCTTGACCCTGTGCCCCATGGGAACAGTCCAGCCCGAACTGCCAAGCCAAGTCCTCCCTGGACTGGAAACAAGCATCCTAGGACCGGTTTCGGGCTTTCAGCCCTCATCAGCCAGGATAGCTTGATTCCAGTGGCATGGAGAGCACGGGACTCACGTCTGAGCATACCCGTCCCACTCGGGGTGACAAATGCAAAAACAACAATTGATGGACCGAATGCAGAACAATGTCATACATTCACCCCAGTACAGAGATCTGGGCCTAAATCCATCGTTTTTTGCTCACCATGCCATTCCAGTTTGAACCCAGCCATATGCAAATCAGTCTTGACCCTGTGCCCCATGGGAACAGTCCAGCCCGAACTGCCAAGCCAAGTCCTCCCTGGACTGGAAACAAGCATCCTAGGACCGGTTTGCATTGTCCAGCATTCCGTCCATCAATTGTTTCTTTTGCATTTGTCGCCCTAAGTGGGAAGGGTATGCCCAGACGTGGGTCCCGTGCTCACTACACCACTGGATTCAAGCTAGCCTGGCTGAAGAAGGGTGATGCCCTGAAACCGGTCCTAGGATGCTTGTTTCCGGTCCAGGGAGGACCTGGCTTGGCAGTTCGGGCTGGACTGTTCCCACAAGGAACAGGGTCAAGACTGATTTGCATATGGCTGGGTCCAAACTGGGGTGGTGTGGTGAGCAAAAGAATGATGGATTTAACCCAGATCCTTGTGACTGGGGGTGAATGTTTGCATTGTCCAGCATTCCGTCCATCAATTGTTTCTTTTGCATTTGTCGCCCTAAGTGGGAAGGGTATGCCCAGACGTGGGTCCCGTGCTCACTACACCACTGGATTCAAGCTAGCCTGGCTGAAGAAGGGTGATGCCCTGAAACCGGTCCTAGGATGCTTGTTTCCGGTCCAGGGAGGACCTGGCTTGGCAGTTAGGGCTGGACTGTTCCCACAAGGAACAGGGTCAAGACTGATTTGCATATGGCTGGGTCCAAACTGGGGTGGTGTGGTGAGCAAAAGAATGATGGATTTAACCCAGATCCTTGTGACTGGGGGTGAATGTTTGCATTGTCCAGCATTCCGTCCATCAATTGTTTCTTTTGCATTTGTCGCCCTAAGTGGGAAGGGTATGCCCAGACGTGGGTCCCGTGCTCACTACACCACTGGATTCAAGCTAGCCTGGCTGAAGAAGGGTGATGCCCTGAAACCGGTCCTAGGATGCTTGTTTCCGGTCCAGGGAGGACCTGGCTTGGCAGTTCGGGCTGGACTGTTCCCACAAGGAACAGGGTCAAGACTGATTTGCATATGGCTGGGTCCAAACTGGGGTGGTGTGGTGAGCAAAGAATGATGGATTTAACCCAGATCCTTGTGACTGGGGGTGAATGTTTGCATTGTCCAGCATTCCGTCCATCAATTGTTTCTTTTGCATTTGTCGCCCTAAGTGGGAAGGGTATGCCCAGACGTGGGTCCCGTGCTCACTACACCACTGGATTCAAGCTAGCCTGGCTGAAGAAGGGTGATGCCCTGAGAACCGGTCCTAGGATGCTTGTTTCCGGTCCAGGGAGGACCTGGCTTGGCAGTTCGGGCTGGACTGTTCCCACAAGGAACAGGGTCAAGACTGATTTGCATATGGCTGGGTCCAAACTGGGGTGGTGTGGTGAGCAAAAGAATGATGGATTTAACCCAGATCCTTGTGACTGGGGGTGAATGTTTGCATTGTCCAGCATTCCGTCCATCAATTGTTTCTTTTGCATTTGTCGCCCTAAGTGGGAAGGGTATGCCCAGACGTGGGTCCCGTGCTCACTACACCACTGGATTCAAGCTAGCCTGGCTGAAGAAGGGTGATGCCCTGAAACCGGTCCTAGGATGCTTGTTTCCGGTCCAGGGAGGACCTGGCTTGGCAGTTCGGGCTGGACTGTTCCCACAAGGAACAGGGTCAAGACTGATTTGCATATGGCTGGGTCCAAACTGGGGTGGTGTGGTGAGCAAAAGAATGATGGATTTAACCCAGATCCTTGTGACTGGGGGTGAATGTTTGCATTGTCCAGCATTCCGTCCATCAATTGTTTCTTTTGCATTTGTCGCCCTAAGTGGGAAGGGTATGCCCAGACGTGGGTCCCGTGCTCACTACACCACTGGATTCAAGCTAGCCTGGCTGAAGAAGGGTGATGCCCTGAAACCGGTCCTAGGATGCTTGTTTCCGGTCCAGGGAGGACCTGGCTTGGCAGTTCGGGCTGGACTGTTCCCACAAGGAACAGGGTCAAGACTGATTTGCATATGGCTGGGTCCAAACTGGGGTGGTGTGGTGAGCAAAAGAATGATGGATTTAACCCAGATCCTTGTGACTGGGGGTGAATGTTTGCATTGTCCAGCATTCCGTCCATCAATTGTTTCTTTTGCATTTGTCGCCCTAAGTGGGAAGGGTATGCCCAGACGTGGGTCCCGTGCTCACTACACCACTGGATTCAAGCTAGCCTGGCTGAAGAAGGGTGATGCCCTGAAACCGGTCCTAGGATGCTTGTTTCCGGTCCAGGGAGGACCTGGCTTGGCAGTTCGGGCTGGACTGTTCCCACAAGGAACAGGGTCAAGACTGATTTGCATATGGCTGGGTCCAAACTGGGGTGGTGTGGTGAGCAAAAGAATGATGGATTTAACCCAGATCCTTGTGACTGGGGGTGAATGTTTGCATTGTCCAGCATTCCGTCCATCAATTGTTTCTTTTGCATTTGTCGCCCTAAGTGGGAAGGGTATGCCCAGACGTGGGTCCCGTGCTCACTACACCACTGGATTCAAGCTAGCCTGGCTGAAGAAGGGTGATGCCCTGAAACCGGTCCTAGGATGCTTGTTTCCGGTCCAGGGAGGACCTGGCTTGGCAGTTCGGGCTGGACTGTTCCCACAAGGAACAGGGTCAAGACTGATTTGCATATGGCTGGGTCCAAACTGGGGTGGTGTGGTGAGCAAAAGAATGATGGATTTAACCCAGATCCTTGTGACTGGGGGTGAATGTTTGCATTGTCCAGCATTCCGTCCATCAATTGTTTCTTTTGCATTTGTCGCCCTAAGTGGGAAGGGTATGCCCAGACGTGGGTCCCGTGCTCACTACACCACTGGATTCAAGCTAGCCTGGCTGAAGAAGGGTGATGCCCTGAAACCGGTCCTAGGATGCTTGTTTCCGGTCCAGGGAGGACCTGGCTTGGCAGTTCGGGCTGGACTGTTCCCACAAGGAACAGGGTCAAGACTGATTTGCATATGGCTGGGTCCAAACTGGGGTGGTGTGGTGAGCAAAAGAATGATGGATTTAACCCAGATCCTTGTGACTGGGGGTGAATGTTTGCATTGTCCAGCATTCCGTCCATCAATTGTTTCTTTTGCATTTGTCGCCCTAAGTGGGAAGGGTATGCCCAGACGTGGGTCCCGTGCTCACTACACCACTGGATTCAAGCTAGCCTGGCTGAAGAAGGGTGATGCCCTGAAACCGGTCCTAGGATGCTTGTTTCCGGTCCAGGGAGGACCTGGCTTGGCAGTTCGGGCTGGACTGTTCCCACAAGGAACAGGGTCAAGACTGATTTGCATATGGCTGGGTCCAAACTGGGGTGGTGTGGTGAGCAAAAGAATGATGGATTTAACCCAGATCCTTGTGACTGGGGGTGAATGTTTGCATTGTCCAGCATTCCGTCCATCAATTGTTTCTTTTGCATTTGTCGCCCTAAGTGGGAAGGGTATGCCCAGACGTGGGTCCCGTGCTCACTACACCACTGGATTCAAGCTAGCCTGGCTGAAGAAGGGTGATGCCCTGAAACCGGTCCTAGGATGCTTGTTTCCGGTCCAGGGAGGACCTGGCTTGGCAGTTCGGGCTGGACTGTTCCCACAAGGAACAGGGTCAAGACTGATTTGCATATGGCTGGGTCCAAACTGGGGTGGTGTGGTGAGCAAAAGAATGATGGATTTAACCCAGATCCTTGTGACTGGGGGTGAATGTTTGCATTGTCCAGCATTCCGTCCATCAATTGTTTCTTTTGCATTTGTCGCCCTAAGTGGGAAGGGTATGCCCAGACGTGGGTCCCGTGCTCACTACACCACTGGATTCAAGCTAGCCTGGCTGAAGAAGGGTGATGCCCTGAAACCGGTCCTAGGATGCTTGTTTCCGGTCCAGGGAGGACCTGGCTTGGCAGTTCGGGCTGGACTGTTCCCACAAGGAACAGGGTCAAGACTGATTTGCATATGGCTGGGTCCAAACTGGGGTGGTGTGGTGAGCAAAAGAATGATGGATTTAACCCAGATCCTTGTGACTGGGGGTGAATGTTTGCATTGTCCAGCATTCCGTCCATCAATTGTTTCTTTTGCATTTGTCGCCCTAAGTGGGAAGGGTATGCCCAGACGTGGGTCCCGTGCTCACTACACCACTGGATTCAAGCTAGCCTGGCTGAAGAAGGGTGATGCCCTGAAACCGGTCCTAGGATGCTTGTTTCCGGTCCAGGGAGGACCTGGCTTGGCAGTTCGGGCTGGACTGTTCCCACAAGGAACAGGGTCAAGACTGATTTGCATATGGCTGGGTCCAAACTGGGGTGGTGTGGTGAGCAAAAGAATGATGGATTTAACCCAGATCCTTGTGACTGGGGGTGAATGTTTGCATTGTCCAGCATTCCGTCCATCAATTGTTTCTTTTGCATTTGTCGCCCTAAGTGGGAAGGGTATGCCCAGACGTGGGTCCCGTGCTCACTACACCACTGGATTCAAGCTAGCCTGGCTGAAGAAGGGTGATGCCCTGGAAACCGGCCCTAGGATGCTTGTTTCCGGTCCAGGGAGGACCTGGCTTGGCAGTTCGGGCTGGACTGTTCCCACAAGGAACAGGGTCAAGACTGATTTGCATATGGCTGGGTCCAAACTGGGGTGGTGTGGTGAGCAAAAGAATGATGGATTTAACCCAGATCCTTGTGACTGGGGGTGAATGTTTGCATTGTCCAGCATTCCGTCCATCAATTGTTTCTTTTGCATTTGTCGCCCTAAGTGGGAAGGGTATGCCCAGACGTGGGTCCCGTGCTCACTACACCACTGGATTCAAGCTAGCCTGGCTGAAGAAGGGTGATGCCCTGAAACCGGTCCTAGGATGCTTGTTTCCGGTCCAGGGAGGACCTGGCTTGGCAGTTCGGGCTGGACTGTTCCCACAAGGAACAGGGTCAAGACTGATTTGCATATGGCTGGGTCCAAACTGGGGTGGTGTGGTGAGCAAAAGAATGATGGATTTAACCCAGATCCTTGTGACTGGGGGTGAATGTTTGCATTGTCCAGCATTCCGTCCATCAATTGTTTCTTTTGCATTTGTCGCCCTAAGTGGGAAGGGTATGCCCAGACGTGGGTCCCGTGCTCACTACACCACTGGATTCAAGCTAGCCTGGCTGAAGAAGGGTGATGCCCTGAAACCGGTCCTAGGATGCTTGTTTCCGGTCCAGGGAGGACCTGGCTTGGCAGTTCGGGCTGGACTGTTCCCACAAGGAACAGGGTCAAGACTGATTTGCATATGGCTGGGTCCAAACTGGGGTGGTGTGGTGAGCAAAGAATGATGGATTTAACCCAGATCCTTGTGACTGGGGGTGAATGTTTGCATTGTCCAGCATTCCGTCCATCAATTGTTTCTTTTGCATTTGTCGCCCTAAGTGGGAAGGGTATGCCCAGACGTGGGTCCCGTGCTCACTACACCACTGGATTCAAGCTAGCCTGGCTGAAGAAGGGTGATGCCCTGAAACCGGTCCTAGGATGCTTGTTTCCGGTCCAGGGAGGACCTGGCTTGGCAGTTCGGGCTGGACTGTTCCCACAAGGAACAGGGTCAAGACTGATTTGCATATGGCTGGGTCCAAACTGGGGTGGTGTGGTGAGCAAAAGAATGATGGATTTAACCCAGATCCTTGTGACTGGGGGTGAATGTTTGCATTGTCCAGCATTCCGTCCATCAATTGTTTCTTTTGCATTTGTCGCCCTAAGTGGGAAGGGTATGCCCAGACGTGGGTCCCGTGCTCACTACACCACTGGATTCAAGCTAGCCTGGCTGAAGAAGGGTGATGCCCTGAAACCGGTCCTAGGATGCTTGTTTCCGGTCCAGGGAAGACCTGGCTTGGCAGTTCGGGCTGGACTGTTCCCACAAGGAACAGGGTCAAGACTGATTTGCATATGGCTGGGTCCAAACTGGGGTGGTGTGGTGAGCAAAAGAATGATGGATTTAACCCAGATCCTTGTGACTGGGGGTGAATGTTTGCATTGTCCAGCATTCCGTCCATCAATTGTTTCTTTTGCAAATTATTAAAAGGCATACCCTGAGGTAGTGTTACTGCAGGAGACGCACTTAATTGGAAACACCTGCAAAGCGTTAGTGAGGTGGGTATATCAACTGGTTGTACACTCAGGATTCTTCTCAGGATCCAGGGGGGTGGGAATCATGATGAGATGATCCTTTCCAATTGCGGTCGAACATACCTGGATGGAAATACAGGGCAGGTACGCTGCAATATCAGGGAGATGGGAGGGCGCGGCACTGACCATAGTATCGATGTACGCCCCTCCTGGCTTACAAGCGTCAGCATTTAGAGATCTGGGCAAGGTTATGCTGACCTTCCCTGAGGGGATAGTGTTGATAGGAGGAGACTTTAACTCCTTTGTGTCGGGACGACTTGACCGTTATCCCCGGCGAGACACAAGATCCCTACTGCTGCATTTCCCCAATTTTCTAGAAGCAATGGGACTGGTGGACGCATGGTGCGTTCATCATCCGGATTGAAGGTCTGCTTGCTACTCGGTGGGCAGGGGAAACTTGGGAAAGGATTGGGAACATTCTATGGGAAACATTTTTAATAATTTTAAACTTATTGTTGGAATCTTTGAACCTGTTTTTATCTGTTTGCACACTTTGCACTTACCGGACCTAAATTGCTGTTCAGCGTTTCCGGTCCATCACGGCTTTCTGTGCCGCTTGTACGGAGAAACGCTGTAGGCCACGCCCCCTTCATACCTCCTCCTCCCCCACTTCCGGCTGGCTGTCGGGCTGGTGGCGGGAATCGAGAAGGGATTTAAACAAGATGCTCCCCCGGGCGCGCAGCGGACGCGCGCAGCGGGCGCGCCGCGCTAAAGGCAAGCCCGTCTGCACCCGTCCGCGCACGAACGGGACCGGGGGCCGCTTCTTATGCCCATTCATTTCAATATTCTACCAGGGAGTTGATCTCACATCAGAATAATTATTATATTGATGAAATTACCCGATCTTCTCTAGAGAAAACGAACATTTTAGTTTCTAGATACACTTTCCCTGAAATTGACGTCACTTTCTTTTCCACGCTCAGCACAGCCTCACAACCTGCCTCCGTTACCCATTTAATCCAGGAGTCTAAGGACCTTAAAATTTATTATTTGAATACTCGATCTATGGTGAGACACCAGCTGGAAATTTTTCAGCTCTTGGACTCCGACAACCCTGATATTCTTCTTCTCACAGAGACATGGTTGACTGAGGAATCTGCCCCCGATATTTTGGCTGCAATACCGGACAAGTACTATATTCTGCAGGCCAACCGCCCTCCAGGAAAAAGTGGCGGAGGGGTGGCAGCTATAATCCACCATGATTATCAGTTTACCTCCTTAGCGATAATGGGCCCACCCTTAGTTGATAGCTTAGTCTTAAAATTTGAATCTCCCCAATTTCCTTTCATCTGTGCTCTTTTCTATAGACCGCCCCAACATATGCCCACATTTCCCCAGGCACTGGGTGAAATGATATCTCACCTGCTATTTATAATGCCAGAATCCTGATAATCGGAGATTTTAATTACTGGCCTAATGATGCGAGAGAGGGCCTTAGCTCGAAAGAACTGACTGATCTTTTAACTGGGATGAATTGTACCCAGCATATCAAGACTGCAACACATATAAAGGGCCATGTCCTTGACCAAATATGGACATCCAATCTTGAGATCTCTACTCTATTGATTTCCCCCTGTATTTGGTCTAATCATTTTTTAATAACTTTCTCTCTTACTAATGCCTTCCCCTTGAAATCTCAATATTCAAGGAACGTGTTGTCAAGAAATTGGCGACGTATGAATACTGATCAATTTAGATCTTTATTAATTGACACGGCTCCATCTGCACAGGAGGCATTTCAAACCCAAGCAGAGAGTATTAAGACTTGGCTCGAGCGGGTCAGTGATCGCATTGCTCCTCTCAAGAATATCACTATTTTAATCAATCAATCAATCACAGAATTTGTAAAGCGCACTACTTACCCGCGAGGGTCTCAAGGCGCTAGGGAAAAAGGGGGGGGGGGTGCTGCTACTGGTCGAACAACCAGGTCTTGAGTAGCCTCCTGAAGGTCAGCAGGTCTTGGGTCTGTCGTAGGCTTAGTGGAAGGGTGTTCCAGGTCTTGGCGGCGAGGTGGGAGAAGGATCTGCCGCCGGTGGTAGTTCTTCGAATGCGAGGGACGGTGGCGAGGGAGAGGTCGGCGGAGCGGAGTTGGCGGTTGGGGACGTAGAAGAGGAGTCGTCTGTTGAGGTAGGCTGGGCCAGTCTTGTGGAGTGCCTTGTGTGCGTGGATGAGGAGTTTGAAGGAGATTCTCCTGTCGACGGGGAGCCAGTGCAGGTTCCTCAGGTGGGGGGTGATGTGGCTGTGGCGTGGTACATCGAGGCTCAGGCGTGCGGAGGCGTTTTGTATGCGTTGCAGTCGCTTGATGAGCTTGGCCGGGGCTCCCGCGTAGAGGGCGTTCCCATAGTCAAGTCTGCTACTGACGAGGGCCTGGGTGACTGTTCTTCTTGTGTCTGTCGGGATCCACCTGTAGATCTTGCGAAGCATGCGGAGGGTGTTGAAGCAGGAGGATGAGACTGCGTTGACTTGCTTGGCCATGGAGAGCGTTGAGTCGAGGATGACTCCCAGGTTGCGTGCGTGGTCGGTGGGTGTCGGGGCTGCTCCCAGCGTCGTTGGCCACCAGGAGTCGTCCCAGGCTGAGGGGTTGGAGCCGAAGACCTCATGACGCTCAACGCTGGTTTTCTGATGATTTAAAAAACAAGAAACGTATTTTAAGACAGGCCGAACGCAGTTGGAGACATCATTATCTCCCTGATAAGAGGGCTATATATCTAGCTCTCCAGAAAGAATACAAAAAGGAGATTCTCCGAACTAAGGAAGATTATTTTTCAAATAAAATTCTTAATTCATCTAATAAACCCAAAGAAATTTTCTCTATTGTGAATGAGCTCTCCAAACCAGATAGGATCATGCCAAAACCAGTTCCTACACAAAGCCTCTGTGATTCCCTTAACTCCTTTTTTCTTGAGAAAATCGCAGTCATTAAAGCCAGCATTCCCTTATCTAGTTTCCCTCTATCTGACTTAAACACCTGTCAGAATGAACATCAGTTGGATCAAATTCCTTTGATCTCGAAGGAGACCTTTCTTGATTTACTTAAAAGGTGGATTCTGGCTCCCCCACTGACTGTTGCCCCCCTTATATTCTTCGAGAAGCTTTCTCTATTTGTCCTGACCCCCTCTTTCGTTCCTTAACAACTCACTTAAATACGGTGTTGTCCCTGATATTTTCAAAAGTGCGGAAATTGTCCCTATTTTGAAGAAGCCGGGTGCGGACCCGTCAGTTTTAAGTAATTACCGCCCCATTTCCCTTTTGCCCTATTTAGGCAAAGTCCTCGAGGCATATGTAGCCAACTGTCTTAGTTCATTTAGTGAACACCACCAGATTTTGGACTCTCATCAGGCAGGATTTAGACCTGTCCATTCCACTGAATCAGTCATACTCACTGTTATGGATGAACTAAGAAGAGGAGCAGATAACGGCATCCCCCAGGCCCTGGTTCTCCTGGATTTGTCAGCAGCCTTTGACACGGTCGACCACAATATCTTGGTGGACCGTGTCGGAAGTGCCGGGATCCAGGGTCTGGCGTTGAAATGGCTTTCCTCTTTCCTTAGTAACCGCTGTCAAGCAGTTCGGTTGGCTAATTTTTCGTCCAACAAGAGGGAACTAACCTGTGGGGTTCCCCAGGGCTCCTCTCTCTCCCCCTTCTTTTTAACCTGTATCTTCTCCCTCTAATTCGTTCCTTAAGAGAAAAAAGGGTTGGGACATTCAACTATGCGGACGATCTCCAATTGGTGTTCGAAATCGATTCGTCATTATCGTCTGTTACCCACTTTCAATCTACTATGATTTTTATTAGTGATTGTATGAATTCCAACCAACTCAAGTTGAATCCCAATAAAACTGAGCTGATTCTCACAGCTGGCCCTTCCAATCCATGGCATTCCAATTTTTTGCCATCTTCTCTAGGTAACCCCCCGAAGCCTGCGGACTCTGCCAAAAGCTTAGGCATCGTGATTTCTAGTGATCTATCAATGAATGCCCAAATAAGCTCAGTAGTTTCCGCTGGCTTCTTCCAATTACGGAGAATAAGGAAGATCAGCAGATTTTTGTCCAGGGAGCTCTGACTTTGGTCATCTTAGCCCTGGTGATCTCCCGTTTGGACTATGCCAACTCTTTATACTGTGGCATTCCTTCTTACCAACTAAAACGTCTTCAGTTGGTTCAAAACCAAGCTGCCAGACTCATTTTTCATCAACCAAAATGGCAGCATGTGACTCCCATAATGAAAAATTTACACTGGCTTCCTGTGGCTAAAAGGTGTGCTTTCAAGCTGGGTTGCACCATTTTTAAAGCTCTTCATGGTTGCAGCCCTGCTTTTATCTCGTCTATGATTTCAAGATATATCCCCTCCCGGGATCTGCGTTCTTCTCAGCAAAATTTGTTGACTATTCCTTCTTTTAAACGCAAAAAGCTCGGAGGCCTTAGATTTGCTGTCCTAGGCCCCCAGTTTTGGAACTCTCTCCCCGTGGAGATTAGACTGACCTCTACCTACGCACAGTTCAGAAAAATGCTGAAGACCCGTCTGTTTGCTCAATCTTTTAACATCTAACCTCAGTTTTCTGCAACCTTCTCTTTGCCTCTTCAGCGCCATGAAACCGTATGGTGTACGTGCGCTATACAAGAACTTTTAACATAACATCCCAGCGAGACACAGTTTACGTTCTATTCAGGGGCCCATAACAGTCTCTCAAGAATAGACTATATCCTCACCCCAGAGGACCAGGTTGGGCACATCAAAGAAGTCCGGCATCTGGCACGAGGTATCTCCGATCACTTCCCGATACTGGCCCAGGTGGTGGTGGGGGAGGGACAGGTGGGGAGAATAGCGCCAATAAATCCCTGGCACCTCGGAGTCCCGGCAGCAAAAGAGAAAATTACACGAGATAGAGCACTATTTCCAAGAGAATGAGGGATCAATGGGATCAGCCCAGACGCTTTGGGAGGCTTTCAAGACAGTGGTGCGTGGACATGCGATCTCTCAAATCGCAGGGGCACGTAAAGAAAGAAATGCGGACCTGGTCAGGCTAGAGGAAGAACTCCTACAGTTAGAAGGGGAAATGACGAGAACTGGAGAGGAAAACACAGAGCACAAACCACACCTGAAAAGAGAAGAGTATAGGGGTCTGGCTACGGACATGGCAAAAACAATAAGCAGGGACAAACTCAGTACAATATATGAGCTGGGGGATAAGGCAGGAAAACTGCTGGCATGGTTAGATAAAAGAAGCCAGGCAAATCGATTAGTTACCGAAGTGGTGGCGGAGACGGGGAAAACATTGACTGATCCGCAGGAAATAGCTGACGAATTTGCCAACTATTATCAGCAAGTATATACATCCTATACCACCCGTCCAGAGGAAGAATCGAGGGCTCTGCGGTCAGATATAACGCTCCTGACATTATCAGCAGAGGAAAGGGCACTTTTAGAAAGTGACTTCACAAATGACGAAGTGGCATAAGCCCATCAGGAGCCTTCAATCGGGAAAGCGATGGGCCCTAACGGCCTCCAAATAGAATTGTATAAACTAGCGGCCAATAAAATTGCCCCTCATCTTAAAGCCATGTACGAAGAGAGCCGCGATGTGGGCATACTACCCAAAGACCAGAGAATCGCCACTCTGGTAGTAATAAACAAGGATGGCAAACCCAAAAATGAATGCTCCTCGTATCAGCCCATCTCGCTGTTAACGCAGAGGCCAAAATCCTTGCAAAATTGGTAGCCGCCCGTTTGGTCCAAGTTATGTCTAACCTGGTCCATCCTGACCAATCAGGCATCATGCCGACCAGAAACACCTCGTTAAATCTTCGCCGGCTGCATGGGGTCATGGGAAGATTAGATATGCTGAGAGAGGACGCAGTGGTGGTGTCCTTATTTATTTATTTATTTATTTGCAGAGTTTTATATAGCGCTGGCTAGACCCCGAGGTATCAGAGCGCTTTACATGAGGATCAGCATCTCACCTATTACAAAATTACATCAGTTACAGGAGCCAAGTATAACATAGGAGAAAAACAGTGCATACACAATAACATGGGTTATTAGCGCATAGCATAGCCAAGACACACGTCAAATGGGGCATGGAAGGTAGGGGGGGAATGGTAAAAAGGGGTAAGGAATGCATAATCGGGTCAGGCAGACCGGCAAGAGGGAAAGTACTTACAAAACAGTCACAGTAAAAGACATACAAACCGGCTGGGGACCAACAATCATAAACACCCTGTGAATCGGTGATAGTATAAGATGGGAGGGGAGTAGCAGACCAAAGGGGGGGGACGACTTGAGGAAAAGAACAGACTGGCGAACAAGGAGCAGTCCAGCAACATTGAGGATAGGTCGAAACCGCCAAGATGGAGGACCCAGGCCATGGGAACCGACAGCATCAACCCAAAAGGGCGGAATACACAAAAATCCAACACGAAAACCACAAGGCAGCAGACTTGAAGGCTTCATGCAGGGTCGGATGGGGGAGGCAGCCACATGACCACAGAGGGACGAGGGCAGGACACCGCCGATCACAAAGCAGGTCGTCGAAGTACAGACACCCGGGGCTCCAGGGGCAGCAGCATCGCCATTCAGAATGCCGCAAAGAAAGGGAAAAGTCAGATTCGGGCGCCAGGCAACAGCCCCGGAGAGGTGGAGGCAGCAGTGGGGACCAGGAGGGCGCGCCTCCCCAAAACTCAAGAAGCAAAACAAGCTCGGGGGCACTGGTCAGCAGCGTCGCAGTACTCACCGCCGCTGAACCCCCGCCAGGAGAAGCAAGACTCATGCATCGCCGTCGTCTCTAGGGAGGCGGTGCAAGAGGACATGCAACCGCAGCAAAACCCGGAGGGTAGGGGACGGCCAGAAGGGGAGATCCCCAGCCGATCCCCTCCCCAGGCACCCAGGCATACCCCACCGGTCATCGGCCGTTGAAATGGCTCTGCCGCCAGCAGATCCTCGACAACTCGTCAGAAGGCGGGGGAGGAGAGGAAAACACAGCGCAGAGACAAGGACAAACCATGTCCAATGTCTGGCTGGGTAGGTGACGGATGAGGGGGAGAGCCAGAGCCAATCTCCTCTATAGCTGCCTAAACAGCTCCACCGGGCATCGGCCATGTTGATCGAGGCTCCGCGGTCAGCACACTACTCAAGGTTCATCGGAAAATCTCGAACTGGGTCCCGGGAACTGGAGAGCCGAATGGCCGCAGTCCATAAGAGCCTCAGGTGAGCAACAAAAGGTCCAAGGGGGGGGGGTAGATTCCAGGGGACCAGGGCCAAAAAGGATGCCTCCATTGCCTTTGATACGATTGAATGGCCCTATCTGTTTGCTGTCCTGGGAAAACTGGGATTTGGTCCCAGCTTCATGAGTTGGATATGACTTTTATATACAGGCCCATTGGTGCAGGTGGTAGTAAATAACAAAAAATCCAGTTTTTCCTCTTCAGAGAGGGACACAGCAGGGCCGCCCTCTGTACCCACTGCTCTTTGCATTGACGCTGGAGCCACTTGCATCGTGGATCCGGAAGGACCCCATAATAAGAGGGCTGAGATGGTCAGAGGACTGGGAGGACAGTATCTCCCTCTATGCTGACGATATATTGTTGTATCTGGCGGCACCCAAGATGTCAATAAACAGGGCCCTCAACATATTTACAAATTTAGGTAAATACTCGGGATACACGATTAATTGTTCTAAATCGGTGATCTATGTGTTTCGCAGGAAGTTCCCCCCTTTGCCCAAAGGTTGCATAATAACAGAAGCCACGCCTGGCTTTAAAAATCTCTGAATCTATATCACAACGGATCCGGAGTTGTCCTACACCTGTAACCTCCTTCCCCCGTTGCAGCGACCGAAAAATGACGTAGAACACTGGAAGTCGCTCCCTCTGTCCCTATTGGGTAGACCTGCATTATTTAAAATGATTTCAATTGCTGCGCTTTTTATATGTTTTGCATAATTCACCTTCCCCAGTACCAACCACTTATTTCAAAGCCATAGAATGTGAACAGAGGGAACTACTGTGGATGAGTAAACCGCCCTGTATAGCGCTCCCGAAACTGGTGCGAGGTAGTATGATGGTGGTATAGGGCTTCCGTATATCAAGAAATATTACTGGGCAGCACATTTGGCAGCTATTAATCACTGCACGTATCGACCCAACGATGATCCGGGGTACAAAATGGACAAATGACTTTTACCGGGAGGGAGTTATGCTAGGGCACTACACTAGACCTGCAAAACTGCACTTAACGGGGCCCACGTGGCATTCAGTCCAGGTGTGGCACACTGCTCATGAGTATGGGATGGTCTAAAAAGATTACGCAAGCCACTCCTCTGTGGGACTCGGAACAACTAGGCACATTAAGGAAGGCAAAGGGCTTCAATAATTGGGATATGACAGGGATATCTAGGGTAGGGGATCTGTGGAAGAAAGGAGATGTGACCCCCTTTCCGCAACAGCAACAAGAGTACGAGCTATCTAGTACAGCGAGATTTAGATATCTGCAGGTGCGTCATGCCCTGCAGGCCCACATCCCAAGAGGAGAAACCCCGCCTGATTCTACGCCCTTGGAAGATAGAATTCTTGATGAATACATGCCCAAAAAAGCAATCTCTCCGACCTATCAGAAACTAGTAAACCATACACCTGACTCCCTCATACAACTCCGTAGAAAGTGAGAAACTGAAATTTCAGAGCTAGATGACGACGAATGGCAGGAGGCACTGGCCTCCCCCAAGCAGGTAGCAATCTCCTCCAAGCTCAAGCTGGTGCAACTTAAAATATTACACTGAATATACCTCTCAGGTCCAACATTGGTTAAGATGGGTTATAGGGACCGACATCATTCCACTCCCATGGTCGGATCACTTTTTGATAACCCTTTCCTGGTCACCTCAGACTATTAGACTCAGGACTCAACCTACTTGGGCCCTCGGTCGTCCATGGAACAAGCTCCCCTTGGAAAAATGGTCCCAGGAACTGGAAAGGACTAAACCTATTCTGACTCCAGACCTAACCAAAGCCAACGATGATTTTTGTAGTTGGATTGAGGAGTCACTTAACTCAGTTTTCCCAAAGACTAGGATAAAAAAGACCGCTGGGCCCCACAATTCTCCGTGGTTTTCTCCTGAACTGCGCACTCTAAAGCAGCGCTGTAAGGTTAAGGAAAGACAGTGGAGGAAAGATTTCCTACCTGGAAAAAAGCTGGACTATAGGGCAGCTATCCTCACCTATAAAGCAGAACTAAGAAGAGCACAGGCCTCCTACTATGAGGGGAGGATTCTATCTGCTGCCAATTCGCCCAAAGAGACTTTTTCCATCATTAAAAAATTACTCAAGGCCCTCGTACCACGAACAGCCCCTGATCCTTCTGGGCAACGGTGTAATAAACTAGCTGAGTATTTCACCACCAAGGTTCAGCATATCTTGGACTCCCTCCCATGTAAGGGGGATGAAAGCAACCCCTTGTGTGGACAGATTAACTCTTACTCCGGCTCCCCTGAACATATGCTGGAGGTCTTTCCCCTTTTGTCCCCGGAAACGTTTCTCACCTTGTTGTCAGTGGTAAAGAGTGGTTCCCCCAATGATCCAGCCCCTCTTAATATTCTGAAACAGGTCACTGCTATTATAGCCCCCAATATGACAAATCTGATTAATGCTTCATTGTCTACGGGAACAGTTCCCATTAAATGGAAAGGAGCCATGGAAAAAGCCCTACTTAAGAAGCCCAATTTGGATCCAGCAGACTTGGGCAATTATCGTCCCATATCCCTCCTGCCTGCAATAAGTAAGATAGCCGAAAAATATGTTAATCAGATCCTCTCTAGATTTCTTGAAACACACAACTTGCTCCACTCTTCCCAAACAGGGTTTCGACCACGCCAGAGTACCGAAACGGCACTCCTAGCAGTGGTAGAGGAAAGCAAGAAAATTCTTGACTCAGGAGGTGCTGCAGCCATACTACTCCTAGACCTGAGGGCCGCATTTGATACGGTGAACCATTTGATCCTGATCCGGCGTCTCGAGTATAGGAGTGGACGGCATGGTACTTCAATGGCTATCCTCTTTTCTGGAGGGTAGAACATTCCAGGTATTTGAAGAGAATACTGCATCTAAACCCACCCCTTTGTTGAGTGGGGTACCACAGGGTTCGTCCCTTAGCCCCACGCTTTTTAATGTGTATATGGCCCCTCTGGCAGCCATTGTAGCCCCTTATGGAATTCGGATGGTAACCTATGCCGACGACACGCAACTGGTGGTGGGTCTTAACCAAGCTGACCAAAAACTTATGCCCTCTATTCCTGTCTAGAGGACATCTCAAGATGGATGGATGCATCCCAGCTTAAGCTCAATGGAGGAAAAACGGAGATTATGCTAATGGGCAATACTTCGAATGTTAAGTGTAGCTCCTTTTGGCCTCCCTGCATGGGTCCATCTCCGGATCCAAAGTCAGAAATTAAGAGCCTGGGTATATGGTTGGACCAAGACATGAGCTTTAGGACGCAGGCTAGGAAGACGGCAGGCCTTTGCTATGGCCTACTTAGAATGGCTCGAAAGGTTCTGCCCCTCCTCCAACCCCAGGCCAAAAAAGTACTGGTCCAATCACTCATACTGTCTAGATTGGACTATGGGAATGTTTTGTATTTAGGCGCCCCCATTTCAGTAGTTGCCAAACTTCAATCGGTCCAAAACAGCGCTGCCAGACTATTAACTGGCACTAACAATAGACAATCCGCAAAACCCGTTCCCTCCACTGGCTCCCAGTACAGGAACGTATTAGATTTAAAGCCCTATGTCTGGCACACAAGTCTATGCAGGGGATAGGGCCGCCCATTAATTCAACTATGATTTGCCCTTATAAAGTAAGCAGGAACCTCCGGTCAAATAACCTGTATTTAGCAGAGATCCCGAGGATCAAGAGGTCCAGAAGTGGTGGTCGGCTGTTTTCTTATAACGCCTCCAAACTCTGGAACGCCTTGCCCCTACACCTTCGGACAGTCTCCAACCATCTGGCTTTTCGTAAACAATTAAAGACAGCACTGTTTCCATAGTCCTCTGCTCTCCTCTGTGTCAGTCTCATAGCGCTGGGACACCTAAGGGTAGCCATGCGCTCTATAAATGCCTTTCCATTCCATTCCATTCCATTCCATAGGGAGGACTCGGGTTGTGGGTGGCAGTGCAGCAGAGAAGGCACATTTATCCATATATTATGGGAATGTATCCATGTTAAGAAATATTGGACGGAGGTGCACCGCATTATGACAGAGGCATTGGGAATAGGTTGGGAACCCGAGGTCAAAAGATGTTTACTGAATATTTGGGAACCTACAGACCTGAATGGTAAAGAAAACATCTGGGGGCATATTATCAAGGGCCGGCGATACAATTATCGCCGCTTTAGCACCCAAAAAACGGACGAGAATTATATCGCATTATTTACAAGGACACGCTAGCGCGTGATTCCTTGACTTAGCTCCTGTTTTTCACACGCCTCGCCTCGATAATGAGATGCAAAGTAGGCGTGGCTGTGAAAACAACATGGGAAAATATCACGAAGGCAGCTTCGCGATATTAACAACGAGGCGTAGCGATAATTTAAATCGCGCTAACTCTGCCTTAACTCAGGAATTTAACGTCTGTTAAATTCCTGACTAAGGCATACCTAACATGGGAGGTGGATTGTGGGGCTAAGGCCACAGAGCCTATCATCAAGCTTATCGCTGTTTTCCATGGAACATCGCTGGAAAACCAGCAATGTTCCATGGAAAACCCCGCTATCGCTGGAATATTTATCGCCATAGCGCTAAGCGTTGATAATACAGCGCTAGCTTGGCGATATATTCCAGCGATAGCCGGCGATAATTAAAAGCGCGCTAAGCGCGCTCAGCGATAATTATCGCTGGGGCTTGATAATATGCCCCCTGGGCTACTCTGGGGCTAATTGTTGTCAAACGAAACATTGCAAAACTGTGGGGGGCACAAGAAGCACCTACAACGAACACATGGAAAAAAGATATGGATTGGTGCAAGGTAAGAGAAAAAACAGTATATATGGCCCGGGGATGTCTGAAGAAGTGGATGCAAATATGGGGCAAGTGGTAATATTTGCACTCTGCCCCCCCTTCCCCCCCTACAGGAAGTATGAGGGGCTACATATATATAAAGATGTGGACATTGGGGACTGTATTTATGTTTAAAAAATCGAATAACAGACTGTACGAAAGGAAGCAATTGTATGGCCAAATTCCATGTTGTCTGTATCATCACTACTTTGGCATCAATAAAAAGAGTTTAAAAAAAAAAAGGCAGATTCAAGAGGACAGATTACTGTGCAGCATCCGTCTTCCATGCCTGCATCCAAATATGGTGACACACAGCAATGGAAGCCCCTTGTGCTGCTGAGGAACACAAATTATCAAAGGAGATGTCGAACAAGTAGCTGACCTGGAGCTCCATCAACGCCAGCAGAGAGGTAGTATCTCCTCCCTCACTCATCTGCTGTGCCAGCGACTGGATGCCCTTCAATAGGGATTGGACCATATAATTTGTATAGGAGGTGGCCCTGATGGAAAAATTGGAGGCGGCAAAAGACCTCATCACTTCCCCTTCCACCTTTTTATCCATAGGGTCAGAAGGAAGGGCATCATCTGAAAGCACCATGCCCTGTGAAGAAAGACCAGCCATCAGGTTATCCACCTCAACGCATTGCAGGAATTCCTCTGAAAATCCCTCCAAAGCATACCGCTTGCCCAAAAATTGAAGGAATGCAGAGTTATTGATATCCCTTCACTCATGAGAAAGTACTTTGCGCACTGCACTGTGCAAGGGCAAAGAGTCAGGGTCAGGGAGCTGATATTGTGTGAAAAAATCATCCTACAACTTCTGTTCCACAGGTGCCGGAAAACCCAGATTGTCCCTGACATGAGAAAAGAGGCTAGAGAGCTCAGCTCCCTGCACAAAATGACCCGCCTCCCCTCCTCCTCATCAGGGTCCTCCATGTCATCAATGGGATTTGAATGTGGCAGCTTCGCAGGAGGCTCCTCCAACTCTCTGGCCTTAAAAGCAGCTCCAACTGCCTCATTTATCAAGAGGCATAGTGCTGTCAAAGTAGGCACCCCTGCAGAACTCTCTGAGGCAGACTCCATTGCCGGCATGGAAAGCACAATACGAGCGCTTCCTGCATCTGACCTATTACAAAGGGAACCAATTCTTCTGACCCCCAAAATCTCGCGGGAGCCTCGAGATGCAGTAAGTGCTGGTGCACAACAATAAGACCGCATATCAATGCATGACCGCCTCTAAGCACGGAGCCACCAACTGGGATCGTGGTGCCCCCCCCCCTCGGGAGAAAAACAATGCCCAAAAGGACGCTCAGCGCCCCCGATGAGCTGCACTGGAAACACAGACCACCAGAGGCCAAAGTGCCTCACGCAACATACTGCAGCATCCAGTACCTGTGGGAGAAACAAACAATGCTCCGCGCCGCAGCCCTCAATTAAACCAACGCCTGCTGTGCAGGGCGGTGCTGTCCCCTAGAGATGAAGGGGCATATTCTCAAGGAACTATCGCCGAGTTAACGGCACTTTATCTCAGCCAAAGTCGCGATAAAATTATCGCCCCATTTACAAGCTGGTGCTAACAGCCGATACCACCAGTTTACTTGCGAAAGCATCCGCAAAAAACATCGCCACAGATGACCCCGGCAACTATCGCTAATGAGATGCAGAGTAGGCGTTCCCGAGAAAAAAGCCGCAACAACACCACACCTCAACATTCTCAACAACCAGCCACATCGGTGGTAAGACCACAAAACAGGCGATAAGGCGCGTTAGCAGCAGGAAATTAACACCTGCTCCAACCTGGTGTAAAGTCGGACGACAACCTGCACCATCAAAGGGAACCCAGCCCAGAGCCACACATGAAGAACAATAGATGCCATGGAGCCACTCACCATGCATCCCGGAGCCCAGAGAGGGCAACAACACCCACCGCCACCACCCCAAGGACCGCCCCCCCCCCCCCGGACCACCACAGAGGCAGCGCAGACAAAGACAGTGGACCTTCAGGAAATGCACCAGCCTCACAGACCTAACACCAGACAACGTCAATGCCCACTACAGGCTCAAAAGGACAACCATCCTCCGCATCCTGAACATCATTGCCAACAGGCTGACGGTACCAACACAGCGGACAACCAACATCCCTCCGCAGACAAAGCTGCTGGCTGTGCTGCACCTGTTGGCCTCTGGTACCTCCCAACCAACAACCGCCAGAGTCGGAGGAGTCGTACAGCCAGCCCCATCCAAGTTCCCCGCACCTGTCCTGGATGCCATCATCAGCTAGGTACCCCAGTACCTGTACGTCCCCCACAATGCGCAGGAACAGCTGGAGACCAAGCAAGAACTATACGCCATAGCTGGATTCCCGCACGTGTTGGGGGCAATCGACTGCACACATGTCCTACTTGTGCCCCCTGCCAACACCGCACACAAGTACCGCAACAGAAAGCACACGCATCCCATCAACGTGCAGGCAATAGTGGACCACAGGGGACTCTTCACCAATGTCGTAGCCAACTACCCAGGCAGTGTGCATGATCCCTTCATCTTCCGACAGTCCAACATCAACCAGCGCTTCCAGGATGGCACCTACGGAAATGCACTGCACGTTGGCAAGTACCAAATGAACACACCACACCCCTCAACTCCACAACCATGCAACTCACAACTCTGGCACTGCACACGTCACAAAATCACATACAACATGCCAAACAACATGCCCACCCACCAGACACGACAGCACAACTTACTGTGGCAACCTTGGTTAGCCATGTACATGAGCCATCAACGGCATGGCACCTCAGCCACACAATACCGGAATGTGGGGAGAGGTGGGAACCAGGCATGTGCGGAGGAGGCAAGTCACTCATGAATGAGAATGTACACAATGCCAAGTGTGGCGGATATGTGCTGGACAGACTGCAGTATGCAGACCACAGACATATCCATGTCTACATGCACTGCTGGTGTCTGGAGTGTAGTGGACAGTGGACGCAACCATGTCACCCCAGCCAGTGGGGAAGCCCAAGGAAATGTAGCTTGTGACGTCCCCCCCTGTGAGCATGTGCGGAGTGGGCTGGCCCGGCGTACGCCAGGCCAGCGTAGGGGTGTGAATAAAAAGCACGTAGCTCTGGGCGTGGTTCTCTTCCGGAATGCCCAATGTGTCTGCCAGGGCGGCGCCTCCCACCCCGCCACAAGGCCGACGCCGTCGCCTTGAGCGGTGTGGCCTGCAATCCTTTGCGCCTGCTGCACCCCGGACAGCTGGTCCCTGAACCCGTCATGCCCGCCCCTGCGCAGCCAGGCCTCACTGCACACCTGCCGACACCGGCGTGTGTCAAAGAGGGCCCACCACGTGCCGGCGCAAGCTCCAAGCCCGAAGCCTGCCACCTTGGCAGCCTCCTCAGACCATCACGGCCTCCGCGACACAGGCCCGCTTTACTCCTTTTTCGTTGACGTACTCCACTGCTGCCTCGGGCCTACACTATGGTCGAGTAGGTCACACATTTGGAACTGAGTCTTGATTACACAATGGCCGAGTACACACTTTATGGCAGAGTTTATATCACTGTACTCCCTTAGATGTGGTGACACAAAGTATGTGCATGGCATCCCAACCACACGTGTCTGTGGGCCCTTGATGACTACGCACTCGGCCTACACTGCGGTCAAGTAGGTCACACATTGGGAATTCAGTCATTAATCATTTATGGCAGACTTGACATCATTGTACTGGCCTCATCGCAGACTGCATCCCCTTTCACCTCCGGTGCCACTAAGTCTGTTCCTCGACATCCATGGACACTTACTGGTTGAACTTTGGTGGCGACTGAGTCTATGG
The DNA here is from genome assembly GCA_963921515.1 of Calotriton arnoldi. Lineage (NCBI taxonomy): Eukaryota > Metazoa > Chordata > Amphibia > Caudata > Salamandridae > Calotriton > Calotriton arnoldi. Next base: position 802,615 of record CAWUFW010002486.1, read on the forward strand.
ACTGGGGCTTGTCTTCATCATCATGTCGGTGATACTGACTTTTGTGGCAAAAACGAGGCTGTAGCATTCCACTCCCCCATTTGCCGCTTCCGGCCGGCTCCTGCCCTCTGCATTATGCCCTGGAGGACACCTTCCACTGTCCCCCGCAAACCTCCGCTACATTCACCTTCGACATCGACGAGGACCCGCTCACCTCGCGTGGCCCTATTTCACTGCACCCCAAGTCACCGTCCCGTGGCGGTGTGCCTGTGCCGGCCGCAGTGCATCCGGGGCCACTAACTCTGTGCAGCTCAAGTCATGGCCCCTGTCTGATAGCATATTAGATGGCCTCTGGGTCGATGGACTGGGGATCATCAAGGCCATGTGTCTGTGGCCCTGCGCTGTCCGCTGCCTCCGGACTCAACTGCGGCCCACCTGGGCTCACACATCAAATCGAGTCCTGGCCTGCCCGGATGTCGCATCACCGCAGGATGCAACCGCCACCACCGCCAGGACCAACTCCAAACAACAGGTGCCAGAGTCGTAAGTGTCTTACTGCCAGACTATCAGAGTTGCTCACACCAGTCGTGGGTGCCATCATCAGCTTGTTCCCTGCTCAGCTCTTCAGGTGCCACTACCTCAGTGCACCACAAATCATGGACCATTCTGCTTGCATGTTGAGTGAACACTGTACTTTCTCCGGCTACCACCATGATGCTGCACAGTTGTTTCTGTTATGCTGGTGTTTTCTGTTTCCGCTTTCATTGTGATCACTGTTCAAGTTGTTGCCAGCACTAACGACTCCATGAGGGCTTGCTTACACTCACCCCACATACATCCAGCACATGCGTCACTGTACATGTGACCATGCCAATAAAGGTGTCGAGCGCACGTGCCCGTAGCCAGTTCAACGAACTATCTGAGTGTGTCCGTGTGCTCATGATGTATGCATTTGTGCCCCGGGCACTACAACATTACATTGTGCCGTGTACAGAGGACGCAGCCATGTCACCGCAGGCAGCGGGTGGGACATTGCACATGTTGCTTTGTCGTCCCCCACTCAATACGTAAGGGGAGTGTACTGGGCCGGCGTATGCCAGTCCAGCGTGGGGGTGTGGATGATCATCCCACAAAGCACTCCACAACTCCGGACCAGCCTACCTCAACAGACGACTCAGCTTCTACACCCCCACCCGCCAGCTCCGCTCGACCAGCCTCGCCCTCGCCACAGTCCCCCGCATCCGGAAAACGACCGCCGGCGGCAGATCCTTCTCCCACCTCGCCGCCAAGACCTGGAACACCCTCCCCACCAACCTCCGACAGACCCAAGACCTACTGGCCTTCAGAAGACTCCTCAAGACCTGGCTCTTCGATCAGTAGCAGCACCACCCCCCTCCTCCCCCAGCGCCTTGAGACCCTCGCGGGTATGTAGTGCGCTTTATAAGTGACATGATTGATTGATTGATTGATTGATCATCCCGTGGCTCTGGGTGTGGTTCAGTACTGGAAATGTGCAAAGGCATGTGTCTCTGTCGCAGTGTGGGTCTCCGTTGGGGAGTGTAGGTGGGCCCTGATGGGACTTAGACACCCACGTATGTGATCTAGTTCGACTTCCATGAGGTAGTGCCCCACCCGCACATGTTCGGTCACCCCCTTCTGGTAGTCTGACACCTGGCCTTGGTATGCGATGTGTGCTTCGGTGGGCTGCTGGGAGCCAGCCGGGGTGGTGGGTGCATCCAGCTGTATTGTCTGTGCAGGGGGTGGGGTATCCTCGATGCAGCGGTGCTGCCCTGCTCCTGGAGGTCGATTGCCTAAGATGTCCATGGACTGTTGGGGGGCGTAGGTGTCAGAAGTGTGGTGGCCCTCTTCAGCATCACTGTAGAGTTGTCTGGTCTGCTCTGCTGGAGGTGTTGTTTGTCCCTCTGCAATGTGTAGGGGAGATGCTTGTTGACATTGTGTTGGCATGTATGTTGCCGCATTGTTCAAGTTTACATACAGACTTCATGACAAAGTACATTGTGACTGTTTGGGAGGGGGCGGACTATTTGATGCGGGACAGTGGACATTTGGACTACATGACGTAGGTGAGGTTGTACACGTACATTTGCATCTCACAGTTTCCTGCTATGTCAGATGTGATTGGCCATTTTCTACGCACAGGCGGACCCAGTTGTGTCCTCTGTTCTGCAGTGTAGGTGTTGGACTGTGTACCACATTGTCGTCCATGTGGGTGTGCTGTCATTGCTATGTGTGTGTGCTGCATTGTGTGCGAGTCGCACCTGCAGCTGTGATTTTGCTGCCCCTTATCCCTTGGAGGCGGTGTGCCTTTGGCTTTTGTGCTTTTGAGGTGCTGTGATGTTGGCGACTTGGGTCATTTGTGCTCTTGGACGGTTTTTGTACTCTTGTGCATTGTTTGTCTGCAGATGTGTTGTTGACGTCAGTGGTTGTTTGTGCAGGTGGATGTGTCAGAGTGTGATCTGCTCCTTTCCGGATGTGGTCCACACTCAGCCACCTCAGTCTCGTGGCGTGCACAGTGTCATGGTGATTGTACTCCAGCCATGCTGCTGGTCATGTGGTGTCACTTGCATTGTCAGTGTGGCTCTCACATACGCATCTTTGCTGTGTTTCGCACGGGTGCATGTGTGTGTTGTGTAATTGGTGATGTGTGGGGTGGGACCCCTTTGGGCACATGGTGAACGGGGGCCTACTTGATGTTTGTATGTGTGCTGCAGTGTGCCACGGGGATCAGGGACATGACCCAGGGTCATTGTGGGTGTGCGGTGGGCTACACGTCGTTGTGCATGTGTGCAATTGTGCCCGTCCCCCCCCGTCCCCACAGTCCCTGTTCATTACTCACCCTGTTGCTGTTGTGTCAGGTCACGTCGAGCAGTGTCCGGACTCCCGACTCCTTGAACCGTCTCCACACTGATGACTGTGGCCGCCATTTGCTCCAGCTCCTCCTGTGGCTCAGGACTCCCACCTCCATTCGCAGTTGCTGCCTTCCTGTTGGCAGCGGGTTTCTGCTTGGTTTGGCTTCTCACATCGTGCCAGCGCATCTTGGCCTCCTCGACACTCCGGCTGCATTCACGATGGAATGCCATTTTTCCGTCTGTGTTGCCAATGACACGGTGGAGGTGACGGACAGTTGTTGTTGGTGCTCTGTCACCTCCGTGACGACGATCCGGTTGTCATGCGGACTGTACCCCGTCTTCCTCTTCCTCTTCTCCTTGGCCTTCCCCGACCACGAGGTTCCTTGTTGGTGGTCTGTGGGGCTTGTGGGGTTCGCGTTGACCTGGGCACTCGTTCCGGGTGCCTCCATGTTGCTACGCAGTTGATTTTGTTTATGGTGTGTTTTTCTTGTTCAGCTTTTATAGTGCATTTTCCCGCATGACGCGTGGGGATTGCAGGCCTGTCGCTGGTTATCGCAGATTTTTGTATCGCGGTTGGCCTCATCGCAACTTTATTCGCATTCGTGTTTCGCATTTTTGCGGCGTCGCGTTAATTTTAACGCGGTCATTTGACGCGTTATCGTGGGGCTATCGCATGGTGCCGCCAGGTTGGGAATACTACGTTAACACGGCGTTGTTTTCCCGCGATAGACTGCAATGTGCAAAGTTGCGTTAAGCTAAACTTGCGGTGGTTATCACACGTTCTTGAGAATATGCCCCGAAGACTCTTCAGGCAGGTCCAGTAAGGGATACAACAAGTTAAAAACACAAAAGCAGTAACAAAACTTACCTTTGACCTCTCTAGGCATTGTTCTGCAGCGCAGAATAAAACAAGCATTTGCAATGCAATAGGTCTCGCAATTGCAAGATTTTGAGCTATTGGCATTGTAAATGACAATGCCTTTTATTTGTGTTTAAAAAAGTGGCAATAATAAAAGGCGTTGTCATTTACAATACCATTAGGTCAAAGTTTCTAAAATGCGAGATCTATTGGATTGCAAATGCTTGTTGTTTAAAAGCACCCTATGCTGCGCTTTCACGTTAATAGAGGCCACACCCCTTTCTTTAGACAAGCCGTGTCTAAAGAAAGGTCCGCGGCTGCTATTAAAGTGAAAGCACGGTATGGGGAGCTTTTACCAAAAAAAGCATTTGTTTGTCAAGTTGACAAACAAATGCTTTTTTTTGTAAAAGCACCCCGTGAAAGCGCGCTGAATGTTGCAGGAAAGCATGTAGTGTCTGTAGTAGGAGAAACCATTAAAGAAAATAGACCATCTAAGCCTTCCTTTGCTGCATCTTGTAAAGCCGATCCTTAGACTGGAGGTATGTGGGTGCAGAGATTGATATGCTAGATACTTCTATGTCACAAGAAAGGATGGATGTAGGGCGGGAGGTGTCACACAATAGCAAGTGACTTCAACTCAATGGATTCCGTAGTGGCCTGAACAAGGACCCACTCTTGATTGATGTCTGGTGCCCATCCGAGCCAGGCAACTTAAGAGACTAGTCTACAACGATGCACCCTGCAAAACAGGGGGCACACTGAAAGTGAAATCCTGCCACATGCTCACGCTCAATACTGGAAGTAATTTACTGTACTAGCTATGTTTCGTAATATGGACGCGGTTTGCTGAGAAGGCCGATGGAGTTATTATCTGGGTTTTTTGCCATGTTTAACTCCATTGCTACATGATTTGATATTTTTGGGCCCCAACTGGGCTAGTGCCTTGTTTACAAGAGCCATACTTTTAGTTTACATCACTTTCAGAACACATAGTCTGGCTGCAATGAAGTACCTCAACTGTCTGCTGTTCAATACGTGCTTTGCGAGTAGGCCACAGACCTTAGTGCCCTGCATCACCTGCTGTGCTCCACGTATGTTGCTTTCACACGCGACAAGCCAATCCAAAGAAATATGTATGAGAAATGTCACCAACAGTTAAGCAGCCACAAGAAAACAAACAAGTTTACTGGTAGTTGTGGGACCACTACATCGCACAGGCCTAGCGCGCGTTTCTAAAAAGGGGTGCACACACACTGAGGAACGACTGCCATCAAACCTTCTATACCACAATAATATTTAGTGCCCGCTCACCCACTCACCCATTAACGTGTCCCTGCCTGCGGCGTCCCTCCTAGCTCCGCCGAACGGGCTGTGGTAACACGCTCGGCAGCGCCTTTGAAATGTTGCCCAGCGCCGCCGTCCCAGTACAGCGCATCAGGTGCTTGAGATGTAGCCAGGCAGGGGCTGCGGAGGTTCCCTGCAGAGCCAGAGACACCCGCTGCCCTGAAAACGAGCCTAGGAAAAAACAAGCTGTCGCCATTGCGCAAAGGCAGCCGCGTGTTTATATTTGCATCGCACTTTCACTTTAAGTGAAAGCGCAGTGCAAAAATAAACACGCGGCTGCCATTGCCAAAACCGACTGGAAAAAACATAGTGCTTACCAACATGAAGGAGACCGTGTAACGACGTAAATTAAAAAAATAAAATAAACCGAGCGCGGTGTCCCTGAAGCGGGCGCCACGCTCGGTATTACATTCAAAACAAGCATCTCTTTAGAATTTGATCCCAATAACATTTGCATCACGCTTTCACTTTAAAGGCGAACGAAAGAAAAAAAGCAAGTATTCGAGCACGCTTTCACTTTAAACGCGAACGAAAGAAAAAAAGCAAGTAATCGAGCAGCGAGGGACGGAAACTGGTGGTCGGGAGACAACACGGGACTGAGTGGAAAAAACAACACAATCGAGTCCGGATGGGCGGGGCCAAAAGGAGACAGGGCGGTAACAAAAAAGCCTCACTTTCAATCGGAGGCCAGCGTTTACCATAAAGGATGACGCCAGCCAATGAAAATAATGGGCGGGGCTTCCACTCCACTTCGGAAATCTGCTCGATTCCAAAAAGCCTCGCAGAGCGAGCAGCGCATGCGCGCTGCAACGCAGGTCTGCAAGACCTAAAAAACAGGTTGTCTTGGTGATGTCCTTCTCCCTTCATGCATGCTGGGTAGTTGGCGCCATACTGGGGGAAGTATTTCGACCTCAGCTAGGTGAGCTGTGGAGCAGGCGAACTACTTATGTGTAAGGAATGGGACGAGAAGATGGACGAGGAGGGAAATCAACATTTCGTAGCATTAGTACTTGGCAATCTTGGCATTCTGCTGTGCCAGCTGAAGACTCCTAAGAAAAACTATTTGCTCCTGTCGCCTTACCTTTTAATGAAACTGGGGCTCTTTTTCAGAACTCCTAACTTTGTGTGAATGGAGTCTGTTGCCTTTTAGGCTCTGCACGGGGGCTAATGTAGGGCAAATCAACTCCTGCGGTGAGGGAAGTTGAGCGGCTGGTGGGAGACTGGAGGGGGCCCCTCAGTCACCCATGTGATGACCGTACAATCTGGCAAAAATAAATAAAACAGCATCTGATGCTGCCTGTTAAAAGCCTGCTCCGTGAGATGTGTTTATGGTTGGCTGAAAGAAACACATTTTGCAAACATTTATTTATATATTGTTGCAATGTAGAAAATCCCCGGGAAAAGGGGCCCATGTGACTCTGTGTGACTTCACATGTGAGGGAGAACAAGAACAGAGCAAAACAGAGGGAATGAACCACCAGGGAACAGGGAGAGAGAAATCACAAGGAGAGACAAAAGACTATATGAAGAGTCCAGAGAGATTAATAAAGATACAAATTACAAAGAGTTAAGTGAGTAAGAGATGGCTGAGTGAGAGAGAGAGAAAGAGTGAGAGCAAGGGGATAAAGAGACAAGTGAGCAAAGGAGCTGAATGTGAGCAGAGGAGAGAGAATGGAGTGAAAAGAGAGAGTTACCACAGAGAGAAGAGAGATCCAGACAGTGCACAATGCTGCCTATCAAACCCACTTTCATCTGTAAAGAGGAGAGGACAGGCAGCAGCTCTAATCCTCAGGGAGCTTTCAGTTATACTAGAGCTGCATTAATTAACGTTCGGTCCCTCTATGAACATGCTTTACACATTTACAATCTCCTGGAGAAGGACCAGCTGGATGTCTTCTTTATGACAGAAACTTGGATGGGAGAGTCTCCCTCTCCTGATGTTCAGCTGGCCTTCCCAGGGAATTTTGCCTGTGTTCATGTGGAGAGAGAAGGAAAAAGAGGAGGCGGGTGGCAGTTGCTTAGAAATGGAACCTTAAATGTTTTACTTTCACCCGATGATAACCAGTGCTTAATTTGTAAAATAATAAGTGCCAGGGCCCTGAGCAGGAGGCCACTGCAGCTTGCACCACCCATCGCCCCTGTCATCGCTGCCAAAACCACTACCAACCATCTCTCTCGCCTGCAGGTGCGACAGTTCAGATTATTCCAGGTCCACACAGCTAAAGGGGTGGCTGGGGAGACAGGTATTAGTAATTTTGAATGTATATTGCATTCATAAACAACCGTTGTTCTGCTCATTTCGAAATTACATGAGCAGTGCCACCATGTAGCAGACTATCCTAAGTTCGGTGTTGACAATTAAGTGGAGGTGCTGAGCACCGGAAACAAATTAAGTGCCAGTGCTGAGCACCGGAAACCACCGGTTCAAATTAAGCACTGATGATAACGTTGAGCGGCAGAGGCCTTGGGGTTCTGCTTTTCTATCTCCCCGTAGGTTTCCTTTGCTGGTGCTTTGGAATATAGCCCCCAGGATATGCAGGTGCGAGTTTCTCAACTCTTTAGATGATGCAGTTGCTCATAGGACACTGCAATACACTAATTTCATCCTACTTGGAGATTTTAAAGTGCATGCTGATAATCCTAAGGATCCCTAGCTGTCACGTTAACTGAGGCATTAGCGTCTCTTAAGCTAACTTTATGTGTTTCTCCCCCCACACACATTTTGCTGCACACATGATTGATCTTATTTTCTTTAACATTGCATTAGTGGTGGTGGACCCTATGGCAGTTACATGGTCAAATCATTCTCTTATTTCATTTTCCTGGCTGGCAAGACTGAAACCATGCTGGAGACTTAAAACCAATCCTATACGTTTTGTGCCTGGGATAAAATCAAAGCTCTCAACTTCGCAGTACCTAAGGGCTCATCTCTGAGCTCAACTTTATTTATTATCTATATGTCTCCACTGGCCTCATTGGTTAAATCCTTTGGTATTAAGATAATCTCTTATGCAGACGATACTCAGTTCATCCACTCATGTGAAAATGGCTCTTCGGCATCCCAGGAATCCTTTATGGCTTGTTTGGGAGCAGTGATGAACTGGATGTGGGCCAATAATCTGCAGGGCAATTCTGATAAAATAGAAATTCTTCTGTTTGGACCCGCTTCCACCTTGTGGTGGGAGAATTGTTGGCCAGGTGCATTACCTTCGCCCGTCATCTGCTGCAGTGGCTAAGAATTTAGGAGTCAAGTTCGACCAATGACTTTCTTTTCAGCCCCAGGCATCAGTTGTGGTAAGTTCTTGTTTTGCATTTATGAGGCTATAACAAAATTTCTCTTTCTGTTACCACATGATTCCCTTTGAATGGTGGTCCATGCTTTATTTACTTCTAGGCTAGACTACTCCAATGTACTGTATTTAGGTTTGCTGGGTGGCCTTATTAAGTGTTTGCAAATTCAGAATGCGGCTGCATATATTTTATTCAAATTACCTCGTCGGCATTAATCTCAGCCCACCTTACGGCATTGTATTGGCTGCCAATTAAGAAGAGAATATTATTCAAATCTTTGCTGCTTGTTCATCATGCGTTTTACAAATCAGGCCTTGAGTACTTAATTGATAGGATTACTTCATATCGTCTAACGAGATCCCTTTGCTTGGCTAATTCACCCTTGGTATCGGTCCCCAGAATCAAACGCACTAGGAGTGGCAGCTCGTCCTTTTCTTTTCTTGCCTCTCAAACCTGGAACCAGCTCCCATTTAAACGTTGTGACATCCACAATGAAGCACAGTTTCTGAAAGCATTAAAACATTTCTGTTTATTGCAGCATAAGAGAGAGAGAAAGGGAGACCTTTTGGATTTGTACTTTAGATACAGTACGTAAAGGTCTCAATGCAGCGATATTGTGGATAGTGACATGAGGGGGACCCCTTATATCTAGATATCTTAATTTAGTCTTTCCTTATGAGGCAATATCTTGCCACTGACATGCAGCACCATTAATGTGCAATGTATATACACCAGACTCTCCATTGAGAGGTTCTCCCAACGGTAGAAATTTCTAGATGGTGTCATTATGAGGTATTTCTGTGGGGGACCATTAACAGACATGACAATACCAAGAGTAGAGTGCAACAAGTGCCCGTGTCATTTCGACAAATAGATCAAATATGCCTCAATATGGTTAGTGTGCGCACGATGTTCCATTCTGGTGTGCCACTGATGGTGAGGAAAATGAATAGGCGGCAACTATACATTGGCTACAGCGTCTTGTATACACTCAAACCACTCTAAGATGGCACTAATAGTATACTAATCAGACAGATCTAGCCAAACATTCAGTATAAAGAGACATATATTGACCTTTTCCATAGGGCGATAATTTGCTGGTAAGTTTTGTATACATTAAAACCACTCTAGGATGGCGCTCACAGTATACTAATCAAGAAGATCTAACCAAACATTTAATACAAAGAGATACATATTGACCTTTTCTGTAGGGTGATAAGTTTTTGGTAAGTCTTGAGGTTATTTCCACGTTTGAAATTTATGAATAATTGGGGAGGACAGATCTATATAACATCAACTGATGTATCCCTGACTCACAATCTAAATATAGACTTTATTCCAATATGGCGTAAAAACTTTAAACGCGGAGGGTGTTCCTAAGAAGAGCTCATGACAGAGCTAGTGTCAGAAGACGCATGATACGCTCATTCATCACCTGATGTGCTTCCATAGTAGAGCCAGCGTCTTATATACAGCTGGCCGCCATAAACAAACTTGTTCGTATCAGAGCAGGTCGGGGAGCAGCTGTGCGGTAAACCGCCAACAGGAAGACTCACAGTAAGTGTATAGGCAGACATAGGGTGGGCTTAGCACTTTGCGGATGGGTCATTGGTTTATTGTTATCGTTTACATGTTTTTGCTGCCCGTTGTGTGCAGAGTTATGATCTGCCCCTCTGCGACATGGTAACCTATTTAGCCTATCCGGCTCACTTAGTCTTACATGGTCTCTCCTCCTTTTTCTGATTAGACCGATAGAATGTCTACCTAAACGTGTCTGCTTTAAAAACGTTAGGGGCCAGTTCCGTTACGGACAATAGGAGGATTCATTTGGGAGTATACCAGCCACATATGGGTCCAAGCATTTTGGTTGTTACTTACCTCATTTGGTATGCCATCCTTTTTCGTTGGTTGACAAAATGGAGTGTACTAGTGTATACCTCCATAGCGGTATCGTCTTTAAGCATTGGGCTATGGCCCACCCAGTACGCCATGGTAATCTTTGCTGGCACTGTGATGGGCCCCACTGCAAGTGTATATTTATGTATATTTAGGTCCTGCAGTGATGGGACATTAGTCTTAATCATCTTTCTTGCATACATTATGAAGCACTTGTACGCCAACAAGGTTTGATAGGTCTTATGTAAGTAACCACACGTAGTTAAGATGTAGGGGCCTTTTCCACACTGCCTCATAAATTCCTTTATTGTGTTCCCTACAGAAATAATACATTGCCATATTGTGGAACTGTCCCAATAATAAGATTGACCATGGACGATTTAGCCTCTTAAACGGAGGAAGCTTTCTCTGTAAAGCATAAGGGTAAGATCACTAGAGGCCTAGACAATTACTGCATGCATCTAACTATAGTGAATTGCAGTCTAGCTCACTCCATTAATATTGCTTTACAGAGCTGGATACAGTTGCATTATTAAGTCTTACAAGGAATCGATTGTTTTGAACGGCATGACACTTGGCACAGTGTCATTTTCATCGCCTGCGACCTGCGAGCCACCGATATGTACCGATGTGTATGAAGAGTTTTTCTTCTTCGTAAAATAAGGTGCAAGATGAAAGACTTTGGGGTCGATTCCGATTCGGGCCGGAAAAAGCACCGACCGACTCGGATCCGGATATTATACCGACCTACACGTACCTGTGGCGCCCGACACGCCAAGTACGATGCAATGCGTGCAAAATCCGACCGACACGTACCGAACCCAAGTCGAACGACCGAGCCGCACGGAAAACAGCAATCCGGTCGGAAAAACAGGCGAATGCAACCGACCGACACGCACCCGGAACAAATCCGACCGAAACGTACACGCGAACTCCAAACCGCAAAGTACGATGCAAGGCGCGAAAACCACGAGCGAGTCGGACGGAGGCCAAGCCGTACGACCGACACGCATACAAAACCGAGCCGAAGCAACACAAAACACCGTGACCGACGCGTACGCAGCATAGAAAACTGCACAAACACAGCGTGAACGAAACGGAGAATACCGTACGAGACAAATGCAGGGTCCGACTCGGTCACAAGAACGTTTCCAACATACACAGACAGTACAAAGGAAAAATCACACAAAAAAGGCCAAACAAGCAATTACTAAGCCAATAAATACTGGGGGGTGGGGACAGAGAACAAAGACACACCCACAACTCCACCCATATAAAGGACACAAATCACAACCATGATCCTTTGCAAATGCCATTCCACTGCCAGCACCCAAGAGAAAGCAACCACACACCCACAGCTCATTCCTCACACAAGCCACACACCATCACCACACCAACAAATACCTACCTCACATACACCCAGCAAAACACACTCACACACCCTCACCTGCACACCAACACACACATCACTCACCATCACCACCCATCACCATGCCCCCCAAGAAGAATCACAAGTTCCTAGATTGTGAATTGGAAGTCATGGTAGACGAGATCCTCAGGGTAGAGCCACATCTGTTTGGCACACTGGTCCAACAGACCCCCATCTCCCAGAAAACCAAGATGTGGGAGAGGGTCATCAACAGGGTGAACGCACTATCACCATGTCGGCGCACAAAGAGCGACATCCAGAACAGGTGGTATGACGTGCGCAGGAGGGTACGGGACCTGCTCAAGAAAGACTACATCAACAGCCAACACACCGGCAGTGGCCCTCCTGCCAAGCCAATATACCTCAGGCCCTGGGAGGAGAAGGTGCGGGCCATCCTTCCGCCAGTGAGCGTATATGGACTAGAGAACATCCCAGAGCCTGGTGAGTACACAACAAATGTACACAATATACTGCCACAAAACACACACACATCACTGTCAAGGGGAGAGTCAAACCATGCACTCATAGCAATTACACAGCAACCAGAACAGAATCATCCCAAAATGTGTATGTCAGTCAGATAAACACAACACATGCCATCAAAAAGTCACATCCAACTGTGCCATCACATGTACAAACACAACTACAACTACAGCTAGGCAGTGGCACAAATAGAACTAACAAACACATCCAGACATGTAGCCACCACAACAACACCAACACACAGTGAAGACCACTCAAAGGAAGGAATTCTGTGTATGCTGGCCAAGTCAGTGTAGCCAATAGCATCATGGGAGTCGCAGTCACACATATTGCCCCCCACAACTGTCCCATCAACACCACCATGAACCATGCGCACATCACAGGGAGTGGAGAAGGACTCACAAGATGGCTGACACTGGCAACTGCTGTGGGGAGCACAAGGCCCTGCTGGCAACTGTGCACCAACAAACAGCAGGACACCACTGACTGACATCCTGAGAGACAACTTCCACTCCCTGCAATGCAAGCACGTTCCATGGTGGGATATCTGGCTGGCTGGGTGGGAAGGAGGACTTGCAGCACTGACCATAGTCACAAGCACCTCCCCTCACACACCCCCCAACACAAACTCCACAGAACCCACCTGGTAGAATGCAATGCCCCCCATCCTAACACAAGATCCCACAAAGAACCACCACCCTGGGTTATGTTGTGTGAAGCACAGGGACACTCTTGGGACTCTTAGCCAAACAACTGCCAGGACAACACTCCCAGCCATCCTGTCAGCACAGCCAGCCCACCCCACAGGGAAGCAGAATCAAAAGGAAGGAAGCATGGGCATGCTGGGAAGGGGGTGGAGGCAATAGCATGATGGGAGTCGTAGTCACTGATATTGGTCACCCCCACAACTGTCCCATCAACACCACCCTGAACCATGCTCACATCACAGGGAGTGGAGAAGGACTCACAAGATGGCTGACACTGGCTACTGCTGTGGGGAGCACAAGGCCCTGCTGGCAACTGTGCACCAACAAACAGCAGGACACCACTGACTGACATCCTGAGAGACAACTTCCACTCCCTGCAATGCAAGCATGTTCCATGGTGGGATAACTGGCTGGCTGGGTGGGTGGGAAGGAGGACTTGCAGCACTGACCATAGTCACAAGCACCTCCCCTCACACACTCCCCAACACAAACTCCACAGAACCCACCTGGTAGAATGCAATGCCCCCATCCTAACACAAGATCCCACAAAGAACCACCACCCTGGGTTATGTTGTGTGAAGCACAGGGACACTCTTGGGACTTTTAGCCAAACAACTGCCAGGACAACACTCCCAGCCATCCTGTCAGCACAGCCAGCCCACCCCACAGGGAAGCAGAGTCAAAAGGAAGGAAGCATGGGCATGCTGGGAAGGGGGTGGAGGCAATAGCATGATGGGAGTCGTAGTCACTGATATTGGTCACCCCCACAACTGTCCCATCAACACCACCCTGAACCATGCTCACATCACAGGGAGTGGAGAAGGACTCACAAGATGGCTGACACTGGCTACTGCTGTGGGGAGCACAAGGCCCTGCTGGCAACTGTGCACCAACAAACAGCAGGACACCACTGACTGACATCCTGAGAGACAACTTCCACTCCCTGCAATGCAAGCACGTTCCATGGTGGGATATCTGGCTGGCTGGGTGGGAAGGAGGACTTGCAGCACTGACCATAGTCACAAGCACCTCCCCTCACACCCCCCCAACACAAACTCCACAGAACCCACCTGGTAGAATGCAATGCCCCCATCCTAACACAAGATCCCACAAAGAACCACCACCCTGGGTTATGTTGTGTGAAGCACAGGGACACTCTTGGGACTCTTAGCCAAACAACTTCCAGGACAACACTCCCAGCCATCCTGTCAGCACAGCCAGCCCACCCCACAGGGAAGCAGAATCAAAGGAAGGAAGCATGGGCATGCTGGGAAGGGGGTGGAGGCAATAGCTTGATGGGAGTCGTAGTCACTGATATTGGTCATCCCCACAACTGTCCCATCAACACCACCCTGAACCATGCTCACATCACAGGGAGTGGAGAAGGACTCACAAGATGGCTGACACTGGCTACTGCTGTGGGGAGCACAAGGCCCTGCTGGCAACTGTGCACCAACAAACAGCAGGACACCACTGACTGACATCCTGAGAGACAACTTCCACTCCCTGCAATGCAAGCACGTTCCATGGTGGGATATCTGGCTGGCTGGGTGGGAAGGAGGACTTGCAGCATTGACCATAGTCACAAGCACCTCCCCTCACACACCCCCAACACAAACTCCACAGAACCCACCTGGTAGAATGCAATGCCCCCATCCTAACACAAGATCCCACAAAGAACCACCACCCTGGGTTATGTTGTGTGAAGCACAGGGACACTCTTGGGACTTTTAGCCAAACAACTGCCAGGACAACACTCCCAGCCATCCTGTCAGAACAGCCAGCCCACCCCACAGGGAAGCAGAGTCAAAAGGAAGGAAGCATGGGCATGCTCGGAAGGGGGGTGGAGGCAATAGCATGATGGGAGTCGTAGTCACAGCTCTACATCCCCCACCACATGGCCCAGCAAGCTCACACTCACGCATGCACATCCCACAGAGAGTGGAAAGGCCCATCAAAGATGTCTGACACTGTTGCTGTGTCGTGGGGAGCACAAGGGCATGCTGGGAACTGCACACCAACCAACAGCAGGACACCACTGTCAGCCATCTTGCCATTGCTCTCACACCCACACACACTGAACTCCCCACAAAAGCAAGTAAGTATGGGAATGCTGGGAAGTGGGGTGGAGGCAATAGCATGATGGGAGTCATAGTCACAGACATAGCTCACCCCCACAACTGTCCCATCAACACCACCCTGAACCATGCTCACATCACAGGGAGTGGAGAAGGACTCACAAGATGGCTGACACTGGCTACTGCTGTGGGGAGCACAAGGCCCTTCTGGCAACTGTGCACCAACAAACAGCAGGACACCACTGACTGACATCCTGAGAGACAACTTCCACTCCCTGCAATGCAAGCACGTTCCATGGTGGGATAACTGGCTGGCTGGGTGGGTGGGAAGGAGGACTTGCAGCACTGACCATAGTCACAAGCACCTCCCCTCACACACACCCCCAACACAAACTCCACAGAACCCACCTGGTAGAATGCAATGCCCCCATCCTAACACAAGATCCCACAAAGAACCACCACCCTGGGTTATGTTGTGTGAAGCACAGGGACACTCTTGGGACTTTTAGCCAAACAACTGCCAGGACAACACTCCCAGCCATCCTGTCAGCACAGCCAGCCCACCCCACAGGGAAGCAGAGTCAAAAGGAAGGAAGCATGGGCATGCTGGGAAGGGGGTGGAGGCAATAGCATGATGGGAGTCGTAGTCACTGATATTGGTCACCCCCACAACTGTCCCATCAACACCACCCTGAACCATGCTCACATCACAGGAAGTGGAGAAGGACTCACAAGATGGCTGACACTGGCTACTGCTGTGGGGAGCACAAGGCCCTGCTGGCAACTGTGCACCAACAAACAGCAGGACACCACTGACTGACATCCTGAGAGACAACTTCCACTCCCTGCAATGCAAGCACAGTCCATGGTGGGATAACTGACTGGCTGGGTGGGTGGGAAGGAGGGCCGGCTGTCAACCAAACACAACCAATGCAGACCATGTTCACACCCCAAAAAATACATAGAAATGCCCAAATAATGCAGGACAATGTGCCACACCAATATCAACCCCTGACTGTGACGACTTAGGACAATGCAATGTACAGGCCCGCACCCAGAGGCACAGTCACAACTGTCATGTGTGTCAACCATTGATGCCTGCAGAAACATAACATACATTGTGTGTGTCTCCCAAAAACAGGTGATGATGGGGACACAGCAGCAGACGCTGAGGAGTCCCAGTCCCAGGCTCAAGAGGATGCGGAGCTCACTGGCGTCGTACAGCCTCTGCCCTCCTCGGACGAAGAAGACCAACCTGGCACATCCGGTGCAAGTCTACA
Organism: Calotriton arnoldi; assembly: GCA_963921515.1. Taxonomy (NCBI): domain Eukaryota; kingdom Metazoa; phylum Chordata; class Amphibia; order Caudata; family Salamandridae; genus Calotriton; species Calotriton arnoldi. The sequence goes on from CAWUFW010002486.1 coordinate 818,831, forward strand.
TGCAGCACCAGCAGGACCACCAGCTGCAGCACCAGCAGGACCACCAGCTGCACCCCCTGCACCCACCCCTCCAACGACTGTCACCACAAATACCATCCCTGCCGACATGGACAGAACAAGGAGCAACACCAGCACAGGGACCCTGGACCAACCTGGGGCCATGGACACCACCACCACCACCAACCCCCAAGGTGGACCAGGGTCATCTGTGCGTGCCACTGCACGCACTGCACATGTCAGCAGGGGTGGTGGGAGGGGTGGGAGACAGAGGTCGCTGCTTGCAGAGGTTGCTGGTGTGCATGATGACCCACAACTGGTACGCATAGCTGATGCGTACCAGTCCAGCACCGGAGACCTCAGCCAGGTAGTGGGGCTCCTCAGAGACATGAAACAGCAGCAGGCTGCCCATCATGCCCGCTTGGACTCTCACATGTCCCACATGGAGTCACACATGTCCCGCGTGGACTCACACATGTCCCGCGTGGAGTCCAAGTGGGATGCACTGCATGAGATGACGGCGGTGCACAGGGACATTTTACAATGCCTCCGCCAGATGAACAGCAACCAGTCCACACCTCCCTGTGTGCCAACAACATCTGGTGCCGAACAAACTGCAACTGCCACTGGGAGGGAGGATGACTCTGGCGGAGAGTCCCCTGCACCGCAGCAGCCTGTACTTGAGGGGCCCCCCCCAAGAAGAGGGGTCGTCCGAAGAGGGGCAAGTGAGAGGCCGATGGCCAAGCGCAACTCCCAGGAAGCCTGAACCTGTTCTGGATGTTCACCTTTGTGCACAGACTGTTCACCCTGTTGACGGCAACACTACTCCCACACATTGCATGGGGAGTACAAGTTGGACCAATGTGTCAGAAAACTGTGGCCCCGATACTGGGGATTCTGTCTACCAGGACTTTCAATTCACCTAGGAACTTCTGATTGCAAGATTTATGTACAGCACTACCCATCCTATGCACTATTCACACAAATGTATCACAATAAACACACTAATACACCATACTTGCCTCTGTTGTGATTCCAACGTGGGTGCTGTTATGGGGATGATGAACTGCAAAATTACACTGTGTATGCGAACTGCAACAGCAAGTACAACACAGGCATGTGAGTAAAGGCAACGTGACACATATGAGGGAGACACACCACCAGGGCTACACAACACATACACACCTAGGCCATCTGACTCATTGCCTACACTGATGTTGCCAGGGAAGACGGTGCAATGCACAGACACCACACCCATTCCCAGTTGTAGTCAAGTAGCCCACAGGTGCAGTAAGCAAATGGCAGTCAAATGTGTGACCACAGACAACGCACATCACAAAGTGAAGCACAGGTTTATTACACAGTTGCAACATGTCGTAACCACTACAGATGCAAGGTAATCCCACCTGGCAGCGGGCACACAGTCAACAACTGTAGACGGAAGGAAGTCCATGGGTGTGGCGCACATCACCTGTAGGGACACAACAGCTACCAGCCTGGAAGTGCAATCACGTCGTCGGTGGACACAGTTGACCAAACGAATCTGAAAGTACCCTGTGAAGGACAGAAATGACACACAGTCAAAAGCAATGGAGTACAGGACAGAACAGCAAAACTCATGCACAATACATGTTACAAGATACCCACCCAGAACCAAGTTAGCATGTCAACACTGTTGGGGAGTACAGCCCACCTGTAAGCACACATCGCAACACACATCCAGTCAAGTAGCACCACCTACACATCATGCCAACTCACATCATTGACATGACACCTCAGGATACTCACATTCAGCTAAAGAAGTTGGTGATGAGCTGTGTGCGGACATCACCCTCATCATCATCATCATCATCGTCACTGGCATCGTGGTCCAGGCCAGGATCCTCCACAGGTGGCGGATGTTGGTCATTGTCATCCTGGATGAGAGGCAACTCCTTCCGCACTGCCAGGTTGTGGAGCATGCAGCAGACAATGATAATCTTGCACACTTTCGCAGGGGCATATGGGAGGGACCCTCCGGTCTTGTCCAGGCAGCGGAAGCGGCTCTTCAGGAGACCAAATGTCCGCTCAATCACTCTCCTGGTCCGACCATGTGCCTCATTGTAGCGCATCTGGGCTGGTGTCACAGGGTTCCTGAGGGGTGTCAGCAACCACGGCATGTTGGGGTATCCCGAGTCACCTACGGACAGACAAGTGCACATTAGCTGACTTGGAAAAGTGGGCGGAATACTACAGATCAGATCACACACAATGGCACAAAGTCAGTACACACCGACAAGCCAGGCACGCTGGTTCTGCATCTGTGCCATCATCCTGGGGATGCGACTCATCCTCATCACAAAGGCATCGTGTGCTGAACCAGGGAAACGGGCACACACGTGTGTGATGGTCATGTCTGCAAGACACACCACCAGTGCATTGACCGAGTGGTAGTGCTTGCGGTTCCTGTAGGCCTGCTCCTGGGCCTGTGGTGGTACCAAAGCCACATGTGTCCCATCAATGGAGCCAATGACATGCGGCTTCCTCCCCATGGCATAAAAGTCACTCTTCACGTCAGTGAGTCGTCGCAGTCTAGGGAAATAGATGTACCGGTTCAGGAATAGCAATATTGCCGCCAAAACATCGCGGAGCACACGGCTCAACATGGTCTGTGACATCCCACCAGCAGTCGCCACAGTATGTTGGAAGGTACCGGTGGCAAAGAAGTGTAGGGCTGCCATAACCTTCACCTTGGGGGTCAGCGCTGTAGGATACGGCCGGCCAGGCTGCAAATGTGGGGACAATTGCACTGCCAAATCCTCAATCAGCTGCCTGGTGAAGCGGTACCGTCGGATGCTGTCCCGTTCCACCATCGTTGCCAGGTCTGGGAATGGTCGATGGACAGCAGGAGCCCTGCAGTGCAGAGGAGAAGTAAGCAAGATTGTCAGTCACCCCACATATGCGGCATTGAACACACTCAATATCCCAACATACATCATTATGAGGCACAACTACATGAAGTGTGCAGTTCCGTAAGGACATGTATGGTACATACATGGCCAACATCTGTCAACACGGTCCAACAGGTGGCATCAATTAGTCCCAGGTTGGCCCATTGGATATCATGAGGCTGTGTCACAGTTCCCATCTCCTGCTGCCGTGTCACAATCACCCCCACAGTGACATGTGAGGACAGATGTGCCCCAGGCACCACAGCTCAACGACAGGTACATTCCCAGGGACCCTGTATTGCCACATGGACACTGGCATTACATGGAGTATCATGTATACACCACAGCAAAACAACCATGACCCCCACAGGTAGTGGTCCCACTTGCCACGGCAGGACAGACATGGACGTCTGTGACACACACACGCACAACATCAAAGTCCATGCACACACAACGTGGATGTGGAGACTGTCTCCCATTGTGCACATGAAATCAGAGACATTGTAAACACTACATGCACAAAGACTGTGGAGGACCATCACTATTGTGCCACTGGGACACCCTGGCTCAAACATACCGTCCCACATGGGACTCACGGGGTATGTGACATGACATACACATACACCACCGTGAAATGTGACCATGGCACATGCACAGATATGAACAGTTGCACATCACAGTGGTCATGTACACGTAACACCCAGGATCCTGTCCCCATTAACACGTGCACAGCCTGGGGGTGGCTGCCCACAGGTGACACCCACAGGACAACATGTACACCAACATACACACAATAGGAAATGCAGCCTTACATGCCTTATGATAAAGTTTGGACAGGCTGTCGTGATGTAGGTGTGCCCCTCACTCCCTGGGAGCTATCTGTGGCTGGCATATGTCCATCTGAGACAGGCATGCTGACATATGCCAGTCACATGTACAGTGATGCGTTGAACAGCAATGGACCGATCGGTGCCCCCGGCCGGCCCATTGCATTCAATGTGTGCGGATGCAGCGTTGTACCCCTGTACGCGTTGAACTGCAATGGACCAATCGGTGCCCCGGCCGGCCCATTGCATTCAATGTGTGCGGTGCACGCGTTGTACCCCTGTACGCGTTGTACTGCAATGGACCGATCGGTGCCCCGGCCGGCCCATTGCATTCAATGTGTGCGGGCACGCGTTGTACCCCTGTACGCGTTGTACCCCTGTATGCGTTGAACTGCAATGGACCGATCGGTGCCCCGGCCGGCCCATTGCATTCAATGTGTGCGGGTACGCGTTGTACCCCTGTACGCGTTGAACTGCAATGGACCGATCGGTGCCCCGGCCGGCCCATTGCATTCAATGTGTGCGGTGCAGCGTTGTACCCCTGTACGCGTTGTACCCCTGTACGCGTTGAACTGCAATGGACCGATCGGTGCCCCGGCCGGCCCATTGCATTCAATGTGTGCGGGTGCAGCGTTGTACCCCTGTACGCGTTGTACCGCAATGGACCGATCGGTGCCCCGGCCGGCCCATTGCATTCAATGGGTGCGGGTACGCGTTGTACCCTATGCGCGTTGTACCCTATGCGCGTTGAACTGCAATGGACCGATCGGTGCCCCGGCAGGCCCATTGCATTCAATGTGTGCGGGTGCAGCGTTATACCCTGTACGCGTTGTACCGCAATGGACCGATCGGTGCCCCGGCCGGCCCATTGCATTCAATGTGTCGTGGTACGCGTTGTACCCCTGTACGCGTTGAACTGCAATGGACCGATCGGTGCCCCGGCCGGCCCATTGCATTCAATGTGTGCGGGTACGCGTTGTACCCCTGTACGCGTTGTACCCCTGCGCGTTGAACTGCAATGGACCGATCGGTGCCCCCGGCCGGCCCATTGCATTCAATGTGTGCGGGTACGCATTGTACCCCTGTACGCGTTGTACTGCAATGGACCGATCGGTGCCCCGGCCGGCCCATTGCATTCAATGTGTGCGGGTACGCGTTGTACCCCTGTACGCGTTGTACCGCAATGGACCGATCGGTGCCCCGGCCGGCCCATTGCATTCAATGTGTGCGGTACGCGTTGTACCCCTGTACGCGTTGAACTGCAATGGACCAATCGGTGCCCCCGGCCGGCCCATTGCATTCAATGTGTGCGGGTACGCGTTGTACCCCTGTACGCGTTGTACCGCAATGGACCGATCGGTGCGCACCCATTGACAATGGCCTTGCCTGGCAACGGACGCGTTTTCGAATTTCGAACGAGTTGGTTGCTGGAAAATCAGTTGGTCACCCACAACAATGTTGCAAAATCATGTATGTCATGAAGTTGAAGATTTGAAGGATGCTGTGGGCGTGTTTTGGTGCTGCTATTCCATGGATTGGCCAGATTCAGAAGATGCAAACGACTTGGACCTATCACTTTGGACACAAGGGACAGTATCTGCCTCTCCAGCACATATATATTGCTGGCTGTTCCCCTGAGAGCTCACTTGCCTGCACTACATGCTCCAGGACGACATCTGCCACTGCACTGCTGCTGTCTCTGCCCCTCTGGACCCTGCAATGGCACGTACTGTGGAGAGAGCCCCAGCCTTCAGCCTTGAGGAGAACCAGGCCCTGCTGGACAGCCTACTTCCACAGTACAGCAAGCTGTATGGGACACCAGGGGAGCAGGTGAGTGTTCTGTGCACTGCCTTTCTGAATGTGCATATTGTCTGACTAGCAAGGCTGAAAGTCTGCACGCCACTGGCTAGCAGGCTCACTGAGTAGTTGTCACCCCCCATAGTGTGTAGTGACATGCACTGGACAGGAATGGTGCAGTGACAGTGCATTTGAACAAGGTTTTACTTCCCATGCAATGATACCATGTAGTGACGTCTGGCAAACTGTCCATGGGCAGCTTTGCACTGCCTGTGTACATCATGTGCCCCTGTGATTGAGACATGTATATACAACTGTGTCATGCACGGATATGTTGCATGTGTAGTAATGGCCTTTTCACTTTGTCATCCTGACAGGTTAATGCCCATCGGAAGCAGGAGATCTGGAAGGACATCGTCCGGGCTGTCCGGTCCGTGGGGGTCTACAAGCGCCGGATCCGCAACTGCCAGAAGAGGTGGCAGGACCTTCGGGGCTGGACCCGGAGGATTGCACGGGTCCAGCTGAAGCTGTCGCCTCCTCGCAGGAGGGGCGGAACACGGACCCTGACCCCCACATGCTCCAGATCCTGGCGGTGGTGTTTCCAGACCTGGATGGGCAGCTGAAGGCCAGACAGCAGCAAGGAGGGGGTGAGTCAAAGACTGCACTGTGAACTCTGTATTACATGCTGTGTGCCCTCCTCTGGCCTGGTTCAACTGCCACAGTGCAGCAGTCATGTTGTCCAGGAGCCATGTCCCTCTATTGTGCACTGCCCACTGCTCATCTGATACCCAGGTGTGGCCCTTACATTCAGGGAATTGTGTCACTTGGGACTGTGTCCTTGCAGTTTGCTTCACTAAAGGTGGGGGACAGCATCTGTTTCCCTAACTCTGTTGTGGGCATCATGGGTGGGTCCATTGTTCACACTACGCCTGTGTTCGGACATGTAATCTGCGTGTTGCTTTGATATGCGGTCCACTTGCTGTGCTGAGCCACCACATGTGCCTGGGGTATGTGGCACACGCCCATGCAGCGGGTGGGAACAATGTTTGGGCCCCAGGAGTGTGCAGATTACGTGTGTCACACATACATAGCCAGCTATCCACTGTCCAGGGCTCATCCCTCATTCATGTGGAGCAGGACAGTCATGCCTACTCCAGGCCATGCAATGCACTCTGTACTCCCACTCCCATGTATCAGCTGACACATTGTGCGCAGTGATTTGACCCCTCAGGTGTCTGCCTCTGTGTCAGTGTGCTGTGGATTAGTTGCCAGGACTGCTGGGGTGTTTCTTGGTAGGGGCTCAGCATGCCCCTGGAGATGTGACCATAGGAGACGATACTTGTGCGTCACATAGGTGTTTGATCAGCTGTCCGTGCAGACTGGGGTATGCGAATGTGAAGTTCAGGCAGCTGTTCCCCATTCACAGCAGATTGTGAGGGGCTCAGGTTCAGAGGGTAGTGTCACAGGTCTCCCATATGTCCAATAGGTATGACCTGGACAGATGAGGGTTAAGATGATGTGTTGTGTGGGGGATGTACATGTGCACTTGTGCAGCTCCAGGACTTGCATTCCCCATGACCTACTATTGTGACACAGTGCATAGTGTTGTTGTCTGGCTGCCAAGTCATACATCACTGAGACAGTGATGTATGACTTAGCAGTCATGCCTCTGCCATGGCATGTGTCTACTTATTGGTGGTCCTGCAGGGGAGTGACATGTGCTACATGCACACCATTGTGGCGATGGCTATCAGGACATGGTTGCATCATGGTGTCTGTCGCTGGTATGCATCACATGCATTTCCTATTTGACTCTGGGCATCCCTTTCATCCGGAAACCTGTACTGACTCAGTGGCAAGAGCTGTGATGTGTGCATGTCCACATGCCACACCGTGTCCTCTGCACTGTCCAACTACTGTGTACTTGGTGCATGTGTCCACACTGGGGTGTTGCAATCCAACAGACACCAGACAGATGGGTGCAAGGCCATGTGGGATGTGAGTGCCATGCTTGGCATCAGACTGACAATTGGCTTCTCCTGTTCAGTTAGGGCACTTTTAGCAATGTACAACTAATGATGCCAGGGCTTGCTCTGTAATGTGCTGTGCTCACAGTGGTGTGTGCGTTTGGTGCAGGTGACTGATGTCTGTCTGTTTCCCCATTGTTTGCAGATACATCCACGGCCACGGAAGGGGACAGCTCCACGGACCAGGAGGAGCCAGAGAGCCAGACTGGGTCAGCAGCCGAGGAGTGGTCGGAGGGACCCAGTGGCACGGAGGGCGAGGGGAGCCACACCGAGGAGTCCTCAGCACCATCCACCTCAGCTGAGGACCAGAGCAACTCGGAGGATGACTCCCTTATGGAGGCGGGTGTCAGCAGCCACCACACCCCAGCTAGTGTTGCTGTCCCCGCCACCACCAGCACCACCACCGCCCTCCCATCGGCTCCCATTCCCCAGGTCCGTGGAGGCTCCCATGTTCGGGAGCGTGTCTCCTTTGGGCCAGGCACCGCACCCCCTGCCCCTGTGTCCCCTGCTGCCCTGAGTGAGGAGTCTGTGTACCTCCTTCGCCAGCTCCATGTAGGGCAGACAGCCATGCTGAGTGTCCTCCATGCGCACACCGCTCTGTTGACTCAGCTGGTGTCGTTCATGGAGGGCATCTCATCGGGCATGTCTGACCTACAGAGGGGCAATAAGTTCATGGACTCCTCCCTGACGGCAGCAGTGTCCCTCCTCAGACAGTCCCTCACCCCTCCTGCCTCTGCTCCATCCACACTCCCCAGAACCTTACCCGTCCCAAGCACACACACACCGGCACAGGCACACACCAGCACACACACGTCCAGCACACAGACACACACGCCACAAACAAAACGCACACGCACGCACAGTCAGGGGACTGAAACCAGACTCACAGGGGATGGGGCCCTGGTACACACACACGCATCCACGGGCACTGCGCAGTCCTCAGTTGCCTCTCCCTCCAAAACACCCTCCCTTGCCTCACCTGCAACCCCAAAGACCCAGCGCCTCTTCCTCAGTGACCTCGGCCTCTTCCCCTCCGATCCAGCTGCTCCAGCATCCAGGGGGAAGAGGAAGCCCCCACATGGAGCAGAGTGCCCCTCGCCCCCGGACACCCTCCCCCAAGCGCAGACAGACTGAGGCCCCCACCCGCAAGTCCCCCGGAGTGGTAAGAGCAAGACCCCGCCGCCGCCCTGCAGCTCAAGCACCAGGTCTCCTTCCTCCATCCCTCAGGCCCCCACTCCACAGGTGCCCCCACCACACCCTTCCCCAGGTTCCCCCACCCACAGATATACCATCCCCAAGAGGATCCGGCCTTCTCCCCCTGCCACTTGCTCTCCCGGCACCACACCCCCGCTGCGCTTGTCTGTGCCACTGATGTGGTGAGGGTGTCCTCCCCCTCTGTCCAGCCCACCTTGCCTGTTCCCCATTCTCCTCCCCTGGTGGTAGGCACTGCAGTGGAGTCCACTACCACCCTGTCTGACTTGGGCACTGCAGTGGCGGACCTGTCCACTCCATCTGCAGGGTCCACTGCAGTCGTGCCGGCACCCACAACATCTGAGTCATGCCCCCAGTTGTGCCGGCACACACCATGTCAGACACCTCCACTGCAGTTGTCAGTGGCTCTCCAGCACCCACCACCCCTTCCCTGCTTCCTCCTGGTGAGCCCTGATCCTGTCCCTGCGGTGCCTGGCCTACCCCCGGTTGCCCCTCCTAGTGGATTGTCCCTGGTTTTGTGCAGGCATGTGTAGGGTGGCATCTGCCACTGTCACCCACTTGTGACTTTGTTGATGGACTGGCCATTGGCCTTTGTTTATTTTCTACCGGACTTCTACTTTTAATGCCACATATGCTGAATAAAGCAACTTTCTGTTCTCTAGTGCTTTTGCTTCTGATGTACATGATGTTGATGATGCTAACCATGCCCTTGCTGCAGTGATGGTGATATTTGGTCTCATGATAATGAAGTGTTACTGTGCAGGAACCCATGTGGTCCAGGGGGAATGTGTCCTATCCTGTGGTGTATCCATGTCATCCATAGCAGCATCTGAGGGTGTCATGTGTTCAGTATTTGGCAATGGGATTTCCTACTTAGATTGCCTATTTCACATCTGTGGCTTCCACCCCTGCACATTTGTTGTGCCTGCCATTGTTCAATTCGTCTACTTCCCTGACCGTGTGGCCATCTCCAGTGGACATGCAGGTTTGGGCATCAATGGGGAAGGACTCATCTGTGTTGTCAGTGCAACATTGCTATACAAGTGTGTTGGATCTGTGCTGATGATTCCGTTGGCACTTCCATGACCAGGCTGATGTTACGGGAGCCCTCATTTGGTGCTAATTGTTGATTGTGTGACCAAGTGCTCAGCTGACATGATGGGGCCCTACTGAGGCAACATATGGCACAGCTTTCCTCACACAGGAGTGGAGTCCCCTCATGGCAGTGTGTACTCCTGTGACATTGCCTGCGCCCAAGGTGTGTGTTGTATGTGCATGTCTGTGTGTTCACTTCCGTTTAGCTGTGCATGCTGTGATCCCTAGTGTTGTACCTGTTTGTGATGCTAGCTGAGTTGACCTATGTTCCCCAAAGTCTTCTCCCTGGGTTCTCTGTGATGTGTGTGCATGGCACATTACTGGTCATCAGGGTGTCACCCATAGGTGTGTTTGCTGTCAGGGCTGAGTTTGTGTGCAGACGCAGATGGGTCACAGTCAGGTTTCCCCTTGGCACTTGTTGTTTGCCCCTGTCATGTGATTTCCAGTTTGTGTTATCTTTCAGTGATTGTGACACGTTGTGTGTGTGACTGCTGGCACTCCTCAGGGTCCGGGCTGCAATGTTGGTTGTCGTCTATGTGTGTTCTCTGTGGGTGACCTTGGCTTCTTCATTGGTGTGTGACTGTGGATGGGATCCCATTGGTTGGTGTGGTATTGCCGTCATGTCCATGTACAGCATAGTGTGCAGTGTGTCAGACATTCAGGAGTCTTGTTGAGTGGCCATGTGTGATGTGTTTCTGCACCTTGGTTCCCACCCACCACCCTGGAATCATCATGGGTGCATGTGCAATGTCACCAGTGCATGTGTACTTCACTGCTGCACATTGTTGGAGGTCGAGGGTGTGGTGTTGAGTGTGTGCAGATGAGAGTTGTTGCCCGGCTAGGCCCCTGCCTCCATGTTGGCCTTGGCTTACTGGCCATGCTGTTTGATTTGTGCTTGTGTAGGTGTGATGGTAGTTAGTTGCTCAGGACACATGACTGTGGTTCACAGTGTGAACCACATTTAGCTTTGTCATCACAGTGGGATTGTAATGCAGCCCAGGGTCACCACATTGTGGGGGCCCTGGGGGTGGTGCTGTGGTGTGTCTGTGTCTTGCTGTGTCAGTTGCTGTCCCTACGTGCCTGTGTGACATGTGTGATTTGTGCTCCCTCTCATCTGACAATGCCTGCTTGCCCACATAGGGGATTTGGATCCATGAGTTACCTTTGTGTGGCACTGTATGCACATCTGTATGATTGGTATTCAGGTCTCCTCATGTGTTGTGTGGTTGCCTGGGGACACTGGCACCCCCCTCACCTGTTGTGTATGATGTGCAGTGTGGGTCTGCCTGTTTGTGTTTGTGCATCTGCACCACTGCATTGGCATATCTTGGGTGTGCCATTGGCTGTATGTAGTTTGGTGGGTTTCCCCTGCTGTCCCTGGGACTCCTAGGTCATCGGTCAGCACAATGATCATGGTTTGTGTGTCCCATTGCTGCCATGGTATGGTATCTGTTCACCTCACATCTGCAGTCTCCACAGGGTATCTGCATTTGTGTGCCCATTGGTGCAAATATGTGGGTCTGCATTCTGATGGTCACTTCTGTCATTGTGTCATTGATGATTGTTGACGGTGTCAGCCCCCATGGGTGTTGTTTGTCTGCACATGGCCAAAGGTATGTCTTATTTGCACTGCAGTATTTGGCTCCCCCAATTTATGTTGCAATGGGACACATACACTACTTTGCCACTGATGTGTTTTTTGTTCTGTGACCAGGAATCATCCATGCAGTTTGGCAGTTGCACCTCTTTCTTTGTCAACACTTACCTTTTGGTCACTGTGGTGATGGGGGTTTAGACCCCATTGCCACAATGTTCAAAATGTGCTTCAGCTATGGACCCCACACTTACATTTTGGTCACTGTGATGATGGGGGTTTGGACCCCATTGCCACAATGTTCAAAATGTGCTTCAGCTATGGACCCCACACTTACCTTTTGGTCACTGTGGTGATGGGGGTTTAAACCCCATTGCCACAATGTTCAAAATGTGCTTCAGCTATGGACCCCACACTTACATTTTGGTCACTGTGATGATGGGGGTTTGGACCCCATTGCCACAATGTTCAAAATGTGCTTCAGCTATGGACCCCACACTTACATTTTGGTCACTGTGATGATGGGGGTTTGGACCCCATTGCCACAATGTTCAAAATGTGCTTCAGCTATGGACCCCACACTTACCTTTTGGTCACTGTGGTGATGGGGGTTTAGACCCCATTGCCACAATGTTCAAAATGTGCTTCAGCTATGGACCCCACACTTACATTTTGGTCACTGTGATGATGGGGGTTTGGACCCCATTGCCACAATGGTCATGGCCTGCTTGCATTGTGGGTGCCACACACATATATGTGTGGCACATGTGCTAGGGGGTCACATTGTATGTTCAAAGTCATGTTCGGTGTTGTAGGCATTTGACACAGTCTACACACGCTTGTCATGGTGTTGGGGGGATGTCTTCTTCTTGCATTCCCTAGGTTGTGGTGTGCTGGTTGTGTCATGCATTGTCCATCCTATGAGTGGGGGTGGTAGTAGTGGTTGGCATCCAGCCCCCCCTGGCTGAGGGTGGTAGTAGTGGTAGGCATCCAGCCCCCCCTGGGTGTGGGTGGTAGTAGTGGTAGGCATCCAGCCCCCCTGGCTGAGGGTGGTAGTAGTGGTAGGCATCCAGCCCCCCTGGCTAAGGGTGGTGGTAGGCATCCAGCCCCCTGGCTGAGGGTGGTAGTAGTGGTAGGCATCCAGCCCCCCTGGCTAAGGGTGGTGGTAGGCATCCAGCCCCCCTGGGTGAGGGTGGTAGTGGTGGTAGGCATCCAGCCCCCCCTGGGTGAGGGTGGTTGTAGTGGTAGGCATCCAGCCCCCCTGGCTAAGGGTGGGGGTAGGCATCCAGCCCCCTGGCTGAGGGTGGTAGTAGTGGTAGGCATCCAGCCCCCTGGCTAAGGGTGGTGGTAGGCATCCAGCCCCCCTGGCTGAGGGTGGTAGTAGTGGTAGGCATCCAGCCGCCCCTGGCTAAGGGTGGTGGTAGGCATCCAGCCCCCCCTGGGTGAGGGTGGTAGTGGTGGTAGGCATCCAGCCCCCCTGGGTGAGGGTGGTTGTAGTGGTAGGCATCCAGCCCCCCTGGGTGAGGGTGGTAGTAGTGGTAGGCATCCAGCCCCCCTGGGTGAGGGTGGTAGTAGTGGTAGGCATCCAGCCCCCCTGGCTAAGGGTGGTGGTAGGCATCCAGCCCCCCTGGCTGAGGGTGGTAGTAGTGGTAGGCATCCAGCCCCCCTGGCTAAGGGTGGTGGTAGGCATCCAGCCCCCTGGCTGAGGGTGGTAGTAGTGGTAGGCATCCAGCCCCCCTGGGTGAGGGTGGTAGTAGTGGTAGGCATCCAGCCCCCCTGGCTAAGGGTGGTGGTAGGCATCCAGCCCCCCTGGGTGAGGGTGGTAGTGGTGGTAGGCATCCAGCCCCCCTGGGTGAGGGTGGTAGTAGTGGTAGGCATCCAGCCCCCCTGGGTGATGGTGGTAGTAGTGGTAGGCATCCAGCCCCCCTGGCTAAGGGTGGTGGTAGGCATCCAGCCCCCCTGGCTGAGGGTGGTAGTAGTGGTAGGCATCCAGCCCCCCGGGTGAGGGTGGTAGTGGTGGTAGGCATCCAGCCCCCCTGGGTGAGGGTGGTAGTAGTGGTAGGCATCCAGCCCCCCCTGGCTAAGGGTGGTGGTAGGCATCCAGCCCCCCCTGGCTGAGGGTGGTAGTAGTGGTAGGCATCCAGCCCCCCCTGGCTAAGGGTGGTGGTTGGCATCCAGCCCCCCTGGGTGAGGGTGGTAGTGGTGGTAGGCATCCAGCCCCCCTGGGTGAGGGTGGTTGTAGTGGTAGGCACCCAGCCCCCCTGGGTGAGGGTGGTAATAGTGGTAGGCATCCAGCACCCCTGGGTGAGGGTGGTAGTAGTGGTAGGCATCCAGCCCCCCTGGCTAAGGGTGGTGGTAGGCATCCAGCCCCCCTGGCTGAGGGTGGTAGTAGTGGTAGGCATCCAGCCCCCCTGGGTGTGGGTGGTAGTAGTGGTAGGCATCCAGCCCCCCTGGCTGAGGGTGGTAGTAGTGGTAGGCATCCAGCCCCCCTGGCTAAGGGTGGTGGTAGGCATCCAGCCCCCCTGGCTGAGGGTGGTAGTAGTGGTAGGCATCCAGCCCCCCTGGGTGAGGGTGGTAGTAGTGGTAGGCATCCAGCCCCCTGGCTAAGGGTGGTGGTAGGCATCCAGCCCCCCTGGCTGAGGGTGGTAGTAGTGGTAGGCATCCAGCCCCCCTGGGTGAGGGTGGTAGTAGTGGTAGGCATCCAGCCCCCTGGCTAAGGGTGGTGGTAGGCATCCAGCCCCCTGGGTTAGGGTGGTAGTGGTGGTAGGCATCCAGCCCCCCTGGGTGAGGGTGGTAGTAGTGGTAGGCATCCAGCCCCCCTGGGTGAGGGTGGTAGTAGTGGTAGGCATCCAGCCCCCCTGGGTGAGGGTGGTAGTAGTGGTAGGCATCCAGCCCCCCCTGGCTAAGGGTGGTGGTAGGCATCCAGCCCCCCCTGGCTGAGGGTGGTAGTAGTGGTAGGCATCCAGCCACCCCTGGCTAAGGGTGGTGGTAGGCATCCAGCCCCCCCTGGTGAGGGTGGTAGTAGTGGTAGGCATCCAGCCCCCCCTATGTGAGGGTGGTAGTAGTGGTGGGCATCCAGCCCCCCCTGGCTCAGGGTGGTGGTAGGCATCCTGCCCCCCCTGGGTAGGGGTGGTGGTGCGCATTCAGGCCCCTGTGTGCATATGTGGCATTGGTGATGGGCATCCCGCCCCTATGGTGCTGCTGTTGCTGGTGTAAGTATATTCTGCATCCCTCTGTGTGTGTGATGTGTCGTGTACGTGTTGTATGTGTTTTGTGGTTGGTGTCTGACTTACCTTCTGCGCCGTACGCGTCCGTGCCTGTTCCGGTAGTAAATGTAGAATATTGGTATGATCGGGACGAAGGGATTCATGGTTGGTTCGTGTCGTTCGTCCTTCTCGTTGCTTCGCGTCGTCCTCGTCGCTTCGCGTCGTCCTCGTCGCTTCGCCTCGTCCTCGTCGCTGGCGTGTTCGTCTCGTTGCCGTGGATCGTGTTGTGGCGCGAATCGGAGCTTATGTGCGCCTCTCCCGGATGCTTTGACGTGCCGTGCGTAGCGACGGGTTCGGCGCGTATGGAAAGCGCATCGTACTCGTTCGGCCGGACGGAGCTGCATTTTTCCTTCCGTGCGACTCGATTCGGCGTTTCCGGATTCGCCTCGGTCGGGGAACAGGACCTGGTTTGGGTGAGTACGGCTCGGCCGGATTCTGTGCTGTTGTGCGCATCGTACTTACTCGTTCGGTGTGCTGTACGGATCGGTCGGGAAACAGGCTTTCGCTTGGCTTTTTTCCCGACCGAATGGTATTGGGTGCGCCTCCGACCGAGATCGGAATCGGCCCCTTTGTGTCTTCATTCTTATCTGTTTCTTTTCTTCTTCTTTTTCTTCCTTCTCCTTTTTCCTCTCTCTCTCTTTCTCAGCTTTTTTCTTTTAATTCTGGCTTGAGACTTCTCTGTCTTTTTCCTGCACACTCATGGGTCTACTCCATGTCAAGATATGAAACATGGAACAGCACTGTGAAGCACTCTTATGGGTTTCGTCCTGGTGAACAGAGCTGTGCACTCACAATTCGGTGACCACTTTTTGGATTTCAGTGGGTAGCATCTGTTATGGTTCTGTACCAAAGGATGCTATTTTTTCTAAATCGATATTACTTTTTGAATTAGTTAACCCAGGGTAGCCCCTTCTAGCACAGAACACTTGGAAAACAACCTTTCTCTTTTTTATTATTCCACAGAGAACCCCCGCCCACTTTTTTGAATTACTACTTACCAAGTATGGTCCTGATTAAGGTGGTTGTAATGTTTATCCACCGAAACGTGCGTTGACCGACCATATCGGGAAATCTTCCAAAGACAACACATCAGTGGACACTTTTTAGATTGAATCAATCCACAGAATTACCAAGTGTATGTCATATGAAGAAACAGAAGTTTCCCTAGATTTGTTATCTGTGTGTGAGTGTGTTGCTTGTGTGTGAGTGTATTGATTGGTGAGAGTGACTGCTTGATGGTTGTTTGTGGGTTATTTTTATAAAGTCATATAGTGATCTTTCTATGTTCCTTTGTAATGCTCTTGTGGAATATTTTACTTGTAAATGATATCACTTTGCTCCTGTGAAATATGAAATGTTTTTCACTATTTGAATAATTGGAACCAAGTGTACAAGTCTATACAGACTGAATTGTTAAGAATAAAATATATTAAAAATGCCATAAAAATATTAAAAAATGTTGCTTGTATATAAAAAAAATTAAATAAAAAATTAATGATGGGGGCGTAGCCAGGAGCGTCGAGATGGCGGTCGCACTTTAGAAGTGCTCCGGACCCCTCCGTCATCCGCTCCTCTATCCGCCACCATCACCGACTATTTGCTTCAAATCTTGCCATTGAGCTGCCCCAGACCCTAAATCTACGAGCAGAGCTTACCGAGTGGCGCTTTGAGGTCGTAAGCAGCCTTGTGGAGCAACCCGCCTCGCGGCACCTCTAAGATGGCGGCCCCGCCGGAGCCGCGTCCCGGCTTCTCATGGAGCTCCTGCGACCTGTAACCGTCTGGTGTGCCGCGCTGAGATAAGAAATCCCGGTAGACTGCGGCTGCTGTTCCCGCTTGGCTGGAAGCGGCGGATTCACCACGGATCTGTGTGGCCTGTGCCTGGTGGAGGTGAGAGGCGGCGGGGGCGGCCTGTCCGCTGCACTGGGATTGGGTTCCTGAGGCACCCTGAGACCTGCGGGAGGAGTGGCCGTCAATCGGGCGGTACGAGGGGAGAGCGCGAGGGGTTGCCCCCGTCCCTGCTGACGAGTGGGGCTGCCGGAGCCCCGAGCCGCACGTTGAGTGAGTGCTGGGCCCGGAACCCGGGCCTGCTGCTGGAGACTTCAGTGCCCTAGGCCCTCGCACCTCTCCTGGGTGTGGTGATTCACTCGGCTGTCGATCGGGCAGTGGCGGGAGAGGTGGTGGATTCCTCTCTCTTCCTTCCTTCCCTCCTCCAGCGGCATCGCGCCGGGGATGGCCGCGCCGGCCGGGGCCCCGAGGAGTGCAGCGGCCTAGAGCGGACTGTGAGACTGGGCCGACCACAAGGCCCTGGAGGTCTGTCCGCGAGGGGACGGCTGTGGGCTCGGGGCCCTTCGTTGATCCGTCTGGAGCCTGCACGGCAAGGTGAGGAGCTGGGGGGCGGTCTATGGCGGGCCCGCCGTAACGCTTGACTGCGGACCCTGGGGTGACGGAGAGCGGGTGGAGGAGTTCGGCCGTCGGCTCGGGCGGCACAGAGACAGAGCAAGGCCTGGTGTCTGAGAGGCACAATTGGAGGGGGGTGCCTGGCCCGAGCGTTGGTCCTAGCTCTCCGAGCGGGTCCTTACCACGTGGAGCATTCTCCTAGTCTGCACGCTCCCTCCCTGGGCATAGCGGCGGTGCATGTAGAGCACCTCGGCCGTCGATCCGGACTGCAGTGGGGGTCTAATAGATCTTCTCCCCCCTTCTCCTCTCCTTCCTAGCCCGAGTGGGCTAATACCTGATAGAAGGGTTCGGCCGCCACATCGGGCGGCGGAGTAAGCGGCCTCCCTCCCTCCCGGGCGATCTGCTCCCCCCTCCCCCTTTTGAACAACACTCTATCCGGGCTGGACCCTGCGCCCTGGACCTGGCGCTGGCTCTGACCTGCTGGTGGGACTTACCCGTTTGACTCCTGGTGTGGAGGGGGACTGCTGTGAGATGGTTTCGGACAAGCTTTTGTCGAATTGGGTGACCACATGTGGGGTCTGCGATGCCTGGAAACTTTGGCACCCCACGACCCGGCACTACACCCACACCTCGGCATCTCATCGCACTCCTGCGCGACTCGATTACATTTTCATGCCGGCTCTGGATTGTCAGACAATCAGGGAGACAACCATACTCCTTAGAGGTATCTTCAACCACTCACCGGTGACGCTGCGGGTGGGCGACCTTCCTGATGAGTTGCGACCGATCTGGTGGCTGAATGCCTGGTTTCTCCAGGACAAAGATTTTCGGGAGTCGGTGGGCAATGAGCTCTGGCAATATTTTATCACTAACCAGGGCTCCGTTCCCTCCCCATGCACTCTGTGGGAGGCTGGCAAGGCCACCATTCGCGGCTTCGCCAAAGGCCAACTCAAGCTTCAGCGGACCGCGCAGGAGTCTCGTCTTACCCGCCTAGAGGCGCAGATCACCCTGCTTGAGGACCAATCACCCGAAGGAAGGTCCGAGGCCCTGGACAGGAGATTGGCATTCCTGCGAAATGAGCTCAGGCAGACCTCCCTGGAGGCTGCCAAACTGCTTTGGAGGTCTTCGGTGGCGCGGGTCTACGAGTGGGGAGACAAGAATGGGAAGCTGCTCCATCGACTGGCCACATACCCGATGGCCAACCGCATTATTCCCGAAGTGTTGGCCCTCAATGGTGAGGTCCAACGGTCTCCCGCGGCGGTGGCTCAGTGCTTCGCTACAAACTACACCGCCCTTTATGCTGCGCGGCCCTCCACTCTCTCACTCTCGGAGCTGCTTCACCGAGAACGGATCCCTCTCCTGCGCCTTAGTGACTCTGAGGCAGAAGTGCTTAACCTCCCCATCACTCCAGAAGAGGTTAATGAGGCGATCTCTCACATGGCTTCCGGCAAGACCCCGGGACCAGACGGTCTCCCACAGGAGTTTTATGCCACCTACCGGGATACGCTGGTTCCCCACTTGTTGGAGCTATATGCAGAGGCGGCCAATAAAGGCTCATTTCGTGCAGAGACCGACACAGCCACCATTGTGGTGATACCCAAGTCTCAGCACCCCTCAAAGCACTGCTCTGATTATCGCCCCATTTCACCGTACCTGGCCCATTTCACCGTACCTGGCCAAACTGGTCCAACCTGCATGCCCTCCCGGGGCACTAGGCACTGTCTCAGGCATCTTCACCTCGCCCTAGCGAACCGCCAGTGCCTGACTCCGTATTTGTCCCTTCTTCTCGTGGACTTTGAGAAAGCCTTTGATTCGGTGGATTGGCGATACCTAGAAGCGGTGTTGGCAGAAATGGGTTTTGGGGACTATTTTTGCAAGCTAGTGCGTGCGCTATATTGCCGTCCGAGGGCCCAGGTGCTGGTTAATGGAGCCCTCTCGCAGTCCTGCCCAGTCCGAAGGCGCACGAGGCAGGGATGCCCCCTTTCGCCCCTCCTCTTTGCCTTGGCCATGGAACCTTTCGCATGCCTCATACGCTCCAACGAGTGCATCAAAGGGTGGAGATGGCCTGGATTCGAGGAAGACAGGATCGCCCTCTACGCGGATGACGTCTTCATATACCTGGCGGAGCCTGCGTTGTCGGGACCCAGGTGCCTTCGGGCGCTGAGTCTGTTTGAACAGACCTCCGGCCTTCGGTTGAACCCCGCTAAGTCCGTTTTGGTCCCCCTTCACCTTTCGAGAGAGTGCTTCGAGTGGCAGTCCACGATTCCCCTTCAGCGGCAGTCCTTCAAATATCTCGGGATATGGGTGGCCCTCCTCCCGGACCTTGCTTGGGCGCTCAATGTAACTCCCTTAGTGAAGAAAGCCAGGGCCGACCTCCTCAGATGGCAGGCACTGCCGCTGAACCTGTTGGGCCGCATCGCCCTATTCAAAATGATGATACTGCCCAGGTTTCTCTACATGCTTCAGATCAAGCCTCTCCCCTTTTCACGTGCGTGGTTCCGGGAAATGGATAGCCTGGTCGTCAAATTCCTGTGGGGGGGTCGGAGGCCCCGGCTGGCCCTCGCCCAGTGTCGGATCCCACCCTTTGATGGCGGTATGGGGATGACAAACTTGTACCTTTATTATCTAGCCACTCGGCTCCTTACCCTGCATGACTGGTTTAACGGGGGCTGGTCGGATCCGGCCTATCGGTTGGAGTTACACACCCTAGGCCTGCCCAAGATTCAGGGGATGCTGTACAGAAACGCCGTCCCCTGACCCTACCTGAGGTCACACGTGGGGTGTTTCTGGCCTGGCGGGCCTCTCTGCGCCACACCCACTGGTCGGGCAAACTGACCCAATACACTCCACTTTGGCAGGGCGCCCACCTGGGGGGGGTTGCCGGTCTATCCGGATTCAGAGCATGGGATCTAATAGGATCTCACAGTTGGGGGATGTCTGGAAGGGGGGCAGCATGCGCACCTTTCAGGATCTTCAGAACCTGTACTCCCTACTTCCCTCACAGTTTTACCGCTACCTGCAGCTGCGCCACGCTCTCTACTCACACATCCCAGAGGGTACGTCTATTCCTGAATACAGTCCGCCTGAGGCTCAAGTGATGACTTGCAATCTGGGGAAGGGGGGGATTTCCCGTATTTATCGTTCCCTCACGAATAACACCCCCAACACACTTTCACAGCTCAGGGACAGATGGGAGGGATGGCTTGGGCCCTTGGAGGACGCCGACTGGCGAGACGCACTAATGGCCCCTAAATTAATCACAGTATCAGCGCGGTTTCGCTTGATCCAAACATACTATCTACACACTGCGTATCTTACACCGCTGCGCCTTCACCGTGCCGGGCTTCATCCCGAAGCATCTTGCCCACGCTGCCAACACCCACAGGCTGACTTCTTCCACATGGTATGGCAGTGCTCTGTCATCACACGCTTTTGGGAATTGGTAACAGGGGAACTCACCGAGGTCCTAGGATGGGAGGTACCTCTTAATCCCACAACTGCGCTCCTGGGACTTAGCGATGGGCTAGATGGTTCTCGAGCGGACAAGCTTTTCCTGAACTCAGCCTTGATGGTGGCTAAAAGAGACAGTGCGACGAACTGGCTGGCCATGAAAGCCCCTACCATGACACGCTGACGCAGGGGGGTGGACTGGTGCGCGGCGCAGGAGCGGCCCCTGTATG
The DNA here is from genome assembly GCA_963921515.1 of Calotriton arnoldi. NCBI lineage: Eukaryota > Metazoa > Chordata > Amphibia > Caudata > Salamandridae > Calotriton > Calotriton arnoldi. The sequence continues at coordinate 839,653 of CAWUFW010002486.1, forward strand.
AGACCTGGGGATGTCCGAAGAAATTTCGTAAAGTTTGGGGCAAGCGGGTGGGGGCGATAGAGGACTAATGTATTCGGTTGACCATTGCGGGATGTGGTGGGTGTTTTTCTGCTTCTGTTGCCTACTACGAGCATGTACACTGCCTTACGGATGCTATGTTCCTCATATGCGATGGGCTCTGAGCTGGCTGTTGATCTCTTGTCTTACTGTGTATGTTTCTGAAAAATCAATAAAATTGGTTATAAAAAAAAAAAATCATGAATTTTGCATAATTGGTTGTTCGAAAGCGTCTATGTTGTGGAACTGCCCGGGTAATGAGCCTACTGTAGGTCACTAGAAAAGTAATATAGGTCTGACAAGAGTATTTTTACAGTAATTGTGTTTTTTCCCCCTCACTCTTGGACCTTAAAGTACATATAGGGGGTACCTTTCTTGATATGTTATTGCAGCATAAGGGCCATGATGTTGTTTTGATGCTGTGTTCTTAGCGCCGGGACGCTCTCTGGTGTAGCCGTGCTCTTTATACCTTTTTTTTCATTTTCATTTTTAAAAGAAACTAGACATGCAGACTTCATTCTCCATCATCCATCATCACAGAAAGTAACATTGTTGCATTTCTCAGTATCAACCTCTTTGGGAGTTGACATCACTTCCTATCTTCTCCCTACTTCAGTCGATTCCGCAGGTTGTCTCCCTGCCCAGGTGTACACGCAAAGGGCAGACACAGACAAGGGTATTGGCTATTTATCCCTACTAGGGCCAGGAAGGGGCTTGGTCCAGAACCCCTGTTTCACTGCAAACTACAATGCAAACCAATCTTGTGCTTCACCCAGCAACCCATACTGCCTTTACCACAATCCCACCAAGATCTAAAGCACACACTCACATAGCATTCTTTCAACACCCAAACTCATACAACATTCCACTGACCAACACACACCCTCAAACTACTAGAAGCACATTCCAGCATATACTCTTCAACATATGCTCTACAGCAGGGATACTCAAAGCACGACCCAGGGGCCTCTTTCGGCCCCCTGGTGAACAGCAGCTCTGGGCTGCTGTTTACTTGACAAAGCACTAACAATCAGAAAGCTGCCAAACAGTATTTATTTACACTTTAAATGATGTAAAAGGAAAACAAGAGGTGTGCTACACCACTTATCTTTGGAAACACGTTAATTTTTTGAAGGCACTGTGCAACAAAACATGTAAAAATATGACAAACTCTCTTTCAAATTCAACAAAGTGCATGTTATGATCAAGCAGAAGGTTTTCACCATAGTACACCAAATTATATCACTGCACTGAGAGGCATTTATTAGAAGTGATAGTTCTCAAACATGAACTTAAAAAATGAATGCCTTCTACACCCTGACAAACAATGCCATTAGTGAACTAAGAAGAAAGATATTTATTATGTGCACCCTCTGGGTGGACTAGGTAGTTACTATACTTGGAACAGCATGTTAGTGAAGTAAGTCAAACCCAAGAGAAGGGGTTGTCCAGCACACATCCTGAACTCTTGTATTTCAAGGTACTCTCATATGTGAGAATAAAGAAAAAGGAGGCAAAGTGAAATAAAACAATTGCATAGGATCATAGATTTGGTCCAGTGGGTAAGCCAGGATTGATCCCAGGTTTTCTTGTTTCACACTGTGCAATTCAGCCACTAGATGGGTATCTCTTTCCCTCTCATGTTTTACATAAAAAGTTAATGCTTTGTCTTGAATTCTTGGTGCATGAGATCAGAGCATGGGTGGCAGACAGAAGCTACAAAAAAGGCTTGGTTAATTTTGGTCTTGAGGATCTAGGAGAACCTGCAGCCGAGTCAGAGTCAGGCATCTAGCTTGAGTTTGGCTAGAGCCTTCTGTGATTCCTCCACCTCTACACATAATGGCAATTAGGGGGACAAAGGCATAGGAAGGACATGATTTGACCCTCAAACTAATCCACAACTCACTATCAACATCATGTATATGCTTTGATTCTCCTACGCCCAACTTACTCCATACCGGACCCTCACCATGCTCCATTAATGTGGCCCTCAGTCATGCTACAGACCATAGTTTTTGGCCCCTGGGAAACTGTTTGTGAGTACTTATGCTCTATAGTGTTCCCTCCTCCAGACTCCATTGATTATCACAAGCTTCATTTGCTCTTCAAAGAAACATGGTTCACCCAGTGGCATAACAAAACCTCAGGGGGCATGGCAGAACGCTGCGGGGCTCCATTATGCCCCTGAGTTCCCCCCCACTTTCTGGGTGCCCTTGTCCCCATAGACTATAGCATCCACTGCGTGGACTGCACAGATAAGGGAGGAGGCTTCGCTGTCATCCATAAATCCTCCCTGACCTACACCATAGGCAAGGAACTGACACTCAATTCTACGAAGCTCCTCACATGGCACTTCCCACTCAGTACACCACGTTCGATTTCATTTACAGGCCTCCTGAAAATAGATTCATTGACAAATTCTTATATATACTCACCACCTCAAGCATTCAACATGCCTACCCTGGCCTTCTGGGTGACTCCAACTTTCCAGAGATCTCAAGTTTGAGAAAACAAAAGCCTCATTCAGCATGGTGCAGCACATCACCGTATCAATATACTCCAAAAGCCACATCCTCGACCTCGCCTTTGCAACATCACCAATAATCCAATGCAAACCACCTATACCCCTTGGCTGGACCAACCACCTTATCATCCACAGCTCAGCATCCAGCCAAAAGAGATCAACCCAAAAGAGAGCACCAAACCTTTAGATGCTTCAACGGCTTCTCCATTCACAATGTAAAGCTTGGACTCCTCTCTCCCCCTGCACTCTTCACGTCTGATGTCAAAACCTTCCTAAATGCGTTCAACACTTTTTTGGGAAAACCATATGAACATCCAAGCTCCAATTAAAACATGCATGTGAAAGCAAAATCCTCAGCACCCTGGCACACCAAAGACATCACCATCAACAAATGGTCCATCCACAGACAGGAAAGAGAATTGAAGAAACACAGGAGGCCTGATGACCTCACTCTACTTAAGTTTCTCAATACAGTACAAAGCAACTCATCACATCAGCCAAAGCTGAAGTACTGTACTAACAACATCAATGAAGCTGCCAGCATATCATACAGCAGGACAGACCCAACCCTGTTCCAGTTCAGAAAAGGGTTGAGGATACTCCTGTTTAAAAAAAACTACATCATATTGCACAAACAAGCTAACTCTCAAATCACTTGACTGCATTCTTCCATTTAAAGCTGTGCAGTGCACTGCTGCCTTTTGGCTAAGTTTGCGCTATACAAATGCTACAAATGTAGGTACGTACTTGCTGGAGTTGAACTGCCACATTGAGGCCTCTGCATATATGTACATACATGTATGTATATCCTTCCTCTCAACCCTCCAACAACATTTTGTCGACCTTCATTGCCAGGCAGGGCCGGACTGGCTACCGGGCGTTTTGGTGTGCTGCCAAGCTGGGGGCTGATTTCGTTGATGGGGACCTGCGTGTGCTGAAAACCATTCGTTTTGCAATGTTTATTTAAAAGCACACGCAGGTCCCCATCAACGAAACCAGCCCCCACCGCAGTGAAATCAGCCCCCAGCTTGGCAGCACACCAAAACGCACGGTAGCCAGTCCGGCCCTGTTGCCAGGCTCATCACCTCTACCTCCACGCTTCCTATCTTTACTGTCCTGAGATCTCTGGCACAATAGCAGAGGTTTCCGCTATTATAAGCCTACGTTGCAGTAATAAATGTGGGAGGGACAAGAGTGTGTGATAGGGAATACTTCCTACAAAATGGGAAGGGCAGACTACTACAAACACCCACTCAAAAAAGAACAAACCCATTGCTATTTACAAACCATGCTTCTTAAGTTACTACAACCCTAAATGTGACAAAACAGTAGTAAATGTACTCCAGCCCAGTCTTCATGCTAGTCAAGCACCACATATGGCCACTTACAGCCACTGCAACACACTCTGATAAAAAAAATAATGGAGGCTGGGATTTAAAATACTCCATAGAAGATAATAGCAAATAAGATTGTTTCAGACAATCACCGTCGCTGCCTCAGTTCAGGAAGGACCTCAAGACCTGGCTCTTCGACTGAACCACAGATCCTCCCTGCCCTTCAGAGCCTTGAGACCCTAACGGGTGAGTAGTCGCTCTTTACAAGAAACGTGATTGATTGATAGATTTTTACAAAATATATAGATTTTTATTTATTGGTAGACAATTATATATGATTATTGAATAATTTGTGTTATTTAAAAATGTAATAACAAACATTTTAAAAATAACATTAAATTAAACTTTGAAACTTTTTAAAAGATTAATAATAATTTTAATTAATTAATTACACATAACTTTTAACAAAATATAATACATATTAAATAAAAATTACTGTGGGTGGGATTTCATTTTTAAAACATTCTTTAAGAAATCCTATGTAGAAATTAAATATATATATTTAATTAATTATTTAATAAACAATGTAATGAGCAGTAACATTGTATTTTATTAGTTCTATGTTTATAATCCATATTTCAAATTATTGTAAATGTATATTTTTTACTAAAATATTTAAAACATTTTTTTTAAGAATAGTAAATTTTTATATATTTCACTATACTTTCACACCGGGAGATCTCTACCTACCTGTGAAAAGTTGCTAGCAGTAACTTTACACTCGTAAATCCTGTTGTAGAAGACTCTACCAGAAGCTGGAGACATGTAAGCCTACACAGAATTACAACCTCACACGGAAATTGAGAATAGTAAAAGAGCATAGATGTATACCTAGGTGCAGTAGTAGGTTTGCAAATGAGTAAATTTACACATATACATTTAAGTGAATGAATAGGCCCCTTTGCTTTTAAGATTTATCACCAAGCCTTTCAATGCTATTTCTCCATAAGACTTCACAGATTCCGCATCCATGTGATCATGTTTGCCCTTGTATGGAAACTGTTAGTGAAAGGACTGAGGGGCCACCCTTGAGTTTCATACCTCTGAGGTCTTTGATTGCATGTTTCCCCAGTTCCATTGCCTGCTCTCCCCCAAGGTGTTACTCACCTCAGCTGCGTCTAGATGTGCTTAATATGAGCCGGTGGTTGCAGGCGGGGCCCATCAGCACTCATTTTTGGCGACCAGCATCTATTTTTCCTCGTCAGACTTTGACCACGAGCAAGAGAGAAAAACACTCAATGGGGAAAGAAAGAGGAAGAAAAAGGTGTAAAATGCATGACAGGGAGAAAACAGGAACCTGCAAGAGTGAGATAAATGGCCAGAGAGTGTCTGGTGATGGATTTAATAGGCATTCGTCGGAAACAAGTCTACGAAGCCTCTGCATTCGGCATGCCGATATTCAATAGCACTGGCTGTGGGCTTCTGAGCAAAACTTTGGGCTCCAACACATGTTCTTTCACAAATTAAGCACTAGTGTCAAGAAAATACTCCTTTTCCTAAGTGTTATCAGTTGGTACAAGAATGTGCTGTAAAATAGTCCACAGCCACCCTCATATGCATTTTATCAGGGAACCCGTCCTTTTTTCATGGCCCGGCTACTTCTGCATAGAGTTGGGTGAGTCACTAGAGGCTTAAGGCTGGCTTCAACTGGAAGCCCACCTTTGGCTCAACCCAAGCTCACCTCAGGCACTAAGGACAAAAATGAGCTGAGCCCAGCTTTGCTGTAGATTTTTGTCACCATGCTTTTTGGTATTCACACATTTTCCAAGACCCCTTGGTGCTGTAGAAGAGGGCTAGCGAGCTGTGCAGGATGTTTGCATTTTGAGTATGGAAATTATCATAATGCAAAAAAACAGCAACACTGGCCAATCACCCCACTCTGCTACACCCAGTGGAGCCACCCAGAGCCACAGGCATTTTGCAACACTGATAGGCCATGTCTAACCCAGGAGAAGTTCTGTAGGGCCTTTATTTCTTCGCAGTGTTAAGAATGGCCTTAGCAGCGCTGGCAGCCCTTGCAGGGCAACACCTTCCACTCCAGCTGCACATGTTCAAGAGTGATTTTTGGTCATTGTGAAGCCTGGGCTGAGCAGGTACAAGAGTGCCAAAACAGCAGCTCTTGTCTCCTGGACATTTCAACTTGCTTTTGCTGCTGTAGAAGTTATCAGTGCACGGGCATGGCTGCAGGAGATTTCCTTTCTCATTGGACATAACACAGTGGGAGTAGAGAAGTAGCTATCATTTCAGTTTTCCATACATTCAGATCTGTAAAAGCTAGTGGGCGTGGGGTGCTTTCTTCTGGGCAATGCATCTTTTTAGCATACCTGTTTTAAATGACTAAATCTTTGCCGACAGCAATGCAGGTTTTCCTAGTTAGAATAGTGAAGGAAAGTCTGGATTTTATTAAAGACACAGAGGCGAACATTATGCTTTCTGAACTCGCTACTTTTATTATAGCAGACACAAATCAAAAACCTATACTTCAGGCAAACTGTGGATCACAAACTACAAGTTGAAGGGAAGTAAAGCCACAAATCAACAATGAGCTTAGCCTATATATAGTGGTAACCATAAGTAACGGCCTTGTTTCTTGATGTGAAGACAAACTAAATCCCATAAATGAAATGGAAGAACATCAGAGGAAATCCAACAGAAACAATAGAACAATTTCTTTCGAATCGCCAGACCACTTCTTGGGAATATTCAGAAGCCTGGACGCTTGAGCTTCCTATGTGTCCTTCTTCAGGGGCATTGGGAACTCCCCGCTTTAACAGCTATAGTGGGGGTGGGGTTCTTTATGGGCCTCTTCTGTCTGCAAATGGGAAGACAAGCGCTCCTAATTGATGCTATAAGAATGGTGGATTAATAGAAAAGGGAGTGAAAGATGGATGGTTGAAAAGAAGTAAAGGTGAAAGTATGGAAGGATGAAAGAAAGATAGGATTGGTGAAAGGAAGAATGGATGGATGAGTGGATAGATGGATGATTGAGTGAAAGGATAAGTGAATGGATAAGTAGATGGGTGAATGAAAGGATGACAGAGTAAATGGAAATCTGAGAGTGTGGATGGATGGATGGATGGCTTGATGGATAGACGCATGCATAGATGATGAATGTGTGAACGGATGGATGGTTGGAATGGCCAATGGATCGATGAAATGGTTAAAGACTGAATGATGGACAAAAGAATGAATAGATGACAGAATGTAAAGGTAGATTTTGGGGATATCAGAGGCAAGGGAGCTCTTCTATGGAGAGTCTGGCTCACTTGCTTTACTTGCTTGGTGCCATCAGTGGTTTGGTTCAAGGTGGGGGTATTTTAATTTTCTGGCTACTCCATTGGTCCTATTGAGATGAACTCTTTACCCACTAATGGAGAGGGGGAGGCAAGGCCACTGTACATCCTCCCTTGTCAAAATACTGCATCACAATAGAGTAGGGTAGCCCAAACAGTAAAAAGACCGACTGTTTCCCTATTTGTGACTGCAAGTCCGAGCCCAATTTGGACGTCACAGGAAATACTGACATGATACGTGGGGGGGGGGTCATTCTTTTGAAAGAGGAAGCCTCACCCACAGTTTGTGTCATGCTTCATCATTTGCAACCTCTCCCTACCTTGGTAGGACAATGCCACCAGGACGGATTCAACCTCCTCGTGGACTCGAATGAAGGAGGGAGTTCTTACATAAAGATCTACTGGAGAAATGGCAGGATCCAGATTAACTAAAAATGCCTTGTGGTCCCCAGGTATTTCGCCTTTAATAAAGGGGACCTCAGATATATCTAAAAACAAGAATGAGATGGTGTGTGAGGACATTGGCTCAATCCGTCTTCCAAAGACAACATGTCTCTGACCTAATGTTTAGCCTATACAGGTCAGGGGCATTCTTCACCTGTGTGCCTACAACGAGAATATGCTGTTTCTGCATGCTAGCATAGGGAATTCCAATGTATTCTAACTTTTGTTTATATAATTTTACCTTCATAGGTGTTATATATCTATGCTCAGGTAGGATTCACCTGGGTATTCTGGTTTTAATGTCCTGTATATTTGGCGATTAGGTCATCTAATTAGGGATCCTTAGCCCTTAAGATTTACCCGGGAACCACAAGGTATTTTTAGTTTATCTGAGTCCGGCCATTTGTCCAGTAGATCTTTATCTAAGAACTCCCTCCTTTGTTCGAGTCCACCAGGAGGTTGAGTCTGCCCTGGTTGCGTTATCTTGCCAGGGTGGGGAGAGGTTACTGATGATGAAGCATGCCACAAACTATGCATGAGGCTTCCTCTTTCAAAAGCATGCCCCTCCCCCCCCCCCACGTATCCTGACAGTATTCCTGCGACCTCCAAATTGGTCCCGGATTTGTAGTCCCAAATAGGAAAACAGTCTGTCTTTTTACTGTTTGAGCTACCATGCTCTATTGTCATGTAGCCTGTTGAGATGAATCCTTAGGAAGAACCTAGAGTTGTAACAACTGAATATTAAAGAAGAATCAAGAATATATGTGTCATAGAAAATGTAATAGGAGGGAAACAAAAAATCATTATATATAACAGGGAAGGGATAATTTGTGCCTCTGACTTTTTAATAAAATCTGGACTTTTTCACTTTTCTAGATAGAAAAATCTGCATTTTATTACTAGAACACATGCTCATATTATGCTTGGAAAAAGCCCATTCACCCCTACCAAATAGGCATTAATTACCGGTTTGCAATAAAAGAGGTTTTTGTATGTTTTTCAGCCAAAAATATATAGCCTTAGCCCATCTGGCTAAAGTAGGAGAAGATATAGGAGCATTGTTTTTTGGAAAGATTAACCAAGGAGGAGAGGGTGTTTTTAAATCAGTAAAGAACACCCATGAAGGAGAATAATGTATTGTAGAAATACTTGGATCCCCATCATTTGAGACTCTTTCAAAAAGAAATTAAGGGGATGAGTGTGGTTAGTTTGCAATGATAGGGATCCATTGTTAGCTGCATTTGGAACAACTGCAAAATTATTTGAGGAATAACAGAGTTTAGAGGGTGGAGTATCTGATATCCATTAGTAGTTTACAGACTAAAGAATGTAACCCTATGTGTTTGTCCTCAAAAAGCCAGGGCTCGCAGTGTAGCCATGAATAGTTGTGAAAGACTTGCCTTGAGATGTCAAAGAGGCAAGGAAGTTCAGAACTAATTGGACATTTGCTAAAATGAAATAGTGATTCCTTTCCACATACCAACCAACTCCAAGCTTGCCAAGTTTTCTTGTACGTTTTGATGCTATCCTGGGCCATGGAAAATTTATGAGGCTAGCCGCTGAATGTAGAAGTCCCATTGGTGACCAAGAATACCAGAAAGTTTTGAATCCATCAGCTGTAGATTAACCAATAAGATTAGATTGTGACTTGCAATGGTGATCTTATAGGAGGTAAAGGTGAAATGGAAGCAATACAGGAATATCTAAGACCATTTTGATGAGAGATCGGAACCAAGCCTGAGACATCCAAAGTGGAGCAGCAAGCCTGAACAATCCAGAGTGGGGAAATTAGAGGCCTTCTGTCTAAGTATTTGAATCAGGCATGTGGAAATCAAGACAAAAGGAGAAACAGCATAAATGTGACCGATATTGCAAGAATATGTCTATGGCAAGAAGACACTGTAAAAGTTGGGGAATTGTGAGCTCTCACATAAGGCAAAGAAATATTGGCAATATGCCCCAGTGATTAATCAGTTTTTGGGAAACTACTGGATGGAGTTTTCTGTCATGAAGGTACCTGGAGTGCCGACACACCACCAAGGGAATGCGAGGAAAACAATCTGCACTAACTGTTTTTATATGCAGACAGAATCTCTAACTTGCTTTTGCCAACCATACCAGTGGTTTAGACTTGGCACCTCCCTGATGGTTTATGGTTTATGTATTGGACCATGGAAATGTTGTCCAACCGCAAAAGAACAGTTAAATGTGGCTTGTTCTTGGTGAAAGTGTATGGTAAAGGAGCTGCATAAGATCTAAACAATTGATATGCATTGAAAATTCCTTAACAGATGTTGCCCGCCAGTTGAGTACTCAACATTCCAAGAACCTCATCTCAAATGGTTCAAAATGCGGCTGCGAGATTAATCAGACGTGTCCCATTTCGGCAGCATATCTCTCCGCACATCAAAGAACTGCATTGGTTACCGGTAGCTAATAGAATCAAATTTAAGGCCTTAACCTTAGCTTTTCGGGCAGTCCATGGATCATGCCCCAGCTATCTGAAGCAGAGATTAGTTGCGTATAAGCAGACTCTGTCACTGAGGTCTAACTCTCAGAATCTGCTTTGCACCCTCCGAGTAAAGAAAGCCCGGTTAGGTGGCAGATCTTTCATGTTCGGGGCATCCATGGTATGGAATTCCCTGCCTAATGCCTTGCGCCAGATTGGCTGTGAAACGCAATTCAGGAAAGCAGCAAAAACATGGCTTTTTAACCTAAATTAATCTCCGGGGATCCCAGCCGCTCAGGACTTCGTGCGTCACCTGTTGCTATAGCGCCGGGACACCTCCCTGGAGGTAGCTGTTCGCGCTCTATAAATGGCTGTAATATTATTATTATTATTAAATGATTGAGATGTGACTAACACAAGATCTGGGGCTCTGGCTAAGATGGTACGACCATGCCAAGCAACTAAATGGTCTTGCCACAATGTCATCTCTTTTCAAGTATCTTTATCTACAGGTATTTTGTCTGGAGTTTGATAGGTGCGAAATTTCATATTTTGAAATTGCAGAGAAATTTGGTGAAACATGGAGCAGAAGACAGGCTCACAACAGTTAGACTTAATTGGTAATTCTTGGTGTTCCAATGAAATTAAAGGCATCATCTGTGTTACAGACAAATAGGAACAGAGATATAAGTGCCCTTAGGGTCTAGATTCACATCCATTCTCCTGGAAACAAAATCCCTGATGTGAACAATGACCTCTATTTTTAAGTGACTGTTTTCTTTTTGTTCTTTTCTTATCCATTTATTGGTGAAATAAACTAACAAAAATCCCTAGGATGGAGTTAAAGCTAGCGCTTTTCTATGGATCCCTTTGAAAGAAGCTTTCCAATATACTGCATGAGCTCTAATTCTTCTGCACTGAAAGGAATTGGCCTTAGAGAAAACCATAAAATGAAGGAGAAAAGACTATTTAAAAAACATGTATGGTTTGAAGAACTCAGGAATTGTCTGGAATTGCTTGCTGAATATGAAGAAATGCGTTTTGCAACCAATTAACAGAGGGGAGGAAAATGGGATTCTGGCCCTGAGACAAAGCTTCTCCTCGGATGGAAAATATTGGTCCTTTCTCGTTTGGTGAGAGAAGGAGGGTCATTTGTATTGCTGTAACTGGCCACCACATGAGTACTGTTGAAACCATTTCCTAAAGTCATCTCAAGTGAAATTCTTGCTGACATCACTGATTACATTACTGATGACATAATCCTAGCCCTTGATGGATCCACCCTGGGCATAAAATGAAAGAAAAAGTTTGGCAGGTCTTCACAGTTCAGTGGGAGTCAGCTTGAACCTCCATGTGGTTCAGCGGGGCTTCCCCTGCAACATAAAAAAATAAGTAACCTAGGTTAAGGGTCTATGGGGACGGGCATACATGTGTAACCCATCACATTGTTCTTTCCAGTAAAAAAAGGTGGGGGATCATGGCCATTGCTACATTGGAGGCTGTGGGCAAGTGGACAAACACCTAACACAAAGAAAGGCTCAAATACTGTTTAAAGATTTGCAAGAAAGTGTTGCCTGTGTATATTGAGCAGTAATGACCAGCAGGCCCAATGCATTTGTTTTCTTCTCACTCACTGCCCGTCCCCTCCGATTATATGAACAAACTAACTTCCAGTAAAGTGGGCCAGCCAGACGCAATGAGGTATCAGGTAGCTGGAAGGCTTCACGCAACTGGGAATGCAGGCTGTAGCTGGGTGAAGGATGAGGGACTGCATTCTAATGACGTCACTGACTGAACTGGCAGGAGCACTTTGGCCAGTAGGTCTGGGGTCTGCATCAGTAATCCAGGCAGTCTGTCCATGTTGCTTTAAAAAAGTGTTTGCTATGAGCAGGATCTGGTATGGGCCTTGCCACTGTGCTAGATAGCTGATTTTCATTAACGGATCGTGAAATGGACCCAGTCTCTATGCTGTAGATCATGGCAGTACAATAGGAAGTGATCCCAGTATACAGTAAATTAAACAATGAAAAAATTACATAACCATATATTGTCAATAGTCATACAAGAAATCAGAATACCAAAATGGAATGGAACAGTGTTATTTAATCACACTGCTATATTGCATTACGTAAACATCATATCATCAAGACAGATTTGTATACACGTGCCAAGAGGGAAGGGGGGTGTACGGTGAATAGAGTGGGGATATTGTGACATAAGAAAGGGGTGAAGTTATAATGCCAGAAACACATCTATTTTTCAAATACCAAAATAGTGGCTCCTTATTCACGCACAGATTCACGAATATATACTTCTATTTCTTTAGCCATGCATACAAAAGGGAAAAACACAGTAAAACAATTTCTGTTGTTTTCGATGCTGGCACAAACAAGCAATGTCGACGTTTCGACCCCGAGGTTCTGTAGGTAAATTAACACCTTACGGAGGGGTCTTCCTCAGGACTGGGAGAGGGGAATAGGCACCTGGGGGTAAATATGATAATAGGTATTAACCTCATGGGAGTCGGCAGATAGAAACCTTATTAAATATGGGCCATAGGTCCTTTAATTACCATGTACGCCCTTGCGGAGACAGGTCCGTCAAAATAGCATATAGGGCACGAGGCTCCAATATCGTGAGAGCGGAGTAACTGCACCTGCAAAAGTAAGACGTGGGTCCCTTGCTCACTTTGCCACTGGATTCAAGATAGCCTGGCTGATGAGGGTTTTGAACCCGAAACCGGTCCCAGGATGCTTGTTTCCGGTCCAGGGAAGACATGGCTTGGCAGTTCGGGCTGGACTGTTCCCATGAGGCACAGGGTCAGAATGATTTGCATATGGCCATGTCTGAACTGGGGTGGTGGAGTGAGCTAAAGAATGATGATGGATTAAACCCAGATCAGTTGACTGGGGGTGAGTGTTTGATTTGCTCTAACGCTCCGTCCATCATCCCCTTTGGTATCGCTTTGTTCACCCTAAGTTGGCAGGGTATGCCCAGACGAGGGTCCCTTGCTCACTTTGCCACTGGATTCAAGATAGCCTGGTTGATGAGGGTTTTGAACCCGAAACCGGTCCCAGGATGCTTGTTTCCGGTCCAGGGAAGACATGGCTTGGCAGTTCGGGCTGGACTGTTCCCATGAGGCACAGGGTCAGACTGATTTGCATATGGCCATGTCTGAACTGGGGTGGTGGAGTGAGCTAAAGAATGATGATGGATTAAACCCAGATCAGTTGACTGGGGGTGAGTGTTTGATTTGCTCTAACGCTCCGTCCATCATCCCCTTTGGTATCGCTTTGTTCGCCCTAAGTTGGCAGGGTATGCCCAGACGTGGGTCCCTTGCTCACTTTGCCACTGGATTCAAGATAGCCTGGCTGATGAGGGTTTTGAACCCGAAACCGGTCCCAGGATGCTTGTTTCCGGTCCAGGGAAGACATGGCTTGGCAGTTCGGGCTGGACTGTTCCCATGAGGCACAGGGTCAGACTGATTTGCATATGGCCATGTCTGAACTGGGGTGGTGGAGTGAGCTAAAGAATGATGATGGATTAAACCCAGATCAGTTGACTGGGGGTGAGTGTTTGATTTGCTCTAACGCTCCATCCATCATCCCCTTTGGTATCGCTTTGTTCGCCCTAAGTTGGCAGGGTATGCCCAGACGTGGGTCCCTTGCTCACTTTGCCACTGGATTCAAGATAGCCTGGCTGATGAGGGTTTTGAACCCGAAACCGGTCCCAGGATGCTTGTTTCCGGTCCAGGGAAGACATGGCTTGGCAGTTCGGGCTGGACTGTTCCCATGAGGCACAGGGTCAGACTGATTTGCATATGGCCAGGTCTGAACTGGGGTGGTGGAGTGAGCTAAAGAATGATGATGGATTAAACCCAGATCAGTTGACTGGGGGTGAGTGTTTGATTTGCTCTAACGCTCCGTCCATCATCCCCTTTGGTATCGCTTTGTTCGCCCTAAGTTGGCAGGGTATGCCCAGACGTGGGTCCCTTGCTCACTTTGCCACTGGATTCAAGATAGCCTGGCTGATGAGGGTTTTGAACCCGAAACCGGTCCCAGGATGCTTGTTTCCGGTCCAGGGAAGACATGGCTTGGCAGTTCGGGCTGGACTGTTCCCATGAGGCACAGGGTCAGACTGATTTGCATATGGCCATGTCTGAACTGGGGTGGTGGAGTGAGCTAAAGAATGATGATGGATTAAACCCAGATCAGTTGACTGGGGGTGAGTGTTTGATTTGCTCTAACGCTCCGTCCATCATCCCCTTTGGTATCGCTTTGTTCGCCCTAAGTTGGCAGGGTATGCCCAGACGTGGGTCCCTTGCTCACTTTGCCACTGGATTCAAGATAGCCTGGCTGATGAGGGTTTTGAACCCGAAACCGGTCCCAGGATGCTTGTTTCCGGTCCAGGGAAGACATGGCTTGGCAGTTCGGGCTGGACTGTTCCCATGAGGCACAGGGTCAGACTGATTTGCATATGGCCATGTCTGAACTGGGGTGGTGGAGTGAGCTAAAGAATGATGATGGATTAAACCCAGATCAGTTGACTGGGGGTGAGTGTTTGATTTGCTCTAACGCTCCGTCCATCATCCCCTTTGGTATCGCGTAGTTTAATAGCGGCCAGGTTAATACCTATTATCATATTTACCCCCAGGTGCCTATTCCCCTCTCCCAGTCCTGAGGAAGACCCCTCCGTAAGGTGTTAATTTACCTACAGAACCTCGGGGTCGAAACGTCGACATTGCTTGTTTGTGCCAGCATCGAAAACAACAGAAATTTTTTACTGTGTTTTTCCCTTTTGTATGCATGGCTAAAGAAATAGATGTATATATTCGTGAATCTGTGCGTGAATAAGGAGCCACTATTTTGTTATTTGAAAAATAGATGTGTTTCTGGCATTATAACTTCACCCCTTTCTTTTGTCACAATATCCCCACTCTATTCACCGTACACCCCCCTTCCCTCTTGGCACGTGTATACAAATCTGTCTTGATTATATGATGTTTACGTAATGCAATATAGCAGTGTGATTAAATAACACTGTTCCATTACATTTTGGTATTCTGATTTCTTGTATGACTATTGACAATATATGGTTATGTAATTTTTTCATTGTTTAATTTACTGTATACTGGGATCACTTCCTATTGTACTGCCTGTTACCCAGATCCCAGTATCTGTGGGTTTACCCTTTTTACGTAATGTAGATCATGGCAGGCTTCAGTCTGTTGAGTAGTAAGTTTTGACCTGGGAACAAAAGATATTGTGACACCTAATCAGTTGTTTGCAATACTTTAAAGTGGCATCATTATTCAGGTGCAAATCTGGTAAAGCTGGAGACGCAGGAAGTGTAGCTAGAAACCTCAGGGGCTTGTCCATCCAAATCTCATACATGCTCAACTTAGGCCCTCATTAAAAGTTTGTAGGTGACACATAGTCCATCATATGTGGAGATCCTAACCAGCCTGGTGCTGATCCCTGTGCATTCAAAGATGCCGCCACCAGACTTGACAATCCATCAAATTTTAAAACTTGTCTGACCTGATCTGTCAGCTGAACACCTGGCTGTCTTCTACCTAAACTGCCACAGAGCTGTCTTACCTTTGGCACCTAAAGCTGTGGTGTGGAGGTCCGGTCTGGCTTTGGTCACCACATCGGCCAAGTGGAAGCATTTCCAGCTGTAAGCACCAGGTCCTATCAAAGAAATCTTTGTACACGTCAATCGAAGTCTGAAATGCTTATTGACAAAAAGAAAATGAATGGTATGCAAATCTCAGAGCGAATCCACCAGGGTTTCCCCAGTACTGAGTAATGGAGCAGGCACATATGGAAAAGAGGGGACTCATATTTAAACCCTAGTGTACACAAGTTTCTAATAATTGTCACATCACTAATTCTTACAATCAACACAAGCAGGTGTCTAAGCTGCGCTGTGGAGAATGAGTGAGACGATCTTAACATTTTTACCCTAGCCAGCTCATCTTCACCTTTCACGCCCTGGGAGCCAAGATGCAATGGAAGCTCGACATCAGATATGGACTCTTCCTGTAGGCAACAAAGGCATGAGCGAGAAGACATGGCTGATGCAGGTTACAGTTACATCAATGCGATTAAATATGGTTCATTCTTTTGTACCAGTAAGAGATGCACTTACCTCTTTTAGTTCTCCGATGCTCCTGGAGAACTCTGGCCACCTGACTCAGACATGTCTACTATAGTCCATTCAATCTTTTGGGGCTGCTTTCTTTTTTCCTGGCCCTGCGCTTCTACACATAAACTCATGCACTCACTCTGACAGTGCTGGGACCTGCAACATGACAGATTTGTGTGTGCAGGAGCATTGATTTGGTTGGCTGACACTCTGAGGGTGCCCAGCAACGTGTAGGAGGTTGCAGCACTCAGATACAGAACCTTTGAATGATCTACTGGTGGTGAGCCATGTGTGTGTGCATGAGCACACTGGTGGTGAGCCATGTGTGTGTGTACTGGCAAATGTCTAGCTAAAAGTAACTACCACGCAACTCGTTGATGACCCTTAGGTAGGTAATGTTAGCAAGAACATTCAGAAATGCCAGCCTTTGTAAACTACTTGGCTATTTGTCCTGGAAGAGGACACATTTAAATTAAAACCTTCACATGATCAGATCTGTTCAAGTTGATTAGATCATCTCAGATCTCAGTGTACTCTAAAATATTGTGGAAGGGGACTGACATGCATCAATGAGTACTTGGGAAAACCTTACTTGTGGTATTTCACGTGGGATGACATATTTGAATTTCACTGAACTCTGGGATTTTTTCTCAAGTAAATCTGCATCTCACACATGACTTTTGGGTTTGATGCTTGGTGGGTATTGTAGGGCATTCACTGCTCAGAGTAACACATTTGCACTATTCTACGTACCCCTTTTTCCTAGGTGAACCATATCAGTCAGGAGAAAGTCTTCAGGTTTGATGCAGTCTTCGATCCCACCACCTCTCAGGAAGAGCTGTTTGAAGAGAGTGGTGTAAAGCGACTGATTGATCTGGCGCTGTCTGGGTGAGTTCTATGCTGGGAGCAGACAAAGGTGGCATGGTGGTTGAGCTTCATCTCACAGATATGGTAGGCCTGGGAACAATGAGGATATTCAGAACGGAACTTGATGGAGGTAGTTTAAGACATCAGACATCTTTGTTTTAAGGGCATTTGACCCTTATTCACCATAGTGGCATCCTTCATCCTCAGAGCTCATACTAAGAGGCCTCCATGGGTGGCTCTCTTATTGTACTGCTCCTCCACAATATACTTTAATTTCAGACATACTCTTGGGATCTTCCTAACTTTTATTATTGTTTTAATACAGAGACAACTGATTTCTTTATAGACATATTTATTTTCTCTAAGTCAAGCGTACCATCCATGCCGAGCTGAAAAATGATAAAAGCCTTTTACCACCCCAGGCACAGTATTGCAGCTTTGGATTGGTAAAATACCATCCAAGCCAACCTGAAATGAATAAAAGCAACCCGACACGTGTTTCTCTCTTGTTATGAGCTCTTCAGAGAGCTATAGCTTTGTCCAGACACAAGGGAGCGCCCAGTATAAGTCGAAGTACATTTGAGGTGAGCAGATTCAGAGTGTCGCTGGGGTTGTAGGGTGCTCTATAGAGATGCTGCTCTCTACCTAAACTTGGAAACTACTCAGAGTTGTGTGACACTCTAAGCCTGGAAGGGTATCGTTTTGAGATATAGGTGTGTGTGAAAACTTCAAAATAATTTAATTTAATTAATATTATTTAGTATGGTATTTTATATTAAGCCTCTGCCTTCATTATTTTCTAAGGGAGTGAGTTGCAGTACCTGTGAGTGGCCATATGTGGTTCTGGGGTTACTTCAAGGCTGAGCTGGATTGCATTTACTGTTTTGGGCTGTATTAACTTTAGAAGTGTAGTTTGTCTACAGCAATAGCTTACTCTTTTGTGGGTGAATGTTTTGTGTTTTGGTGGGTGAATGTTTGTATTTGTATGCCCATCCCTAATTAGCACCCATTTAGGAGCAAGTATTCCCCCTTTTCCCGCCATTCCCCCTGGTTCCTCCCACATTTACTACCAAACCCTAGGCGTACGTGTACTGCGCTCACCACACTTGTGGCGAGGAACTCCACACAGGAAATATAGGAGTGGCCGAGGCCTCTGCAAGTATGTTTGTGAATTGTGTTTGGTAGTATTTTTATAGTACTAATTTAGTACTACTAAACAAACTATAAAATACAGTTTGTGAATTGTGCCCAATATATTTAGGAAAGGCTTGATTAATAATTAATGCCCTTATTTAGTGTGGTTATATGTATGGCGATAACTACAAATATAAACACAATGGTTGTAATTGAACATGTAATTAAATAGTATATTAAAAATAATCTCAACATATAAAATAAAGGATAGATGGTTTTCATTAAATCAAAGCTCTGAGTAATAAAAGCAGCCTATAGTAAAACACCTCCCTTTCTAGCCCTTAGCTAAATCTTTCATAGCACCAAAGTGTCCATAAAGGTTTCCCAGGTGGCCTCTAACACGCATACCTTTTCTGGATAATAAAGTTTCATCACACTGTGCTTTGCGAAGGTTGTAGCTTGGCTCTGTTATACTGCTCCGAGTTGCGAAAAGCAAAGATAAGGCCAGCGGCGCCAGCCCATAGCCTTCAGCTAAGATGTCTGTAGCATGCAGCTCGCTCGGAAACCCCCAAGGAAAGCCATGATGTCTCTCTTCAAAGATGATTAATAATATATGAGCAATTGATGTACTATCAACCTCTCATAAAGCACATTTTATGTGATGGAGCCATGCAATTAATACTAAATGAACCCTGTGTTTATAAATAAGAAATGCTCATACAAATACATGAATACATGCAATATGGGGCGCATAAGCAAAAAAATGCAAAGCTTGCAACAAGTAGTGGGTCAAAAACAGGTCCTACTTGTTCCTTTGTCCTATATATGCTTTCCTGAGGGCAACACTGGTACAGCAATTGTTGAGACACGTGGTCATTCGGAACTTGAGATCAAGGATGGACTTAGTAAAGACCTCTTTAATTGAGGTATTTGTACTCTCGCCCTATTAGATGGCTGTTTGCATAATTAGATACAGTATTATTGATTAATATGTATTTTAAATTATTGTATGCACATTAAATTCCTTGGGAACCTTTTTGTTGCATTTTTTATATTTATGAGCTTTTCACCCAAAATAAATAATTGCTGACATTAATGACTCTGCCAACTGTAAACCTGAAGTAGTTCCAGCCAACCCAGAAGTTGTTTAGGCTAATGTGCTTGAAACACTAGTGCGCTAACCTGCATCTCAGCATTCTACAAGCTCCTGTTCTATAGTGCCACCACCAGACCACTGTTGTGTAAATCACTATCCTGCATGCTGCTTTGCTGATCCTTGTGAGACAGTGTGCATCATCCTTAAAATTCATGGGTTTGATGGATGTACCCCTGGGAGAAAGCTTTTCTCATGGACGCGGTCCATCTGCATTGCTCTAAAACCCTCACAGTTCCTTTATAGGATGCCCTTGTCTTTTACTTTCTTATCCAAAAGTGTACCTCTCCTTGCCAGCATCTGTAGTGACTGTGCAACCAATATGTATAAAGACTCTGCCATTTTTGTGCCTGGTGCCCCTCATTCCCATGTCTGAAGTGCCTGCGCTCTCCATCATATTAGTGTTATATCCTGTCATGTTAGCAAACAGTCTCACCCATAAACGAGTTTATTGCCTTGTCTACGTGGGCGGTGGCAATCCACCCACCTTCAAGGCTGGACTACCTTTCCTATGTGGAAGGCGACTGTGCATTCCAAGCGCGAAACAATCTTGTCCATGTCATATGCGACATGGCATCTCGCCTTCATAAGATTTTAATTTCGTATTAGCCTTCTCCTCCCGTTTTCAACTGTACTGGCTATGAGTAGGTACAATAGCTCCCCTGGTCCCCAGGATTGGTGCTAGTTGTAATGTCCTCTCTTGGCCTTCGTTTTCTATTTCCATTCTTTTCCCCCTCTGTCATTGACACCTCTTGTCTACCATTACCAATCTCTCCCCAACTTGCATTATTTTTCAGATATTCATGCACCGTCTTCGCTTTTGGACAAACAGGATCAGGAAAAACGTACAGCTTAATGGGCCCCCTGACAAGGGTAAGCACAGCCCAAAGTGAGGGATACATAGAACGCCTGCCTGCATTAGCGAGTGCTTGTCTAAACCTGCTCTCTGGATACCTTCCCAGCACCGACGCTGCATGGGATGATGCAGGGGTGCTGGTGGCAGCATAGAGCTGTGAATGGAGTACTAGTGTGGGTGATCTGCAACTAATGGTGTAGAGTGCTGGTTCCGAAAAGCTGCAGAATGGTACAGCTATGCAGGCTGTGAGGACCTGAAAGGAAGCACTGTGTGTCTGTCAATGGGGTTGTGGTTTGTAGTGGGTGGAGCATAAGCACTGGCTTTGGAGAACTTGTTTTGAGTAGAGTGCTGTATCTTGAGGAGTTGTGGTTTGTAGTGAATGTAGTTGGACATTGGTGTGCTGACTGTATAGAGGAGTTGTAGTAAATGGAATAGGGGCCCTGGCATTGGAGGAGTTGTAGTTAGTAGTGAATGGTGTATGATTGCTGGCTTGGTGGAGTTGTAGTGAATGGCTGGTAGTGAGGTAGCTCTCGGAAAACGTGGGCAGGATGAAGGGATTGGATGGCTCTCTAGAAGCAGTAGGGACTGGATGACTGTTGGGGAGCTATAGGGAAAGGATTACTTTGGGGAACTGTATGAAATGGGCAGCTGTGGGGTGGGGGATCTGTATTGAATGAATGAATGTCTGAATGGATTACAGTGGGGAGATGCAGGAAATAGATGGCTGCAGGTTTGGAGAACTACGGATGAGTCTGGGATGGGAGAGCTGTAGGGAATGGATGGATTGGGGCAATCATAGGAGCACCGGCTGTGGGGGCTATAAGCTATTGACGCTCCTTTTACATCATTTCAAGTTCACCTCAATCTGTCCTTGGTGCTCTCTTTTAATTGCCTCTCCTGCACTCAATTTTAACTTGTATCTTTATCATTCTTCTTTTGGACAGCTCCCTCCTTGCCCCTTTTAATTTGTCTTGCTCTCCCCATCCTCTGCCTTTACCCCCTGCACCCTATTTTTCAAGGCCCACTCTCCTCTCCCTTTTCACTTTTCTCTCTCTCTCTACTCTTCACAGTACGAGGATCACTTGATGCCCCGCAGCCTGGCAGGCCTGATACAGAGGTCCTTCCTGTACCTCTTAGAGCAGAGTCAGTCCCATGCCGCGGATTTCACACTCAGTGCATCATACATTGAGATCTACAATGAGCAGGTACTGGAGCAGGGGGTATGGTTGGAATCCTAGAAAACTAGTGGTATCGACTCACACCAATTAACTGTAAGTATTAGTAATTTCTGTCCGCAATTGGTTGATATAAATTCAAAATTGCAGGCTAGCAATTGCCATTTTCTTGCCTTGGTGCATAGAGGTCCACGTGAAACTCTAGGATGCTCAGAATAATGTTATTATAATACAGAGAAGGGATTGTCTACCCTCTTATGATTCCTGGTCTTGTACTATGGGGAATTCAATTAACTAATTGAGGATTGGGCCTTAATGAACATCTCACCCCAAGACACTCGCTGACCACGGCTGGAGCCAAGTCTCTTTCTCTCAGTCTCTGAATCCAGCACATAAGAAGAGTGCCCGACCAAGCTCATTCACCGCTGATAGTCAAGCTCTCAAGCCACTTCTCTCTAGCCACTCTTTAGGCTATCACACGAAAGTACAGAGCAAGAAGTAGTGTCCGTAATGATCAGGAGCGAGGTGGTGACTCTACTCACACACAGCACTCATGCTCTGAATTCTCATGCGTCTCTCTCTTAAATGATCATATCTGAAGTACACCCAAAGGGTCTCCCTACCACACACACGCACTGCTGAGAAAATCAAATTCAAATGTAGTAAACACATAACAACATACTGATCTATTTACCAGATAGGGTTTTGTGACCTGCGAGTTACACAAAGATTTCTACAAAAAGCACACTGTGCTACAATATTAGTAGTCCAACTTGTGGGTTAAAAGTTGAAGGCAGCGCTCTACAATAAACTCATTAGCCCTCCAGGATCTTTTAGAATAATTCAAATGCATGGATTATGCTTTAAATGTAGAATCACAAACTGGCTAAAGCATTCACTGCTTTCCGGTCAAAGACATCAAGTTGAATTATATTTATGTTTGGTTTAGATATACATGCCTACATTGTATACATAAAGTTATATTTTTATGTTTAGCAGGGACTGTATCTCAGGTTTGATTGACAAGCGGGATTGTTTCCCTTTCCAAGAGGGATATTATGGGAGTGTGAAGTCATGTTCTGAGATGTCATGGCTTTTGATGGTTAGTCCCACCACTGTTTTTAATGGGACGTTTAACCTGCTCCCCAGGCAAGCATGTGGACTATATCCACCCATGCTTAACTGCAGATAGGCACTCTTGTCTTGAGGATGCAGGTAGGTGCCCTTGTCAGCATGGCATTTCTTTGGGATTTGCATTGCACCTCTATAATGCATGTGGAAATCTGTCCACCATCGTATAGTTGACCTTCATTCTGAATTTATTGTTTCTGGTTCCAGGTCAGAGACCTCCTGAACCCACGGCTGTGCGACTCGCTGCCTGTCAGATGGAGCAAGGCACGTGGTTTTTACGTGGAGAACCTCTTCAATGTGGAGTTTGAAAGCCTGGACACTGTCATGGCCCTTCTGAATAATGGTAAGCCTCAGGGGTTGGATGGATTTAAAAGAATATAATACCCAGGCACCCCCATCTCTTCTGTCTTCATTCATCTTGAAATGGGCCTTCTGTCACAGGCCAGTGTGTATAGAGGTGCTACCATGGATGCTTGGGTAGAAATTAACTGTGGTATGTGACACACATTACTCTGGCATCTGACCATTTGTCAGAGAGGACTGACATGTTGTTTCATGCATAACCATGCAAAAACTTCTAAGACCATGCCAGTGATTTTCAAAGACATCTACCTTAGTTGGTTTAAATAATGATAATTAAATATATATATACGAGACCAGGGGTGGGGCTTGATCCACGGTCAAAAGACTTGCAAGACCACTTAAATTACCCCTACACCAACTATGTTTCTATAGCTGTTTTTTTGCCAAAAGTTCTTTTACCATATTGTGTTTGCATTGGCCTATTTCTATTACTTTGCTGGTGTTCCCTTACATGCCACAAACTCACAAGAATCTTTCAAGCCTAAAAAACAACAAACCATTCCTCTCTCTGAATACCACAGCATTTCACAGATTTCTGACATGCACTTTTATGCCTAACCATGCACAACATCTGCAATATATTGCCAGTGGGGGATTTCAAAAGGAATCTACTTTGTACTGGTTAAAACAATAATAATAATATAAAAAGGAACATCCAGTTCTGGGTCTTGAACCACGTTCAAGAGGTGTACAAACAGCTTTCTTTTTCTGATTACAACTATTCTGCTCCATTGAGTGCCTTGGAATGTTTTTAACACATTTGTTTTGCTATAGTTCTTCTACCATTACCATGCTGAAATTCCTTTACCTGCCATCAATTCGTATGTATTTTTCATGGCTTAAAAACAGCTACTCAATCCTCTCTTTCATTGAGTCACTGCCCAGCACATTTCTGCTTCTCCCAAAGTTTTCCATTATCCATCAAATTAAGATTTTTCTTTCACAAAGACCATGCCCCCTACTGCATACCACAAAATGTCATCAAATTAAGGGGCCTCTTTCACAACAAACAATGTCCTTCTTTCTGTATGCCAATCAATCAATCAATCAGGGGATTGTAAGCGCGATACTCACCCGTGAGGGTCTCAAGGCGCTAAGGGGGGGGAGGGGCGGGTCCGCAGATCTGTTTAGCCGAAGAGCCAGGTCTTGAGGGTCTTCCTGAAGGTGTTCAGAGAGGGGGCGCGTCTGATGTCTGCCGGGAGCTCGTTCCAGTTTCTGGCCGCAATGTGAGAGAAGGATCTTCCGCCTGTCCTGGCTCTGTGGATGCGCGGGGTTTCGGCTAGTGCGAGGTTGGAAGATCGGAGGTTTCTTTTGGGTACGTGGAAGTTGATTCTGTCGTTGAGGTATTTGGGTCCGGTGTTGTGTAGGCATTTGTAGGCGTGGGTGAGGATTTTGAAGGTGACTCTTTTCTCCACGGGGAACCAGTGGAGCCTTCGTAGGTGTTGGCTGATGTGTTTGTGCCGGGGGATGCCGAGGACGAGTCTGGCGGCGGTGTTCTGTATCGTCTGGAGTTTGCAGAGTAGGGACTTGTTTATGCCGGCATAGAGTGCGTTTCCATAGTCCAGTCTGCTGGTGATGAGTGCGTGGGTGACCGTCTTCCTTGACTCGGGGGGGATCCATTTGAAAGTCTTGCGGTGGATGCGGAGGGTGTTGAAGCAGCTGGAGGTGACAGAGTTGACCTGTCGGTTCATGGTGAGGGATGAGTCGAGTACGATGCCGAGGTTTCTGGCGTGGACCGAGGGGGTTGGTGGGCTTCCGAGGGTGGTTGGCCACCAGGTGCTATCCCATGCTGCAGGGGTGGTTCCGAGGACAAGGACTTCTGTCTTCTCGGTGTTGAGCTTTAGGCAGCTGTTGGTCATCCAGACTGCGACGTCCTGCATTCCTTTCTGGAAGTTGAGTCTGGCGGTGGTGGGGTCTTTGGTGAGGGAGAGGATGAGCTGGGTGTCGTCAGCGGAGGATACAATGTTGAGGTTGTGTTGTCGGACAATGGCGGCGAGGGGGGCCATGTAGATGTTGAAGAGGGTCAGGCTAAGTGATGACCCCTGTGGGACTCCGCAGGTGATATCCGTGGGATCGGAGAGGAAGGGTGGCAGTCTAATTCTTTGGCTTCTTCCGGTGAGGAATGATCGGATCCAGTCTAGGGCTGTTCCTTGTATGCCGGCGTCGTGTAGTCTGGCGACGAGTGTGCGGTGGGAGACGGTGTCGAAGGCTGCTGATAGGTCGAGTAGGATAAGGGCTGCGGAGTGGCCTTGGTCCAGGAGGGTGTGGATGTCGTCTGTGGCTGCGAGTAGGGCGGTCTCGGTGCTGTGGTTGCTTCGGAATCCGGATTGGGACGGGTCGAGGACGTCGTTGTCTTCGATGAATCGTGTCAGTTCCCAGTTGACTGTTTTCTCTGCAACTTTGGCCGCGAAGGGGAGGATCGAGATGGGCCGGTAGTTCTTGAAGTCAGTGGGGTCAGCTGTCGGCTTCTTGAGCAGGGGCCTGACTTCTGCGCGTTTCCAGTCGTCTGGGAAGATGCCTGACTCGAAGGTGGTGTTGATGGTGCGTTGTAGTTCGGGTGCGATGGCTGCTCTGTGGTAGATGTGTGGAGGGCAGGGGGCGGTGGGCGGAGGGGGCCCCTGAGTGGATGCCTTTCATGGTCGAGGTGGTGTCTTCGGTCGTGATCGGCGTCCAGGAGAAGATGGTGGGCTGGCTGGTGTGTCTGGGGGGCGGGCCGGCTGTGGCGTCTGGCCTATGCCAGAGTATTTTACCGATTTCTGAAGTTTTCTTTTGCGCCTAATCATGTCACAAAACCTACAGACCATGGCTACAGGTGTTTTTAAAAGAGATCCACTTTCAATTGGTTAAAATTATAATAATAATAATAAACCAATTATCTAGAAATGAAGCTTGTATCACAGTCAACCAATATGCAACCTATGAAATGTTCCCTTACACCAACTATTCTGGATTGTTGTCTGGCTACATTTTCTCTTAACACATTCATCCTTATGTTATCATGCCAAATTTATGTGCCACAAACTCACAACTGTTTTTCATGGGTTAAAATCAGCTAGTCACGCCTCTCTTTCCCGGTAGGACTTTCTCTACACAGTTCTTCCAATATAACTCATTTCATCAAATTAAGCGGTATCTTTCACAACAAATCATGTACTCCCGCCTTCTGCGTGCCACAGTATATCACAGATTTCTGACATTCTATTGTATACCTAATCGTAACCAAACGGGATTCACTCTTAATTGGACAAAATATGAATATTGTTAAAAAATTTAAAGAAACAATTATTTGGACATGAGGCTTGAACCAAACAGAGACAATTTGCAATCTTATGTTATTTTTCATTATGCCAAGTATTCAAGTTTTATTTGTGGACTATATTTTCTGTTGACACATTCAATTATATTAGCTCTGCCAGTATCATGCCAAATTTCTTTTACAAGCCGCAAACTCAAAATTGTTTTTCATCCCTTTAAATCAACTAACCATTCTTCTCTCCCTTTACGATACTTGCCTCAGTCAGTTCTGCTTCTCCCAGAAACTTCCATTATAATTCATTCAATAAATAAAGTTGTGCTTTCACAACAAACCATGGTCCCTTCTGATTGCCACAGATTTCCAACATTCTCTTTTTTGCCTAATCATGCCACGTACCCCCCAGACAGTGCCAGTGGGGGATTTCTAACGGGATCTGATTTCAATTGGTTGAAATTAGAATAATTAAAACATGTAAAGAGGCCTGAACCTTGGTTACCCATTATGCAGTACTATGTTACTTTCTGTTAAAATCAGCTCGTCAGACATGCATGTTTGTTCGCTAAATTTCCCTGTGACACATTATTTTGCATTCATTCTTCTTCATTATCATGCCGAATTTCTTTAACAAGTCACAAACTCTCAACCGCTTTTCATACCTACCTTAACAAACCATTCCTTTCAGTGTTACTTGACCCAAGCATTCCTGCTTCTCTCAGACTCTTCCTTTATAATTTATTTCTTAAATAAGGGTTTTCTGTCAAACAAACCCTGCCCCCCGGCTGTATGTCACAAAATGTCATAGGCTTCTGACATGCTGTTTCATGCCTAATCATGATAAAAAAAACCTCAGACAGCTCCATTGGTCGATTTCAAAAGGGATCCGCTTTAATTTGGTTAAAATATTATTAATAGCATAAAAAAACAATATCTGTAGGTGAAGGTTGAACCCTCATCAATCCAATAAGCAACCCTATCTAATTTTCCATTACAGCAAGTTCTCCATAGAGATCATGTGTGGCAAAATTTTGACAAATTCCTTTTCAAGTAGTCCTTCTTCCATTACCATGCTGAACTTCCTCTGCATACCACAAACCCACAGGTATTTTCCATGCCTTAAAAAAACTAATAATTCCTCACCTTCATTGTGGCACTGGCCTCACACATTTCTGGTTCATTCAGACTCTTCATTTATAACTAATTTCTCAAATTAAGGGTTTTCTTTCACAACAAATTATTTCCTCATTTTGTATACCACAACATGTTGCAGATTTTTGAGGTGTATAGCTGCCACATTTTCAGTCTGATGTTTGACATTTCTATTCCTTCAGTGTGCTCATATGCGACATTCCAACACCTTATTTGTGACACTTTGAGTCAAACTGTAAAGTGAGTTTAAATAAGTTTTTAAGTTACTGTAGTGAGATAAATATCACAAATTACCCTTTACGTGAAATGATATAGACTAGACACTAAATTAAATAAGTTGCAATGCTCCTGAAGTACTTATTCTATGTCACTAATTGAATTCTTTTCTAATATGGAACGGGCTATTTCACAGCTATGGGACCTACATACTGTACCCACTGTATACCTCGGAGCCCTGTGCTGATGAAAGGCTTCAGGTCAGAATAGACAGTGAGTGACAGTCATGACCTGACAAAAATAAACATGCACATCAATAGTCAGTGACTGCCTACTTTACTGGACGTGTGGACCATCTCCATAGAATTTTGTAGCTCGGTGTTCTTGTGTTGAGAGCACCATGGACTTCACATGCTTCCAGATGTGAGCCTGAGCGCTGACCGGGCCTTATTTCCCCCACTGCTCATCAGGACTTTGGTTTAAGCCCTACCTAATTCAACATGTATGCTGAACTACTAGCAGACTTTCAGCATGAGATTTTCGACTTATGCTGATGATACACAGCAAATTTTATATTTGAATGGGAACAAAATGTCTCTGCAATTAAACACTGATACATTCATACATAAAAGAACAAATTGAAGCCCCTCTGTTAGAAATGGGGGTCTCTAGTTGGCAATGGTTTGCACCTTTGTCCAAGTAGGGACCCTTCCTTCTCGTCAGGATAAGGGGGGATACACTACTGAAATAACCCCTACTCACCCCCTTGGTAGCTTGGCACGAGCAGTGAGGCTTATCTCAGAGGCAGTGTGCAAAGGATTTGCACATAACCAACAGTAATATAGTGAAAACACTACAAAAGGACACCACACCAGCTTAGAAAAATATCCAATACTTTATATATTCAAAACAAGACCAAAACGATAAAAATCCAAAAATACAGTACTTAAAAATATGTACTTTGCAAGAATAACCTTAAAATGCAGTTCCTTGAAGTCGGTAGCTCCGTCCGGTGCTACAGCGGTGCTGAAAACAACAGTATCCAACAGTTCCATTCGATCGCGTTGGTAATGGTTTCAGCAGACTTGTAAACAGTACCTTTTCGTTGCGGCCAATCACGCTAGTGCGGGCTGGTTGTGGCAACCGTCGCAGCTGCGAGGTGAAGCGTAGCGGTGCAGTGCCCTCAAGTCGCGGTGCAGGCAGCGGCACGGTGACGGTCGCCCAGAGGTGGCGATGAGAGCAGGGCTGCGGTGTTGAGTGAGGCGGTGCTCGTGTCGGTGCTCACAGATCACGGTGCAAGCGACAATGCCGGTTGGTGGGAGCTGGCGTCGGTCGGCCCAGACTGCGGTGTGGGATGGGGCGGTGCATCGTGTAACTTACGAGCGGTGCCTTCAAACCACGGTGCGGTCACGGGTGTCGCGGTCATCGGGCAGCGACATTGTCGGTGAGACCAGGGCGGCAGAGTGAAGCGAGGCGGTGCGGAGTGCGGTGCCTACAGGTGGCGGTGCAAGCAGCGGCTCAGTGGCGGTCATCATCGGTGAGACCAGGGTTGCAGTGCGACGTGCGACGTGCCCTCTGTGGTGCCTTCAGGACACGGAGTCCGCGGTGGTGTTGGCTGCTTTCCCCCTCTGTCTCAACTGAAACCGCGGTTCCAGAGGCGGTACCTAGAGGTAAGTGAAGTCTTTGCTGTCCCTGAGACTTCGTGAACAGGAGGCAAGTTCGGTTTCAAGCCCTTGGAGACACTCAGCACAAGTTAAGAAAGTTCAGTCCAGTCCTTTCACTGCCGAAGGCAGAAGCAGCAACTGCAGGCCAACCCAACAAAGCAACAACACAGCAAACGGGCAGTACTCCTCCTGGCAGTTTCTTCCAGCTCTTCCTCTTGGCAGGCTCCTTGATACCAGCGAGTTCTAAAATTCTGGGGTCTGCGCCCCAATATTTATACTCAGTTTCTCTTTGTTCTCTTGGGAAGAGAGTGTCTGTGCCCAGCCCAAACCACTACTGTCCTCTCTGGCCCGGCTTCCTGGCAGGAGATGGAGACAGCATTGTCCAAGGCAGACCAGGCTCATTCAGGTGCAAGTAAATTTCCTCCCACTACTCTAAATGCAGCCCAGGTCTATTCAGCCCAGCCCTGACTCATCCAGGAAAGGCAGGACACACCTCGACCCCCCCAGTGGCTGTGTGAAGAGAATGCACATCCCCAGCCCCTGTCACCCCAAAGTCAGACAGTCATCCACAAACCCAGCAGAGGCACATAGAATGGCTAAGCAAGAAAATACCTACTTTCTAAAAGTGGTATTTTCAAACACAGAACACAAAAATCACCTTTACTAAAAGATGCATTTTTATATTCAGAGTTCAGGCATACTAAACCCTATTTCTCTATCTTGTCCCAATTGGAAGATATGATTATAAGATGTTATAAGTAAACTCCCATTCTATCCTTTGGGACAGATAGCCTTTCCATAGTGAAAAACGAATTACACTGTAATTCACTATCAGGACATGTCACATATCAGTACATGTCCTTCCTTTAATATGCACTGCACCCTAGGGGTACTTTGGGCCTAACTTAGGGGTGACTTATATGTAAGAAAAGGGAAGATTAGGGCCTGGCAAGTGGGTGCACTTGCCAGGTCAACATGACAGTTACAAACTGCGTGCAGACACAGCAGTGGCAGGTCTGAGACCTCTTTACAGGGCTGCTTGTGTGGGTGGCACAACCAGGGCTGCAGGCCCACTAGCAGCATTTGATTTACAGGCCCTGGCACCCTCAGTGCACTTTACTAGGGAATTACTAGTAAATCAAATATGCCAATCATGGAAACACCAATCCATAACACAATTTACAGTAGGAGCACTTGCACTGTAACACTGAACAGCAGTGAGAAAGTGCGCAGAGACTCTAAACCAGCAAAAACAGAGTCAAAATCGGGAGGTCAGAAAGCAAAAAGACAGGGGAAACAAGCCAAAAGATGCCAGGTCTAACACCCTCCTAAATGGAATTTTGCTGTCACGCAATGACTGCATATTGGCAATGATACCTCTGTGCATAGTAGCAGCTTATTGGGACAGCAAAGAACAAACTGTATTACTGCAATCATTTAAAAGAAAATGCAAAAAACAGCAGAAGGAATAGAGCAGAAATCAAGAATGTTGCATGGCTTACATTATTTGCATTAATATTCCCCCAACACAGATCAGTAATGGACATTAGGGGCCATATGCATCAAGCATTTTTCTCCTTGCAAATGGGCCGAATCGCAGATTCGGCCTGTATACGATCATATAAAATGCTTTTCCAATGCAGCAAACCCTATTTTGCGATTCAGTAACCTGTTACCGAATCGCAAAATGGGTTTGTTGTTCGCTATTTGGAAGGGGCGTGTTTAGGGCGTCCCTTCCAAATAGCGGATCCTAACGGTATGCATGAATGTTTTGTGACCGTAAATGCGGTCGCAAAACATTCACATTTTACCACCTACTTCAAGTAGGTGGTAACCCATTCGCAAATGGCCCTAAGGTATTAAATGCGGATCATAATTCTATTTTCCTTAAAGATACATGATTTTTAGCAACAGTTAGCTTGTATAACAAGCATTGGCATAGCCAATAGGTCTCGCCTTTGGGACCTTATAAGTGTTTAGCCATGCAACAGTTGCATAACTAAATACTTATAAGGTCCCAAAAGCGAGACCTATTGGCTACACCATTATAATCGCGGCACCCGCGCTTTACTTTTAACATTAAAAGTAAAGCACTTTAACATTAAAAGTATAGGCGCGGGTGCCGCGATTATAGCAAAAGTAAAGAAATAGATTATTTTTCTATTTCTTTACTTTTGATACAATCGCGGCACCCGCGCATTAATTTTTAATGCGCTTTACTTTTAATGTTAAAAGTAAAGCGCGGGTGCCGCGATTATAGCAAAAGTAAAGAAATAGAAAAATAATCTATTTCTTTACTTCAAAGCCGCGAAAGTGAAAGTGATCACGATGCACTTAATGACCCGTGACGCGCGTGTACGCTCACGTGAACGCAAGCTGGTCGCCAGCAAAAGCCACTGCTGTTTGCACTTCCAAAACCCGCTTACTAAAGCTCTCGCCCAGAGCAGCGCTAAGCGCTGGCTCAGGCGAGACCTAATAAAAAATAACTGTCTCTCCCTTTAATCAAAATGTGGAGCACAAAATGTTTTCAAATTTGTGGTGATAACTAACCAGGCAACTGCAGTAGTTAAGATAAACATGTACGGTGTTAATGAAGGCGACATTCTATATATGTCATCTGAGCCAAATAAAACCAGTCTGGAGATCCAGATTACTTCCAACCCTAGTGCTCTACAATTATAATTTTCTACTTGGTACCAAAATGCAGTTAGTAATGGCAAAAAGAAAAAACTTGTGTATGACCAACTTTGATCATCTTACATCTGGTAAATCTCAAATTGGAGTTGGGTACACAATTTCTACGACTAGTCAAAAAGTGCTGACAGTGACCAAATATCGTTGCCCATGTCCATAACGTGGAATTCCAAGAAAGGTGTTAGTTCTAGTTTCCAACACTCATTTCTGTTACATAATTTGTTGTAAACTTGTATCACTATTATTATAGCGTATTCTGATAAATACGCTTCAAAAATGGATGTGAGGGAAATGTAAATTCAATCTTATTGCTTGTGAAAGTTTGTTTAATTGGAAATATTGCATTTGATTTAATTTGATTATCTGTATGTATTAGTAATAGCTAATATTGTTTCAGCCCATTATTTGCATTCACTATCTCACTTAAATAAAAAAATTCATTCATAATCTGTAAATTGATAGGTAACAGTAATAGTGAAAATTTCATATTCCCTCATATTGCAGTAAATTTAGTAAACTGAATAAATTCAAGCTATTTGTGGATATTATACCATATCCAACCTGATGGTTACTAATCATAAATCTTATTTTTTAAGTACTTTAGGGAATTAAAATTATTTAGATATCCTTTTGGAATTGAGAGGCAAATGAAATCTGACAAAAACCTGATTTGAATGTCAGTCAAGTAAATATGCTGACCAGTATCATCTTTTAAAGGTCAGCGGGCCAGACCTTCTTCTTCCAAATCACCATACAGGGTTTTTTTTGGCTGCTCTCCGAATAGAATTTTACCAGATGAAGCAATCTATAGAAGAATTTAGTTTAGTAAAAAAAAAAAACAATTATCCAGAAAATGGACCAGTAACTGCTGAAAGAAGAAGAGAAATGTTGGAAGAATTAAAATTTTTTCAAAATTTACTCTCTCAGTCTAAGTGATCGGTCGATTATGATCCAACATTTATTTGACCTCCCCCCATCTATTGTGATAATTTATGGGGTAGCTGATATCAAACTTACTTGGTATTTTGATAGCTAGATAAATCACTTGTTCCACTGTCTTCAGTAATGATGGTAATGTGTTTGCTTCCTCTGGGATATTCCACAGCACTACTCCAGATTTATTGATTGTAATCTTATACCCAGAGTACCATCTGAACCTGAGGAAATTGTATAGAACTATTCTGATAGCTGAAGAGTGTGAAGTTAGGACCAGTAAATCACTAGCATATAATTTAATTTTGGTAGTAGATAGCCAATATATTTTTATGTAGTCAGTAATTTCTCTGTTTTTCCACAGTGTTTATGTGAATGGTTCAAAAAAATTAAAGAAGGAGAGGAGAAAGGGGACATCCTTGCCTAATGCCTCTGTGATTCCCAAATTCTCAGCTTTGACTTCCTCTATGATGATGGTGCCTCCTATAGATAAATCAAATTTACTAAATTAAAGGCTTTCTCTGCATGAACCAGAAAAGCTGCCATTAGGCATATGAGTATGGTTGCAGAGTCTATAATTTTATAGTGGTCAGAAAGTTATATTTCTACCAATCCAAAGGCCCTTAATGAAACCTACATGGATTAAAGTGGGGACAACTGTCTCTACTCTTTCAGCTAATATTTTAGTATAGATTTTACGAAAATTATTTAGTGATCATACCAGCCGATAAGATGAGCAGAAGGCACTTCCACCCCCTCTGGCACTTGGAAAACAGGATCTGAGTGTCACCACATCTCTTTGTGTTTTAATCTGCCCTGCACAAGAAGCATGACAATGTTTTGGTTAAAAACAGGAAAATAAAAATTCCCCTAGGTACCTTCTCTTTATATCAAGATCCACACTCCTCTCATTCACCAAACTCATTCATTCAACACCGATTTTCTCTTTGAGATACGTCTAAATACTATAATACATACCACAGGAGTTTTAGAAAAAATATATAGCTTTTAATATATTGTATTGCATTATTCACTAAAAACAAGAATTTTCCTAAAACATCACATATTAAAAACATGTAAAACGACACTCCTCAAATTCATTATGGCAAATAATGAAAATAAAACAAAACAATTTCAGTATAGAGACTTTCAGGGGAAATATATATAGACAGAGCAATTCGTCTTTATCACCAGACACCTCTACTCAATCTATCACTGGGTTTCTATGTATTCCTTTTTGCAGATCTAAAAACAACCAGTGCATTGTAAATAGTGATTTAACAATGTTGTTGACGCTTTTCGGTGGTAAATTAGAATCACTACCTACTACCACCTTCTTCAGGAAAATATTTAGATCACTTCCCCAATGGAAAATCGTTATGGTAGCCCTGCAAAAAGATTCTATCCTTCTTTCGATATCTTCAAACATATTATGTTTATTATGGTTATATATCCCATTACTCATATAAGTGATGCGCAAGGGTGGATATCCTTGCGCACTCTCCCCACTCACTACTGTCTTATCACTATCACTTAATCCAACAGCGTCAAATTGGCTCAGAAATCTTAGTGGAATCTTACTTAATATGGAGCAGTCAACTGACCTCACATCTTATTGGACCTCTGAGAGGAATCCTTTTGCCTAAATCGGGCTATTCGTGCCTCACTTTACAGGACTCAAATCATCTCACCAGTTGCTCTCTTATCAGGTTTACAGCCCGTACACTGCTCTGTAGCTCACCGCACTGCATGTTTTTGGTTATACCATTCATGGACTCAGATTACTAAATCTTTTGGCGGTGATGCAATAGTTTGTATTATGAAGACAGCCTCACATTTGTAAAATGGGCCCCAGTGGACAGGAGAAGAAATGTGTGAGGCCAGTAACAGAGTGAAAGGGATGAGTTTTTGTTTGTCTTTATGATGTGAAAAATGCTTATTATTTTGTAGCATGTTTAGAAAATTCAGCATAGTAAGAAAAGAGCTACTGCAAAATAAATACATACATTTAACGTTTATCCTCTCTGCAGACTAGCTGGCCTAACAATAAATGATGTGAGGGTTCGAACCACCCCTCCCGATATATTTTTATCTAATTTTATTTGTTCAGTTATTATTTTAACCAACTGAAATTGAGTCCCATTGGAAATGACCGACTGGCACTCTCTGGTGTGGTTTTTGGCTTGATTTGGCATGAAACAGCATGTCCTAAATCCCTGACAGGGTGTGGCATGAAGAAGCAGGGCATGGTTTGTTGTGAAAGAAACCCCGTAATTTATGACTTATAAGGGAGGAGTCTCGGAGAAGCAGAAATGTGTGGGATCAGTAGTACCGCAGTGAAAGGAGGACTGGTTAGTTGTTTTCATGGCAAATGCTTGTGAGTTTGTGGCTTGCAGAGAATTCATCCTAGTAATAGAAGTAGAACTAATGCAAAATGAATGTGCCAAAAGAAAATGTAGCCAAGTAACTGAGTTTTGCGAGTTTTTGGTGTAATGAAAAATGATATAGGCTTGTATACCTTTTGAAAGTAGATGCCGTCTGTCATATGCTGTGGCATGCGGGGAAGGGGTGGGGGGAATGGGTTGAGTGGGTTGTGACAGTGGCGGCTGGTGACATTTGAAAGTGGTGAGGCGTAAAATTTTAGTTGGAGTGTACCGCGGCGAGTGAGTGTAGCGAGCGAGCCCTAACAAACTAAGAGGGGTTCGGGAGGGGGTTCTCCCCCGAGAAATTTTGAAAAAGAGTGGGCAAATGGTGCATTTCCAAGCAAATTTTAGAAAGCAAAGTTGTACTGTGCGCCCTTCCTGCCAGTATGAATGTCTATGCATTCTGGGCAAACATTGAAGTGAGCACAAATCGAGGTCTCCTACTCCCATTTTTATTGTTAATTTACTGCTCTTTCAGGCCATTTTCACCACTCCTTATTACATGACATTTTTCCAATTAAAATGTGCCTCAATCTGCTTTGTTTCACCAGTGGAAATTAATCTATTTATTTTCACATGTACTAATGCTGAGCTATCACCCAGCCACTGCTGCCTTCGTTCTTCAGCCCCTGCCGCCTAAACTCACAACCACACTTTTGTCTCGATTAAACTGTGATTTAGCCGAAAGAAATATAATTATGGCTGCAAATAAATAATCAGCATTGAAGAGCGATTTCCTTAATGAGATGGAGCGGTTGCACGTCACGGAGTAAAGGGGGTCTCATTAGGCGCTGGTAATGAGGCTTGGGTGGATATTGGAGCTACAAAATATATAAACTGCTGGGAAACCCATGTCTGGCCCAAGGTTGCTGCAGCAGGCGGCGCGAGCGCAGCGAGACAGGGACAATGCAACACGGTCATCAAAACAGGACGTTTTTACACATGAGCGTTTTCCCTCTGGAAATAAAGAAACGTCAAATACACATTGCATCCATCCTGCGCACATCGAAGCCACTGACTGTGAGGACGCTATTTTATCACACATATGCATGCGATGAGAGACTCGTCTCTAACTCTACAATCTTTACACAGAACATACAATGCTGAACAGCTCTGTAGTACAGAGTGTCCATCTGTAACGCAACTGGTGCTCATGTAAAGCGCTCTGATACCTTCGGATCTAGTTTGCGCTACATAAAACTCCAAACAAGAACAAAAACTAAAATGTCGTCGGTTTTTTAATACTGCCTCCCACTTTCACTTCACATCATTCATCCCAAGCCCGGGGTACTGACTCTTCCAGTCTTCCCTCTGTTCTGCCTTGTACGACCCCGTACGTCCTTCTCCCATACCCCCGCCCTGCCTCTAACCAGCCCAGAGCCCTGCTATATCGAACTGTTACAGATCGCTGCCTGCAGACGCATCCTTTCGAAAAAATGATAGTAGCGCCCAGAGGCTGTCCGGCTGCAAGCATTGGCACTATCTCATACCATAGCTACGTATGCAGTCCACACACACTGAATTACTTCGCACGGTACAGACCTCTTTATTATGCATGTCGCACTACAGAAGCCCCTGTAACATCTAGCGCGCTGGGCGAAAGCATGTGCGCACTTCATGCCCATTCGTACCAAATTAGAAGTGAGGGGCCAGTAGCAGGGCACGAGTCGGGGGTGGACGGCGCGTCCACCCACTATTTTCACAGGGTGGACGCCGTCCACCCTGCCAAGAAGTTGGGCCCCACTGAAAAATAGACTGAATTCGTCCCGGTGTAGTTTGCAAACACTGGGACACATTCAGCAGCGCCTGCACGTTGTTGTCTTCTTCCGTTCTGCAACCAACTTGCAGGCGGGGAGGAGGCTTTCTTAGTTAAGCCTCCTGCTGGGCGCATAACAAAGGCCCAATCTGAGGGTTCATCAGGCCTCCTTCTGTTCGAGTCTCCTGGCTGGCAGCAGTCAGGAGCCTCACACCTAGAAGCTAATGCAGCAGAGGGGAAACAAAGACTCACTCCTTGTTAGCACTTCACCCATACTTTAGAGAGGCAGCTTTTTACTTTGTCCAGGGTCTGTTTAGGAGATATGCTTGCACTGTAAGACTGTCGGATGTATTGGTCTTACCCAGTATTTACACAAAATAAATAGCATTTATATAGTGCTTTACTACCCCTGAGGAGGCGTTGTAATAATTTAAATATCACTATTTTTGTCTTGTAAAGCACTATGGGTAGAGGCAGTTTACGCTGACAAAAGGCAATATTGTTTTATGTGTAGCTTACAAAAGTGTGAATCTTCTGCCTAAATCAGGAGGGTTTCCCTGTATACTCGAAATGTGCTTCAATGTACTGATAGACATGTTAAACATATGTGAGGGCTTAAGATCTGATGTCACTTCTTGTGATGCCTCTTCCTGTGATATCACGTACTGTGATGTCACGCGCCGTGATGTCACGCGCCGCGATGTCACACACCGTGATGTCACGTGCTGTGATGCCACTTTCATTCTGATTAACTAGGTTAGTCCCCCCACTTCTTTTTTTAGGACTTGTGCCCCGGCCAGTAGGGAGAAAGAACGCAGAGAAGGAGAACGTGAAACAGAAGTAAAATAAGGTACTAAAGGAAGAGAACAAAAAGATGTATAGAGAGGTCTGAAATTGTGATTAAAAGGAGTTTGGGAGGTAAGCTCAGCAGAAGCAAGTGCCCTGGGCTCGCCCATGCCTGGCGCTGGCCCTGAGCTCGAGTGACACCACAAGTAAACAACCTCGCTCGAGACTCATTTCCTGGCAATGCTACTAATGCAGACAATTTTAGATCTGTACCACGTCCAAAAACAGTGAGTTTCCTTTAGGTTCAGAATGCACATTTCAAAAGAGACACAGACGGCCTGACGCCGAAACGTGCAAACCTCTTTCCCTGAAGCAGACCTCTGTACCAGCCCTTGTACTGTGTCAGTGGAAGCGATGCCCTGCTGCCAGAACCCGCTCTGACGCCCTGAAGCGCGCCCTTGCAACCCCAGTACGCACCGTACCAAACAATGCCATAACGTGAGACATTACAGTATATAACCACACACTCTCCAAAACACACATGCATGTCCGCCTGTAGTACTCGCTCCGGACAGTTCCAGTGCTACGATGCCACACCAGTGGCAGTTAAACGCTACACAAATGCTGGGATAACATAACACAACTTTCCACCGAGGCTGGGATTTCAGCGTGGGGCCGTTAGGAGAAGTTCTGAATGAGGAATTCATGTTTAGTGCTTAAACACTTTCAAGCGCTTTAATGTCAAATGTCAGTATTTCACAGCTCAGTGGATCTCGTGTTATCGACCTAGGAGGGATGACAGCGTGAGTCAGCCCCTCTAGGTTTGCACTTGTGAATTATACCCATTCTGCAAGCAGCGTGCCCTCTGAGATGGACAGAAGGAACACATTAGAGTGGGAAGAAGGGGAAATGGCGAGGAAGGAGAAAGGAAAGCGGGAGGGATAGGGAATCGAATAGTCAGCTCTCTCGTGCTCGGCGGACATTATCTGGTGCTCAGACCCTCAGTAATCCCCCTTCCCTCCCCACGTCGATCCCTCTGCTGGGCCCTGGTTACCGCGTGATCGATACTCAATGCCCGGATCGTTACATGTAAGTAACGGATTATCAAAGTGGGTCAATAAACAGCCACAAGCGGTCGGAGGGGTGAGGAAGTTCAAAACCAGGCGCAGTCGCAATACTCGCGGGGGGGGTCGCGTGGGGGCCGGGGGAGTTTTAAAATAAAACTTACCTGGTCCGCCTCTGCTCTCCTGGGCCGGGGTCCCGTTGGCGCCTTCCCTTCAACGTCTTCTGCGTCATTGGTTGGAGTGGCAACCCCTCGCTCTCAGCCAATCCAGACCAGCGCCAGGATTAGCTTGGGCAGGGATACTCCCTGCCCATTAGGAGACCGGGGCTGCGGCATGAAGCAACCCTCGGTCTCTTAAGGGGAAGGCTAGTGCGCATGTTCGGGCTGATCGTAAAAATGATCAGCCCAAAAACGAACATGCGCACTATTGCTGGCCTGTGACTGTCTAGTGCGCTGCTGTCTGTCACTCAAACACCCTGAGTGCTGCCGCAGCCCCACCCCCTTCAGCGTCCCTCGTTCTACTTCTCTGACGCTAATTCCAATCAGGAGTCCTGATTGGAATTAGCGTCAGAGAAGTATAACTAAGAATTTGAATGGGGCCGTGGCATTAGTGGGGCAACGCCCCAGCGCCCCAATGGACGCACCGCCACTGGGTTGTGATGAAAGAAAACCCTACATTTGAGGAAGGAGTTACAAAGGAAGAGTCTGCGAGAACTGCGTGGGGCCATGGCCACAGTGATGTGTGGGGCCAGGTCACAGTGAAATACAGGAATGGTTTGTTGTTTTAAGACATGAAAAATACTTCTAGGTTTGGGGCATGTCAAGGAAATATGGCATGGTAGTGGAAGAAGGGCTACTCCAAAACGAATGTGTCATAACAAAATTTTGCAAAAAGTATGAAAATATGGTTTAATGAAAAATGATGTCAACTTGTATGCCTTTTGGCCAGGGTTCAAGCACCACCTCCAGATATTCGTGTTTTTATTTTTTTATGTGTTGGTATTTTAGTAAATTGAAAGTCATTTCCTTTGGAAATTAACCACTGGAACTGTCTGGGAGGATTTTCGGCATGATTAGACACATAACAGTATTTCAGAATTCTATGACATGCTGTGGGATGCTGAAGAGGGGGATGAAGGGAGGAGTCTGGGAGAAGCAGATATACATGGGGGCAATGTCACAGTAAAGGAGATGAATAGTTAATTTCTTTTAGGCACGAAAAATACTTGTGAATTTGTGGCCTGTAAAGAAAAGTTTGCATTGTAACGAAAGAAGGATTACTCCAAAATGAATGTGTCACAATACATTTACCCAACTAAAATCCAAACAGAATAGTTGGTATTAATGGAACATAATAAAGGGCTGAGTGACTTGTGACTAGAGTTCAAGCCCCGCCCCAGATAGTTGGGTTTTTTTTTACTTACCATTGTAATCAACTGAATGTGGCCCTTTTAAAATCATACAATGTCTGGGAGGTTTTGTGGCATGATTAGACATGAAAGCGCATGTCAAAAATATGACTGAGAAAATGTTGTTTATACTGCTGTAATCTTGTGTAAATTCTGGCATTTCGAGTTACACTGTTGAGTGAAATGCCCGCAAGTACACCACGTTGCATAGTAAGCCTCTGTTATGGAAAAAAGCCTTTTGCGGGATAACGGGTACAACGCGAACTAATCGAACCCGAGCAGCTGTTGTTCACATCATGCTTGATTTTGTGCCATTTTTTAGCGTGAAATGCATCCGAGGTTTGGCTAGACTCACGCCTGCTCAGCACCAGGATACCTTCCCAGGTGATAGTGTGCTCTACAAATTCTGCATATTATAACATCCTTGTTTCCGAAAATGGACACCGGACTGTCATTTTGGGTACTTTCACTTAATTTTGGGGGAATTTCCCATAATTTCCGCAAAGGAAATTATGCAACTTTCATACAGGCCTAGACAGAAATCTGTGACATGTTGTGACACGCAGGGGCACTGCCAAGCCAGACTCCTGCACCCTTTTGATGCTTGAGAGCTTCTGAGACCAGGGCTAGAGATAACATTTGCAGGTGCTCATTTTTGCACCCTGCCTACTAAAGATAACAGTAAAATTATTTCTGGTAGCTAAAAAGTAGTTCTTATACTAATCCCCGGATTTTAAAATCCTGATTTAGAGCATAGGAAACTGAATAGGAAAATATCATGTATGTATTGTTCTTGAGAAATCAAACTAGGACCTTCGTGATAGTGCAAATGAACATATGGCCAGGTATTGCCGAGTCCCCTACCATCATGTTGACCCCAACCTCCCCTCCAGAGACCCGGGGGTACTTCCCGTCCCCCCCTTTTCCCCGAGGCACAGATAATAAATCAACATCCAACACAGATCTTGGAATAGGGGTTGGATAACCCTGGCCATATTTTATTAAAATTAAAATCATAATTTGAAATTTTTTGAAACATTTTTCAATACGCAGAAAACCCACACATATTCAATAACTTTATACATTTCATATACAACGTATTTACACATCTTTATGGCTAACCTTAACACGTTTCTAATACATAGCCATACCTAACCTAAAACTGAAATATGTACAATTTGTTTTCTGCGTATCCCGGATGAGCCTACGTGCAAGGTCCCAACTACTTGCTAGGTCCCCCTTCCTACCGGAGTGACCTTGAGCAGGAGGCCCGGTTGCCCATCAGATTCGTTCCCTCGGGCACCCCGTATGCCCTCCCAGAGACTGTTATTATTCCAAGTTGGCACCCATGCGCCTGTGCAGGGATTGGCCCAAGGGCCTGCCGGAAGTGGAACTTCCTACCCCCGCACCCTTCAGCCTACCGGCCATAAACACCCCATGGAGTGTGATGAGAGACCACTGTCCCTCCCCCAGGCGTCCCCATTAATAATGGGATGCCTACTAAGAGATGGAAAAATTGACCGACCAATCATGACCTTACCGCCACAGGCCATAATAGTTGACCGACTATCTGGCCCCCCCCTTCCGCCTGCTGACAAAAGGTCATGCCCTGTCCTTTGCCCCTAACATCCAGGCTTGCACGTTTTTAATGAAATACTCATTGCCCAGCTTAGAGAGGTGAACCCCGTCTTGGAGAAAAAGCCGCTCCCCCCGGATGCACCCATGCGCAATCGTCTGCAGTCTGGGAGACCGAAAAATTCTATCAATCCTGTTATTGATTCTCTTCACAGAGTGATTCAAAGCTCACACTGACTCACCCCTTTCCCCCACCGCCATTGAGACCTCGGGATCATGTGAGACCAAACCAACACTGCCTGTGGGCACTTCTTGGCCAACCACCCCATTTCCATGATCAGTGCCTCCACCACTCCTTTCCTACCCAGGTGTACCAGCTCATTACCTCCCGAATGAACTATTACTGCGGCGGGTGCCGCCGGAGTCCTAGCTAACAAGGCACCAAATAAATTACGAAACTGGCATAATCGCAATCCCCCTTGTCGGTGCAGTGACACCTTGAAACCCGCTTGGCGGGCCCTGTCCGCGAAATTTCCAGTGAAAAAATGTTGTTTCAACCTGCTCACATATGAATGACCTACGATCCAGACTTCTTTTTGGCCTGACCCCCAGGCTGGGACCTGGAATTGGCGAGGCTCCGATGACCGGCGGCCGACGGCTAGCTCACCTCCTGCGGCACAGGACGTGGAAACTGCGAGAAATTGAAACAAAACCAACCATTATCCAATAATACTTAAAGCAGGTGTAAATGCACATATCGTTTGTAACAGTCAGAAGACCAACGCCCTATTCTCTGCACTTCATGACCCTGCAGTCCCCGAGCCGTGGCTTCAGTGGCTGCCCCAATCCTGAAAGAATGGGTACCAAATTTTGATGTATTCAGGCCTGCTGCCCCCAGCGCCAATGTCAATATCCTGCCCAACTGAAATTTCGTAAGGGGGGTCCCATCCTGGTGAATGAATAGTGGCCCTCCCGCGCCTTGTGGCCTGCAAGCCAGAAAAGTCTCTAGGCTCCCTTGAGCTTTGTGCAGAATAACATGGTCACCCCTCCCGTTCTGGTCCGTCTTGGACCTGGGAATTGATAGGGATACAGATCCTCCCTGCAGGTGAACATGTGCAAATTGCATCCCACCATGCCAATCATGCTTGTTACGAGCCACTAATTCTCCCACCCTGAAAGCACCATAGAAGGAGAGGGAAAAAGCGGACCTGAAAAGCTGAACCTCCCCAGTGGATCTACATACTTTCCTCACTGCCTCCATGAGGGCTGACAATACTTCCACGCTAATCGGGTGCCGGATGTCCGGCTGGGAACCTTGCAGATGCTGCCACCCTTTCAGAGTCCTTTGTACTACAAAAGAGCCCGTGGGATCCCTATGACCCTGCATCTTTGCAAAAAAGGCTATCGCCGCCATGTGGCGTTTGGCGAACGCCACAGAGCGCCCCCAACCCTCAATTCCTTCACGAATGATATGACAGACGTTGGCTCGTACCATGCCCCCTCCCAGCCACCCCCCAGTATATTGCAGTAGGTGGTAAAAGCCCCCTCATAGGGCCGCCTGGTCCTGGGTGCTAGGCTAGCTGCCGCGAGGTCCGATAGGTTGGGGCACCAAGTTGCCACAGATGCTCTGTAAAAGGCGTTGGACCGTCCGCTGCTCCTGGATGGTAGGACCTGAAAACCTGCATCTTGAAACTAGACAATGCATCAGCAGAGTGGTTGAGTACTCCCAGGACATGCCTGGCCCTAAACATCACATTTAATCTCATGTATTGCAGTACTATCTCTTTTAACAAGCGAAGCATCATCCTACAATTAGCAGACTGCTGATTAAGGCATTCCACTACTGCCATATTATCAGACCAAAAAACCAATGATTGATTGCGAAACTGGTGCGTCCAAATGGTTAGGGCCACCAAGATGGGAAATAGTTCCACAAATCCAATGTTACCTGTTATACCGGCGTCAACCCACCAACTTGGCCAACGTTGCGCTGCCCATTGTGGGCCCAGGATGCACCAAAACCCTCCCTACCAGCAGCGTCTGTCATGAGACCAAGGTCCGGGCTGGACCTAGCAGGGCTGGGCCACACTACAGTGCCATTGAAATCACGCAGGAATGCCATCCAAATCCGCATATCCTGCTTCACCTCGCTGGACAACCGAGTGTGGTGATGCTTCTCTTTCAAACCAGACATTGCTTGTGCAATGGAACGTGAAAAGGGGCGGGCCATTGGAATGATTCTTAGCGCAAAATTAAGCATTCGCACTGCCTTCTCCAGTTGATGTAAAGTGACATTTCCTTGCTCAGGCAATCTTCCAGTGCTAGCGTGAAACCTCTTACCTTACTCAGGCAGGCGCGATATACCCTCCTCTGAATCCAGTTTTATGCGCAGAAACTCAATTTGTGTGGCCGGTCCCATTGTCTTTCCTGGCACCAGGGGGACCCCAAACTCGCGCGCAAAATGCTTCTAAAGCCCTGTCACACTCCTGTGACCCTGGCGCCCCTAACAACAGGAAGTCATCCAAATAGTGCAATACCTAGTGGTGCCCAGTCACCTGCCTGAAAACTCACTCCAGAAAGGAGCTGAATTTCTCAAAATATAAGCAGGAGACAGAGCACCCCATTGGCATGCACTTGTCCATGTAGTACTTCCCCTCTAGCTGGAACCCCAAAAGATGGAAATCTTGTGGATGAACTGGCAGTAAACGGAAGGCAGATTCTATGTCAGATTTGCCAACAACGTGCCTGGGCCAAGCGACTGCAGCATTGCAATCGCCTGA
The DNA here is from genome assembly GCA_963921515.1 of Calotriton arnoldi. Classification (NCBI taxonomy): domain Eukaryota; kingdom Metazoa; phylum Chordata; class Amphibia; order Caudata; family Salamandridae; genus Calotriton; species Calotriton arnoldi. Next base: position 884,344 of record CAWUFW010002486.1, read on the forward strand.
TCCAATGACGTGTATCTCACAGTGCACAGGGCCCCATCAATAGCATCATTCAATGATTGACCCCTGGGAGCGGATAAGTTATGGATCAAGCGGAACTCCCCCGGGTCTTTTTTGGGCACCACCCCCAGCGGTGAGCAGACAAAACCTTCAACCGGTATCGTATCAAAAGGACCAGCCAGTCTCCCTAAACGCAATTCCTTCAACACTTTAGCTATTGCCACAGACTTGTTATCCCTCACTGATTGCTGATTGCAACAGTATGAGACCCCAGAATAGCCAGGTGCAGGAATCCTAAAGCCATCCCTGAAACCTTCTAACAAAGTCTGGGCTGTGTTTGGGCAACAGTATTTATTTAGCCAGGGTATCAAAGCCATTGTTTTTATGGGTGAGTGGGCCTTGTTAAGCAACAAGCCCTCATTCCTGTTTTTACCTCCCTTATCTTTTGATTTCTTGAAACATTTGGATTTTGGGTGGGAAGATTGGCCGCAGAAGGAACAGGCATGCCTGAATTTGCACGAACCAGTGGGCCTAGTGCAGGTCTGCCTGTTAAAACCCCAACAAGCCCCCTTCTTGTCCCCCGCTCCCTCGCTATGGGGTGTACCTGACCGAAAGGACTGCCCTCTTGGTGTGTCTTGGCTCGGGGTTTTCATGTGCCGCAACCACAAGATGACATCCATTTGATCCCAGGTTAAGCCCGGGTCAGATGCCTTCGCCCTCCGGAAATCCTTGTCATACTCCTTCCAACTCACTCCCGCATACTCATCATGCGCACAGGTGATCCTATTCTGATAGCACACCAATTGCGCGCCCAGCCCGGGAAGGCGTTCCACCATTATCGCATGATAGTTGGAAAATGCCTTTATCCAATTAACCAAAGTTTCATCAATCTTTTTCCTGGTGGGCCAATTGCCCCAATCCCTTGGATGAGCCCATTCCCTCATCTTTTTAGCTTCCTCTTTCTCATCCTTATCAACTAACAAAGAAAACATGTTCACATATTCCCCTTTCCAGATTTGTTCCTTCACCTCCTGTGAAATGTTTCTGCCCAGACGCTCTCTGGAGGAGCGCAGCTCTCCCAAACCTAAACTTGGTAACACTTGCACCGTACCTGAAGTCGTGCCGGCTTGCGTCTTGGCGTGCTCAGTTCCTGTAGATGTGCCAGCTTTGCAAGGCTCAGGGCCACTCTTGTCGCTCACTGCGCTGTTTTGCCCTGCCCCGCTGGTAACCCCAACAACTGCCACCGGTGGGCCCATCTCAACAGAATGTGGTCCTCCTGCTTAGCCCCTTCCACTTGTGCTACCAACTTCCTGGCCCTTTCCACTGCATCCCTCTCGGCTAGCAGGACACCACTGCCTGCAGAAGGGATCACTGTCCCCTCTTTGGCTAACCATGGGAGCACTGCTGCTAGACTGGCCACTAAATCTGGTTGTCCATGCACACTACCCACCGGGGACCCACAGGGGGGTACTACCGGCTGTGTTGGGGCCCCCTCTAACTGGGACCCCCTGATACGCCTGGTTGGCTGGGGCCCCCCGCACCTCCTGGTGGCGTTACTCCCAATGGAGCTGCCCTATTCCCCTCCTCTGGCCAGGATCCCCCTGCTGGGGCTGAAGGCCCTGGGATCCCTGGACTCGGCAACCCTGGTGGCGCAGCCCCCCGCTCCCACGCTTCGGTTTAGATCTCCCGGGTACCGGAGGGAATGCTGCCCTGGGGACCACCCCCGAACGCCTAGGCCTTTCTTCAACTTCTTCCTGCCCATCCACTCTCCTAGGTAACTCCGACAACGACTGGCCCATATCAGTCATCGTGCACATCATTGCCTCCATCCACTCCTCCATCCGAGTTGGAACCTGACCCCTCTTGGCCTTGGGCGCCATTACCAAATTAACACACTAAAAGGAGGGCCCACTAAGATATATGGCTGCTCGCCTAATGTCTTTGACCGTGGCCTACCACACAAGTACCCCTAGCAGCCCCAACAGGCAAGACACCGAGCTTATGTAACAGTCTTAAAATCACCTATGGAATGCTTACTTAAAATGTTATATGCCCCTTGCACAATCGACAAATCTATGCTGCAGGCCAAAAAATACCACTCCCTACGCTGATGTGGCCACAAAAACACTAGCCCTGATGCACCCCCGGGGTCCAACTACCCTGGGTCCGGTTAGGCCGATGCCCAAACCCTTACCTCCCTTTTAAAGTAATCAACAGTCCAAGCCCCGGTCGACCGCAAGCACTCACACAGCCAGAGCCACTCACACAAGTCCAATCAAGTGGGGCAGGTGAGTATTCACTCTAACCTGCATGGATCCCAGCTGTGGTGCAGTGCAGGTCCACCGAGGAGGAAGGGTATGTGCCCAAAGCTGCTGCTGCCGGTTACTGTGTTCTCCTCGTGCTCACAGTCCTGGAAATCCCAAAAAAGAAATAGCCTGCAGAGGGAAACAAAGAAATAAGGGATTAAGTGAAGACCTCCGTCGCGTGGACGGAGGCGTGCAGTTGTCCGAAGGCGGAGCGGCGAGGAAAAGACCGTGCCGCCGCTCCAGGCTCCTTTTAAAGGAGCAAAACAGCCAAAATACTGGTTCTAACAGGTCTCTGGCAGGATCCGGGACCTGTTCTTCCTACTTTGCCTCGGAAGTGCTTGTTGCACTTCCGGGGCATTACTCAACAAACCAATCACTGCCCGCGGGGGCGGGCGCCGGCCACCTCATCGGCCGCGCTAACTCCGCCCCCCACATGAGAAGCATCCAGGGGACCGGCACAACCTCCATATTTGCGGCGTGCCCGAGTTCCCGGTGGCGCCTATTGATTTTGTCAAATTACACTTATCAATTTAAGCAAGCAGACAGGTTTCTGGTTCTCGATTCTCGCGTAGGTACCTCAATGCACATTATTCGTTGCTTCACAGCACACAGTTCTCTGTGCTATACCACATAGTACACAGTTTGCCATTATTTGTGCGTGGGACTATGTTAACAGGAATGGTGGTGGTCAGCCGCAGGTTTAAGCAGTGGAGTTATTTTTTTTTCAAAAACGACAGCCACTACAGTCAATTCCATAGTAACAGGTTACACAGAGCGAACATAATTGTCTAAGTTTTAGGTACAAATTTAGACAGCAGCCTCCCTTCCTGTGAAATATCTACGACAAAGGGTCTCTAAGACCAGCCAGCAATGGGGCAGGCACTTTGCGGACAGTGGCAGAACGAGTTAAATGAAGTCGAGGTTTCCTCCAATATTCTGACTGTGCCCATAAATATCCCTGAAGTGAATGCAATTGCATGAAATTAGTTTGATTTATTACTTGTTTTAATGCCTGCATTACATTCCCTGCGGTAGGTAAGCACGTTGCAGTATCATAATTATCACAATGTAATGGCCTAGCTATAGGTCACCATGAAATAGAAAGCAACAATTTCAGTACAGTGATGCAGTAAGCTGGGGCAGAGTTTGTTATTGACATAGATTATCATTAGAATATTGTAGGGTATTTTCTCTGGGTCAGGAAGCAGCCAATGACTATTGAGCAATGTCCAGGGTCGGACTGGCCTATAGGGAAATCACAATGGTCCCTAGGAAGGTAGGGATAAGCGTACAAAAATGAATACAGACCCAATCAGTACTGTATTGGTTAAACTTGTCCAGCCGGACAGAGGTCTAATATTTAATTTTAACAATTCTTTGACATATATACAAACGAAGATACTGAGAGTGGGGCACAAGCCTGCATCCTACTACAGAAACAAAAAACAGACAGTTAGAGAACATTTAAGGGAGGCTCAGGCAACGCTCACGGTTTGTTTTTAGAAAAAATTCTCAATAGGGTAAACAAATCGCAAGGAACACCTCTACATAGTCAATAGTAACATAACGGTCATTGTATGAGGTATTTTTAGGGTGTCGACGGCGTTTCGATCCATGTGAAAGGTGCGTGGATCATCATCAGGACATTAAATAAGCATGCCTGTATATTAGTGCCTTAGATTACAGCAGTTGCGGGGGTTGAGAAAGTACTGTGGATGACACACTCGGGTGGTCGCAGGATCGCCCGGTGGCGAGAATTACTTCGGTAGTGTTGGAGCCACCGACGTGTACTACGATGGCGCAATGGCCTACGTAAGGTAGAATCCTTTTGACGTATTAAGGTAAAGTTCAGGGTTGGGAGCCACAGGTGTGTGCTCAAACGGCGTAGTGGCCTATTTCCGATGTCTACGCCGAGCTGCACAGGGGGTCAGCTTCCGATGATGCGGGACACTGGCTGACTTCACTTGGGTCCCCTTGTTGTTTAAAAATATATCTATAGGGAAATCAAGCAGTGCAAGACTTCTTTTTGGGGACCCCGTCCGGAACAACTTTGAAATTTATTACCTGTTTTCTGCGATGTCAAGCCTGCATGATATCAAACAATGCTTAATCATATGCTAAACGTTCCATAAAAGGGTCACACAAAAACAGTTAAAACAGGTCTTGCCCGCAGCACAAAAACCCTTAAGATAACACTGGGAAGTGAAAGACAGAGTCAGAGGTAAAGTCAGGCAGAGAAGAAGGAGAGACGTTAAGATAAATAGAAAGGTGAACAAGAAATAAAGGGGCTCATTAGTCTGCCATTGTCCCGGGGATTGGGACCGGCCGCCTATAAGGCGGCGGTCCCGCAAATGACATTACGATGCAACCGCCAGCACGGCGGCCGCAAATGGCACGTTTAACATTGCGGCAGGTGCTGCTGGCTGCAGCACCTGCCGCAATGTTAAAAATGCACTGTTTGCATTTCCCTGCACTACGTGGCAGGCACCATGTGGTGCCTACCACATGGTGCAGGGAAATGTAGAGGGGCACCTATGGTGCACAAACAACCAGCCCCTGCACAAGGGGCGCCCGCAACTGGCCCCCAAAGTACATCCCCGCCTGCCTTTCCATGGCGGTTGAACCGCCATGGGAAGGCTGGCGGGGATGCAGCATCCTAATCTGGCGGACGGTGCCTGCTAGGCACCGCCACCATTCTATGGATGCGAGGCGGTCCGACAGGCAATCGTAACAATTGCTGCTGTCGGACCCGTGGCGGATGGGCTTTCCGTCCTCAAAGCACACCGCCCGCCTTCACAATGTGGCAGGCGGAAATTGGCCTTACGATGGCGGTGAACCCGCCACCGGCAAGCTGCCAGTGGTGGGTTCACCGCCATCGTAATCAGGCCCAAAGTTCACCTTCCTAGGGGGCCCTTTGAAGGTGGTGGCCATGGGCATTTGCCTTCTTAGCCCATGCCTTAAAACGTGTCTGGCCTGATGGGCTGGTGTAACAGGTCAGTATGTGGGCCAACTTTTTTAGGTGTTTGTGGGCCTGTTTTATGGTCTTCTGGGCTGGTTAAAAACAGTTGATTTCCCTGATGTTAAAACAAACATTGTCTGTAGCAAGCTCAAATCCATGCAGGTTTCCATTGCCTTGCAAAAAAAACTAGAGTGTATCTTTACAAGATTAGGTATCTAATTCACTAATAGAGGCCATTTTTATTTTGGTGCGCGGGGCTGTTTCCTGTCCCAGTGTGACATGGACAATGTCTGTGAGGTTACGAGCCTTACCCCAAGCATGTTGGCCACTTGGCTTTAAGTCTCCCATAACCACTAACATGCACTTATGTTGAACCCTTTGCAGGTGTTAAATGGGCGTAGTTTTATTTAAATTATTTATAGTAAATATAGCATGCTTGCAGGAGGGACATGTTCTATATAATAATGCATTAATAACTATAAGCTTTCAATTATCATTCATAACATGATAAATTGATGGATAGAGTCTCTTCTGCCATTGTTTCATCCTTTTACAGATTCTAGGCTTAACTCGCTAACTGGTCTGATTGTCATTGCTAGCGACCTTCAGGCGAGCTCAGGGCCGGGTTGGCCAGAGCGGCCACCGGGCATTTTCCTGGTGGGCTGCCACGGTGATGGTGGTTTTGGACCCCTGGGGAACCGTTTTTGTTACCGGGGGCCGGTTTTGCAGCATAGCTGCAATATCAACCCCCTGTAACAAAAGCAGCTGCAGTGGTTTCCACGTGCAGTAGCCCTCCCTGTGCCCTCCCCTCCTGCAGCTGGCCCGACTCAATTGCCACGGCTGGTTTGCGTTCCTAGTCCGGCCCTGGGCTAGCTTGGAATTTGAATACCATGTCTGCCTTGGGGCAGCCCTGTCAATTGCTATTTTCTAGCTGGGGCTGTGGTTTGGCATCGCAAGGCTTATTAGGTTGAAAGACTAACCCCTTCTGGCCATATTTATGAGAAGGGGCAGTTTGCCATGAGTCCGATGATTAGGTCACTGCAACTTCTATCCTTTCTTCTTATAATTCACTTTGCCCTTTGATAGGTGTGGGGTGGCTGGGCTAAACTCCATGCCACCAGTGCCGTTCTCGAGACACGGTAGGCCCTTAAATTATTAGCTTTGGTGGGCCTCAATTAGCATTTTGGATGCCGCTGCCCAATCAAACTGCAGTTGGCCTTTTTGTCCATTTTTTTTCGGACCATGGCACTAACTTTGGTGGGCTTCTTGGCCTTCCTCCTCCCGACCTCTGACCACTCTTCTTTCCTGTCCCTTGTGGAAGGAAAGGACAGGCTTTTGTCTGATTGAGTGCACACCAGTACACCATCCTCAGGAGTCCGCGTCCTTGGCTGGGTTACTTCTCAGCTCGCTATGCCTCATAGTAGGGTAGGTTTTCCAGATTCTCCAGTGCTATTGTACTCTAACTAGATCGAAAATACTCGAAGAACTTAAAAAAGTTTCTTTTCAAGGGTAGCTACATTGTGGAATCAAGACATACTCCATGAGATGGCAAGGTGTTTGGAACTGAAACACACTATACCAGAAAATATCAAGGAGTCATTGCCTAGTCAGAGCTGTAGCTTTTTAAAATGCAAAGCATATTTGCATATATATGTAGGGAGTATAGGGCTGTTACAAGTATGGGTAGCAAAACAAATATGATGATTCTAGCATCTTCTTGGGGCAAGGTACAGCTCAATAGCAGCCGAGGCCCACGCAGGTAAGAACGTTTGGGCCACGATTTCGACAGACGACAATAAGGGAAAATTAATTATTTATTTAATTTTATCTCGTGGTCGTCTGTCGAATCCCCCCCCCCCCAACCCGGCCGCACCGCTCTTACCTGCACGGGCCGCTCCTGCTTAATAGCACTTACAAGGCAAGACACTATACCCGAAATAACACTGGGGTCAATGGACAATGTTACCCAATATCTGCCTTACGGAAAAACTGAAGGGCGCGTTTAGAAATTGGTGAAACTTACTGTGAGAAGTTGGTCTGGCATATGCTGTCCACTAGTTATAGTGGGCACCTTGCACCAGTCAAAACGACCCTTATTGATGATAGGTTTAAAGACAACCTTTATTGAAAGCTATCCTAGTGGTAGCTATGGAGAGCAGCCTTCAGGCTAAGTCTTGAAGGAGTGTAAAGCAGCTTGGTTTACCAGATTATAACCTCTTGAATGACCAAATGAAAGGAGAACTACACCAGGTATATATAAAATATATGTATTTATTTCTAAACACTCACTACTAATCTCTTTATGAGATTAGAGTCCAAGATACACAATATCACAGTATTAAAACGACAGTAAATAGCACAATACACAGTGGGCTCCAGGGGGAGACCAAACCATATACTAAGAAAGTGGTATAAGAACCACGACTTGACTAGACACAGTGCCTAGAGCACGTAGACTCGCTGGGACCCCAAGGAACCACCCAAGGTAGTGACACAGGAGACCCACGGGGGACGTGTGCAGTGTGAGAACACTGCCGCGAGCGCCGTAGGATTCTATGAGGAAAGTCGCGGTTGGAATTTTAAAGATAAAGGACACTTAGGAGAGGACTTTGAGCAAACCCCTTTAGACTTAAGGGGTTCTAGGGCCAACACCCACGGGAGCACCGTAGTACTTGAGTTACCTCACCCAGGGAAGCCGGGTGCATAGGTGGCAAATGGTGTCAGGAATCGTTGTTGATTTCAATGGCGATCTGCTGCAAAGTGCTGCTGCCGTGAAGAAGAAAAGTGTCCGGGATGATCCAAGCCTGGATCGAAGATGTGAAGAACCTGAAAGGAGAGGGGACAAAGTCTGGGTCACTTCACGTGACCAGGAGCGGAGCAATCAAATGCCCACCGATGTCGGGTGCTTCAGGTGCGAAGAGGTGAAGCTTGACTCTGCAGCCAAGGGGTCCAGGAGATGTTGAGGATAACCAGGAGCCGAATTCGAGCTGTCCCATAAAGGATGTCGAGTGCTGGGGTGTCGGTGCTCGGATTGAACCCAACAAGCCTTGGCAACAGCAACCCACGCAGGAAGAGTAAAGATGCTTTGGTGCAGACCAGCAAAGTCCGGGGGACTCCCCAAGCAACGGAAAGTCAGGGCACGTCTGGAGCCACCAGAGAAGCCCAATAAATCTTAGTGTTGCCTTCACGGGGACCCACCAGTCGACGGACCAGGGATCGCGAAGGGACCTCGAGAGAAAACACAAAGGGCCAGCTCACGGAACACTCGTGGAGTGTAGGCTGGCAATCTTTGGTGGAATTGCTGCTCGGGGTCAGGGCTACAAGTAACCCAAAGCTCAGCCTCAGAGGTCTCCTCAAAGCTGATGCTTCTGCAAATGGTCGCGGTGTCCAGGGGTTCGGGTTGCACGGTCTCCACGAGGGATATAGGCCTCAGACTTGCTGAGCACACGGATCCACCTCAGACACCACGGGAACCCACCTCCTGTGTGGCAAAATTCTTCGGAGTCCTCAGGAGCTTCGGAGATGCCAACCGGACAGATGCGTCTTTGGTGCCTGCCAAGCAGGGGAGTAACTCCTTTACTCCAAGGGAGATCCTTCGATCATCCAACGTCGTGTAGATAGTTGAAGTTCTGGGATTCTGTAGCAGAGTTTCGTCCAGGTAAATCTAAAGTCCTGTAGTCAGGGGTTCCTACTTTATACCCAAGGAAGGGGTGGGACAAACTCTGGGAACCCACCTATGGGAGGGTCAGGAAAGAGGGGTGGCTACACCCATTTCCTTTGTCCAGTTTCGCGCCAGAGCAGGGGCTGGTAGCCCCTGCAACCGGTTTGAGCTGGACTATGCACAGGGACACCAAATGTGCCCCCAGTGCAGACTTCAAAGCACTCTTGGAGTGCACCCACCCAGCCCCAATACACTAAAGCCTGTCTGGGAGGTGGTCACACCTCCCTGTGACAGGAAACCTATTGTCCAGGCCTCCCCTGCCGGAGTTTCGTCCAGCAGCAGGAGGGCAGACTTGTGTCTGTGGCTGCAGCATCCATTTTGTGATGCCAGGGTTCTGTTAAGCTGGTACCGGGTGTACCTGTGGTGCCATGTTTCTCCCTCTAGTAGGGTGGAATCATATGATTCCAAGGTGTTTGACACCAAACACGACATGTTTCCATGCAGCCATTCTCAAGTTAGCATTTACCGGGAGGTTATGATGCACTTAAGAGTATATGGTTGGCTGCATCACAAACAACCCCGGAATGAAGATTCCGAAAGCTGCAGAGGGGCTCTGCTCATGCATGGGCACTCTCTCACATGAAACCCAGCACCCTGCCTTCAGGATTGTTAAGGCCTGCCATAGGGGTGACTGATAGGTTTACATGTGCAGTGATATGGAGAGATATAGGGAACCTATATCTCAGTAAGGGGTGGATAGACCACCTTACACAGGCTGCTGTAGCAGACCTGTTGTGTCATTTTGGATGGCCTCTCAGGGGTGGCATAATACATGCTGCCGCCCCTGGGAGGCCTCTGGGGTACCTATGCCCTGGGTACATAGTATACCATATACTAGGGACTTATAAGGGTACCCCAGAATCCAATCTGGAGTGTACCTAAAGTACATGCAATCAATTTAAGGGGAAAGCAGATAGGATGGGGTCCTGAATAGCAGGATCCCAGCCAAACTAAGTCGAAAACCAGCAAAACACCAGGAAAAAAGTGGGGGCAACCATGCAGTCAGATTCCACCTTCCTACACTTACGCCCTGTTGAACACGAGATCCCCCACCTCATGTAAAGTAGGAAGAGTGGCTACATTTCAGATTCTGGAGCCTCCGCTAGCTCTGGAGTCAGAAACCATTGATCTGTAAACCTGTTTGCCACAGATTTGCTAGGTGACAGTGGTGATAGCCCCTGCCATATTTAGGGCACTGAGTTTTCCTTCCCGGGTCTGCTATACAAGACAGAACTAGGCAGAGAAACAAGCAATGGCCCACATGCGCAAGTGGAAAACTCCCTGCTTGTTAGGACCATTGTTATTTGTTTTTTCGTGAAACATACTACTACTCTGGGAGTTTGCACTTAAAACATAAAAAAAAGGATGCACAGTAGTCCATGGCAGACTCTTACCATTCATCTGTGCCTTCAATGCATCCATTGTACCAGCAGAGGCACTTACAACACAAATATTCCCACCAGGCAGGTGGGGATCATTAAATATGTCAGGAAGTCCTAAATAAAGGGACTATAGGCCCGGGCTTCATGACCGGACAGGCTACCCACCAAGCATTAATTAAGATCCTCAGGGCCTCACGTACAAGAAAGTGCCTCAGCGCGTCACTGTAAGCCCTTTGGCTGCGCCACACTGCAGCACTTTCAAAGCACAGGAATGCGACATGTTTACAATATGTTGCATCCATGTGCTTTCCCCTGCGCTGGCACACAATTGGCTGCCATGCGCTGATGCAGGCACCCTTGCACCATGGTGCGCGGATGCCTGCGTCACGGGGATGATTGTTTATGTGCAGGAAGGTAACCCTTCCTGTACATAAACAATCACCAGAGGTGATTTCTTCGTTCTATGTGTGCTGCAGAATGCAGCATGCATAGAAAGAGGAAAAAACGAGGAGAAATTAATACATTTCTCCTAGTTGCGCCTCCCTACGCCTCCCTTGGGGATGCGTAGCATTCAGATGCATTTCCAGGTTTACAATTTCTCGTAAATTTGGAAATAAGTCAGGTTCCATGGGTGTTGCGTGGGAACACAAAGTGCTGAGTGTAAAGGGGCCTCATTTACAAGGACAGGAAAAGCCACGCAGGTTTGCTTTTCCTGTCCTTGTAAATATGGGGCAGGAAAATGAGCCACCGGTGCGTCACAAAAAGTGACGCACCGGCTGCGCAAGGGGCTTGTAAATAAGCCCCTCAGTTTCAATTAACTTGCTAAGTCTTTGTTCACAATACAGGCAGATTGTTACCAGACAGAATCTTGAAATTTATCATGCATGCTATGATCAGGCCACTAGAAGTATGAGTGTCTGTGGCCATATTATTTTCTGCATAATTATGGATTAACTGCACACTCTACATAATCCACCATGTCTAGTATACTTTGCAGATTTCATTGAGAAAACAGTTCGTAGCTCTAATGGATCACTTCGCCACACCTGGTGCCACTAAGCAGAAGACTCTTAGCAAAAATTAATTGGTCACCCTTCAGTTACTGATTGCTTCATTCAGGTGTCACGCTAGTATTAAAAAGGCTAAACAAAACTTTTAACTATGAAAGCATTAATTTGTGTTAAAATGACGACATTTTGAACTAATAGTGTCGCAGAATGTACCACATTACACACATAATTTGCCTTTTCTTGCTTTGCTGAAGGACTTAGCCCATAGCTTGGTCTTCCATTAATGCATATTTCTACTGGGATTCCTCCTCTGTTTTAAGCGTAATGCCAACAGGTCCAAAATCATAACACAGTCTAATGAAAGCAGAAATTACCTTTGCAGGCTTTCCTCTTGGGGTGCAGCAAGTAGGAGCAAATGGAAGCTTCCTCAGGAAGCTGGCAGACTCTGATTGGCGTCTGTGTGATAGAGTGACCACCAATCAGTAAGTAGAATTCTAGATAGTGATTGAAAAACATTTGGACAAGTACACATTTTTAAGGACAACCATCTGGGCAAAGTGCTCATTTCATGGAGACAACTTTAGAATTCTAAAAATTGTAAAACAACTTGAAAAGTTAACAGCAACCACAAGAATTGGTGTTAATTTTAAGTTTTATGTTAACTCTTTGTTGCTCTTGATTGTGTAATAGAGGTGCTACAACGTTTCTGAAAACATGAATCACTAACCTCTTCGACCTACTAGCCCGATCACAGGCAGTCCATGCTACCTTTTGCTTCCCAACCAGTGGTCATTTTTAGTTTTGAAGGAAGTCTGTGCATTTATAATTAATAGCAGGTCTCTGAGACTAAGGTAGACAAGGATTCCCATACTGATGTTTCTGATCTATTACGCCAGTCTAGAGACCGTCAAAAACATGTGGTGGTGCTCTTTAAGAACTGTTGGGTCAGGGCAGCGTCAAGTAGCACAATGTAGGCACACCAATTGTCCATCAGTTGTTAATACAACTGATGTATGGATCTTTTCTCCCATCAGGACATATTTATTAAACAGTAGTTTCATCACTTTTGGATCTACTACACATATAACTTTATATAACATTATTTACACATAGTCTGACAAAGACAAATGTCTCTTAAGTTTAAAAAATGTGCAAGTGATGGCCCCGAGTTTGTAGTCTATTACCAAGTTTTTGTGCCAAAAAGAAAGAATGATGATCCGCATGACATCAGAAAACAATTCTTATGTTCTGGATTCAAAACTTATAGAAAGGTATTCTTGAATAATCGTATTCAGGGATCAACAAATAGGACCTCTCTTCCCTTGTGAGAGTTTAAAAAATGTGCAAGCGATGGCCCCGAGTTTGTAGTCTATTACCAAGTGTTTGTGCCAAAAAGAAAGAATGATGATCCGCATGACATCAAAAACAATTCTTATGTTCTGGATTCAAAACTTATAGAAAGGTATTCTTGAATAATCGTATTCAGGGATCAACAAATAGGACCTCTCTACCCTTGTGAGAGTTTAAAAAATGTGCAAGTGATGGCCCCGAGTTTGTAGTCTATTACCAAGTGTTTGTGCCAAAAAGAAAGAATGATGATCCGCATGACATCAAAAACAATTCTTATGTTCTGGATTCAAAACTTATAGAAAGGTATTCTTGAATAATCGTATTCAGGGATCAACAAATAGGACCTCTCTTCCCTTGTGAGAGTCCAGTCATTTAGAGTCAATCACTGCTCCTAGAGGTAAGTGGGGATCCTCTTGTAGTCCCTTCATTGTCATTGTTGTTTATAGAAGGTCCAGGATAAATACTTTCTGTGTTGCATTCTGGGTATCAGTCAACGTGTTTCAACCTCTGTAGTGGAGCATGCAAGATTTTTCAGGAGGTCTTCATCATGACTGGGGTGATACATAACATCCAGTTGGCTCCTCTCTGTAGATAAGAGACATGTTCTACCATTTTTTAAGATATCTTTATTGTTGTTTTTTTCAACATCTAAACAAAATACGATATCTTTAAATGTCCCCTCCTCTCCTGAAACCCCACATTCTATTTTCAGATGTTTAGCTCACTCCATATTAATAGTCATTCTACATTCTACTTGTTTCACTCACATTTCTCTTTCTTTCTATTTGGTCATGGGCTTGTATTACTGTGTTTTCTTTCAGTTCATAGCCATGCCCCATTATTTACTTTGTTCACCTTTTCTTCTTCTTGACGCTCCAAATTAACCAATTCAATTTCCCACATTAGTACTCCTCCATTCTCCTTTTGGTATTGTATTCATTTTCTGCCTTTGTGTTCAGCACGTATCCATTTAATTATGGCTGCTTCCCAAGTTTTAATACTTTGCGCTGTGTGCATAGTCCACTGTAACAATTCTCTTTTAGTTAGTACCAGGCCCACTTCTAATACCATACAATTTGCATGTTTACTTTTGCTGATTGGACCCAGTACTAGCCTTCTGCTTGCTGCAAAACTGTGGCTGTCAACTCACCTACCCTTTGCGCAATATCTTGCCAGTACCTCTGGCTCCCTGGGCATTCCCATCACATGTGTATACATGTACCTGTTCTTGTTCTGCACTTGCAACAGGCACTGGTGTGATCAGCATTCAATTTATGTATTAATTGTGGAGTCACATAGACTCTGTGTGTAAATATGTAATTAATGCATTTCATTTCAGTGCTTTGCAAAATCACTACTTGCAATTTGTGAATATTCTATGCTATTCTTATTCATTAATTTCTGCTCAAGGCCACTTTCAATTTGTCCTGTCTTCTGTTATCTTTCAGTAGAAGTGCCGTACTAGATGCCAGCTTCCATTCTCCTCCCATGCTTAAAATGGTTTGCTTAAGCTTGTGAATCTCTGGCTCTTGAGGAAATTCAGGCTAGTTCTGCCTGATGGCTAATACCATCTGTGCGTATATGAGAACATTTGTACTACTAACCTCCCATTGTTCACAAAAGTCAGCAAACCCCTTCATTCTACCCTTTTCATACATATCTCAAGCTGGTGGAGCTTCTGGTTGATTGAGCCTGCTCTCATGAACATAGGGTAGTTGAGACATACCGCTGTGTGCCACATTGCTAATTGTGGTATATACATGGGCTTATGCCCTTCTTATCCCACTGCATTTCCCCATACCTTCACTGTAGTTTGTTTATGTGTTGGCATTTATTGAAGCTGGTTCCTGTATATTTGTGGGAGTGCCAGTAGTTCCACTGGGTGTATTGCAGTTTGAATTATCGCACTCATTGGGTCTCTCACATCTATATCAAAGCAAGGCATCGTATATTGTAGCTGTGTAGCTTGATAATGCAATTTAAAATCCAGGGCCAGAATATCTCCCTCCTCCTAGAATAATCAAAGGACGTGCATTGGTATTTTCACTCTGCCGTTTAAAACAGCAACCTAAGTAATTCATCTAGATGGCAAAAGCATGCTTCATTGACATGTGCTGCAGTAAATACAGTATTCTAGGCACATGATCATCTTACTTAACGCAATTAACACCCCACGGGACATGGAGACTTTCAGCCATTGGAGTATGCTCACCTTCAATCATGCCAACATCACCTCTGCATTATATTTCTATACTTTTACTAAGTCCATGCTTATTAGTATACCCCAATACTTAAAATGAGTTATTTATACCTGTAAGGTACATTTTCTAGGTCAGGTAGGTCAACTGTAGAGAGAGGATACATCACTGATTTCATTATATTTAAATTCAACCATGAGACGGACCCCACACCAACAAGCGTTCAATAACCAGGCAGAAGATCAGAGGGGGCAACCTTTTTGCGCTCTTCTCCAGATCATCCATCTCTCCGACACCTGATTACAGATTTTCACCTGAGCCCTAATTTCATTATATAGAAGTGGGATCCATTACAAGAATGCCTCTCCCAACCCATATCTTTCTAGTCCATTGCTCATGAATTGTGTCTAATGCTTTATGCGTGCCCAAGCTTACCAATGCGCACACCTTATTCATCTTATGTATCTGATCCATCAAAATAAATGCCATTTTGGTATTTATGTTGGTGTTTTGGCCCCCAGGAATCCTGCTTAATCTACATACACCAATGTTTCAGCTGCCTTTGTTAAGCGTTTTGCAAGTATTTTCCCCCCAGCCTGTCCTTGTCTTGGGAAGAATTACTATCATTGCCTCCCTCAGAGCCTCTAGGAATTCTCCTCATTATCTGCTTCATTATACATTTCCAAAAGGGGAAGCTCTAGTTCTTGCACGTAGTCCATATAAAATTTGTCCAGAAGAATTAATTTCCCAGTGTTTTACTCGTTCCCATGTACTGTGTAGCCTATTTTATGTAGGCTTTATGTAGGCCTTCCTCTACATCTAGTATGGCATTAAGTTCATCTCTTTCATTCTGCCACTAATATGGGGAGTTGAACTTCATCCAATAACTCCACAATCCTAGTGTCATCAACATGTGTTTGTTGGGCCTATAGATTAGTGTAAAATTCTCTGAGCATGTTTATTGCTTCTTGATCTGTCAATGGCTGGCCTTGGTTGTCCCTTATATCAACTATAGACTTGTTCCCTTTTTCCTTGCAAACCATCCAAGCCAATAAACATCCTGTCTTGTCCCCTTTCTCATGCTATTTTTCACTATATACTCTATAATCATGTTTCCCTAGTTTTCCTCTTGCTTCCTCCAACTCATCCAGATTTCTCAACATGGCAAACTGGTCTCTGTGCAAAGTGCTTCTGTTTCTCCATTTCCATAGCTTCTCTATAGGGCCAATTCTGAAGGACCCTCCATTGTAATTGTAATCTTCATTGGGAAATTAGTGAATTCCGGATGCCACGTATTCACTTAACAGACAGCGGGACATGTTCTGAAATAGTTTGATCTAGATATTCTGCTTCTCTGAACCCAGCTATCTGCTTTCCATGAGTTAAAGCAAAATCAGTTCTTGAGTGGGTCCGTGTGGAGGGCAAGAAAAAGAATATCCTCTCATGCCCAAATGTTATGCTCTCCAAATGTCAATAAGATTCATAATATTATCCATTATTGTGTGCAGTGATACAGAGGAGAGATCCAATAGTCTATTAGTTACCCTACAGCTGTCAGAATATTTGTTTACCACACAATTAAAGCCACCAATCCACAATATCCCATAATGTGCAAATGGTGCTAGGAGCTTGAAGATCTCCTCAAAAAAATACATACTGAGTATTACCAAATGGTGGCCATCGAGGATTCCCGCAGCCCCACATATCTTTCATTTACATCCTTAAATGTGTTCTGTATCTTAACGGGAGGGGCCATCCATAGTACCATGCCCCTAGCTGAAGAACAGAATTCTGCTTTCAACAGTCTTCCTCCCGTCTTGCCTGGAGCTTCTCATCTTTCACTACAGTCCAATAGGTCTCCTGCAGCATTACTATGTCGACACTCTTTCTTTGCACATTCAGCAATATTTGCAGCCTTTTAATGACTCTGCTTATCTCTTTAACATTCCACGTTATAACTACTGTCATCTGATAGGAATTATGATCCTACTGTGTCAATTGGCAGAGTTGTGTGACTTTTAACTGTTTGGTATGTGTTAGTTCCTGGAATGTCCCATTGCCCCCAACTCCCTGTCCTCCAGTGGAGCCCTCTCCAATTTACCCTCATAATAGACACAAATGGTACATGTTCTCCCCATTAAAAAACTAGTTGTATTGTTCCCACAGGTGTATGATTTGTATTGGTTCCCTCTATGTAAAGAGTCCCATGTTCTCAATGTATTTCTCAATTAGCAGACAAAGGGCCTTGTCTTTATGTTTTTTTTAGGTATTACCATTTAAAGGAGACACTCTTCACATTTAATATTTCATGCAGAGTGGAACTGTGACTGCTTGGAGGAGTCTCCCTTTCCTTGGGACACTGCCCTTCTTGATCCTTTATGGGTGATATATTAACTGAGCACACAGGAGCCCTGCAAACCAGTGCCTGAAAAGACGCTTCACCAAGAGTGGGACTTCTGCTGGGTTGTTACTCTCGCTTGAGACCAGCCCTAAGTCTGGGAAGCCTGATGAAGCCTCTCTACTGGGACCTGCAAAGGACAGATAGATTATCTGCCTGCAAGTGGAGCTGCCACTAAGAGCTGAAATGGTTCCAGAAAGACCTGTACAACCCCGGGATGTCTGGAAAATCTCTCGATAGACCATGGTCACAAAGGAGCACAGAGTTTTTCACAGCCCAGATGGCCAGGAGAAGAAACATCCAAATTCAGCATCAACTGCATCATACTTCAACTCATCACGAATCCAAGAAGGTCCATCTGGCCTGTGGTTTGCTTCTGTGGGCTGGAGGAGCTCATCGCTATTCTGAAACATTTTCAACCATATTTTTAGTAGAGATTGATTTTGAAGTTGCTGTTAGAATCTAATCATATATCCATTACCAAGTGGGAATTGGTCACACCAGTTACCTCAGTAAGGGCCCCATGACCCCTGAGTCCTGTAGGTGTCCCTGCCACTACAAAATCTCAATCATGGCCAGTAATTTCTAATGTACCAAGTCCTAAAACTTTAGGTATCTTGGGGACTCAATAATGGGTGATAGCCGAAATTTCCATAATCTTCAAATGAATGCATGGGAACCAGTTGGTTACTGAACTGTGTTTTAACTAGACACCATTATTTATCTAGCAAGATCTACCTATCTTCATTTACTGAAACCACTTTTTTGGGACTGCATCAGTGGCTTCACTGGGGTCACCGGAGGTGGGAGTCCTTGACTTTTGTTTGATATGTTTTGGCTTAGGAATTTTTGTGGTACACTTTATTTGTGCATGCTGGAAACACAGCAGCTGAGGTTCAGTTATTGAGCCTAGAACGCAAGTTTGGACAAGTACAAGCCCTTGATCCAGAGTACTGTCTTATTTGTATGTAGCAAGCCGATTTGCCAGAAGGTCAAATTTTCAAACTACCATGCAAAACCAACTCATAGTCAGGCAAACACTGTTTCTCTAAGAGAGCCTTATTTACCTCTTAGCAGAGCAGAGCTGTGACTTTAGGCTGCTTCTTAAATTGTATGTTAACAGTACCTACACAACACTTGGATCAAGAAACCGCTCAGGAAAGCCCACTGACTAATTCAGTAAAATCAGAAAGTTTTTTTGCATGAAAATAAGACCCGAAATGACAGAAATTGTATCAGTCTCTGCAAATGTATAGCACTTTAAATTGACCAGTCCATGTGGCTTCTCCATGCTGAATGGACAGTCGATGAAAGTTCCTGCACAGGACTCACAAATGGTCACTGTAGAATGTCTTCCTCTCTAGCCATACAGCACAACTCCCAGCTGAAGGCTAGATCTTGCCTTCAGACAGGCTGGAGGGTCAAACGCTTCTGCAGGCATGCACAGTTCCTATTGAAGTGTCTCTGGCTTGCTTCTCCATGGCAGTCAAAATCATTCTTGTTTTCCCAAGCCTGCAGAAGCCAATAAACTGTACCCCTTCTTTCCCAGCTATCAATTCAGTCCTTAGTGTTGACTCCAAAGTCCTCGCCTTCCTCTGGAGACTCCTCTTTCCAGATGCCAATTCACAGTGAATGTAAGTTAGTTTTGCCACTCACTTTCCTGTTCCAAACAAGAATGTAATTCATTCCGGTGTGAGAAAAATTACAATTGTTCAACTAGTATGCTTCGCTGGAAGAGTTTTCAGGGTGCTCTGATATGACCTGGTGAGCTAACCAAAGATCAGCCAACACTGACCCTTTTGTAGCTCAAAACACACCAGGCTTGGTCTTTGAGGGCACGCTCCCACTCAGAGTTCAGCAGTCTCTTATCTGCTTCCAAGTCCAGCACCATGAAAGTTTGTGGATCTGGTTGTCTTCCCTCCATGGTCAAATGTCCAGCTGTGCTCTGTCCCATGGGAACCTTACAAGTCTGAGCTCCGGTGACTAACAGGCCACCCACAAAAATGACCAACACCTTAGGACGTCTGTGTCTCCCAACTCTTCAGGGCGCAGGTGACAGGCAGCAGAAGTACGCCTGTGTCAAATATGACAGTTCTCTCTGAAACACCTTTAAATATAGCACCAAGAAGGGGTGAGGGAGACACCCTTATTCTGATTCCTCCCCATCCACAATTTACCACAGTCTTTCCTTTACAGCAAAGACCCTGCTGAAGGAGCCATCAGTTCAAATCTTTCAAATGATTACATCAATAACTTTAGAAGCATGGCCAGCCTTCCCATTGGCTATTTACATAGATTCAATCCTATGCAAGCCCAGGTAAGTTTACAGTGGTCTGATCTTAGGCTTCAATCAAGAACAGGCTGAAAAAATATACCACCCCATTCTCGCATCTCAGTTTTACTAGTTCTTTGGTGGTTTACTGAAGCAGTGGTCCAAGCCTGCCCTCCACATTCCTGTCTTACCACCTCTCAGTGGCTCCCAGGAAGGTGGCTGTCACTCATGCATCCCCCTTAAGACTGCTGACCCCTGTGAGATTGTCCAAAGGGAATCGGCCTTCTGCAGCTGTCTCCTGCAGAGATCAGGCAGGCTATGCATTTGAGAAACTGAGTGCAACCAACTTATGCATCACAAAGGAACAACATGCACGATAAAGCAGTTAGTGTTTCCTCAATGTACAGAGAAAAGGACGTGAACCATGTGGTACGAAACTGAATCTTATGCAGGAGAAAGATCTCATGAGTAACAACAGAGCTGAGTGGTAGGTCGCTCCCCCACCACACAGATCCGCCTGTGCTGGCCGCCCGCTGCTGCTGCTGGTAAGATCGCCCTTCCGTTTGTGGCCTCGGTGCCCGTATTGCTTGCTTGTCTCCCCTTTTCCCTTTTGTGCCCCCGCTGCCCCCATTTGAACTGTGCCCGTATTTGTGTCCGCTTTCTCTCCCCTTTTCCTTCTGTACCCCTCGCTGCCCCATTTTGAATTGTGCCCGTATTTGTGTCCGCTTTCTCTCCACTTTTCCTTCTGTACCCCTCGCTGCCCCATTTTGAATTGTGCCCGTATTTGTGTCCGCTTTCTCTCCACTTTTCCTTCTGTACCCCTCGCTGCCCCATTTTGAATTGTGCCCGTATTTGTGTCCGCTTTCTCTCCACTTTTCCTTCTGTACCCCTCGCTGCCCCATTTTGAATTGTGCCCGTATTTGTGTCCGCTTTCTCTCCACTTTTCCTTCTGTACCCCTCGCTGCCCCATTTTGAATTGTGCCCGTATTTGTGTCCGCTTTCTCTCCACTTTTCCTTCTGTACCCTCGCTGCCCCATTTTGAATTGTGCCCGTATTTGTGTCCGCTTTCTCTCCACTTTTCCTTCTGTACCCCTCGCTGCCCCATTTTGAATTGTGCCCGTATTTGTGTCCGCTTTCTCTCCACATTTCCTTCTGTACCCCTCGCTGCCCCATTTTGAATTGTGCCCGTATTTGTGTCCGCTTTCTCTCCACTTTTCCTTCTGTACCCCTCGCTGCCCCATTTTGAATTGTGCCCGTATTTGTGTCCGCTTTCTCTCCACTTTTCCTTCTGTACCCCTCGCTGCCCCATTTTGAATTGTGCCCGTATTTGTGTCCGCTTTCTCTCCACTTTTCCTTCTGTACCCCTCGCTGCCCCATTTTGAATTGTGCCCGTATTTGTGTCCGCTTTCTCTCCACTTTTCCTTCTGTACCCCTCGCTGCCCCATTTTGAATTGTGCCCGTATTTGTGTCCGCTTTCTCTCCACTTTTCCTTCTGTACCCCTCGCTGCCCCATTTTGAATTGTGCCCGTATTTGTGTCCGCTTTCTCTCCACTTTTCCTTCGGTACCCCTCGCTGCCTCTCGCCATTCCCGCCGCTGCGTCCCTGCGGCCCCGCCCCTGACTGCCCATTCGCTGCCCCTGCCTCCCGCCTCCCAGCTGCTCCTCCCTCCCACCTCCCCATAAATGGCGGCCGCTGCGCGGCCGCGCCGCTGGCGCGCCGAAGGCGCGCCTAAGGCAAGCCCGTCTGCGCCCGTCCGCGCCTGGACCGCGCCCAGCGCCAAACCCCTTGGCCCCCGCAGCAGCCAACCCACCCACCGGACTTACGACACCGCCACCCTCAACGCACTCAACACCGGCCGCATCCCCGGCTGCCACCGTGCCACCCCAGGACGCACCCACGGACCCTTCGCCTGCCAATCCTGCAAGTTCTCCTGCCTCCGGACCTGCACCACACCCGCCAAGCCGAGCACCAGCAGCAACCACCTGAAGTGCTTCCTGCTCAACACCCGCTCCGTCCACAGACACGCCGTGGAACTTTGGAACCTGCTCGACTCCACATCACCAGACGTCGCTTTCCTCACGGAAACATGGATGAACGCCTCCTCAGCGCCCGACATCGCCATCGCCATCCCGGACGGATACAAGATCACCCGAAGGGACCGCGCAAACCAGACAGGAGGAGGCATCGCCATCGTCCACAAGAACACCATCCGCATCACGACCAACTCCGACGACACCTTCACAGCCGGCGAACACCTGCACTTCCAGATACACACCGACCCCAAGACCACCCTCAGAGGCACCCTCATCTACAGACCCCCAGGACCACGCACACAATTCAGCGAAGACATCGCCGACCTCATCAGCCCGCACGCCCTCCCCTCGGCTGACTACATCCTCCTTGGGGACCTCAACTTCCACCTAGAGAACAACAACGATCGCAACACCACCACCCTGCTGGACAACCTCGCCAACCTCGGACTCAAGCAACTGGTGACCACCCCCACACACCTCGCCGGCCACACGCTTGACCCCGTCTTCTCCTCCAGCAAGGACATCTCCTTCAGCCACACCACCGGACTCCACTGGACAGACCACAGCTGCGTCCACTTCAGCTTCAGCAGGATCACCACGCACCACCACCCGCAACAGTTTCCGCGCAGAAGCTGGAACAAGATCACCACCGACCAACTCACCACATCCCTGAGCCAGAACCCTCCCGCCAGCTCAACGAACCCCAACCAAGCCGCCAGCAACCTCACAAGATGGATCACCAACTGCGCAGACGACCTCGCCCCATTGAAGACCCCCCAGTCAGACCCGGCAACAAGAAAGCATCCTGGTTCACCGACGAACTCAAGATATCCAAGAAGAACTGCCGGGCCCTCGAGAAAGCATGGCGCAGAGACCCGACTGCAGACAACATGACCACCCTCAAGCACGCCACCCGAAAACACCACCAGCTGATCCACACCACCAAGAAAACCGCATTCAAGGAACGACTGGACAACAACGCCCACAACAGCAAGGAACTCTTCATCATCGTCAAAGAACTCTCGAACCCCAGCGCCGGAAACAACGACATCACTCCCTCGCAAGACCTCTGCAACTCGCTCGCCTCGTTCTTCCACAGCAAGATCGCAGACATACACTACAGTTTCAGCACACAGCCGACGTACCCTACGACCGTTCCAACGCCCCCACCTCCACCCTCCGAGCCTGGACCCCTATCAACACCGAAGACACTATCCGCACGATGAACTCCATCCACTCCGGATCACCAACCGACCCCTGCCCTCACCACGTCTTCAACAAGGCCGACGCCATCATCGCACCCCACCTCCGGGACATCATCAACACCTCCTTCGTCACCGCCACCTTCCCAGAGAGCTGGAAGCACGCCGAACTCAGCGCCCTACTGAAGAAACCGTCAGCAGACCCCACCGACCTCAAAAACTACCGCCCCATCTCGCTCCTTCCTTTTCCTGCCAAAGTCATCGAGAAGACCGTCAACAGACAACTGGCCGCCTTCCTCGAGACGAATGGATCCCTCGACCACTCGCAGTCCGGCTTCCGGGCCAACCACAGCACCGAGACCGCCCTCATCGCAGCTACCGACGACATCCGAGCCCTGCTCGACAACGGGGAAACAGCGGCCCTCATCCTCCTGGACCTCTCCACAGCGTTCGACACAGTCTACCACCGCACCCTAGTGCAACGCCTGAACAACGGCGGAATCCAAGAGAAGGCACTGGAGTGGATCATCTCCTTCCTCGCCGGAAGAACCCAGAGAGTCCGCCTCCCCCGTTCAGTTCCGAGGCCACCGAAGTCATCTGCGGCGTACCACAAGGATCATCACTCAGCCCCACCCTCTTCAACGTCTACATGAGCCCCCTCGCAGCCATCGCACGCCAACACAACCTCAACATCATCTCCTACGCCGACGACACCCAGCTGATCCTCTCCCTCACCAACGACCCCACAACCGCCAGAACCAACCTACATGAAGGGATGAAGGACGTAGCCGAATGGATGAGGAACAGCCGCCTGAAACTGAACTCAGATAAAACGGAAGTCCTCATCCTAGGATCATCACCCTCCGCCTGGGACGACTCCTGGTGGCCCCCTGCCCTGGGCAACGCACCCAAACCAACGGACCACGCACGCAACCTGGGCTTCATCCTGGACTCCTCCCTCTCAATGACCCGACAAATCAACGCCGTCTCCTCGTCTTGCTTCAACATCCTACGCATGCTGCGCAAGATCTTCCGGTGGATCCCCACCGAAACCAGGAAGACGGTCACCCAGGCCCTCGTCACCAGTCGACTGGACTACGGCAACTCCCTCTACGCCGGAACCACAGCCAAACTTCAAAAAAGACTCCAACGCATCCAGAACGCCTCAGCTCGACTCATCCTGGACATCCCCCAACACAGCCACATCGCCGGACACCTGAGAGACCTGCACTGGCTCCCCGTCAGCAAGAGAATCACGTTCCGACTCCTCACCCACGCACACAAAGCTCTCCACAACCAAGGCCCCAGATACCTCAACGACCGTCTGACCTTCTACACTCCCACCCGCCAGCTACGATCGACCAACCACGCCCTCGCCGCCGTCCCCCGCATCCGAAGAGCCACAACGGGAGGAAGATCCTTCTCCTACCTGGCTGCCAAGACGTGGAACTCCCTACCCATCCACCTCCGCCTTACCCAAGACCACCTCTCCTTCAGGAAGCAACTCAAGACCTGGCTGTTCGAACAGTAGCGGACCCCCCTCCCCCAAGCGCCTTGAGACCCTCCGGGTGAGTAGCGCGCTATACAAATGCTTGATTGATTGATTGAGTGCAACCGCATGGGAGAACACTAGACTGTTATAGAAAATGTAGCTCGTAGGGTATAGGAGATATAAAATAGTTTGAGATCACATATTAGCCTTAAAGTTGTCAGTACCTTCTGATTTTCTGTCCTTATGTGATAATTTTAGCTGCACTTTTTTCCTAGCAGTCAATAAAGGTCCTGTTCTTTCCTGAAGTTGTAGCATTGAGTGAAAACTGAAGTAATGTTTGTGCTGAGGCTGTCATTATCTTCGGGGTAGAAATTTCTGCAATAAGGTATAGAGTATTTCAGATGTATAAATAGCCCAGTTCTATTCTGTTCCCTATTCATCCAGTTTTGAGACAGAGCACAGGCACCTAAGATAACATCCGCAGATGGTAGGGGGGCCTTGTTCTGGTTGGGGGAGAAGTCCTGT
The DNA here is from genome assembly GCA_963921515.1 of Calotriton arnoldi. Lineage (NCBI taxonomy): Eukaryota > Metazoa > Chordata > Amphibia > Caudata > Salamandridae > Calotriton > Calotriton arnoldi. The sequence continues at coordinate 909,189 of CAWUFW010002486.1, forward strand.
CCTTTCCAGTCCTGTTTCACATGGAAACGATGCCCCGATCCTGCTACTCATCCCACATACCCACAACCCTGACGTACCTTTCCTCACAACTACTGGTGATGAGTCCATAATTCCTGGTTTAGTCATTCCCGCCCGCGCGCGATGCATGTCACAACCGCTCCTGCATCTGTGGCTGTGGAAACACAAAACTCTTAGGATTCACAGGAGCAAACACCCGCCATGTTGGATGGAGATTACGGCTGGGAAGTAGAAGGACTCTCCTTTTCATTATATTACACTCAATTCCCCCGGCTATACAGAATACGAAGGAACTCTGGATCCTATCCAGATGCATCCACCTTCTTTACAGGCAAGAGGGTCCATGGAAAAATGGAAGAAGAGTGGCATGAAAAGAGGGCACGAGGGGGCCTTTAGCCCTATGCTGGTACATCCACCTCTCCCTGTACAGCCCCCAAGGAGCACGTCAAAGCCTCAGGTCCTTTGAAGGTCAATATAATAATTTGAAACCTTTATTAGTATTTAAATTAAAAAACATCAGAACGAGTGAACCTAGTAAAGTGTATACCTAGTGGTAAAAGAATGAAAGAATCTGTTGTGAAGACTAACAGTCTTCCTATTATGGACTCAAAGCCCATCGATAAACTTTCCTTTACGATGGAATAAAGAATTGCTAATACTTGCTATTATGCTCTGGTTTTGGTGAAATTGGGTGTGGTACTTTCTAGCTGCTACTTTTATACAAATATACTGTATTGAGCACCACGAGACACCTGGCTCACCAATAATTGCAGTGTATATGATTCAGACACAGCGACCAAAGAGGATCAGAGTTGTCTGAGAAGGGCTGAGTTACACATGTAATGGGCTTTAGAGACAGTGCTGAAGGGCGGTGATGATGTCAGATCCACCGAGGCGAAGCAGCTATTCCAGAGACAAGCTGAGTGTTCATGTAACAGATACACAATGGAGTAGCCTATTTCACAGGAGAAGTAATTCATCAGCTTTTTTCATCTGCTTGTTACAGAAACCTAAAATATCTCATCCTTTCTTGTTTTCTTTTCTAGTAGATTGCTCACACATTTGCTAATAATGTTGTTTCCTTTGCTTTCCTTCCTCTTCAAGCAGCTTTCTCAGTTTCTTTCACCCCTTTATTACCCCTTTCCGATGTCGTCTCTCACTCTCCTCCCTCTGCATACCTATCTCCCTTTCGTTCTTCTTCTCTGTCTATATATACCTTCTCCTCTGCATCCATCCCCATTTCCTCCTTTCACATGTCGCTCAGCTCACCTTTCCATCTTTCCACTCTCTTATTTTCACGTTCTCACAACTCTGTTTTTCCTCCCCCTATTCCAAAATCTAGTGCGTAAATGTATTTCCCCTTCATCTTCCCACCTTAATGCATGTCTAGCCCCATTATTTTCCCATGCCTTTCTGTGTGTGTATCTAATCTCTTCTAACTGGCTTTTACACTCTATTTTGACCTATATAAGGAATGAGGAACCGCCAGAATTCAGCCCATATGTTGAACGAGTCGTCTAGCCGGAGCCATGCCCTGCTGACCGTCTGTATCCACAGTGAGGCTGTGAGTATCCCACGCGTAGGCTTTCTGGAGTACGGCCGGCAGCATTACTGCTGTAGGCATGTCTGCTATCAGGCTGTGAGTATCCCAGGTGTAAGAATGCATCGAGTAAGGGTGGGACCATATCAGCTCCTATCCTAGCGGTGAGATTGGGACATGGTGTATTCCATCCCCTCCCCTCCCCCCGACGCAGAAGTTTCTGCAGTGAGGTTGTGACTATCCTAGGGATGTCTGTAGTAAGGCTCTGTGTAAATCAGTGTATGAATTTCTGCAATGAGACTGTCTGTATCCCAGGTGGTGAAATGTATGCACTAAGGCTGTGGCTGTACCAGGCGTATGGGGACCTCCGATTAGGCTATGAGTAAGAAGTAGGAATGTGAGCAATAGGCTGTGAGTAGGGTTACGACTGTCTGCAGTAAGGCTGTAAGCATATCAGGTGCATGAATGTCTGCAATGAGGCGATACCAATTCCTGGTATAGGATTAACTTTTTTAAGGGCAAAAGAGTTCCAGTTGTTGGATGGTTTGTGTGGAGGCTGTCATTATCTTCGGGGTAGAAATTTCTGCAATAAGGTATAGAGTATTTCAGATGTATAAATAGCCCAGTTCTATTCTGTTCCCTATTCATCCAGTTTTGAGACAGAGCACAGGCCTGAAGCTGACTGTTGGTTTTTTCAGATGACACCCTTTTTTTCCAACCCATGTTTATTGTATTTTCTTCATGTAGTAAAACATATACATAAGTTGTGAAAAATCAAGATCAATAAACAATATAAATTATGTTCCCAGCTAGTGGGAATATACTCAGACATCATCTAAATTACTCAGGAAACTAATCTCATATGGCGGGGAATCTCGATACATGTGCCTGGTCGGGGAATAAACAAAAGGAAAAATAGGTTATAAAAAAAATCTAAGGGGCTGTTTCACAAAGATAAGTGTACATGTGTAGATCTATACCTACACCTAGGTGTAAATCTCCTCCTGGATGGAATTCGCCATTTCTATGCGGAGGTCTCCACCTAGCTGTGACTTACGATTCTTCACTGCCTCAAATGAGGGAGTGGAGACTCGTATGAACCACATTTACGACAGATCAGTTACTATTAGTAACTTTCTGACAGTTTGTGGAGATCTCTTCCACTGAGGTGGATAAGTCCTCATAGAACTAACAGGAATTTTAAGAAAACGAAATTTATTTTAAACGATATTAAAGATTATTTTAATAAAAAATGTTAAAACACAATGCACTAACTTCTGTTCACCTAGGACTACCATAGTAACAAGTGACAACACATCTGTACTAAACTTGATTCATTTTTTTCTTTATTTTTTTTTATTGATTAAAATTAAGTTAAATGTAAATTTTTCTTTCCCAATCCCTTATAGTATCATGTATGTTTAATGTGCCACAATTCTGGATGCAAGTTATATATTATTTTATTTGTGATTTACATGTTTTTTAAAAATATGTTATAACTTACAATATATTTTATTAAAATATTAACCTCTATACTAAAAACATTTAAATTGTTTTAATTTTGAAAAATTATTTAAGGATAAAGTTTAAAATAATCTAAATACATTTTCAGTTAAAATTGAATTTAATTTAATTCAATGTAATTTACATGTGTCCCTAAGTGTTATTGCCTGCCTCCATTGTTTTCTATGGGAGTGTGCTGCAGCTCCACTGGTTGGCCCTGTGCAGTGCTTGACTTGCTCCAGTGCTGGCCTGGAGTACATCTCAGCCTGTTTTGTCAGTAGTATTACTGTGGTAGATTTAATGTGTATTTTGTGAATTGTGTTACTCTTATATGGGTGTGTGCTTTGTATTAGCATGTCTCTCTCTAAACTCCTCCTTCAATTACCCTTACAACGAGGCATTTAGGGCAAAGTATTTCCCATTTTCAAACAAGTCCCCCTTGTCCTTCCCACATTTACTACTAAATTGTATGCCTGCATGTGCAAAGATCTCCGCCATGGGGATGAAAATCACCGTACAGTAAAGTTAGCAGAAGTGGAGGCAGAGTTCTCAGGCTAGAGTTTTGTGAATTGTATTTTGCATTTTGGATTACTAATTTATGTACTCAAAAGTGGTTTTATCAATAAGCCCATTTAAATTAAACTTCATATAAATTATTTTGTAATAATACTTTAAAATTAAAAAATGTATATGCCAATGTTTTACTATACATATATATCAATTACAACTTATGTTTATAATAAAATAATAGATAACTTTGCTCGAAGATCATGGCATATTCAACACAAAAGATATTGTAAGGGGTGGCAGGGGAAAATTGAAATCTAATTTAATTTAACTAAAAATATAATTCAAATTTAAAAAAAAACATTTAGAAGTTAAAATGTAATAATATGTTATGTTTTAGTTCAGGCTTGTTCACCACTATTACTTTGGTAGTCCTAGTTGAATATGACTGGGACTAGTTGAATGTTTTTTTAATATGTTTAATTTAAGATAAATATTCTATTTGTTTAGTAATTTAAATTTATTTTACTTAAAATTCCCTATTACTTTCTTTAGAGTGAACTGTGCTCCAGGGCAGAGATCTCCACAAAGAACTGAAAAATTAATAATAGTAGCTTTTTGATCATAAATCTGATTGCCGGACTCTCCAGACGCTCATTTGAGAGGGTAGAGACAGAGGGGCTTTTCAGAGCCAGCTTGTAGCTGTACATATTTGGAGAGAAATATAGTCACATTTTGTCTATGAGAGAAAGGTAGATACAAAAAATAGGATTGTGTTATTACATAACAAAACGCTCAAAATAGGAGTCAAGGAGAATCACATCTGTACATATAGACATTGCACTATTTATGTGTGTGTAAGTATCATTCTATTCCGGTATTTGCTCCTCACCCTGATGCAGCCAGACCCCCTGAACAGCTCCTGCTTCATTACCAAACATGGCAAGCTGTGCTTCGTGGACTTGGCAGGCAGTGAGAAGGTGAAGCACACTGGTTCCACCGGAGAACTCATGGTGGAAGCCAACAGCATCAACCGCAGCCTACTGGCATTAGGTAAGTATCTGGGGGCCTCCTGGGATTAGACAGGCGGCTATGGGACCCTCTCTAACTTTATATAACACAACCTGCGGCCATTAGGTAGTTACATTATGTGCAGCATCTTCCTGGCATGAAATGAGTAGTGGTAACCCATCATTAATAGCATCAACCACAGCCATGTGTCATTAGTTCCCTCTGCCCTTCTGGGCTCCCACTGCCACTATAATGAGCCAGTGTACAGATCTGCACAGGTAGCATGGAGCTTCCTGCATGGCCCCATTACACTTCCAGTCCACCAGTCACATACTTTGGCCCTTCACACTTGTGAACACTTTAATAGTCCTCCATCTGTTACCCTCTTTATGTATCCTTTATGCTCTTTCATGTTGCTGGTGACCTGCTGTGCTCTCCCTTTGTAAGTCTACATCACCTTCAGCACAGCTCACTTCCAGTGTAACTCAATGTTCTCTGTTGTGTTTCCCCACAGGCCACTGCATCTCTCTATTGGTTGACTCAAAGAAGAAAGCCAACCACATTCCCTATAGGGACAGCAACCTCACCCGGCTCCTGGCTGACTCCCTGGGGGGATCTGGAGTCACCTTAATGGTAACAGCCAATGGCATGCACATTTCCGCTCAGTCCAGCTTCAGACAAACTTCATTTGCATTTTCTAGCCAACACTGAGCTAGGCTCCTCGGAGCACGATCCACACAAGAGTCCTTGGCAGTAGATATGTGCTATGTGATGAATCTTGGAAGGCGAGAGGGGAAATTATTAATTCTAAAGCATAAGTTTTACTGCAGTCAACTGAATGGAAGAACAAGAGTACATACAGCTCAAGTCTACTCAACCTCATGGAGGTATCCTTTCTTGAACCTAATCTCTGACTCTAATATTTACATTTATTCTTTAAGCACCTGCAAATATTGTGAAAAACAGAAGCTTGCATTGTTTCAGGCCAGATTGGTATGTGTTCTATGAATGTGAATGATGTGTGTATTCCTGCCAGATGCTATACCTCATTTGTGTATTGAAATCCTGTTATACAAGTCAAGCTTGCACTCAAACACCCCAGTGCTGTTTCTTACATCTGTACCAAATCTGAAATGCTGCTTATTCGTTGTGTCTAAGAGAGGCGTTAAATGGTGCTGCCCAATGCCAAACTTGTTCCATGTCTTTTAAAGAAGCTTCCATTGGCCCTGCAGTGCCACACTTGTTCCATATTTTTCAGGGAAGATTGTGACGCTCTTGACCAGTGCAGTATGTCTTATGCATGAGAGCCAAGGACCCGCTACACTCCTGCTCATTGTGCTCTATCTTTTTTTGTGTTGTAGGTTTGACCAAAAAGGCTGTTTTAGCTGTCTTACCAGCCTCATGTTTTCTCAAACAAAATGCATAATCTTGCTTATAAAAAATGGCCGTTGGGTAAGCACACTTCAGTTATTCATCAGACAGTGCCATTCACATATTGGTTTAACCCTTCAGAACAGCAGATATACAATTGGGCTGTGGATCAGCCTTCTTCAGCCATTGGCTTTGTTGCCAATATTTTCCTCTGTCTAGTAGACAACTGCAAGTCTTTAGGATGTCAGGTAGCCTGAGTAACGGTACTTTACCTGCTTACTCTGTGTTACTCTGCATCCAGGGGAGTTCGACCTCAGGTGATATTTCCCTTAGTTCATCTTCCAGCAGCTCACCTGCAACTGCAGACTAGTGCTATTTGAGTAATGAGAATACCAGCAGCTCCTTTACCCTTGCTACTGTACCACAGCTTTCTTATGAAGAGTGCCAGGCATCACTGCTGCAACCTTCAAACCATGCCACCATCTTGAAACGGTATTCTGCATACTCTATCATCTTTTACTGTTCCAAGATGAAAGACCAGTGCAAAACTTACTTTTTAATTTTGCTTGTGGAAGCACATCCTCCATATTTAGTTGACATTTTTTTTCTTTTGTTTTTCTTTCTTTCTTTATTTTATCATATGCTTGCACTACAAAAAAATCACTACCTTATGCATAAGAATGCAAGAGGATATTTTTATGCCAAGACTCTTTCCTGCAATAATCAACAAAGATCAAACTTCCTAGTCTGCAGTGCTGGTCCAAGTGTGGCTGATAGTAGATTAGGTAACTACAGTAGACATTCAGGCTTCAGTGTAGCTTACCTCAACCGCTTTGAATTCCACTAGTGGACCAATGCACCAGATACTCGGCTGGTGCCTCCTATGTTTCATCTGTCCTAACTCTCCTCCTCGCTAGTGAGCGGAGTACCTGTGTTTGAGCAGTGTGCTTATGTGGGTGCAGGATAGCCACCATGTTTTGTAAGTATATTGTGAGAGATGTGCCTGTATGAATGCAGGTTGTGCTTGTGTGAGTGCAGAGTGAGGCTTATGCCTGTTTGAGCGCAGCGTGAGGGGCATGCCTATGAGAGGGCTGCAGTATGAGTGTGAGGTCCCTGCATGTTATGTCTTTGTGTGCCTCCACTTTGCAAGGCCCAAACCTATGAGCTTTGGTAATTATTTTTAGGGTTATGGCTTTTACTTACAGAAATGCAGTGCAGGGAGTGGAAATACAATTGTTTGTATCCGAATGTTAGTGAGTTTTGATATGTCAGATGCAGACTATATTGAAGGAGGTGGAGGAGTGTTGGGGGCAAGTGACAGACAGAGATGTCACGCTAGTGAGGGGGACCAGTTACTTTCTTTGCACTAGAGCCAATGGCAACCTAGCTACGCCACTGCTGGTGGTGTGGTACTGTGTAGGATTCTGGTAACCTGCTCCTTCTGTGGACCAGTGGTAGCCTAATCTGATAGAAGCAGTGGCAGCCATGTATGCTTTTGTGGCTGAGCTCAGTCTAGGATCCTGTGTGAATAAGCTCTGGCAGGCCCTGTGTGGCTCGGTTGTAACCTGGTCATGTGGTGGCCAGGGCCAGACTGGGTTCGCAAACCAGCCCGGGCACTTGGGTCCGACCGGCCCCAGTGGGGGGGCATGTACTGACGGGAACACTGCTGCTGCGTGCGCGCTTGTTACTGGGAGCCGATTTGCTGCTGCAAAACTGGCACCCAGTAACAAAAACGGCCCCCACCGGTCTAGAACCGGCCCCCACCGTTCCGGCCCACCGGGGAAACGCCCGGTGCCCGCTACGGCCAGTCCGGCCCTGGTGGTGGCAGACACAGGCCTGTTCCTCTGTAGACTTGGACCCATTTTTATCACAACCTCCTCTAGAAACCTGCATAAAACATCCTGAAAAGCCCTCACCTAAAACCCTGCCCCCTAAACCAGTGCTTAATGGCGTGGGTGTCTGGTGCTGACCTGAACCGGAGAGGGCTCTGATGTGCCTGGGTTCACAGTGCATATGTAGGTTGTGAGTGTCTTTAGAGTTACACATTTACCATCCCAATACATGAATAAAACTCATGAATGCCTGGTTTACCTGGCCTGTGGTCCCTGTGTTACCTGAAAATGGATATTCCCATAGACTCATACTTAAATACGGGTCCTTGATAAACAGGGAGTTTATCAAGGAACATTTTGCTGACTTGAGGCCAGGAGAAAATCAGTGCAAACAGATCTCAGAAAATGACACCACGAGCATCAGAGTGTCTGAGGCACATAAAGAGATAACATACATTCAGGTAGATATTCATTTTTACATGTAAAACTGGTTGTATGATCTAAGCATGGGAGAAACTTGTGTAATTTCCTTTGAGGTAATGACGTGAAATACCAAAAAATGATGTAAAATTATGTGTCATCATGTGAAATGCCGGTCCAGCACCTCGCATCCAGAATTGACATGAAGAGGTAAGCAGCACAGAATCACATGTCATATGAACAACTTCCGCTCGTGTTCGATTCGTTCGCATTGTCCCTGTGCACCCATGATAGGGCTTTCACCCAAACAAAATCTTGTTCATGTGGCATGGCGTAATAGCGTAGTTTCAGGCATTAACAATCGTAACACGAAAAGCCAGAAATTACGCAAGGAAATTTCACCAGGACGTAGGAGGATCCCTCGCTCATGCCTATAATTAGAATTGTGGCATCATTTGTAGTGTGCACCCTCTTAGGCAAGGAGCAAGAGTCCCAACTGAGCCCTCCTCACTCACAGGCTCAAAGCCTCAACATGGGGACATGTCACCTCCTAACTGCCTGATAGGACACCAGTAGACCCAGTTTTCAAGAGTCGTCTCGTCTTCATCGCTGTGTTACAATTCAGTGATGGCCTCTTCATATCATAGTTCACATTTCAAAGATTTAACAAACGGACTTGGGTCCTTATACATATTGCAAAGTGTGCTTGATTGGCACACCACCTTTGGCCCATTGATATTGCTTCACCGGCTCAGTGGGTTTATTGTAGGGTGTTTATCACCAGGCACGAGTGGAGTAAGCTTGTAGAAAGGCTTTACATTTGTATGTATGTTGCTGTAGTACATACATTGCAGTGAGTTTAGACGTTCTGTGCGTTTATTGCAGTGGAGTTGAGGATCTGTCGCAGTATATTTATGCCACTGCTTTAAATATGTAGGGATTTTGTTGCAGTGTTCTTGTGGACTTGATGACATCTTGTAGTGTACTTGCTGTAGTGTACTTGCTGGGTTTGTTGCAGACTTGTAATGCATTGGAGGTTTCCTGATAGCAGGCTTCTAGTGTGTTTGTTGCAATAGACTTATCATTTTGGGTTTGTACATGAACCCTCCTATTTTTGAAGCTAGTCTCATGTTGTCAATATGTTGGAGACTTGCACTGACTCCTTATGGGCTTGCAGTCGGTGTGTGCTGTATTTTTGGTAAATGTGTTGTAGCTGGTTTGTTACAGTTGACTTGCAGGGGGCAGGTTACTCTGGTCTATTGTGGACTTGATACCTGTGTCAAGATCCCATTGCACACTTTTGGAACTGCTCACTTTTAGCCTTCAGCTGTTTGTCCTCCTCCTCCACACCCTACCCCACTCGCTTCCTCTTTTACTGTTTGCTATGGAGCTGTACCGCTTTGAAAGACATTCAGGCCTAGATTCACAAAGGTTTAGCATCAGGTTAGCATACATTTTTTAACGGTAAACCGACGCTAAACCTTGGAGATTAACAAACCATTGCTAATTGGTGTTAGTGTTGGTTTGCATGGGAAAGTAACGCAAAGCAGGTCGAAATGCTACTTTGCATTACTTTTCATCAAGGGGATGTTACATGGGTGGTACATGGGCGTTCCCATGCAGCCACCCATGCATTTTGATGCTAATAACATGAGTAGACATGGTTTAGCGCCAAAAATTAATGTAGCTGGAAAGCAGGCTTTAAAAGGAGAAAGTTTTTCATTTCTCCTTTTTTACCGACTTTGCATGCATCCTGCACTGTGCAGCTCACATACAAAGTAGGGAAAGCTTTAAGGTGTGTAGCCATTGTATTTTGGAAAAGAAGGGTACCCTTCCTATACAACTCCTAGACTCAGGCACGCACCCTAGCACTATGGTGCTAAGGTGTGTGCCTAGCGCACAGCAGCTAAAATCAGCGCCGGCGCTAGGAAGAAGGGGGAGAGAGAGCCATATCTCTGTGAATATGGCACTCTTCTGCTCTCTCCCTTTCACACAACGCAGCGGAACATTTTGGCTGCTGTGCTGCGTTCCGTGACACCTTTCAGAATCTGGGCTTTAATTTCCATACCTGTGATATCTCGGCACCCTGGTTCCAGACAGGAGTCTAGGCCTGTCATCACACAGCTGCCTCTCTTGTAGGGTCTCTTGTGCTCCTTCCTCTCGAGCTGACTCCCCACCTCCAGTCATCCCAGAGCCATTGAAGAGGTAGTGTGGAAGGGGGGAGAACACCATGGAAGAGGAGGCAGGGCCATTAATGATTCTGGCAGCAAAGTGAGAGGAAGCCCCTCAGCACCTTCAGAGTCTGCTGCATGTCACTCCCTGGCATATCCGTCCCGTCCCTCGGGGGGGCATACACTTATCTGCATGAATAATTCATCTCTTTTGTGTGGGTCGAGTCTCAGTCGCATCAGACAAAATTGTCTCTTGATCAGAAGTTACTCATTAGGACCCTCACGGGGATGACTCCTGGTGCATAAAGGGGGCTGTGCGCAAGGGAGTAGCCAGAAACATAAAATACCCTCCACTTTGAGCCACATGGAATGAAATGTCCTAGCAAAGTGAGCGATCTCGAATCTTTCTATTAAGGAGATAGTGGTCATTGTTCCCCAGAGGAAAAAGCTTCAGAATGATGCATTTTACAGCATGATTGGAAAAGGATGAGACCAAAAGCTGCACATTTACCAGCATTGACTTATTCCTTTGATTTTTCTTTCCTTTTTTTCTCTCCATCTTTCTTTCCCACTTTCTATGTATTTCTTTCCTCCCTTTTCATTCTCCTCTCATTCCATTTTTCCATTTTTCTTTTGTTCTGTCCATTCTGCTTTCAGGTGTCTTTTGAGCTTGTTGACCTTTATATTCATGTTTAATTTTCCTTCCTGCTTTCCATCTTTCCTTTCCTTAGTCCCATTCTCACATTTTTGTTCTTTCCTTTCTTCGTATCATCCTCCTGTCCTTCCTTTGCCCCTTCTCTCATCTGTCTTTCTTCTTGAATTTCTTCCATTTGCTAATTCTTTATTTTCTTTCCTTACACTGCCCTTGCACCCATCTCTCATTTATTCGTTCTATCATTTCATTCTATTTTCTGCTTTCTTTTCTTTCTCTCCTCCCATTTTTCTTTCTTTGTTTCTTTCTTTTTTCTTTTTGCGACCCCTTTTTTCAAGTTTAATTCTTTTCACCTCCTTCTATTCTTTTCCCTTTCTGTCCTTCTCTCCTTCTTTCCATTCTTCTTTTGTGCCTATGTTCCATCCTACTGCCTTTTAACTTTCCTTCTTTCTTTCCTTCTTTCCATTCTTCTTTCCTTCCTTCAAACTATTTCACTGCAGTTGCCTCTAACTTACTTTTTTATTTTATGTTCAAAACATTTCTCTTTCATTTTGTCACCATTTTAAGCTTTTTGAGCTCTCCCATCCCTTCCCCATCCCACAGTTGTACCCTGTAATTTATTCTTCCAGAATCTATCGGTCATTCTTTTTGCCTTGCAATGACCTGCAAGCCAGAGAGGTGAAAGTTAAAAAGGGCCATAAAATGATTTAATCTGTTCCAGGCTCCCCCGCTTAAACTGGCATAGCGGGGGCTTCGCTACGCCCATGGCTGTGCGTGTACATGGAGGGCATCCACCGCTCCTTGGCGTGTGCACATTATCAGCGGATGCACTGATAGTCCAAACTCTACAGCGTGAATACTGCAGCATTGTACAATGACAGACAATCTGAAATCTTCACGGTGGGACTGGCCCCCGTAACACGTGCACCTACACTGACATCACCAGCCCTACACTGAGACTGCACCAGCCCTAGACTGTGAGAGCTTCACACCTGCACATTGACAGGCACAACACCGCCCCATGACAGCCGAAACTGAGCCCTCCGCAATGGCATCCTGATGGCCTGTCCTGTGACCTCCCTCATACTCCAGCTCTGCACTGTGATAATCTTAACCCTACACAGCCACAGGCACAACACTGCACCATGACACCCAAACCTCACCTCTGCCTTCACCTTCTCACACCTCGGACCTCCCTAAAACGACACTTGGACAACCACAGCCCCACCATTGTGACAATCCCAACCTGATCCACTGAAGCCTCACACCACACAGTGATAGACTTGAGGCTGCACAGCGATTAGCACAACAAAGCGCTATGTCGGACCAAATTGTGCCACTGTGACACTCAAAACCCAACCCTGTAAAGTGCCAGCCCCAGTTTTACACCATGATGCTTCCAACCCTGAACTTTGTCAATACTAATCACATACCCTGATGGGCACTGTGACAGCCCATCGACAACCACACGCAGTAACCCACTCCCAACCCTTTGCTGTGATTCCATTAAAGCTACACAATGATGGTTGTATAACATAATATTTTGTCCAAATATAGACTATCGTAAAACAACTTGAAGGTAAGTATATATAGGCAAGCATGAATTTACTATTCTTATCTACAGATCTACGTACTTTGAAATATATATATATATATACACACATATATATATATATATATATATGTGTATGTATATATTATCTACTGGCGGTCGCCAGTAGATATAGTTAGGACCTATTATCCATAGGAAAATCGTAACATTCTTTTCGGGGTGATTCGGCAAGCGGGGGCCGAGAAAAAAGGGGGGTCCCAAAACGTGTTTTCTCCATGTTAATTCCCATAGGAAACTTTAGCCACGGCTACAGCCCGAACTGCTGAACGGAATTACACCAAATTTGGCAAAAGGGTAGTGCTTGGTTCAGAAAGCACCCTTTTTAAATGGTGTAAATCCGTTCAGTAGTTGCGGAGAAATTAAAAAAATAAGAGTCAAAAAATCAATTTCCCATAGGAAACTTTATGCAAGGCTACAGCCAAAACTGCTGAACGGAATTACACCAAATTTGGCAAAAAGGTAGTGCTTGGTTCAGAAAGCACCCTTTTTAAAAATGGTGTAAATCCGTTCAGTAGTTGCTGAGAAAATCAAAAATAAAAGTTTCGATATCTATGGCCGCGGTGGATCCGCGCACCCTCCCGACCACAAGCTGCATGCTAACTGACTGTCAACACTCCAAACCAGGAAGTGTTGGCAGCCATCTTGTGACTCGGTAGAACCGAGTCACAAGAAAAGAGTAAAACAAACGCGAAAAAAAAGGAAAGGGGGCAGGGTAGAAACACCCTGACCCCCTAGGCCTGCTTAGGGGGTCCCACAAGGACCCCCAGGGCCAAAAAAGCATTTAAAAAAAAAACTAATTGGCAAAATGCGCGCCGGATCCGCCCGCAAAACAAAAAAAAAACGAAGCGCGGCCTCCCGCGCTTCGTTACTAATTAGCCCCCGGGTGGGCCAAGTCCCGGGGGCAGTGAAAAAAAAAGTGTGGGGGGGCCCCTATCCCCCCACACTGCCCCGGGGACCGCCACCTCCCCGGGGCTTGAATAATGAGTTGCGGGGGGGGCACGCAGCCCCCCGCAGCCCCGGGGACCGCCACCCCCGGGGCTTGTTTTTTTAAAGTTTGGGGGGCCTCTATGGCCCCCCCAAGCCCCGGGGACCGCCACCCCCCGGGGCCTTCATTATTTATAATAGCAGGGGGGCACACTGCCCCCCCCGCAGCCCCGGGGACCGCCACCCCCCGGGGCTTCATTTTTAAAAAAAAATACCTGTGTGGGGGGGCTCGAGCCCCCGCACATGCCCCGGGGACCGCCACCTCCCCGGGGCACTTAAAATGTAAATTTGGGGGTCCGTTACGGACCCCCGAGCCCCGGGGACCACCACCTCCCCGGGGCTGTGCAGATGTTGGGAGGGGGGCCGCGCGGCCCCCCTCCTGGAGCCCTTGATGGCCCTGGGGACCGCCACCCCCCAGGGCCGGCTCCTGCAGTGTCCCGGGGTGCCCACCCCCGGGACACTGCTGTTTGCAATGACAGGGCGGGAGCCTCGCGGCTCCCGCCCTGTCATTGCAAACTGCTTTGCTTCATTGAAGCGAGAGCAGGGAAACCTGCTCTCGCTTCAATGAAGCAAAGCAGATTGCTTTTCCACACGGGGAGCTGCATGTCAGCAGCTCCCCATGTGGAAAAGCAATGCCGGCTCCCGCAGGAGGCGGGGAGCCGGCGGGACCGTGGGAGGATTGGGGACCCCCCCACGGTCCCCAACAAGAGAGCCCAGGCCCCGGGGGATGGGGTCCCCGGGGCCATAAATGGCCTGAGGAGGGGGGCCACGCAGCCCCCCTCCAATAAGTTAAATAAAAAAAAAAAACATGGCCATGCCCCGGGGGATGGGGTCCCCGGGGCCGAATATGGCCTTGGGGGGGGGGGCCACGCGGCCCCCTTCCAATTTAAAAAAATAAATAAAAAAATAGGGGTGAGGCCCTGGGGGATGGGGTCCCCAGGGCCAATAAAATAGGAAAGGAAGGGGGCCACACAGCCCCCTTCTTAAAAAAATAAATTAAAAAAAGACCGGCATCGCGCCGGAGGCCCGCCCCTCCTTGCAGCACTCTGCAAATGCGCCCCTGGCGCGTTGTAAGATGGGGAACTAATTCCCATTGAATACTGGGGGTCCCTGGGGCCAACTAGCCCACCAGGAACCTCCAGTATGCACCAGGGAGCTGCGTTGCAGAGAGGTGTTCAGAGGCCACGCCCCTTTTACACCTCTCTGCAATGCAGCTCTGTGGCGCTTACTGGAGGTACCTGGTGGGCTAGTTGGACCCCAGGGACCCTCAGGATTAAAGGAGACTTAATCCCCCAACTTAAAACGCGCCACGGGGCGCGTTTGCACAGTGGTGAAGGGAGGGGGCGGGGCCTGAGGTGACATGTGTGCAAACACGCCCTGTGGAGCGTTTTAAGTTGGGGAATTAATTCCTCTTCAATCCTGAGGGTCCCTGGGGGCCAACTAGCCCACCAGGTACCTCCAGTAAGCGCCACAGAGCTGCGTTGCAGAGTGGTGTAAAAAGGGGCGTGGCCTCTGAACATTTCTCTGCAACGAGCTCCCTGGCGCATACTGGAGGTACCTGGTGGGCTAGTTGGCCCCAGGGACCCTCAGTATTCAAGGGAATTAATTCCCCAACTTAGAACTCGCCAGGGGCGCGTTTGCACAGTGGTGAAGGGAGGGGCGGGGCCTGTGGTGACGTGTGCAAACACGCCCTGTGGCTCGTTTTAAGTTGGGGAATTAAGTCCCCTTCAATCCTGAGGGCCCCTGGGGGCCAACTAGGCCACCAGGTACCTCCAGTAAGCGCCACAGGCCTGCGTTGCAGAGAGGTGGTCCAGGCCATGCCCCTTTTTACACCTCTCTGCAACGCAGCTCTGTGGCGCTTACTGGAGGTACCTAGTTGGCTAGTTGGACCCCAGGGACCCTCAGGATTCAAGGGGACTTAATCTCCCAACTTAATACGGCCACAGGGCGTGTTTGCACATGTCACCTCAGGCCCCCCCCTCCCTTCACCACTGTGCAAACGCGCCCCGTGGCGCGTTTTAAGAGGTAGTTTTAATCCCCCTGCCCTATTATGTACTAGGGCCTTACAGAGGAGGTCATGCTAATCACAGGGGTACCCCAACGCATAGTGTTCCCTAGTGTATGTAGGTGTTTTCACTGTATTCTAAGTGCCTTTTAGCATAGCACTGGCTCTAGGCCTGGTTAGTCAGAGTCAGTTACCACCAGTACCCGTCTGAAAAAGTTGTGGGCACAGGATGATTTTGGAACAAGGCCTCTTTCTGCTCCTCTGTTGGTTCTTTCTGCACATGTCTTGCTTCTTCCTGCACTTTTCTTCGTCTTTGTGGACTTCTGTTGCTTCTTTCTGCATTTCTTTTGCTTCTTTCTGTGCGTTTTTCTTCTTTCTTCACATGTCCTACCTCTGTAGGCATAGTTAGAAACTAGCATTTAAAAAACCTTTGAAATTCACTTAAAAAACCATAGGTTTCAGGCACGTTATAGTTAGAAATTAGCATTTAAAAAACCTTTGAAATTCACTGAAAAAACCATAGGTTTCAGGCACGTTATAGTTAGAAATTAGCATTTAAAAAACCTTAGAAATTCACTGAAAAAACCATAGGTTTTAGGGAAAGTTATAGTTAGTTGGACATTTCACTCGTACAAAACCAGAGAAATTCCCCCGTTATAGTTAGTTCACCTAACTAGAACTCGCGCCCCCGCAATGCACTGCTGATGACGTCACATATTACATCACTCATGACATGGTCAGTGACATCACTGATGACATCACTGATGACATCTCAAATGACATCACTCATGACATCATCCATGTGATAATTTGATACACCCACTCTAAATTACAGACTGCCATTCTCAAAACCATAGACACTCCAACACCAATAACTACATACCCACTCACTGATTCTTAGGTTTACACACACATCCACTCACTCATCCGTACAGTCACTCATACTTATGGTCCCTCAGTACAGGACTATCATATGTACTCATACACCTATATAGACACTCACACACCGCCACTCATCCATAGAGGTACTCACACACCTAGTCAGTCATGCAAATAATTAATCACACTGCCATTTACTCACCTATACAGTCATACACACACCAGCTCACTTACTCATACAAATGCTAGCACATTCTTACGCTCTTATACAATCACTGATACAAGCACGCACTCATCCATACAGCCACTCTCACAATCACACACTCTCACTTATAGCCATTTATATACTCCAACACACATATATACTGCCTTTCACATATGTAGTTACTCACACATGTACCACTGAGATATACATTCACTCACTAACACACCCATACACACACTCACCCACCCATACAGTCCATCACAGATGCACTCTTGAAACCATGCACCCAGTGAATCACCCACTCACACATCTATGCACAGAGTCACACACACCCCACCCACACAAACACTCAGGCACCCATACAGATACTCAAACAACCAATCAATAACCCATATAGACACTCATGTAGCTATTCGCAAACCCATGCAGCCGCTTATACACCAACAGACAGACGGATACAGACATTCACACAGTTTAGTCACTAACCCATGCATTCAGTAAGATACGTTTAATCACTCACTTATAGAGTCAGTCACGCACCTACTAAATCATCCATTCAGACACTTATACACCCACTCATTCTTCAATACGCCTTTCCCTATATATATTAAACATATTTAAACTTTACAGAAACACACAGTCACTGGATGATGTCATCAGTGATGTCATCAGTGATGTCACTGACCATGTCATGAGTGATGTAATATGTGACGTCATCAGCAGTGCATTATGGGGCGCGAGTTATAGTTAGCTGAACTAACTATAACGGGGAATTTCACGGGTTTTGTACGAGTGAAATGTCCAACTAACTATAACTTTCCGTAAAACCTATGGTTTTTTCAGTGAATTTCTAAGGTTTTTAAATGCTAATTTCTAACTATAACGTGCCTGAAACCTATGGTTTTTTCAGTGAATATATATATATATATATATATATATAATCAATCTTCTAAGTCATCTTGCAGATGAGATTACATATCTGTTAGAATTGGCATCTTTGGCAAGGTTTCCCCTGAGTTTTTGCCTCTACCTCCTGCATTTTTGATGCTGTGCTGGATTTCGTTTTTGCTGGCTTAGATGCTTTGGCCACTTTGCCCTTGCTGATCAGTGTCAAAGTGCAAGTGCTCCTTGTGTAAATTGTTATTACAATTGGTTTTCCCTGATTGGCATATTTGATTTACTGGTAAGTCCCTAGTAAAGTGCACTGTGTGTGCCAGGGCCTGTAAATCAAATGCTACTAGTGGGCCTGCAGCACTGATTGTGCTACCCACATGAGTAGCCCTGAAAAGGTATCTCAAACCTGCCACTACAGTGTCTGTGCGCAGTTTGTTAACTGCCATGTCGACCTGGCAAGTGCACACACTTGCCAGGCCCTAACCTTCCCTTTTCTTACATGTAAGGCACCCCTGTGGTAGGCCCAAGGTACCCCCAACCCCCCGGGCAGGGTGCAGTGTATGTGAAAGGTAGGACATGTACTGGTGTGTGTGACATGTCCTGATAGTGAAATACTACCAATTTCGTCTTTCACTATTGAAAGGCTATCTGCCCCATAGGATAGAATGGGAAATACTTTGTAACATCTTACAAGTATAACTTCCCACTGGGACAAGATAGAGAAATAAAGTTTAGGCTCTCTGAACTCAGAATTTAATAACACATCTTTTAATGAAGATGGTTTTTAAATTGTGTGTTTGAAAATGCCACTTTTAGAAAGTAGGCATTTTCTTGTTTAACCATTCTGTTTGTCTCTGCCTGTTAGCGTATTGACTGTCTGGTTTTGGAGTGACAGGGGCTGAGGATGTGCATTCACTGTAGACAGCCACTGGGGGGCTTGAGGTGTGCCTGACCCTTCCTGGATGTCTTAGAGCTGAGCTGAATAGACGTTGGCTGAATTTAGAGTAGTGGGAGAAGATTTCCTTGCACCTGAATAGGGCCTGCCTCCCTGGCACAATGCTGTCTCCACCCCCTGTGGTCATACTGCATCACTGAGTACAGAACTGGTTTGGACTGGGCTCAGAGACCCTTGCACAAAGAGAACAAAGACATTTTGGGGTATAAGAATTAGACCTAAAACCCAAGAGAGTTAGATTACTTCTGGACTCAAGAGGAACCTTTGCCAAGGAGAAGAGCTGAAGAGCTGTGAGGAGGAGTACTGCCCCCTTTTGCTGTGTGCTGTGTGGGGTTGGCCTTCAGTTGCTGTTTCTGCCAAGGAAAGGACAAAGACTGAAACTTTGCTTTGAACCTGCTTGAAGAAGATCTCCAAGGGCCTGTGTGTGCTAGTCTCCTGTTCTGAAGTCTCAGGGACACAAAGACTTCACCCCCAGCTCCCCTGAACTCTGCTGCTGAGAGTTCTGACCTGCCAGGAGGTGCCTGTTCCAGTTCTGGGCCTCTGGAGGTTGTTCCTGCTGTTTTGGAGCTGGAAGAAAAGAACAGTAGAAATCGACGCATCGCTCTTCTTGCGGCTGTTTTTCCGATGCAGCACCGCTGTGCGAGAAGAATCTCCATGCATCGCTGCACCGCTGCCGAAACTGCTGCAGCTGCAAGAACCGACTCATCGAGGGATCGCGGCTGAAGAAACCAACACAGCGCCACTCGACGCCGCCGCATCGATCACTGACGCATCCCGGATTTCCACTCATCGCAGCTGTGTGGCAAGTTTTCCCGACGCATCACCCGCGGACCAGAACCATCTTGGAGTCAGCGCTTCACTTCCCCCTACAGACCGGATTCGACGCATCACTTCTCCTGCGTGCAGCAGAACTGTCACATCGCCTCCCCATGGTCTCAGGAACTGACGCATCTCTTTGTTTCTCGGCGCTTCCCATCTCTGTGGCTGTTTGGCCTTGTCAATTTTGACGCATCTACAGGTACTTTGTGAGAAATCACACATCCATAGTTTTCTATGGACCCAGTTGCTTGAAACCTTTTTAAAGTCATATTCTTATTACATGCATGTTGGAGTTTTGTCGTTTTGGTCTTGTTGAGTTTAGATAAAGATACTTTATTTTTCTAAACTGGTGTGGTGTCCATTTGTGGTGTTATCACTGCATTACTGTGTGTTTTTTGAGTTCAAATACTTTACACATTGCCTTTGGGATAAGTCTGTCTGCTCGTGCCAAGCTACCCAGGGGGTGAGCAGGGGTTATCTAAAGTGTGTATCCCACTTACCCTGACTAGAAGCAAGGGTCCCTATTTGGACAACGGTACCTACCGCTGCCAACTAGAGACCCCCATTTCTAACAATATCACAATACCCATACTTCTTTTGACAGAGATGACAATGAATGTAGTATAAACTATTGGTTTGATTATGTGTTGCTGTTTAATTACATTTCACTTTTAAGCGTTATCAATTGGTAGAAATATTGTGAGTACATAAGCATGACATTTGGTATGCCAGTTAGGGTTTGCATGGCTACTGTACGAGTGATCATATATTGCATCCAAGAGTTCCCTGTGCCCAGCCCCCCACCACTGCGCATGCCCGAAGGCCATCCACATCTAGATTAGCTGTAGGCACAGCCCTGCACCAATCCCTCCATGGGCTTTCCAGCATGTGCAGTGAACAGCTTTAAGCCAGACCCTGTCCCTAACTTCTCCAGGTGACCATTGCCCACTGCACATGCCCGAAGGCTGTCCGCACCAGGGTTAAACGTAGGGCCTGCCATGAGCCCAACCCTTCACACGCAGCCAACCCCTGCAGTGCACAGACTTCACACAATGGGGTTAGCCACAGAGTCTGGCCTCCAGCCAGGCCCTGTGTCCAACTCTCAGCAGGTGTCCAACACCTGCAGCATTTGTTTGTGCATGTAGGGGATGGCCACACGGCACCCAACCTTCCACAGGTGGCCAACCCCATATGCGAATGGCCTTCAGCATTTGCAGATGGAGTTGCCAAAAGGGCCTGGCCTGTGGCCAAGTCCTGTTCCTACCCCATTGTATGTGGCCAACACCCACGTGTGGCTGTTTGCCAAGTGCAACAATAGTGCACTGAATATTCTTTTATCCGGATTCACAAATTCAGCATACATTTCACAAATCCTGCAATAAAAAAGATTTTTTTGATAAATGTTATATTGCTTGGAGAGTTACTTTGGGACCACATGGGCCTGGGAGTCATGGTAGGTTCACCCTGCTCTCTTAATCTCTTTTTCTTTTTCCCAACATGGTATTTGGTGCACCATGTTGGGTAATGGTCCCAATATCTCCTACATTTAACCTCTTCATACCATGATCAGAACACTTTTTAAAGGCTAATTTCACTAAAACTACTGAACGGATTTACATTAGACCAAATGAAGGCACTTCCTTTAGTAAAGTTCTCTTTTGGTGCATAGTTTGGGCTCATTCCATTCAGCTGTTCTTTCTGTATTGAGGAGCAAAGAACCCTAAGGGTTGAAACTCTTCCTCAGCATCTTCAGGGTATGGAAGTATGAAGTATGAGGTGGTGATGGCATTGACTTGGGCGGTCATGTCGCGCTTGCTTTTGATGATGATCTCGAGGTTCTGGGCATGGGTGGTGGGTGGGGGGTGTTGGTCCTAGCTCTCTTGGCAACCAGGTGGAGTCCCACGGTTATATGCTCTTTCCTAAGACATAATTTTGGCCTTGTCAGTGTTCGGCTTTAGACAGTTGGTCTTCTGGGCGTCTTATCACCGAGGGAGAGAATGAGTTGCATGCCATCAGTGTAATAGAGGATGTTGATATCATAGGAGCAGATGATGCTGGTGAGAGGGATCATAAATGCATTAAAGAGGGTTGGGCACAGGGAGGATTCTTGCAGAACTCTGCAGATGAGGTTGCAGGCATCTGAGGTGTACTGTGCCAGGCTGGCTATCTCCTTCCAGTTGGGAAGGAGCAGATCCATCGGAGTGTGTGTCCTTGGATTCTGATGTAGTGAAGGCATTGGATGGGAATGGAATGGGAGACTGTGTCGAATGCTGCTGAGAGATCTAGGAGGATAAGGGCCGCCGTGTCTCCTTTGTCTAGAGTCATGAGAATGTCATTCGTGGCAACAATGAGGGCAGTACCAATGCTGTGGTTGGGTCTGAAACCTGACTGAGTAGATTTGAGAAGTTGGTGCTCTCTGAGATATTCAGTAAGGTGTTTGTTGATGATTTTCTGTAAGACCTTGGCCACTAGTAGGGAGATCTGTCTGTAGTTTTGCGAGTTTCCAAGCATCTGGGAAGGTCAAAGAAGAGGTGGAGGCATTCAGAATGGATGTGAGCATAGTGTTAATAGGTTGCAGTCCTCTAAAGTAGGCGTGTTGGGGGCAGGGGTCCAATGGGGCCCTGGGTGGATGGAATTCATGGTGGCAGCAGTTTCTGCTGGGGTGATGGCAGGCAATCTGCTTAGCATTGGCTCTTTGGGTAAGATTGAGAGGTGTTTGGTGAGGTCTGTTGGGTCCGGTTGGAGGCTAAAGTTGATGTAAATGTTTTATTGCTGAAGAATTGAGAGAGATTTTTTCAGAGGTCCTGTGAAGGAGTAATCATGTTGGAGGCGGCCGATGATGAGATAAATTCTTTCACATTGGCAAAGATTTCTTTGCTTCTGGAGGTGCTATATGGCCCAGTCTGCATCATTTGGTGGTAGCATCTGAGAGTGGATTTGAATGTGCTCCTGTCTGCTTTATCCTATCTTATTTTCCATTTGCGCTCCAGTTGTTTGCAGTGGTGTGTCATCAGTCTGAGTTCCTACATGTGCCAACTGGCCTGAGGTCAAGATCTTTTGTATTGTTGTGTTTGAGGGGGGTCAGGGAGTCAACACAGGAGGGGATCCAATTGTTGAAATTCTTGATGGCTTTGGGAAGGCTGTTGCAGTGTTTGAGTCGGTGGGTGTTGAGAGTGGTGTTCCAGTCCTTGTCAGTGATGCAGTTCCAGTTTTGGAGGATTGGTCTGGTGGTAGTGTGTGTTGGACCGGAATGGGGATGCTAAACTTGACAAAGGCATGGTCTGCCGAGGAACCTTGTGTGGGCTCATCAACTTGATGTTGCTGAAGTAGGTGAAAAATAGGATTGAGGAGGTGTCCGGCGATGTGGGTAGGTCCCTTTATTCATTGTTTGAGGCCCAGGCTTCCAAGGTTTTCAATAAGGGCTCTTGAGTTTGGGTTGGTGTGGTCTTCCAGGTGGAAGTTTAGGTCTCCAAGTAGGATGTAATTGCTATAGGTCTGGCCAGTCGCAGTTGGAACAGCATCATGGATCCAGATTGGTCCCACACCCTATGCCAAAACCAGCCCAACCTCACTGAAAAACGTAACCAGCGACATCAACCAATTCAACAAGTGGATCACAGAATGCACAGACTCACCGGCACCCCACTAACATAACCACCAGAAGAGAATCAGGAAGCAGGCCAACTGGTACACAGAAGAACTTCGATCAACCAAGCACTATTCCAAACAACTGGAATGAAAAAGGAGAACCAGTCAGAATCCAACCGACAAGACCACCTTCATAGTGGCCCTAAGACATTGCCACCAATAAATCAGAGAAACCAAGAAGAAGGTCCTAGCCGAGGACATAGAACACTCCAACAGCAGCAAAGAGTTCTTTACAATTGTCAAGGACTTCACCTCAGCAGCATCTACCACCAACAGCATCACCTCTTCCCAAGACATCTTGAGAACATATTGGAATTCTTCAACAACAAAATAGTAACTATTCACAACAAAATCAACCCACAACCGAACCCCAGCAGTCCCGCCTCCAACCTACCCACAGAAAGCTCAGGAAATGCCATCAATACTTGGAAATTGAGCACCGTGGAAGAAACAGCTAACATCATGAGAACCACCCACTCCAGAGACCCAGCGGATCTTTTCCCCCACCACATCTACAACTTGGGTGTCTTCCCAATCAGTGAAGCACTTTCCCCCATCCTAAACACCTCCATCACCCCTGCCACCTTCCCGAAAGCCTGGAAAAATGCAGCAGTCAATGCACTACTAAAGAAACCTTTAGCAAACCTCACCCAGCTCACCAACTACTGCCTGATCTCCCTACTACCATATCCATCCAAGGTCATGGAAAAAGCAATCAACAAGTGGCTCGCAGACCACCTCGACCTACACCAGCTCCTGGATGCCTCTCAAGCAGTTTTAAGACCCAACCACAGCACTGAGACAGTCTGCAGCAACCGACAACGTCAGGATGATCCTCAACCAAGGAGAAACAGCTTCCCTCATCCTGCTCGACCTATTAGCGGCCTTCAACACAGTCTCCCACTTCACCCTAATTAGAAGACTTCATGCGACAGGCATCAAAAGATCCACCCTCAACTGGAGCTGCAGCTTCCTCATTGAAAGAACACAGAAAGTCATCATGCCACCCTACACTTCCAAAGTCAGGAACCTCATGTGTGGATTCACCCAAGGATCGTCTCTCAGCCCAACCCTTTTCAACCTTTACATGACTCCACTAGCCAACATCATCAGGTTGCAATGCATTAACATTCTCTCATATGCAGAAGACACACAACTGATATTCTCCCTTACGGACAAGACACCCATAACAAGAACCACCTTCGCCACCTGTGTGGCCAAAGTAGCCTCCTGGATGAAATCCAACTGCCTCAAGCTCAACCTTGACAAGACCAAAATTGTGATTCATGGTAAGGAGACCTCCCCATGGGTCTCCTACTGGTGGCCAGCAGATGTAAGGCCCACACACACCACAACCGCCCATGCCAGAATCCTAGGAGACATCTTGGATGACAAACTCGACAAAACTGCCCAGGTCACCTCAGTGACTTCCACATGCTTCCATATTCTGAGGCTGCAGCCAAAATTCTTTAAGTGGCACCAGAGAACACCAGGAAAACAGTCACTCATAACCAGCAAACCCGACTACAGAAACACACTCTGAGTCGTAATCACCAAACAGTGCCTGAACAGACTCTAACCGTCCGGAACACAACAGCAAGATTCTTCCTCAACCTGCGTTGCTGCTGCCAGATCTCACCACACCTCAGAGAACTCCTCTGACTCCCCATACAAATTCCTCGTGTACAGGTACAAAGCACTACACAACATTGGCTCGCATACCTCAAAAGGTGCATACATTTCCACTAACCCACCCAAGAAACCTTCACTAATCCAGTCTCTCACTTGCACACGTAACCCTCATACACCGTAGTACAGCAGGGGATTGCACCTTTTTCTACATTTCCTCCAAAGCATGGAACAACCTCCCACAGCACATCAGAGCCTTCTCATCATTTTTTTAGCTCTGCAGGAAGCTGAAAACCTGGCTTTTTGAATGTCCTCTGCCTACCCTCCTGCTAGGTGCCTGGATACCCTCACAGGCAATGAGTGCACTATATAAATCAAAATAACATAATGTGTGATAGCCTTACATTTCACAAGGTACTGAAAATCCTGCCAAACTTATTTTTAGCCTCCAAACATAACTTTGACCAGAGATATCTTCACTAACAATCTTACCAATCCTGCAATCATTCTTACTGCTGATTATATAAAGAAAAGGATTTGCATACAGATCCAGCCTGATCCCCATTTCCTCCTGATTGGGGATGGAGTCACCTTTCTCTGTTACCTATACCTTCTCTCATGCTCTCCACCCCTTACAATTAGCCTACAAAATCTGTTTTATGACCAGTGTACCCTTCACTTAATGTTAGCAGAAAGCAGCTTCCTATCACCGCACAGTTTCCTCATTAACTCAGTTAAGTTCAGTTAATCTTTATTTGGTTAAAAGTATCAACCATAAAAAATACTTTATTGTGAAAATACACAAAATAACATAAAAAATGTATACAATTCCAAATGTTAAAAAAAGCATACATTTCAGATTCCCCTTAGCTAAGCGTGAATATACAGCACATAAATCTAATGCTAACAAGAACTTATGCATTTTCAGTTTGTTCGTTTCTCAAATACCACAGTTTTAGGAACTTTAAATGCACTCTTGAAAACATTTATCAGGCACGGTCTGTAATGACAACAATTAAAGATATAAAAACCTGGTCTGCATTGTTTAAAGTTCACGATTCTAAGAAGAGGAATCAAATAACGTTTCCTAGCATTTTTTTATAATTTAAAAAATATTATAAAATGCATCGATGATTGAACTGAATGGCGGTCACAGGGGCAGTGTGAGAAAGTGTTCAGCCATTGTCCTGGGACAGGAAAACCTATCAAAAAGAGGTCTGTGCGTAAATTAAAAATGTGTTAACGGATATCTACGGTACGGATTTTCTTCAGAAGATAAATAAGTCTCGCTATGACCTGAGGCTATTAATGACAGATGCGCTCTGATGAACGGCTTCATACACTCTGTGCTGTCTCTTTCTTCTTTGCGCAATTTATCAAAAAGTGACTTCACTGTATTTTTATGCACCTTGGTAAAATTATCCCAGGGTCATAAAATATTTCAGATTTACGATTTTGATACATATAGATTTAACATAATTAAACCAAGGGATTTTATATGCCGAATAAACGTCGTTTCTGTCCTAGCCCAAACAGAGATTCCCAGCAACAAGAGCCGAAGTTTTGTATAACCTTCCAAGAAGCTCATCCGCGGTTCTGCATGACAGACATAGGCGGAGCTACTTGCAGGCAGAGATAATAACCTTTCAATAGAAAACATTCTCTACTTTCTGAAAATCCGAAACATTCACCTAACCCCAAACCTCCCCCCATATGTGCCAATCGCTATACATCTAATTTTCTAAACAACAAGCACTTGTTTTAGCAGCTTCATAACTAATTTGGTTGCAAATTTGAAAACAGCTTCAACTGAACTCCTGAATTGCATTTTCCTGATGTTCATAAGTTATGTCCCTTGTCCATTGAGACTCCTAAATATGTAAGAGTTTGGGCATTGTCTGTCTTAGAATTAATAATAATATACGTTAGAGTTTTAATTCTAAATTTTATGTAAAAGTGACAAAGGCATCCAAATGTTTTTCAAACCATATCCTGATCTTGCAATAAGCACTGTGTCGTCGGCATACAGTCAGACGCGGACAGGACGTGTACCTATCTCGGAAACATCACATCTACTTTCTTCTTGTACTCATTGCAAGGTGTATTCCACGGAGGGCACTCTTTGGAGGTGCCAACATGGTTGGCATGGCTGCACCTGTAACATATACCTTCATTTTTCCTTTCCCACTCTAATCCTTTCTTCAGTTTGTCAACACCAGTTTTATTATCAATTGCACAAAGGTCCAAGATTTGGAGGGAAGTTTGACCTCGAATTTTATCCACAAATTTCTCTGACTGTACAGTGTTTCCAGTAATGTCAATAGCCTTCTTAAAATCTGAGCCATCCCAGTCTATCTTGTACATTTTTACCCTTGGATTTATGAGAATGCGATCTCTCAAGACTTTGTTGCGTGTAATATTTTTAAAATCAAAAGCTAGTGATCACAAGACAGTGACATATTCCTCAATAGATTCATTCATACCTTGTTTCTTGGAATAGAATTTAAAGCATTCCATCACTGTGTCGACATATTTGCCATTGTTTAATGGCATAATAAAAACATTGAATTCTTGAGTTGGATGTACCGTAAATTCAATGAGACCTTCTCCTCCAAGTCAATGTTATCCCACGTTTCCTTTAGAGAATGCATTGTTGTCCCTTTAGCACATCGACATAGCCTAGAAACATCTTGTAGCAAGTTCTTTGTTCAATCTGGGGTATTCCTGATACTTGCAGGAAAGATGATAGCAAAGGAAATGCACTGCTGGTTTAGCTCAGGTAGAAACAAAAATGTTAATTGGAATTAGTATGTTGTTGGTGGTAGGTAGCAATCATCATATGAACGTTTGATCCAGAAATAAAGAAACAGCAACTGCAAACATCCATAGAAAACACTTTGAGCACCCCATTCTCCATCTGGACACATGTTAACAGATATGCCAACATTTGTAGATAAATGCAGAGCACCTACAATCTCTGATGAGATCAGTGTAGTTCCTAAGGGCATGAGGAGAAGCAAGAGTGTTTGCAAAATGGCTACCGTACACGCAAAGTGGTTCTGAGTGTTGCCTGGGTGCCATGCCAATGTGTAGTGTCGGCATAAACTTTGCCCCTTTACATTGCCTGGACAGAGGCGAACTAGGTAAACACGATGTCACTGCAGCCTTGATCTGTGGTCGGTGGCTGCAGGAAAATCACTGATCCTCAATTTGCACAGAAGGCGTCCTTTGGTCAAACCTGCTTTGCGGGCTGATCATTATTATGAAGCTCTAGCATTTTGTAGCAAATTGGCTCCATAAGGACCGCTACTGGTCCTGACGTTCACCGTATAAGTAGCAGCAGTGGTTTAGCTAAGTTGCCATATGTCCTAGTGCAAGCAAAGTAACTTGGCCCCCTCACTAGGGTGACATCTCTGTCTGTTAGATGCCCCGACATTCCTCAACCTCCTTCTATGGCATTCCAAAATTCCCCTGTCCATACATTCCACCTACCATGTGGCACACATCAAGGGTATCACACAGCCTTTGATAGTTTTACAACTGGACCACTGTAAATGTTTTATACATAGGCCTTCCTGTCTATCTCAATTCTGATTTTCAAATCATTTAGAATCCGGCCTCTCAAATATTCCTTGGCCGCTCACATATCTCTCACCATTTGAAATGCCATCATTGGCTTCCGATTAAGAAGTGTTGTTCATTTAAGTTCATGTGTATCTTTCATTATGCCTTTCCTCAAAAGGGTCCTTTCTGTTTTTAACAACTCCATCCTCAGTACATCTCCTCAAGTACTCTTCTCTATGGCTCCATCCACCTGATTCCACTTTCAAGAATCACACTTCCAAGCTACGTTTGGACTCCTTCTAGGCAATATTTGACATTCTTTCTGCCAGTATCTGAGGCCTCTCATGACTACCTCTAGGGCCTTTTATTTCAGTGTCATGGCTCTTTTCTAGCTGCATATGGACTCCATCTCAGCCATGTCTGGACAGGCTAAAGCAGTTGCTGGAGAGCTAATGCAAGTTAGCCCCCAGCAGCTTTTGGCAGGGTAAAGGTAATTTTCTAAAAGTTGCATTTCCTGTATATGTACATATTATCCTACTTTACCATTAGACTGTATTTTTGTTAAATGTTGAAATGAGTATTTGAATGGAGTGTGTAGCTGTTACAGGTCAAAATTTATAGATTAAAGTGTATAATCTAAACTTTGACTTTTCTTATGTGCCTGCTACAGCCTGACCACTGGCAATGTCGTTTTGGGCTCAGTCACTGGTCAGATATGCCATTTCTATTGTCACACATGTTCCAATCTTAAATTGTATGCACTCTACCTTGTGGGCAGCAAGGTGTGCTCAAGAGGGAGTTATTTAATATTTAAAATCAGGTTTTCCTACCTTTCAAAAGGGTGATTTTGACAGGTCTGGGTAGCAATGTCCAAGCTGCTGCTGATGGGCTATATAGGATAGGCCTGAAGCCATGTTTTCCTTGCCTCTATAGTGGATTGCTTAATAGGTGCTGCAGTTCACATGCGACATTTAACTTTCCATGCCAGAGGGGTATTTCTTCACCGTATACTCTAGCCAGAGACATAGGCCCCAATATTTCAGTAAATTCTGTTCTATTCCATTGGATTCATAGAGCACATGGCTACCCAGAGGCTTCCCAGCACTAGAAAACCCACACAACACCCACTGAAGCTGCATCCATGGCTGAGAGAGAGCTAGTTCACAAACAGCCAGGTTTTCAGAGCATTTCTGAAGGAGACTTCTAGGTCCATTTGACGCAGCCTGTTCGTCAAGCAGTTCCAAAGCCTGTGAGACAGATGAGCAAATGAACAGCCTTCCCATCTTGCCCTGAGAATTTTGTGTACTGTCATGTGGTGGGAATTGGCCAACCTCAATACCCTACCAGGAATGCAGAGTGTGGCCAAGGGTAGTAACAGCAGGAGGCCTTTGTTGTAAAAGTCTCTATGCGCAGTACATAGCGCCTTGAACTGCACCCGCTGTACCACCGGAAGCCAGTGAAGATCCGTCAATTCCTTTTTAGCTGACTGATGCCTGGGAATGTTCAGAAGGAGGTGGGCTTCTGCATTTTGGATGACTTGCTGCTTTTTTATTACATAGTGAGGCGATCCAAAATACAGAAAGTTCCTGTAATCCAGACACAAGATTATAAAAGACTATATGATAAGCCTTCTGGAAGGGAAAGGGAGAAGATCTAACACTTTCCTAAGCATCCTAAGAATTCCATAACAGCTCTCTACAAGATGTTTGGCTTGGCAACCCAGAGTGAGGGTATTATCTAGCAAGACACCAAGGCTCTTTATATGGCTTTTTGGGCTGGGAGGGCTCCTGAGACAACAGGCCAGAGTGTCAATGCCTGGTTCTTGATGTTATTGCCTAAAAACATGACCTCAGTCTTGTCCCCGTTGAGTTTAAGGCATCAGTTTGTCATCCAGTAGCCACTTCATGTAAGCAGGGGGCCAGTTGTTGCGAAATCAAACTATGTTCTGGAGAAATAGACATGACTATTTGGGTGTCGTCCGCGTAAGAGACTATTGACAACCCAAAAGAATGTACGATCTCGGCCAGGGGGAACATATAGATATTGAACAGGGTAGGGCTGAAAGCTGAGCCCTGTGGCCCCCCTAAAGTTCAACTGGAAGTTGGCAGAGTAACAAGTCTGATCAAGCACTTGTAACGACCTACCCTCAAGAAAAGATGTGAGCCATTTCAGCGCCCTGTCTTTTATACCTGCATCTGAAAATCTCTGGGTAAGTACTTCATGGTCAACAGAGTCAAAAGCGGAACTGAGATCAAAAGGATAATTGCTGCTCAACCTCCTTGATCTAAGGGCCGCCTGAGTTCCTCCACTACAGCTAACAGTGAAGTTTCACTACAGTGTTGCAGTCTAAACCCCATTTGGATGGGATGGAGGATTTTGTTTGACTCCAGAAAGGAGGGTAGGTGCTCATTTACAAGCTTCTCCAGGAGTTTAGACACTCCTGGCAGCAGGGAGATAGGCCTGTAGTTTCCCAGACATAGTGGGTCCAGACTGGACGTTTTTAGGAGCGACTTCACCACTGCATGTTTCCATTGAGGGAGAACCAACCTAATGGTTAAAGACAGGTTCAGAAACTCCAGCAGGACAGGAAAGATCCTTTCAGACCCTTGTTTTAAAATATGGAGGGGGCCGGGTCCAAGGGTAAGCCCGACATCACCATGCTGAGTAGTTCTGCAAGACGACTCTATGTGATATCGGGAAAAGCAGACAGGCCTTGTTCAGGTCTCTCTAAAGATATCCTCCCAGACAGAGGATCAGGCAAATTCAGCCGTTGGGCAAGGATGAGTAAATATCTGTGATCTCTTTTTAGGAAACAATTAGCCAGATCATTACTGCGTTCCACTGTTGCATCTGGTAGAGAGCTGTCCGATCTGAGCTCAGTGAAAGATTTTAAGATCTGAAAGATTCTTTTGGCGATTTGGAGGACTTTATTCTTGCAGTGTAAAAGGAAGCTTGATAGGTTCTAATTTTAGAATGATAGATCCTGATTCCCTTCCTATACTCTTGTTTGCTTAACTCGTGGTAAGACTTTCTCCATTTCCATTATCTCTCTAGACTTTTACATTCCTTTTTTAAAGAAAATAGATGAGAGTTGTACCATGGGGATTTTTGGCCTTGCCGCACACATTTTTGCCAAGTCACCAGGATGACTTGCTGAGAGCAACTTTCCACTCCTCAAGGTTTAGTTTTGACCAACGACGGTCCTGCCGAATGGCCAGAGGTAGGGAGTGTGACGGAAGGGGGCAATACAAGGTAATAGGTGTCAGGTGGTGATCTGACCAAACTATTGGCAGAGGTTGTGATACTTGCAGATTTGAAATATTAGCAAGACTAAGGGCCTAATTACGGGTTTTAGTGGTGCGGGAGCGGGCGACACTCCACCACCTCGCTCCGCCAAACCTTACCGCCGCCCGCCAGATTACGAGTAAAATAGTGGTCTGGCAGGCAGGTAGTGGTGGGTCCCATGGCGGTGCAGTTTAAAGACTCACATATGAGCCTTAAACTGCATCACCGCGGGACCACCAGTGCACATTCCTGCACGGCATGGACTGTGCAGTCCATGCTGTGCAGGAATGGGGTGCATGCACACAGGGGGGGGGCACAACGTGTGCCCCTCTGCCTGCACCCCAGTGCACAGGGGCAACGGGGCCCTCTAGGACCCTCTTTCTTTCCCCATCGCCAGCAGTTTTATGGAGTAAGAACCTCCATGAGACCACTGGCAGTGAGGAAAGTCGTAATATGCTTGGTGGTGCGCAGGGCACCACCCAGCAAATTGCAGCCCACAGACTGCTGCGCCACCGCCAGGGATCTCTGATCCCTGTCAGTTGAGCCGGTGCTATGGTGGTCCAACCGCCCAAGTTGTAATCCGGCGGTTGGACCGCCGGAGCAGGGGTGGCCGTACCGCCACCGCTTCCCCACCATAAGTTTGGTGGTCTTCAAACCGCCAAGCTCATAATTAGTCCCAAGTCAATGGTATGCCCCTTCTCACGAGTATGGCCCATAGCCAATTGTGTAAACTGCAGGGAGGTGAGATCTTGGAGAAGGTTCCTCGAAGCACCATTGTTAATGTCATCGACATAAATGTTAAAATCACCCAGCAGGGTGAAGTTGGCTTTATTCGTTGCCAAGCTTGTAATCATGTCGGGAAACGCCTAAAGGAAATGGGCGGATGGGCCAAGGGGCCTATAGAGTAGGACTCTTTAGAGAGTGAACGTCGGCGTACGTGAGATAGATAAAAGAAGACTCTCACAAATTAGGGAGGGTGAGAGGAGTAAAGATACATTCAAATGAATCTCTATAAACAGTGGCTTCCCCACCACCTCCCTTATATTTCTGATCCACCTTGCCTATAAGATAGACTGAGGGCAAAGCTTGAACTACATCAGGTGGGGAGCCCTCATGCAGCCAGGTTTAAGTCAGAAATAACACATCCGTCTGATTGTCCAGGATAAAAAAAAATATGTCAAGTCTGTGGCCTGCCAAAGATTGGCAGTTAATCACAAACATATGCCACTCTGCCTGCTCTATATCTGCACTAGGCCGACAGGGATGGAGTTGGGGCTGTAAAGCACAAGTGTTACATAACAATTCCAACAAACTTAGATCAATTGAATGTAGGCAGGAGTCTTCAGGTTTTACCTGGAGCGCTCGCAGTTGATTAGAGTTGTAGGATGTACCCTGTTGTAGTATGAATCTATCAATCACTAAGTGTGGTAAATCCAGGGACCCATTAGGTATATTTAAAAGACCCCTCACACACCAACCTGGTTGGTGTCATGCTTCATCATAGGGGTCCCAACCGGGTGGCCTAATGCCGCCCGGTTGTGCTACGACGCCTGATTACAGCGGAGCAGGTGTGGTGTGAATGTGTGATGTGAATGTTAAAAATACCTCTGAGAATCCTTGCCAGGTAAATTTAATAGTGGCGGCTCAGGGTATGGTTAAAAACGATGTGATGCCAACTAACAAGAGATAATAATCTGTAGTTGTTAGGGTGATGTGGTCTACATGTTTCAGCCCGTTAAAAAATTCGAATGGGCTTTCTTCAGGACAGAGAATAAAAACGTGAGTGGCAAAGTGAAGGCCACGTGAAAAGTGAAGTACCAACACACGCGCTAAGTTGTGTGGACTAGGTGTCGGTATACTTACTGACACCGATAAAAAGCAATGAAGAAGAAATCTAGGCAGCTAATCAGGGCATAGGAGGGGTCTCATCCGGTAAACCAATTTGGTTCCGTGAGGATTCCCGTTATACAACCTACTGCGGGGACATCGGGAGACCGCAGTAGGTTGTATAACGGGAACCTCACGGAACACCTAGTCCACACACCTTAGCGCGTGTGTTGGTACTTCACTTTTCACGTGACCTTCACTTTGCCACTCACGTTTTTATTCTCGGTCCTGAAGAAAGCCCATTTTTAACCATACCCTGAGCCGCCACTATTAAATTTACCTGGCAAGGATTCTCAGAGGTATTTTTAACATTCACATCACACATTCACACCACACCTGCTCCGCTGTAATCAGGCGTCGTAGCACAACCGGGCGGCATTAGGCCACCCGGTTGGGACCCCTATGATGAAGCATGACACCAACCAGGTTGGTGTGTGAGGGGTCTTTTAAATATACCTAATGGGTCCCTGGACTTACCACACTTAGTGATTGATAGATTCATACTACAACAGGGTCCGTCCACATTGTTTTTTGCAACTTTACCCAGGGGATCAGGACGTACCCTTACATCCTCGCTCTCTCTTTTGTTTTTCGCATAGAGTTGTAGGATACCTTATTTTGTTTGAAAGGGGCAGGGTGACTGGTCCCTGGTCCCAGACGGGCTTGCCAGCGGCATGCCAGGGGCGTGCCCATTGCGTGCATCCGTGCCACTGCCTTTATTTATGGAGGACCGCCTCAGAAAATATGACTAGCGGTCCTACCAAGATGGCGTCTAAAGATGTGCAAACATGTGATAAAGTGCAGTGCAGTCACAGATTTCAATTCACATTTCAAATTCCAGTATAACTCAAGTATAATTTTCACAGTTCCCCGTAAAGCCAACTCCTCCCTCTCAATATAGGATGGCTAAAAACTTGATAAAACTTTTCAAAGCCTACCGCATCAGCTAAATCAACAGATGTTTTATGTTGCGTTGGTTTTGTGATGCGCGTCCGCGTCACATCCTTCATTTATGGAGGATTGCCCCAGATAAACTGACAAGAGCGCCTACCAAGATGGCGTCTCAAGATGTGCAAAAATGCGGTAAAATGCAGTGCAGTCACATGTTCAAATTTACAGTTCAAATTCAAGTATAACTCAAGTATAACTTCATAGTTCCCCACACAGCCAACACCCCACTCTCAATACAGGATGGTTGAAAACTTGACAAAACTCTTAAAAAGTCAACCACATCAGCTAAATAAACAGGCTGATAGCGGAGTTTGAATGCCAGATTACGTCAGTTGCGTTGCATTGGTTTTCGGCTAATAGTGGATAGCAAATAGTGGATGTTAAGTTTATTCCTGGTACTCCTGTGGATGGACAACTTTTTGTAGTTTCTATTCTTCTAAGCTGAGTCAGTGAAATTACAGCCTATATGACATTGGTAGGTTAGTCAATGCCAAGGGCAGAGGGGGAGAGACAATGTGACCCTATGCAATTGATAATAGGTGAGATATATTTTTAACCTTATGAGTGTGGGGACGGACCTTCTGGAGGAACCCCATAGATTACATGTGGGAATTACCCCAGCTATGTTTGGTCCCCTTCATAGCTGTGTCTGTGCTCTTTTCTGTTTCATCAAAGCTCTCTCCCATAAGAAGCCTTCTCTAAACTAAGCGGCTGTTGTGTTTTTTATTGGTATCACAGTAAGAAGCGTAGGAAAGTAGAGGGTTTCTAAATATATTTTATGCTTTTGCTGCAGGTGGCCTGTGTGTCCCCTTCATCTCGCTGTCTGCCTGAGACGATGTATACTCTGCGCTACGCTAACAGGGCCAAGAGGATCAAGAACAGGCCCATGGTTCATGTGGTAAGGACCATCTTCAAGTTAATCGTTCAGATACTTGTTAGAACGAAGCTATTTTAGTTAACATGAACTTATTAACGAGTCCCTCTTCTAAAGAGGCCCTATTCTGGACATCTTAGCTGCAACTCAAACCAAGTTTGTGGCAAAGCTCCCTCGATAGGATTCCCCTGATGAGTGCATTCCCACAGGCCAACTGCTTGTTAGTGATTAAGGTTCTCACTAAAAGACAACAGATCAGGACTTTTCAGAGTTAGCCATAAAACGTTCTTCTAATCAAGCCCCAGAAGAGCAAAATCCCAAAAGCTCAAAACCAGTTAACTCACTAAAGGACAACAGATCAGGACTTTTCAGAGTTAGCCATAAAACGTTCTTCTAATCAAGCCCCAGAAGAGCAAAATCCCAAAAGCTCAAAACCAGTTAATAATAAAAGTTCTAGGTGAATTCAGCATGAGGAATTCACTGTTAAAAACTATGCTGTTGACTTCTCCCCCCTGAATCCCCTGCTTTTTTTTAGGCTGGAAGTTCCTCTGGCTTCATTGTTAACTTCCCCAAAACCCTGTGATGCATTTTCGATCTCCTCAGCCCTCTCTCCTGTACGTTTTCGCCTATGTCATGTGGTCCCTCTACGTGGGTATCACCTCATAGCTGGTAAACAGACAAGACCATTCAGAACTCAGCAGCCAGGCTTGTCCTCGACCTCCCGAGGTGGGCCCACATCACCCCTGACCTTCACTGGCTCCCCGTCCACAAAAGGTGCCAGTTCAAAATGCTAACCCTTGCCTACAGGGCACAACCAAGGACCAGCCTACATCAACCATAGGTTGAACTGCCACCAACCCCTGAGACACCTGCACTCTGCCTCATTCTCTCTAGCCCACACTCCCTGCTTCCACTGAAGCAGGAGCGCGGACCGCTCCTTCTCCTAGCTGGCCTCCAAGACCTGGAACGGCCTCCCCCTCCACCTCCGGACCTCCCTTACCCTGCAGGATTTCAGAAAAGGTCTGAAAACCTGGCTGCTCGACTAACTACACCCAGCAGCAGCAACCCTCAGTGCCTGGATACCCTCACGGGTGATAAGCAGTGCTTTACAAATCCAGTTGTCCGGAGACTCCTGATTTATAAATCAAGAAATGGCTATAATTTAGCATTCTCCTGTCTGAATTTCTCCCCTCTTCAGTACAAGCTAATAGTTCCCCCCAATGAGGAGAACGACATGTGTCATATTACAGTGTG
The DNA here is from genome assembly GCA_963921515.1 of Calotriton arnoldi. Lineage (NCBI taxonomy): Eukaryota > Metazoa > Chordata > Amphibia > Caudata > Salamandridae > Calotriton > Calotriton arnoldi. The sequence continues at coordinate 945,659 of CAWUFW010002486.1, forward strand.
AGGACTGGTGCTAGGACCACCCCACTGAAAATAGTTCCACCTAAAGGAACCTACGTTAGGTCATTCCATTCGGAGCAGCAGATAGCAAGACTAATGACCTCTATTAGTCTGGCAATTTGAATTTGAAATGCATGTTTGAATTTTCCAGGACCCAAAGGAAAAACTACTGCGCAATTTGGAGGACGAAATCCAGTGCCTGAAAGCAGAGAACGTCTTTCTCCGGCAACAGCTCCCTCTGGTGGCCGTTCGTAGGCGTGGCTCCATTGACCAGAAGCAGCTCACATCCCACCCAAGTACGATCCTGCACACGTAACTGCAACCCACAAAGTTGGTATTGACAAATGACAATAATGAAAAAGCCAAGATCGATGCCACATGACAGCCTTTGAAACTCAGTGATTGTTCCGATATTTATCGACTCGACTGCTTGGGTCAGAATTTATCAGGCCTGGCCTTAGGCCCAGGCCCGGCTCCAGGAATTTTTATTTGGGTGGGCCAAGGGTGCATTCGGGTGGGCCACTGCTTATATGTCTAGCCAGGCCTGCTTCTGGGTCGTCCTTTATCTCTTCTTAGTCTTACAAGGCCCAGTAAAATGCACTCTTTTCCAAATCTCTTTCTAAATGTTATCACTCTCAAAAAGTGTTTTTTTCCATGTAATGTCCCTTTGATGGGAAGAGGAGGTTTCTGAGGTGGGAGTATCATGCAAGTGACACTACTCGGGCTCCCTCTGTGCGAGCCTTCAGGGACAGTCCCTCTTCATTACTACCTCCACCTGACCCCTGACTCTGCAACACACTCCCTTACAGGCTTGATTATCCACTTTTCTACCACCCCTTTCAAGTGCATCTTATCTCACAGCTGACCTTGGTCCCCAGCCCCATACCAGCCACCATCCGGTTCCACTTTCATTATTCCTGGTAAAAAACATTAGTAAAATCACCTCTAAACTTGAAACATTGAATATAGCAGTAAATATAATTAGCACGCACTTTAAAGTATGTTCCACAGTTGCCCTAATGACCCGACTGCTAATTAAATAAACACGCATTTGCAATTCAATAGGTCTCGCATTTGCAAGAGTTTAAGCTATTGGCATTGTAATTGACAGTGCCTTTTATTTATGTTTTAAAAACCAACACATAAATAAAAGATATTGTCATTTACAATGCCAATAGCTCAAACTCTAGCAAATGCAAGACCTATTGCAATGCTAAGGCTTGTTTTAAATCTCATGCCTCTTCTGGCCATGATGCTCCCTCGTCCTGCGGATCTTCAAATTCTTCACTCACAACCTTCGTTCATCGAGAGAGCACTTCTGTAATGAGAACAAGTGTGAATGGCAATTTATTTATATAGCACTTACTACTTTTGATGAGTCATCGTAATTTAGTTGTTTCGGCTCTGAATGTACATAATGTACAGTGTCTATTGTGCCTTTTATTAAAGGGTTCTGACGTCAACTCGGACTACATGCGCACCATATAAAAGAAAATAAGCATTTCTGCAGTGTGAACCCTCTGGCTGTCCTTCAGACAGACCCTGTCCGCCACCCATTCCCAGCAAGCACTTAAAAAGACACGCCCGCTGTGCAGGCTTCCAGCACATAGGCCATGCAATAAATGAACATTACTGCCCCTAACGTATGTCTTCCCTGCATGTCCACATCAGTGTTCCGACCTGCCATTGGTTGTGAAGGGCTTGTTGGGTGTAAAGTGATAGGTGCAGCATGCCAATGAAAAGCACCGAGTAGATAGACTTCTGGACTGAAAGTACCTGTGTAAAAAACACAAATCAATGTTTTTAATATGTGTTATCAATTGCATGACTTTGTAAAAAGTCAAAAGTTATTGGTTTTTATGTATATTTTTGTATGTTTGTTTGTACCTGTAGGGGACAGTGCTGCAGTAAATCTTGCGTGTATTTTAAATTAAAATGCCCCTTTTGAAGGATGTTGGTTTGAATGGGGAGTGCTGTCTAGAAGGATTTAGGCGAGCGCCACAGTATTGTTTCACATTGTAACTCATTCTCAGGGGAAGACCATACAGGACTAAGTCATCTGTGGGTACATATCACCCCGAATTCACAATGCCCATTTCAAACTAAGAGGGATGAAAGGCAAAGCTGGTCCAGTAAGAATGTCCGTCTGAGCTGAATGTTGCACAGAGCAGCAGCAGGCGCATTGACACGATGGGCTATACTGCCTCACTTTGTATCCTATTAAGTCCACTGCGTTGTATGGTTTCACACAAACCTCGACTTTCTTTTGATATGCAAATCTCCCCACTTTGAACCCCATTTACGACGTGAACGGCCTCTTCGTGTTGATTGTTCAGAAGGTAGGAAGAAGGGGGAACATACAGAGTCTCTGTGACAAAGGCAGTAACCCACTGAGCTATCCACATAAAATTCAGTTTATCTGCATTTAAAAACTACTAACCGACAAAATGATTGCTCTCCAGCAGGATCATAAATTACCAGAGTTATCAGTACATTTTTTATTATCGATGTGCATCGTTGGCAGATTCACTGTGAGGGCCAAGGCTCATGTTTGGGTGGGCCATGCTCATGTTTGGGTGGGCCTGGCCCACCCGCTAGAACCGGGCCTGCTTAGGCCTAGTAACAGGAGTTCCGGCCAACACAAAAATGTGAAAAATCACCTACAGCCGCTATTTAAGTCCGGGCCCTTATAGAATCCTAAGAGATGAATAAATGGCCGGTATTTGTCTTTGGGGAAAAAGTGGCAACTCTGCTACCAAATGACATCATTTTGCCAAGGGTTTCTATGTCAGGCTGACTTGACGTATGATTCCCTTTTCCTCAGCTAGGGTTCAGGTGGTGGGGTGTTGGGGATAAGGGGCTAATTGTAGTCTTTTGAGTGCTCGCTGAATTGTGGGAAGCAACCAGGGAATGTCGTAACAGCAATATAGGTCCAACCATTCTCTATAATTATCTTTACATAGACACAGATCTGCCAATGACTACCGGGTCGTGGGTTTAAGGGCCACTCACTTCTGCATCCCTACTAGTGACAGGTCTATATGTTTATGGAGTGTCCTTATGTCCTCTGACGGGAGAAGGCTTTACATAAGCCCTGTTCTCTTTGTTTTCTGAAGACTGTCTTTCATTAGACTTAAGTTGGTGAGATGTACTTGGTCTCTTAAAGTCTCAGGAATATATATGGAAATAACCAGGAAATGGTAAAAGAATAAAGTTGGATTCCTGTTCGAGTGGTGGGTACAAGAGAGGGGTCAGCCAGTGCTTCAGGTGAGATGAATATGTCTGTCCTTTTCACTGCAGAGCTCCCCCAGAGGCACAGTGAGAGCAGAGAGGGTGGGTCCGAGGAGCCCTCCAGCGGTGCTCCCCCTGTCCTGGAGCAGGGTCTTTATGGCATGCTGCAGGAGTTCCTGTCTGAAAATGAGAAGCTCAGGTACGTGTGTCCTCATCTATGGGGGTCTCTTCTAACTTTGCCTTGGAGCTGCCAACGTCGGTGCTTCTTACCTATATGTTTTTTTGTCCTGAAAACTGTGAACATCTACTTTTTCTGCCTCAGATGCTCAGCTCGATAAGTCTTTTTAGGCCTCACTTACCAACAGCTTTAGCTGTCTGTTGTCGAAGACCTATTGTGATATAGTGAACAATACAATACATAGAGCTGACTTTGGGTGAGTCCCTTGCTCAACTTTCTAGACTATCTCAGTTCTCTGCTCTTGGTTCAATATCTTCAGTGGCGTAACTAGACTGTTTGCCACCAGTGGCAGTCCCTGCGTTTGCCGCCCCACGGCAGTCACATGTAAGAGCGGGGGGTTGAGTGCTGGTGATTCCTGTGTTTGCCACCCCGCGATGGGCAAAAGTAGGTGCATGGGGGAGGCCGCTGCCCCCAAAACTCATGCCTCCGGGGCGGACTGCATTGCTACGCCACTGAATATCTTTCCTTCCTATCCTTGTCCAACCCCTGGAACTTAGCTTCTTTAACATCCTTTTGAGTGAATGAGGTATATACTTCCACTGCTGGGAGGAGTAAACTATTTTTGTCTTCCATCTATATATTCATTCTCCCAAATCCCTTTGTGCTTTCCTGAGGCTTGACACCTATCCCTGCTACTCATTTGTTGCTCCCCCGCCCCTTCTTCTCCCATCCCATGCTTTTTTTAAACTTTAAATTGCTATGGAAAAGGCCCCAGGAGCTTCACACTGCTGCTGAGCCCCTCACTTTAATTATTTGTACGACAGCACATGCATAGGTATTTTTTTAATTCACCATTCTAAAACCGCCTTTGGCTGCCTTGGTATAGCAAACTCAAAATTTTTAAAAATACCCCAAAATGGCTGCTGGTGCTGACAAATGGTTGTGCGTGTGCCTGCATCAATGGCCATCATGCTTTTATTATTTTAAAACTCGAAGATGACTGTCCATGGCTCTGTCTGTGTGGTGGTGCTCCAGCAGCTATGTGTAATGGTTTTTCTCATCAGGAAAAGGACAAGTATTGGCAAAGCCATTCGGCAGTGGCAGCCAGTTTAGGTAAGCGGTTGGGCAGTGTGGCTGGGCGTGGGCGGGGGTGGTGGGCTGAAAGCAACAAATGATGGAATAGGGAAAATAAAATAAATAAAACCACTTACCTTGCGCTTGCCGCATTGCCAAGTCATCGATACGCGAGCGCAAGGTAAGTGGTTTTATTTATTTTATTTTCCTTATTCCGTCGTTTGTCACTTCCACACCCCCATCACCGCCCTGCCCCGCCCCACCCCACTGGGCTTGCCTGCACGGGCCGCCACTGCCAATCGGCCTCGTCTTTGGGACCTATTGGCTTTGCTAATGTCTTTTGCCGATGTTGCACATCATCAGAAAAAAAGTACTGTCAAAAAGAAAAAAAGGTGTGATGATGCAGCTGCTACCGGCAGCCTTGGCATTTCTTAGGTTCACACAGGCATGATGAAGTATGCTTGTGCGTGCATCACCATGCATGTGTGTGCCTATGAAAGGACACAAGTGCCATTTTATTTAAATTGGAGTAGCGCAAAAGCACTTTTCTGTAAGACAGAAGGACTGGCAGCAATTTGCTGGTGCACCGTCCAAAAAAGGTTTTTCAAAATGAAAACAAAAGGATCGACTATATGGAGGAGCAGGTGGCAGATCCAGTGGGGGAAACAATAGGGTGGCTCCCCACTAAGGCGGAGGAGTGTTGCCGCACTGCTCTCAGAGCAAGAAAAATAAAATGATTATAACCTCGTTATCATTTTATTTTTCGCTACTGGGCTAGGTTAGGGCAGGGCGGGGATGGTGTCAGAGCCTGGGAGGAGTGGTTTGCACACTCTAAGTGTGCATGACGGTTTGGCCAGCCGTCTTGGGCCGGCCAAACAGTCATGCGCACTTTGCATGTTCCCCACTAGGCTGCAATACACAGCCTGGCGGGTGAAAATACACAGGCTCCCACTGCCTGTCTGAGTGCCGAACCACGGCGCTCAGACCAATTACAACGCTGCATTGCAGCATTGTGATTGGCTTAGGGGAGCCTGTGAGCTTCCAGGACCGAAGCTGAGGAGAAGGCGGCTGTGAGAATGGACCAAAGCTGAGGAGAGACGGCAACCGTGAAAAGGTAAGTAGGTTTTTTTTCTTTTTCTTTTTTGTTCTGCCCCTAACCCCCATCCCCCTGTCCCGCCACCCCCGTTCCGTGCCAGCCACCACTGGGAAACAATGGGAACTGGGTGGGGGAATTAAAAAAAATAAAAAAGCCTTGTGTTGGGAGTAGGGAAAAGCAGCACAAGAGGGAGAGAGCAGCCCAGGGATTGGGGGGAAAGCCCACGTGGGAGAGAGTAACACAGATCATGGGGTTGGAGTAGAAACACTTGAGAGAAAGCGAGCTTAACCACATAAGAGAGAGAGCAGCACAGAGTGCAGTGGGAGAGTATTTGGCAGAGGAGAAGCACATGAGGGAGAGAGCACGAAAACACCTGCCCTATTATGGAGTGAATAAGCAAAAAGAAAAAAGTAGTTCACAAAAATTGAGCAGTGGAAGAATACAAGTTAGCCAATCAAAAAGGTGGTAAAGAGGATATCCTTCTGGAGAGAGAGAAACACAAAATGGACAAGTTGGGACAAGGAAAGACATTGAATTATAAGCAAGCAAAGAAGAGTGACAATAAAGCCAACCAGTGGTAAGCAATGAGTGAGTTGTAAGTCCACTGCAAGTTCTCGAAACCCATAATAGGTCTTTTGCAACCAGACAGCGTACTGTGTCTGAGAGGTTAGATCTAAAAAATAAAAGTTCCAAAATGGCCATTCATAGGATGAGTGGCTTTGCCAAAGCTTGTTTCAGTATGCAGTGGGAATTTCTTTTGCTTACAGAGAGAAACATACTCAAGGCTTTCGTGCATGAGCGACATGCACAACGGCCATGTTTTAATGATTTTTCGGAAGCATTCCAAGATGGCCATTGAGTGTGTACGCACAGCCACCATCTTGGAATGATTTTTCTTTTGCATGAAGAAAATTCATTCAGTATGATCATTGATCCTGTTTGTGCACTCACAGTTGTCATTCGGGGGGGGGGCATTGGCAAAGCCAATAGATTGAGGCCTACTGGCTTTACCAGTGCTTGGTTTTCCTTTTTGCCTTGTGCACTGATGAAATGAGTCATAGCTTTGCAGAAGTACCTTCACAAACCCTCTTTTCTCTAATCTGTGGAATATCAGTACTAAGTATTTAGTCCCCGTTCACCGAATCACTAAAATCACCTCTTTAGAGGTTGTGTGAGCATTATGTGTGAACGTGTGCTGTGTGCATGTGTGTGTGAAAGACTGGTATGTCTTGAGATAATAGAGGTGATGAGGTCTGTGTCTCTCTACGTGAAGGTCCTTCACCTCCAACTTCCTTTGCGTGTGTGTGAACTCCATACATCGGAATAGACCGCATACTTTAGTGAGTCTGCATCAAGATGAGGGACCTGCAAGCTGCGAATGACAGAACATAATTTACATGGGTTCAGAACATATATGTGCGCTACATATTTGTGGGCTCTTTAAACACGCACCTTATAACAGAATACATAGTGATTTCTGTGCTTCAGTCCTGGGCTTTTTTAGTAAAGGGATTATTTTTGCACTCTTCCATCCAACTGGGACTAGTCCGTTAAGGAGGGACGTGTTCAAAACACGGTTAACAGTAGGGTTCAAAATCTCTGCCATAGAGGCCAGAAATTTGGCCGGGCAGGGATCTACAGGCGAGCCAGATTTCAGACCCTTCATTATTGCCAGGGATGTCTCAAGAGGCATAGGCGGGAAGATGGATCAGGAGAGCCCGACTTCTGGGCACTGGGGGACAGCCCGTTGAGTGGCCCACACCTCTTTCATGTCTGGACCATCAAACGAGGATTGTTAAGAATTCCGAATATTTAAATTATAACCTTCCTGGTGTTGGCATTACCTTTCAGAGATGGTTAGGTGTGTCAATACTTAAAATAATATTCGGAAAATGCACTTTAATGCTTTGAGCAAAACATGCACTTTAATTAAGACAAAATAAAGTTCTACCACCCCAGTCTTAGCATTGCAGGCTCCTTCAAGTTGCTGTCTCCCTTACCGTGTCCCTGGGCTTCATAGCAAATGGAAGCGAGGCAGGTTTAACCGCACGATAAGCCTTATGCTTCTGATGGAACATGATCTAAAAAGTCACTTCATCTTGCCTCTCATCTTCCTTTACAAGCTTCCTTTTCTTGAGGTACATTTTTTAATCTCTCCACTTCATGGACATTGTGATAGAACTTTCCTCAGACATGTGCAATGTCTATCGGTATGTCTTGAAAAATCATCCCTATTGACACTCCAATGGTAAATGTAGCTTTGGGTCCATATGGTATGGCATAAGGTTTGAAAGTACATGACTAATATTTTCCCACCAATCTGACTCTGTGTTGTAGGGCATCTTAAACAGTTACAACGTTATCTGTTCTCCGTCTAACACGTTGTTTCTATGGGGAAAGGTTGGTGGATGTTGAATTTGTTTTAATACCTTAAAGTTTACAACACAAACTGAGCATACATTCCTCAATAAAAAAGAAATATTACACAGTATTCAATTACATTCATATCGCATGTGAAGATGTTTTATTATTATTATTACAGATAAACAGATCCTTACTATAACTGTCCTCTCCTTCTAAAGCACAATACAATCAAATAACATATGATCCATTGTGTCAGCCACCAGGCCACCTAATCTGCAGTCCTTTGTGCTATTCAAATGACACTGCTTTACAAATAGGTATTACCAAGAGTGATGTACAAGTCCCAAATTGGCTCAGCCAAAAGTAGAATAATTCATCATCAAATATATTGATTGATTAATTAAAATCATACAATGTAAAATCATCAATTACCCAACCATGATAAAAGCAGTGCTTTAGTTCTGAGGACCAAGGAAACCATGAGCAGGAAAGTAACATACAGTAAAAAAAGTAATGTGGGCCAATTTGATTCCTCCATATTACAGATCTGCGATTCATGTCATTATATATGAAAGGACAATTATACACGATAAAATCATAAATTTTAAAACCCTATTTTATGTCCTTCATATATATATATATATATATATATATATATATATATATATATATATATATTCACTGAAAAAACCAGAGGTTTTAGGGACAGTTATAGTTAGTTGGACATTGCACTCGTACAAAACCCGTGAAATTCCCCCGTTATAGTTAGTTCAGCTAACTATAACTCGCGCCCCGCAATGCACTGCTGATGACGTCACATATTACATCACTCATGACATGGTCAGTGACATCACTGATGACATCACTGATGACATCTCAAATGACATCACTGATGACATCATCCAGTGACTGTGTGTTTCTGTAAAGTTTAAATATGTTTAATATATATAGGGAAAGGCGTATTGAAGAATGAGTGGGTGTATAAGTGTCTGAATGGATGATTTAGTACGTGCGTGACTGACTCTACAAGTGAGTGATTAAACGTATCTTACTGAATGCATGGGTTAGTGACTAAACTGTGTGAATGTCTGTATCCGTCTGTTGGTGTGTAAGTGGATGCATGGATTTGCGAATAGCTACATGAGTGTCTATATGGGTTATTTATTGGTTCTATGAGTATCTGTATGGGTGCCTGAGTGTTTGTGTGGATGGGGTGTGTGCGACTGTGCATAGATGTGTGAGTGGGTGATTCACTGGGTGGATGGTTTCAAGAGTGCATCTGTGATAGACTGTATGGGTGGGTAACTGTGTGTAAGAGTGTGTTAGTGAGTGAATGTATGTCCCAGTGGTACATGTGTGAGTAACTAAATATGTGAAAGGCAGTATATATGTGTATTGGAGTATATAAATAGCTATAAGCGAGAGTGAGTGATTGTGATAGTGGCTGTATGGATGAGTGTGTGCTTGTATCAGTGATTGTATAAGAGCGTAACAATGTGCTAGTATTTGTATGATTAAGTGAGCTGGTGTGTGTATAACTGTATAGGTGAGTAAATGGCAGTGTGTTTAATTATTTGCATGACTGACTAGGTGTGTGAGTACCTCTATGGATGAGTGGCGGTGTTTGAGTGTCTATATAGGAGTAAGAGTGCATATGATAGTCCTGTACTGAGTGACCATAAGTATGAGTGACTGTACGGGTGAGTGAGTGGATGTGTGTGTGTAGACCTAAGAATCAGTGAGTGGGTATGTAGTTATTGGTGTTGGAGTGTCTATGGTTTTGCGAATGGCACTCTGTAATTTAGATTGGGTGTATCAAAGGTTACATTAGGGTGTGAGGAGCTGCATCAGATTATCACGTGGATGATGTCATCAGTGATGTCATTTGAGATGTCATCAGTGATGTCATCAGTGATGTCACTGACCATGTCATGAGTGATGTAATATGTGACGTCATCAGCAGTGCATTGCGGGGCGCGAGTTATAGTTAGCTGAACTAACTATAACGGGGGAATTTCACGGGTTTTGTACGAGTGCAATGTCCAACTAACTATAACTGTCCCTAAAACCTCTGGTTTTTTCAGTGAATTTCAAAGGTTTTTTAAATGCTAATTTCTAACTATAACGTGTCTGAAACCTATGGTTTTTTCAGTGAATTTCAAAGGTTTTTAAAATGCTAATTTGTAACTATAACGTGCCTGAAACCTACGGTTTTTTCAGTGAATTTCAAAGGTTTTTTAAATGACAATTTTTAAATGTATTAATTTTTATATTAATTTTTTTCATACTGATTTACTACATTTTTAGAAACAATTTCTTTTACATATTTTATTTTTTAAATTACATTGTAATTACATTATACATTACATTACAAAAAATACTTTCTCAGAATGAATTACTTTAGTTTAAATACTTTGCACATAGGCAATAGACTTTTAAGTACAGTAGTTACAGTTGTTGCAATGGGCAACACATTTTCAAACACAATGCAACATTCAGCTCAATGTGAATTTCTAGTTAAATGCAATTAGTTACTTTATGGATTACTTTTTCTAACCACAGGACTGGATCCTAGATTCAGTCCTGGTACATCTCCTGTAAACAGTTGAGTAAAAGCGTTTTGGTTACAGTCGTGATTTTTAAGGAATATTATTGTATTTTAAAAGTTGACACTTAGAAACTTTTTCTCATAGAATCACCAATGTTATCCTATGGAAGGAAATTCACTTAGCAGGTAAAAACTGTTATCGTTACTTTTTCTTACTCAGTGTTGGATCCTGGATCCAGCACTGGTGCATCTCCTGTAAACAGTTGAAAGAATGCGTTTAAGTCATACAGGCGATTTTTAAGGAATATTTGTAGTTTGTGAAAATCGACACTTTGAAACTTTTCTGCTGAAAACCAGACAATGGATTCCTATGGAAGAAAATATAAGTTACTGGTAAGTACGGTTAAAATTACTTTTGAGGATCAGTACTGGGCTGAAAGATGCAGCACTGAGGTCTCTCCTGATAACAGGTGAGTAAATCGGAATTCGTATTTCGGCTGATTTTAGAGGAATATTTTAAAGTTCCAAAACTCCACACTTAGAAGAATTTCCAAGTGAAACCAGTCAATGTTAGCCTATGTAAGGAAATTCAAGTTACTGGTAAGTACGGTTAAAATTACTTTTCAGGACCAGTACTGGGCTGAAAGATGCAGCACTGAGGTCTCTCCTGATAACAGGTGAGTAAATCTGAATTCGGATTTCGGCTGATTTTAGAGGAATATTTGTATGTTTCAAAAATCAACACTTAAAAACTTTTTCAGCAAAAAGCAGTCAATGATATCCTATGGAAGGAAATTCAAGTTACTGGTAAGTACGGTTAAAATTACTTTTGAGGATCAGTACTGGGCTGAAAGATGCAGCACTGAGGTCTCTCCTGATAACAGGTGAGTAAATCGGAATTCGTATTTCGGCTGATTTTAGAGGAATATTTTAAAGTTCCAAAACTCCACACTTAGAAGAATTTCCAAGTGAAACCAGTCAATGTTAGCCTATGAAGGAAATTCAAGTTACCGGTAAGTACGGTTAAAATTACTTTTCAGGACCAGTACTGGGCTGAAAGATGCAGCACTGAGGTCTCTCCTGATAGCAGGTGAGTAAATCGGAATTCGTATTTCGGCTGATTTTAGAGGAATATTTTAAAGTTCCAAAACTCCACACTTAGAAGAATTTCCAAGTGAAACCAGTCAATGTTAGCCTATGAAGGAAATTCAAGTTACCGGTAAGTACGGTTAAAATTACTTTTGAGGATCAGTACTGGGCTGAAAGATGCAGCACTGAGGTCTCTCCTGATAACAGGTGAGTAAATCGGAATTCGGATTTCGGCTGATTTTAGAGGAATATTTGCACAATGGTGAAGGGAGGGGCGGGGCCTGAGGTGACATCTGTGCAAACGCGCCCGTGGTGCGTTTTAAGTTGGGGGATTAAGTCCCCTTGAATCATGAGGGTCCCTACGGGCCAACTAGCCCACCAGGAACCTCCAGTATGCGCCAGGGGCTGCGTTGCAGAGACATGTACAGAGGCCACACCCCTTTTACACCTCTCTGCAACGCAGCTCTGTGGCGCTTTCTGGACGTACCTGTTGGGCTAGTTGGCCCCCAGGGACCCTCAGGATTGAAGAGGATTTAATTCCCCATCTTAATACGCGCCACGGGGCCTGTTTGCACACATGTCACCTGAAGCCCCGCCCCCTCCCTTCACCACTGTGCAAACGCGCCCCGTGGCGCGTTTTAAGTCGGGGGATTAACTCCCCTTGAATCCTGAGGGTCCCTGGGGTGCAACTAGCCCACCATATACCTCCAAAAAGCGCCATAGAGCTGCGTTGCAGAGAGGTGTAAAAAGGGCGTGGCCTCTGTACACCTCTCTGCAAGGCAGCCCCTGGCGCATACTGGAGGTTCCTGGTGGGCTAGTTGGCCCCCAGGGACCCCAGTATTCAAGGGGAATTCGTTCCCCTCTGCAAACGCGCCAGGGGCGCGTTTGCAGAGTGGTGAAGGAAGGGGGCGGGGCCTGCGGGCCGATCGTTTTTTTGTTGTTGTTTTTTTTGGGGGAGGGGGGCCGCGTGGCCCCCCTCCCGGGCCACTACTTGCCCCGGGGACCCCATCCCCCGGGGCTGGCCCTCTCGTTGGGGACTGTGGGGGGGTCCCCAAACCCCCCACAGTCCCGCCGGCTCCCCGTGTCCTACAGGAGCCGGCATTGCTTTTACACATGGGGAGCAGCTAACATGCTGCTCCCCATGTGGAAAAGCAATCGGCTTTGGATATTGGAAGAGAGAGCAGGTTTCCTGCTCTCTCTTCCAATATCCAAAGCAAGTTTGCAATGACAGGACGGGAGCCGCGAGGCTCCCGTCCTGTCATTGCAAACAGCAGTGTCCCGGGGTAGGCACCCCGGGACACTGCAGGAGCCGGCCCTGGGGGTGGTGGTCCCCAGGGCCATCAAGGGCTCCAGGAGGGGGCCGCGTGGCCCCCTCCCATTCAGTGCACAGCCCCGGGGAGGTGGTGGTCCCCGGGCTCTGGGGTCCAAAACGGACCCCCATTGTAATTTTTCTTAGTGCCCCGGGGAGGTGGTGGTCCCGGGCGTGTGGGGGCTGGAGCCCCCCACACAGGTTTTTATTAAAAAGAAGCCCCGGGGAGGTGGTGGTCCCCGGGGCTGCGGGAGGGCTCAGAGCCCTCCCGCACCATTCTACATAAAGCCCCGGGGGGTGGTGGTCCCCGGGCTTGGGGGCCCTTAGAGGCCCCCACACATAAAATTAACCCCCCCCAGCATGCCCCCGGGACTTGGCCCACCCGGGGGCCAATTAACATCGAAGCGCGGGAGACCGCGCTTCGATTTTTTTCGGCAGGGTTCGCGCTCCCTGAGCGCATCCTGCCGATTTAAAAAAAAAAAAAAAATTTTTGCCCAGGGGGTCCTTGTGGGACCCCCTGAGCAGACCTAGGGGTCAGGGTGTTTCTACCCTGCCCCCTTTGTGCGCTTTGCGCACTTGTTTCTGTCCCTCGGTTCTACCGAGGGATAAAATGGCTGCCAACACTTCCTGGTTTGGAGTGTTGACAGCCAATTAACATAAAGCTCGTGCTCGGGAGGATCCGCGGCCCTAGATATCACTATCTTTTTTACTTTTCATTTTCTCAGCAACTACTGAACGGATTTACACCATTTAACAAAAAGGGTTCTTTCTGAACCAAGAACTACCTCTTTGCCAAATTTGGTGTAATTCCGTTCAGCAGTTCGGGCTGTAGCCGTGTCTAAAGTTTCCTATGGAAAATTGCATGGGGAAAACGCGTTTTGGGACCCCCTTTTTCTCGGCCCCCGCTTGACGAATCTCCCCGAGACTTTCAGGGTAGGAGCGGACCGGAGCGGGCACAAAGTTTGAAAATTTTGCGAAGATACGTCAACCGACAAGAGAGTTATTTCAAATAGAATGTCGCGGATTTCCTATGGATAATAGGTTGTAACTATAACTATCTACTGGCGACCGCCAGTAGATAATATATATATATATATATATATATATATATATATATATATATACACACACACACACACACATATATATATATGCATGCATGCCTTTTTTAAGTGCAAATAGTCCTGTGCAAATTATATTTCTATACTTGGTTGGTTTAAAAGCCTTTGTAACAGTTTTTCTATAAATTTAGACAACCAAGTTTGCTATACTCAAGTTACAAGATTCTAGTTTCTTTTTTGCTAAAATCAAAAATGTTGTTAAGTTTGCATTCTATAAAGGTAGAATAAAGAACCTATTTGTTATAGTTAAACCTATCATCCATCCCACTCCTTAGTTGAAAATTCAGTCAAAGCCATTTGAAGTCTAACTTGAGAGTCCTACTCTCACTCACCAGTGTTCTCTGCCAAAGAAACCATCCAATAATTGGTATCTTTTTAAAGCGGTATCCCAAATTGAATTCCTTGCCACATTCACACCCTCTAACCATTTTGTGGTTCTGATACTAGCTCATCTAGCCAGATATATGCATAGATATCTTCTGCCACAGTGGAACAACCTTATCAATCTTTCACTAACACAAAAAGTATTTCCAGAAGCCTTAAAGGTTGTTCAGGCATCTCCCTCAATAAAATAAACAGCAAAACACCCATCGATCCTAATAACTTCCAACTAGACTCAAGTTGCTTTTCTTTGAAGAAGTCATTGATGCCGTACTGCACATTCTGGATAACAGCTACTCTGTCTTATGATACTGCTAGATTTATCAGCAGCCTTTGACACAGTTGACCTTGTTAACTATAAGAACAAAGTGTTTGAATGGCTCAATTCCTAATTACTCTAAACAGATTAAAATAGCCATCTCCTTCTCAACCCCTACTTCAAGGAGTTCCTCAAGAACAGATTTTAGTTCCAGCACTCAGGCTCTGTCTTGAGCAACTGGCTACCATCATCAAAAAGGCTGGAATACTATATCACCAATGTGCTGACAATATTGAACTATATATTTATATATGTATATATATATATATATATATATATATATATATATATATATATATATATATATATATATATATATATATATATATATACCTACTGATGGTCGTGAGTTGGCAGTTATAGTTAGGACCAAAGTTTCCACAGGAAAAGAGAATTTTTGTTTTGCCAGTAACTTTGGCACCGCTTGACGAATCTCCACGAAATTTCCACAAAAATTCCCCTTTTTGGTTCAGCTGCTGTGTTAAATGTTTCGGGGTGATCAGTCAAGTAGGGGGCCGAGAAAAAAGGGGGGGTCCCAAAACACGTTTTTCCTATGTTATGTCTATACGGATTTTTCATTTAGTGAACATGACTGCAGCCGGAACTGATGAACAGAATTACACCAAATTTGAAGGAAAGCTAGATGTTGGTCCAGAAAGCATGCTTTTTGTGGTTTGGTGTAAATCCGTTCAGTAGTTTCAAAGAAATTAAAGTTTAAAAAATATAGATATCTGGGGACATGAGTCCTTGCAGTGAACTTGCGGATCCTATTAAAATTTGATTGGCTGCCAACACTTTACCAGGAAGTGTTGGCAGCTATCTTGGGACTCGGCTTGAAGCCGAGTCCCAGGAAAAAAAGTTAAAAACAAAGAAAAGGGGGCGGGGTAGGAATATCCTGA
The DNA here is from genome assembly GCA_963921515.1 of Calotriton arnoldi. Classification (NCBI taxonomy): domain Eukaryota; kingdom Metazoa; phylum Chordata; class Amphibia; order Caudata; family Salamandridae; genus Calotriton; species Calotriton arnoldi. The sequence goes on from CAWUFW010002486.1 coordinate 961,265, forward strand.
CCTCCCAGATATGAAGGGGGTCTCACAGGGACCCTACTGGAGTTTAAAAGCTTTTGTAATTTTGCTGCGGACTCGTGGTTTTAAAGCCCCCTGGTGGGCCAAACTCCGGGGGCATAAAGTTAATGAAGGAGTAAGGCTCATGGGGCCCCCTCCTAGGCATTTGTTAAGCTCTGGGAACCGCCACCTCTCAAGGGCACAAACATTAATTCATTTTAAAAAAACAATGACACTGTTGTATACAAATGCGGAGGGGCGTTGTAGACCCCCTGGCCGGTAGCCACCACCCTGCCAGGGCTTACTTAACAAAGGAGGCAGGTCGCACGTCCCCCCCTCATGGAGTGCTACATGGGCCTGGGGACCGCCACCCCCCCAGGACCGTCTGAAGTTTCACTCGTACAAAACCAGAGAAATTCAGCTGCTATAGTTAGTGAGCTAACTATAACTCACGCCCCCGCAATGCACTGCTTATGACCTCACATATTACATCACTCATGACATGGTCAGTGACATCAATGATGACATCTCAAATGACATCATCCACAGAATCTCTGATGCACCCACTCACACCCCATATAACCTTTCATACACCCACTCCAACTCCCACGCTACCATTCTCAAACCCATTCACACACCCATACCAGTACTTGTTATATTATGTTATGTTATGTTAGGGCAGATTTCTAAAGCGCACAGCTACTCGATAGTGTCCCGGCGCTAAAGACAGAGAGAGCCAAAAAGCCAAGAGAAAAAGAGAGCAAGAAAAAGAAAAACTAAAGAGGACGGAAAATAGTTATATTGTTTGTTGAAACAACCAGGTTTTCAATTGTTTCCTGAAGGCGAGCAGGTTAGTAACTTGCCTAAGTGGAAGAGGCAGCTTATTCCAAAGTCCAGCCACTTGCACTTGAAAGGAGCGACCGCCTTTGCGGGCTCTAAGATATTTAGGAATGACCAAGAGATGTTGATGGGCAGATCTAAGAGATCTGCCAGGCATATAAAAAGACACTCTTCTGGAAATATATTTTGCTCCTATACCGTGCAGGGCTTTAAAGGCTAGGACCAAAGCTTTGAAGCGGATTCTACTGCGCACCGGTAAACAGTGCAAATTCTTAAGGTGGCGAGAAATCTGATCTCTCGGCCCTAGACTCAGAACAGCCCTGGCTGCCGCATTCTGCACTACCTGCAGTTTGTTAAGTAAGAACTCCGGGAGGCCCAAATACAGAACATTGGCATAGTCCAACCTTGAAATAATAAGGGCCTGGATGACCATTTTTCTATGCTCAGTCTGTAGTAAAAATAAAAACCTCCGGAGCATCTTCAGGAGACCAAAACAGGTTCCGGCTACCGACTGAACCTGAGGTACCATAGAGAGGGCGTCATCCATTTTAACTCCCAAGTTCTTTACAATCCTGACCGCGGCCTGGGGAGGAGGCATATCTTGGGGCCACCATTGTTTCCAGACGTCCAACGGGGAAGAGCCGAAGAAAATGATTTCGGATTTGTCTGAATTACATTTCAGATGATTGTGTTTAAACCAGGCAAAAGTTTCTTTTAGACACTTGTTGATCTTCTCCCCGTTGAACTCCTCACCTTTCCTGCAGGTGAATAGCAGTTGAGTGTCGTCAGCGTACGATATTATTGTGACCTCGTTCTCTACAGCCACTGTAGCTAAGGGGGCCATGTACAGATTAAAAAGTACAGGGCTCAAAATCGAGCCCTGTGGCACACCCACCCTTAAAGTCGGCACACTGGCCGAAAAGGGAGGTGACCAGACCTCCTGGTTTCTACCCTCTAAAAAGGAAGCAAACCATTTCAACACCGTGCCCTCAAAGCCAACCTCCCTCAATGTCTGCAAAAGGTGGTCATGGGGCACGGTGTCAAACGCCGCGGAAAGGTCCAAAAGGACCAAAACCGCCTTACCACCTGCGTCCACGGTCTCCTTGATGGATTCAGATACCTCCAATAGTGCCGTCTCGGTGCTAAAATTCTGCCTGAAACCAGACTGGCTAGGATGTAACAGATTGTTAGCCTCTGCAAAGTTGCTGATCACTGAGTGGACATATTTTTCAACTGTTTTTGCAAAAAGACAGTAGAGAAATGGGTCTATAGTTAGAAAAGACCATGGGGTCTGCCGTGGGCTTTTTTAGTAAAGGGATTATTTTTGCACTCTTCCATCCAACTGGGACTAGTCCGTTAAGGAGGGACGTGTTCAAAACACGGTTAACAGTAGGGTTCAAAATCTCTGCCATAGAGGCCAGAAATTTGGCCGGGCAGGGATCTACAGGCGAGCCAGATTTCAGACCCTTCATTATTGCCAGGGATGTCTCAAGAGGCATAGGCGGGAAGATGGATAAGGAGAGCCCGACTTCTGGGCACTGGGGGACAGCCCGTTGAGTGGCCCACACCTCTTTCATGTCTGGACCATCAAACGAGGATTGTATAGTTACTATCTTAGTAAAAAAAGAATTGGCTAAATTCCCAATCCACTCGTCAGAAGGAGAGGCGAGCCTGGTTGCAGCCTTAGGTGAAGAGAAACTTTTGACAATGTCAAAGATCTCTCTGCTTTTATTTCCCGCAGACTCAATCTTTGAAGCAAAGAAACTCTTCTTAGCTTCCTGTATCTTTTTGTGGTAGCCTCTTAAAGCCTCTTTGTAGATCTTTTTGTTTTCCGCCTTAAAATCCTTCCTCCAAGCTCTTTCCTGACGTTTACAGTCTTTTCTGCACAGACGTAGGGCGTCATTGAACCAGGGAGCTGAGGATCTAATTATTCTTAAGGGGCACGGAATAGGAGGAGCAAGGGACAAAGTGCCTTGTGCGATCCATTTAACCAGCGCTTCAGCATCCAAACCTATGTCACCAGTAAGCATGGGTGGATGAAGATCTAATTCATGTTTAAATGCCTCAGGGGTGATCTTATAAAAAGATCTGGAGATAGAAGATGGCTGCTTAACCTGAGTCCGTGTATGCTTTATTACTTTAGGTAACCTAAAACTAATCAGATAATGATCTGACCAGAGTAGGGGTAGAGGGGGCTCTATCTGAATTAAACAATTTGCAAAAACCTGATCAAGAGTATGACCTTTTTCATGCGTGGGGACAGATATATATGGCACAACACTGATCAGCCACTCACTGATTCATAGATCAACACACACATCCACTCACTCAACCATATAGCCACTCATACATCCACTCACTCACTAATACAGCCACTGACATATCCACTCATACATCCATACATCCACTCACACACTGAGCCAGTTACCTATAGAGCTACTCACACACCTACTTACTCACACATACAGTCAATCACACAGCCACTTACTCACCCATACAATTACACACACACTCACTCACTCATACAGATACTAACACGTACTCACTCACCCATACAGTCACTGACACAAGCGCACACTCACCCATACAGCTGCTCTCACATTCACTCACTCACCCATACCATCACTCACATACCCCATTACTCATCTATACTGCCTTTCATATACCTAGTTACTCACCCATATACCACTGACACATGCACTCACTCACCGACACAGCCATAAACACTCACTTACCCATAGAGCCCCTCATACACTCACTCAGAAACCCATACAGTCACTGACTCACCCAGTCAATCAACATCCATACAAGCAGTCACACACCCACTCACCCACCCACACAGACACTCAGACACCCATAGAGGTACTCAGACAACCAATTACTCACCCATACAGAATATCACGTACCCATTCACACACCCATACAGCCACTTAGACACCAACTGACAGACAGATACAGACATTCACACAACCAGTCACTCACCCATACATTCACTGAGACACCTAATCCCTCTCTTATACAGTCAGTCACACATCCACTGAATCATCCATGCAGGCACTCATACACCCACTGATTCACCAATACAACTTGGTATATATATTTAACACTCCCAGTCACTGGATGATATCATCAGTGATGTCCTTTGAGATGTCATCAGCGATGTCATCAGTGAGGAGTGATGTAATATGTGAGGTCATAAGCAGTGCATTATGGGGGCTCGAGTTATAGTTAGCTCACTTACTATAATGGCTGAATTCTCTGGTTTTGTATGAGTGAAACGTCAGCCTAACTATAACATCCCCATAAACTTTGTTTTTTTCAGTGAGTATATATATATATATATATATATAATGTTGAAAACTCTGGGTAGTTCCCAAGTTTAGGTGGAAGGCAGCTCTTGTACTGAGCACCCTCAACACCAGCGACACTCTAAATTTGCTCACCTCAAATGTCTGCTTTTCTATCAAAGTTTTTAAGCATAGGATTAGCACAGTGCTTTCCACGCCGGGATAGAAAGGGACAAAGGGGCATATTAGCAAGGAATAGCGATATTTATCGCTAAACGCGCTTAGCGCGAATCCTGTTAACGCCGCCTATCGCTGGAAAATATCGCTGAGATAACACCCTATTAGTAAGGTTTATCTCCATAGCGATAATATTTCCAGAGATAGCGGCAAAATGCGAGAATATCGCTGGAAAACCAGCGATATTCTTGCATTAACGCTAAGGTGGATTCAGCATTAGAATCCACCTCCTATACCTTAAACAGGTAAGTCATAGTCAGTAGCAGGTGTTAAAATCTAGCGATAAACGCGCTTAGCGCGATTTATTTTATCGCTTCGCCTGCCTTGATAATAGGGGTTAGTGGTGTTAGCGACTGTTTACAGTCGCTTTTAGTGGGGAACGCCTACCTTGCATGTCATTAGCGATAAATATCGCTGACATGCAAGGCGATGTAATTCCCGGCCTTTAACGCCTGAAAGCTGTCGCTAACGCCTGTTAGCGACAGCTTGCTAATAGGGCATTAAAAATATCGCCGCTTTAGCGTCAAAAAGTGCCGCTAAATCGTCGATAAAGCCCTTGATAATATGCCCCAAAGTCTTTTGCCATTTCTACAGCAAAGTCTTTATATATATATTTTTTCTTCTCCCCTAGCCTATAGGTAATATACAATACTGCCTGACGGGAAATATCCTTTACTCAGCAGGCAGAACCACGACCTGCCTTTACTCCACAGTCACTACCCCGACTGAGACGTTACTACGCATACCTTTACCACTCAAGTCATTACAATGACCTGCTTTAGGGGGCACGTTGTTGGATTGGTGTTGGATTTTAAGGCCAACACCTTCCCTACTGATACATGATCCCCCCCCCCCCAAGGCAAGTTGTTGTAATGACTTGCAAGGTAAAGGAACACGTGGTAATGTTGCAGTCGGGGTAGTGACTGCAGAGTAAAGGCATGCGTTGGAAATGAATGTGTGCTTCCGTCATACATCCCTACCTGACTGCTCATCACAAACGTATTCCTAACAACTGACTTCCTATTTATCTCGTCATAATCACTCCAGCTGAAATATGGTTTGATTCGCCCAAATATTCTTGACTGTATGCCGACCATTATTGAGAGTGCAAAATCACTTGATTTTACTTGGAACAATTGAATTAATCTTCACAAACACTTTAACAATATGCACCAGCCTACAAAATGACACGGCCCAGCTGCTGCATCATTGTGCTTATATTTTTATTATTTTTTTAAAGTTTTCTTTATGCTGTAGAACATTTGCTTTGAAGCTGTACAGCATGAAGAAAAAACTGTGGCAGAGTCAATAAGTCTGTAAAGCGAGACCCATTGGCTTCGCCAATGCTTGTTACAAATACAGTTGAATGGGTACTGCCAATTTGGGAGCTATGCGGTTACAAAGTTTATATGCTGGTTTAGTTAGCACTTGTTCTTCTAACAGTGAAGTGTGGAAGTTGAGAAGCACAAAACGCAGATGACTGACACTCCACGTTAGGATTTTATGTTGCAAAAAGTATCCGTGGATTAGTTAATATGAGTTTTTCCATTTTTGTGGAGGTTGAATTACAAATTCAGATAACTATGCCATGCGAAAGTAGCATCTACAAGTCTACAGATTACCAATGGGCTAGAGGGAAAAAAGGACAACATGTAAGATAGGGGTCCACAGTTCAGAAAGAAGATTACACTTCAATACAAAGAGAAACAGGGTTGGTTTAAAATGACAGTCGGTGGTGAAAAGGTTAGAAACAAGGCTAGTTTAGAGTAACAGGCGGTGGTGAGAATGTTACAGACAAGCATAGTTTATAGTGACAGGTAGTGACGAGAAGGTTACAGATATTGGTAGTTTAGAATGACAGGCGGAAACGAAAAGGTTAGAAACAAGTATTTTGCAGTGACCGGCAGTGATGACAATGTTACAGACACGTGTGTTTAGAGTGACGTGGTGAGAAGGGTGGTTCAGAATAACAGACAGTAGTGAGAAGGTTAGAAACAAGGGTAGTTTAGTAGAGACAGGTGTAGTAAGAAGGTTGGAAACAAGGGTAGATTAGAGAGGCCGGTGGTGCTAAGAAGTTTAGAAACAAGGGTGGTTTAGAATGACAGGAGACCATAAGAAATCTGGAAACAAGTGTGGTTTAGGGTGATAGACAGTAGTGAGTAGGTTAAAAATAAAAGGGGTTTAGAGTGACAGGCAAGCGTGAGAGAATTAGACAAATGTTGGAGAGCAGTCCTAGTTAAATAGACTGAGGAGGGACAGAAGAGGATGTTGCTATAAATGAGAAAAAAAGTAAAAACAATTGAGAAAGGATGTCACGGAGGAAGGGGTCCAAAATAGATTACTTAAGGAGCAAGAGGGTTAAAACATTTCTATAACAATCAGGAGAAGAACCACAGGATAAAGGAAAGATTAAAAGAAATATATGAGACCCATAGTGAGTGAGACACAAGCATTGCTGAGCAGTTGCTGGCTGCTGTCCAGTGGATCTTCCAGTATGCAATACTTTCGGATGAAGGACACATTTAAAGCTCATATTCCCTTAAACTTTGTCTCCCCACTATCTGTGTTTCCCCTAAAAGTGACGGATAGCAACCTGGAATAAAAGTGGGATCTTCCCTCATTTTTATGCTATCATTTGTAGTCGCTTCCTTGGGATCTGACTTCACACTGCACTGTTACTTGCAGTCCAGGATCAGACAATAGACTGCTGAGCTGTTGCCTGTGGCACTCTATTGTTGTGTCCCACTCCCACCTTAAGTGAATCGGTTTCTTTCATTTCAGGAGAGAAAACTTGGTGCTGATGAACAGTAACAACAGTGCAAAAAATGCTACTAGGGCCCTAAGCCATGAGAATGATCAGCTGGTGCGGAAATTGGAGGAACTGGAGAGGTGAGACTAAAGGACCTGGTGGATGGGTGAGAAGAAAGGAGCATGGTGTGAGGTGACTGCCCGCTCATAATGATGAATGAGTGATGTATCCATGATATGTCTCTATTGCAGTTTTTGAGGCATTGGTTGAATGTTTACTCCAGGGAGGGAGAAGGTCATTCGTTATAAAGTTACAAAAGAATGAGAGAGTCGCAGTTTGCTTACTAAGCTGATGGTGAGGTCTATACATTCACCGAGTAAAGAAGGCATAAGTATGGGCTGTGAGCCTGAGGAATACCAATATGAATCATGTGTGGACACAGTAGCAGTTCCAGCAGAAAGGCAGTGGTCCTCGGGTTATCTCAAATGTCCCTCAAGTATAGAACACACATGCTCAGTCGAGAACACTGTTGATTGTTGGGTAAAAGAAGATATGACAGTGGCTTGGGGCACCACCATCGGGGCCACCAAAATGCTGCTTTAAACAAAAAAGGATATCCCATGCCTCATGTGTCTGTGTTTCGGTGCCAGTGAGCATGAGGGCACCAACATTTGTATCGTTTTCCACTATATCATACAGAGGAGCATGAATGTGATGACTCTTGTGGTGGGGACTCATAGTCGATGTTATTTCTCTTGTTCTCTTGTAGGGTTCTCTCCTCCTCACCAACGGTCAGTAGCCGCAGCTTCTCTGGAAACAGTCAGTCCTTGCGCATCTCTTCTCCAGACACTTCTGGACACTGCATGCCTGTAAGTGCCCATATTCCTTTAGGTCACCTTGTGCTGGCAAGTGAATAAGTGTCTGGTAGTGATCATACAAAACAGTATGTCACACTCTGCTCAATGATGACTGTGCCTAGAGCCAAACTCCATGGTAGGAGCACGGATCCATTTGCAAAGGTAAATCAAGGGGAATCTTTATTAAGCTATTACTTACCACTTGGGAGACACAAGTGAATATGAAGTCATGCTGCCTATCAGGAGAGAATGCCAATCTAGGCTCAGCAATTACTTAACCCATAAAAAGGTCTGAGCCAGATGTGAGGTTTAGTAGGTGATGTAATGAGAATCTCCATGCGAGTTCAGTGCCACATAGGAGTTGATGAAGACGCTGATTAGAGGAGGTATCAGGCTGATGTTGAGGTAACAGGTTGGTAAGCAGGTATCAGGAGCTGGTGATGATGTGTATTGGTGCTGTTTAGGTATCATGCTGGTGAAAAGGCATCAAGGACTGTTGAGTAGGTAGTAGGGGCCAGTGAATACCTATCAAGGACTGGTTATTTTTTATTTATTTGAAAAGTTTTATATAGCGCTGGCTAGACCCGGAGGTATCAGAGCGCTTTACATGAGGATCCACAGGTTACAGGTTACGAAAGTTACATCAGTTACAGTTGCAGTTACAAGTATAGGCTGAGGAGAAAAAAACATGAGATTACACGATAAAGGAAGTTATTAGCGCGTAGTCTAAACTAAGACTTGCGTCATATGGGGAAAGGAAGGAAGGGGGGGAAAGGAAAAACAGGGAAGAGGAATGCAGATAGTGTCAGGAAGGCCGGAGGGGGGGGGGAGAAGTACTTCAGGGGGAGTAAAACATTGAAATCCAACCAAGAAGCAGACAGATAAAAAACCGTGAAAAACAATGTCCGATGTCCGGCTGGGTAGGTGACGGCCAAGGGGGTGAACCATAGCCAGACTCCTCTATAGCTGCTTGGGACAGCTCCACCGGGCAACGGCCAAGGGTACTCGGGCTCCGTGATAAGGACAAACAGTTTCTGAGCAAAGCATTCAAAACAATCAAAGAGAAAGACAGATGAAGCCGTGTAGAACCGTGAGAACAAGTGTCCGATGTCCGGCTGGGTAGGTGACAGTCAAGGGGGTGAACCAGACTCCTCTATAGCTGCATAGGACAGCTCCACCGGGCAAAGACCAAGGGTTGTCAGGTTCTGCGATGAGTACAGATAGTTTCTGTTTCCGCCCAGGTTTGCTGAAGTGAGGCTGTTGTGGGGGAGGCTTCTACTGGCGGCCATCTTAGGGTCAGGCATTGAGTAATTCTCTTCGTCTTCAAACTGCAGTGGTCTAAACCCTTTGTGGTAGACATGGACTTTGGGACCCCTCCGGAACCACCACACCTTTTCCAAGGGACTCAATGGGGAGCCTACCGTGTTGTAGCTGCAAAGGGGAAAGGCGGCCGCCATTTTAAGATCAGGCGGGGCGCCTCCGGTTTACTTCTCCACTCATTCATGAAACTTCTCGTGGGACCCCCGCAACGTCTCTCTGTGGAGTCAGGGTCCGGGGGGGAGGCCAAGGCGTCGGCCGCCGCCCCCTGCTGCCGTCCTACAGGCGCCTGGCCGATACCACGCAGCGCTGCCCCAGGCTCTCGTCCGCCTGCCTCCTACTTTCCCTGCTGCCAACCGTCTCCTCGGTTGACGGGCTTCCGGCGATACCTCTCTGCAGCTTGGTTCGACCACCAGGCCCCATTCTTGCAGAACGGTCCGGCTCGCCGAACTCCTCACGCCGCCATGTTGGGGTCAGGCAGCGTGTTCTCGATCCCTCCCCAAGTCGCCCTCAGGCCGTTATTGCTGCCGCCAACGAGACCGCCAGGCTCCGGGATGCATCCGACAGCTGAAACCGGCGTCCCGGAGCGGCCAGGCCCCCTGGGTCCGCTAATGAGAAATCAGCGCGGCGGAGCCTCGCAAGTAAGTGTATGTAGTTTGGGGGTGAGGGCTGATGAAGTTACTTGGTATCAGACTGGTGAGGTCATTTTGGCTTTATGTGAAGCTACTAGAAGAAGGATATATCAGGAACATGTAATGGTTTCTCAGACACTGATGTGAAGGTATTGCCTGGTGTGGAGGCACTGTGCTAGTGAGAAAGCAGGTGTACATCTGTTTTAGGAAAATATGTTGTAACCTGTGAAAACTCCCAGCTTTTCATGCATTTGGACCTCTGCTTTGTGGCAAGCCTCTCTGTTGGGGTTTCACAATGTGTAAACTTGGTTTAAATTGGATTACGAGTTGCAACATGTAGAGAGATTGTTAATGAAAGGACAGCTGTCTGTCAACAGCTATGGTAAGGGGCTCTGAGTGGGTTACAGGGAACATGCATTGAGAGTGCATTTACACTGTTTATGTTGCATGTGTGGACTATGGTAAGCATGGACTGTGTTTGTAGTGCTTACTGGATGGAAAGAAGAATACACTCCTCTTTGGAACCCCTGTGTGCGTGGTTGACAAAATGGAGGATGGGGAGAGCCTGTCAGACAGGTAGATGGATTGTACAACATTCCTGACTTCCTAAGAAACGGACCATGATCCTGTGTAAGGAAAGAGGGAGACAGATGCCAATTTGAGGAGCGTTATTATTCCTCCAGAGGTGTTAGTGAAGAACGTGTTGTGTAGTAGTGGGAAGGCTTCTCTCTCTTGTGTGCCTGTGTTTTGAGTTTCTCCGAAACCCTCTTTCTGCTCAAATAATTTTTTTATTTTTTTTGAAAATCTTTTTATTAATCATTTCAAAACATAAATATTGTAGGTCACAGTATTGTAGCATATAAGATTCATGTTCCAGAACACATTCTTTATACATGTTTCTTCATCAAGGGTATTAGTGCAGTATCTCTCTTTGCCCCTGTTGGTACATGTCTCTATTGTTCCCAGTCAGTTCGATCGTTGGGGAGATTCAAAGCCCCCCACGGTATGAATTCCATTTACCCCATTTCTTATCCCATTATTTGGGACATTCTGTGCTCTTAAAGATGTCCTTCTCAGTGATCATGCTTTTATCCATGTCTTTTGCCCACCCCCTCACTGTTGGTAATTCTTGTGCCCCCCATTTCATGACAGCAATATTTTGTTTGATCAGTGTGAATCCCAACGTGGCCCATTGCTGTTCTATGTCCGTGAGGTCTGTGGCATCCCATATATTGAGAAGACCTAGCTTGGGAGTTAATTGAATTTCTTTGTCTATCACTTCTTGCATCTTTGATGTGGCCTTCTCCTAAAATGTTGCAATGTTAGGGCAGTTACAAATCACATGATAGTAAGTAGCCTCCTCTGTGCATTGTCTGAGACATCGCAAGTTCTCCCTGCGTCCTATTTTTAACATTGTGACACCTGAGAGGTATGTTCTGTGTAATATTTTTAGTTGAATGAGGCGAAATTTCAGGGGTATGGCTGCCTCCCGAGGGGACATTAGCGCGGATTGCCACTCGTCGTCTTCCAACTGTCCAATGTCTTGTTGCCACCTAGCCGGAGTCGTATAAGTAGGTCAGGTATATTATTGCCTATTTTTTGATAGGTCATGAAAATGGCTTTTTTGGGCATAGGTTCTGAGAGTATCCTGTCTTCTAATGGTGATGCTTCCGGTATCTTGCTCTGTTTGGCGATGGCAGTGTTTAGTGCATGGCAGATTTGCATATAACGGAACACCTCCCGGTGTGCCAAATCGTACTCTTTCTGTAGCACCGAGAAGCTGAGTACTTTCCGCTTTTTCCATAAGTCACCCACTGTAGAGATGCCGATAATATCCCATTTCCGAATTCCGCAAGTTTACCCAGGGAGCCCAGCTGGTAGGATGTCCATAATGGCGTGGCTTGGGTTATCTTCCCCTGCCATTCTAATGTTTTGGTCGTTTGACGCCATATGTCAATTGTGATGGCCGTGGGCCCAGAGTATTTCCTTTTATTAGCTTTGGAGTAAAGGGCTCCATTATGCCCTTCCTTCCCCATGAGGAGCCTGTCCAATTGATATGCGGGCTCATTTTGTTAGTGGTAAACCCAGTGATTTATAACCACCAGCTGGGAAGCCCAATAATATAATCGAATATTGGGGAGTGCAATTCCTCCATCATACCAACTTCTCGTTAGTTTATGTGTGGCTATACGTGGGGTTTTGCCATCCCGGAGTAGCGTTCTGACTTCATTATCTATGTTTTAAAATATATATCGGGGATCTTAAATGGGCAGTTTTGTAGATATATAGAAAGGGCGGAAGTGCCAGCATTTTGAACATTGCAGCACGCCCCAACAGGGATAAAGGCAGTTTTCTCCAATATTTCACATCTTTTTGCAATCGATTTAAAGGACTCATGAGGTTCTTGGTTTAGAAAAGTCCTGGGTCTGGGGTTACATAGATCCCCAGGTATCTGAAACCGTCCACTGCAGTTGAAGCCCCACAGTCCAGCGGTAGCCTTGGACTTGGAGCTCGGAGAGCGTTAATTACAGACTTTGACCAGTAAATGGTGAAACCTGAGTATTTCCCGAAGTTTGTGAAGATGTGAAGGATTCTGTTAATAGAATACGCCGGAGACGCAAGATATAGTAAAATGTCGTCTGCATATAAGGATATTCTATCTTCGTAGCCCTCTACCCATTTTAACCCTCTGATAAAGAAATCGCCCCTCACCCAGGTTGCAAGTGGTTCCAACATCAGGGAGAACATCAGCGGTGACAGCGGACACCCCTGTTGTGTACCTCTCCTCAGCGGGAACGTCCGGGACGTACGGCTATTTACTCTTACTTGTCCCTTTAGGTCTGTATATAGGAGTCGAACACACTTTATAAATTTTGGGCCAAACCCAAATCGTTGCAGGACCTCAAAAAGGTAGGGCCATTTGATAGTCATTCTAGCGTCTAATGATAGAATCACAGCGTTCTCTGCGATAAATTCTCTCCTGCCGAAGAACATTATGTAATCGACTTATATTCAGAGCTGTGTAGCAGCCGGGCATAAATCCCGATTGATCCGCGTGTACTAATTTCGTTATAATGGGAGCAAGCCGAGTTGCTAGACTCTTTGCGAGGATTTTGGCTTCAGCATTTATTAATGAGATTGACCGGTAGGAGCCACAATCCCCTACTGGTTTGTCTTTTTTGTGTATTACGACTATACATGCCAATCTTTGATCTACTGGTAGGACTCCTCTCTTGTTACTTTCTATGAACATATCTAGGAGATATGGAGTAATCTGGGATGCCGTTAGTTTGAGAAATTCGATTGGGAGACCGTTGAGACCCATTGCTTTTCCCGATTGTATACTCCCAATAGCTGCATAAATTTCTTCTTTCGTGGGGTCTTCCTCGAGTGACTCTCGGTCGTCGGGGGATAGTTTCTGTAGGGGAATATCGGTCAGTAGTTCTTGTGAATCTGTGGGACGGCTTGTGTGTATAATTTCTCGAAGTAGTCCGCAAATGCCTCTGCTATTGCCTGTGGTTCTGTTATAGTCGTGGTGTTATTTACGTTCAACAAGGGGACCCATAGTTCCACCTGTTCTCGTTTTTCTAACCAAGCGAGAAGTTTGCCTGCTCTGTCCCCTGTTTCGTACAATTTATGTTGAATTGCTGTGTGTTTGACCTTAACAGCTACTGTCTCTAGCGCCTTGTATTCAGTCTTCTTAATATCTAATTTGTGTTTGTTAGACTCATTAGGGGTCCGCGTATGTTCTTCTTCCCTGTCCATGATTTGCTGTTCTAATTGCTCTAGTCTGTCTCTGCGTTCTTCCATGCACCCAACCTCCAGCGCAAGGGCTTGTCCCTTAAGTACCGTTTTAAAGGCTTCCCATAGCGTCTGGGCTGAATCTACCGAACCCACGTTTTCCTTGAAAAAGTGTTCCGTATGTTCCGTCAGTTTGTCCTTTATTTTCGGAATTTCGAGGAGCCATGGGTTAATTTTCAAATTGGACCTCAATCTTTGATTCTAAAAGAATAGGGTGGCCCCGACAGGGGAGTGATCCGATGTACCTCGTGCTAGGCATCGGGCTTCTCTGAAGCCTTTTACGTCTGCTGAATGTGTCAGTATGTAGTCTATACGGGACAAGCTATCATGTGCTCTGGAGTAAAAGGTGAATTGTGAGGCCAGTGGGTTAAAAATTCGCCAAACATCTGCCTTGAGAAACTCGGAGAGTGGCGTACTATCCTGAGGTTGGGCACATGGCAGCCATCTATCTACCTGATCATTCATGGTCATATTGAAATCACCTACTAGTACCAGGGTTCCGAGAGGCAAGTCTAGGATTAATTTACTTAGATCGATGAGGGCAGATTTCTGCAAGGCTGGTGGGGCAGGTTGATCAGTTTCCCCTCCCATTGCGCCTCTAACACTGAGAACCTTCCTTGTGGGTCAGCCCATGCCTTTTGCGTTATTAAGGGGAGAGTTTTACGGACTAAAATGCCCGTACCCCTGGATCCGGATGTAAAACCGGCGTGCACCACTAATTTGTACCCCCATCTATTCATAGCCCTGCAATTATTTCCTACTAAGTGGGTTTCCTGCATTAAAACTATATCAGGAGCATGACGCTTAATATATTGTAGGACTATCCCTCTCTTAAGCTTGTCCCCTAGCCTGTTTACATTCCAGGTTAAGATTCTGAGTGTAATCTCAGTTTGTGTCATAGTAGTCATTCGGGTAAAAATGTACAGTAATCACTCATTTCTATCACATCTGTGTTTTGACAATTGGGTGTGGCGTCGATACTAATACTTGGTAGCATGGGTTTTTGCCTCCCACTGGACCCTCCCCTCCCTCCGGATTTACGAGCTCCCCAGCCCTTTAAGTGCCTGTGTGACTGTCCCAGCTGACTTGACTGTATCTGGCCTGTGACCCACCTAACCTTGAAACCTTCCCTCCCAACCCTGGACTAATCCTCCCTCCCTGCAGCCCTGCTCGGTGGGTTTTGAACTACCCGCCTCCCCAACATTGCAGAGTGCCCGTCGCCCACCCCAAGAAAGAAACACAGGGGTCCGTGTTCTCACCAAACCCCCACCCATCCCTTACATACCCTATTTAAGGCAATACTGTAGATTGCTTATGAGTCTTCTCGACCGGATCCTCTTCTTCCGGTGCACCCTCGCACTGTTGGTTTCGAATCCGCTCGGCACGTTGCACTGGAAAGTCAGCCGTCGAAGTCCAGCACGTCTGCCAAATAGCTGTGTAGGGTAACTCAAAGATTACATGGCATCAGGATGTTTGAGTTCTTTGTGGAGCCGTCCTTTTTTTTAATTCTAGAGTTACTAAGTCTTTTTTTGTTGCGGTTCCGTGTCTGTTGTCCCTTGGAGTGAATCATTGAGAGCGGTGTATGATTTTTTCGGCCGATTCCATTTCTGCCTCGATCGACCTTCCTTGTTTGAGGCCCCACCTGGCGCCAGTCGTCCAGCCAGTCCCATGCCTCCTCTGGAGTGGAGAAGAAACATGTTTTGCCCTCCGCTTCGATCCTCAATTTTGCTGGGAAGAGCATCGCATATTTGATGTCCCTTTCTCTGAGTGCTTTCTTCACCTCCAGGAAGCTTCTCCGTTGTTTCTGTACTGTCAGCTTGAAGTCAGGGAAAAAGGTGATTGTACTGTTTTCAAATTTAACCGGTGGAACACAGCGGGCCGTTTGTAAAATGGCGTCCCTATCCCGGAAATTGAAAACTCTGGCTAGTATTGGTCTAGTGGGGCCCCCGGGTTAGGTCTTCCACCTGGAACTCTTTGCGCCCTTTCGATCGAAAAATAGTGTGAGAGGCCTTTCGGTTGTAGATGTTTCGCAATTAGGTCTTCGATGAAGAGATCCATGGCTGGTCCTTCTGCCCGCTCCGGCACGCCGAGGATGCGCACATTATTTTGGCGCACCCTACCTTCATAGTCATCTAGTTGGGCTTCCATCAACTCATGTTTAGATTGAAGCAGCTGTACTTGCTGCTTAAGACGGGATGTGTCGGTGGACATTGTATTGGTAGCTTCTTCAACAACTTTGACTCTGGCATCCATATTGCGTAAGTCCGCTCTTACCAATGGGATTTCGATGTTTACTGTATCCATCTTTGACTCCAGGGAGGTCTTTACATTGTTAATTGCGGCCATTATATCTTGGAGTGTGAGTGTGGATTGTTCAGTGGAATTTGAGCTTGTGGTTGTGTTTGTGTCACTGAGGGTGCAGTCTCTAATTCTTCACCACCTTTGGCCCAGCTGTATTTATCAAGCTTGGTCTGGAGTGCGGCTTTGCCCCCTTTTCCGCCCGCCATCTTTTTGCTTGGTGCTTGTGGCTGTTCGTGTACGGGCATAGTATGGTATTCCCCGCTGCCTGCTTTAGGGTGAATGCGCCCTATACGGCCTGTCGGGTTTCCCTGATTGTATCTCTTCGGCCGTATAGCCGCTGGGTAGGAGAGAAGTGATTCTTCAAGTTTCAAGGTGCCTTTCACTTTCTCTCACCAGGTTGGTATCGTACTACTTGTCCGACGATTCCGATCGAGGGATGGGAGGTAGAATCCTTAGAGGACTACAAAGTTGCTCGTGATACCATGCCTGCTTTTCCTCACTGTGATTATCTCCAGTGCTGGCGGTCCGGTCGGTCTCAGTTTCTCTAGTGCGCACCCCCTCTGTGTTTGGTTCCTGTTTGTGTATCTTGCTCCTTACGTGCACCTCAATTGCCGCTACTTCATACAACTTGAGTCGTTTTTAGCGATTTTAGCCTGGGTGTAACTGGCCCCTTCCGATCATGCTTTTCTTCTTGCACTTTCTTACTTTTCTTTCTTTCTTCCCCCTTTATGCCCTGTTTGATGGCTTGGCGGGCGGCAGCAAATGTGTGACCTCTGAGGCCGCTTCTATTATGAAGTTACACTGAGGGCTTTTGATGAGGGGATCCAGAGACACTCCGTCTCCAGTGTGATCGTCCAGTATGATTTGAGCAGCTGCCGCTGCGTAGCTGCGCGGTGTTGACCGCCTCCTTTTGCCTGCAGCGCCTCTCCTCACTCACCTCCCACGCGCCGATCTGACCGCTACTTCCAGGCCCCAGCGTCTGCTGCCTGGCCTCTCGTCGTCTTTCTCCTGGGCGCCCCGCTTCCCACGCCGCCGCTGGAGACTCCGTGCGGTTCTTGCTTACGCGTCGTGATAGTTTTTTTTTATGGAGATGCTATTTGAGCTTGGCTCCTTTCTGAGGCTCTTTACCATGAAGGCTTTCTCCGTTATTGGTGGTATCTTGATTCAGCGAGCGGGTGCACTGCGGACACTCAGTTCTTACTAAGTTTATCTGGTTCTTTCTAGACATGTTGATGCTTCGGACACAGAGCGCCTTTCATCCCAAATTGATTTCCTCATGTCATGACGGTTAATCATCAAGGTGTGTTTTGTTCAAGTTCTAAATAAATTTTGGGCTGCAATGTGGACTTAGGTCCATGCCTTCATAAAGTCTGTAGAAACGTTCATTTAGCTAGTTTGTTGCTGTAAGACTATTTGATGCAGTCCTCTTCTCAGACCCACCTCTTTGTGGTACTGCGTGGGTATTGATGCATAAGGAATATATGGGTAGAAGTGTCGATCAGAAGAATTATTTACTTACTTTTGGTAATGACCTTTCTTGTGGACACTCAATCTACCCACCTACCCATTCTGAAAAATGTCTGAGCTAGGAAATTATTACAAGTTTTCTGGATCAAGTATTGCAACTAGGTAACTTAAGATACAAGGAATCTGCGGGTAGATGGAGATTATTAATGAAGTTAAGTAACTTGTTCTTCTAAAAAATGGCATGATGTTAGCCATAATTTCAAATTATCATCTATTATCATCTTCTCATAAAGAAATGCATTTCCAACAATCTAACATGAAGAGAATTGTTTCACATCCTAGAGAGCTTTTATTGAAAAGGAGAAATTTTAATACATCTGTAATAAACAGAAATGCAGATACTTTTAAATCTTTATGATCAGCTAACACAGATAAGGTTAATTTTATAAATTTAGAATTTAAGGAATATATTTACCGGCCAAAGCACTAAACTTCAGAATATTAAAGATCACTTTCATATTGTTTATTCTCCAAACGTGTGTAAGCAGTGAAGTGTGAGCATAGAGTACATGTGAGGAATAAACATTGACAAAATAATGTAAACAGCTGCACTCCACTCTCATCTCTACCAGTATAATTCGAAAACCTTTTTTCACATTATGCAGAATATGTTTCACCCCTGAGAAGATTAATACTTTAAACATTTCACCTCCAGGATTGCCATTGATTGAAATTCTTAAATCACCACTTACAATGCTAATATGCATATGATATTCTTCCTGTAAAAATTATTATTAACGTGGACAACCAAAAGTGAATTAAAAATGTTCTTCACTGTTAATATAGCACATAAAATTGTTACTTAAGGTGGCTGCTTAAGAATCCTACCCATAAATCAGAAAGCTCTGTTGAAGCTTTACTGTTATTAGTATTTGGTAAACTTCTTCTCTTGTGCTTTTTGAACTAAAACGTTTTATTGATTAAAAACATTAACATGATTTCTAATTAGGAAGAAAAACTTGAGGACTAGTGATCTTATGGCTACATTTGTCTTAAATCTTGAATCAAAAAAACAAAAGTGATGGGAGGAATGCTTGCAAATAGTCAAACCACTGGCAATCGCTTGTAGACGCATTCTAACCCATCATTGTTTACCACTTTGCCACCTCAGTGTAGACCCAGCAATACGTGAAACAGCCTTAGTCTTGCTTTAAAAAGAACAGTCCAGCCCGAACTTTCAAGCCCGGTCCTCTCTGATCCGGAGCACAAGCAACCCAAGACTGATTTCAGCCTGGTTGGGCCTCTTCAGTTGGCTGCAGCTTGGTTCTGGTGATACACTGAGCACGGGGCCCATGTCTGGGCATGCGCTTGGCCACTAAGGATATTACATAAAACACACAAAAACACACAAACACACAAAAAAAGTGTTGGAAGGAATACTTGTAAATAGTTCAAACATAGCAATTGCTAAGGTTTGCATTCCAATCCATTATTTTTTTGTCCACAATGCTACCTCAGATTAGACCCAGCCATATGGAAATCAGTGTTGGTTCTGCTCCAATAAGAACAGTCCAGATTTGTCTAGCAGTTTGTGATGGACTGTTACCATGAGGAGCAGGGTCAGTACTGACATGCATAAGGCAGGTGGTGTTCCCTTCTGGAGGGTGCTTCACCTGACAGTTAGGGATGGACTGTACCAGTGAGGAGCAGGGTCAGAACTGAAGTGCATAAAGCATACTTTGTCAAAAGTGGCACAGTGAACAAAAAATAGTGGCCTGGAATGCTACCCCAAGAGACTGCATTGCCAGTTGTTGGACTAATTGCAAGCATTCCTCCCACCACCTTTTATGTGATTGGTGTAGTGGCCAAGGACATGCCCAGACAAGGGTCCCTTGCTCACTGTGCAATATGATCCATGTTATAGCTCACTGGCAAGGCCTAAATAAGCCGAAACCGTTCTGGGGTTGCTTGTGTGCCTTTCTGTTCTGGCTTTACCTGGCAGTTGGGGCTGGACTGTTCCAATGAGGAGACGGGTCAGAACTGATTTGCTTATGGTGGCCTTTGTCTAGATTAGCACAGTGGGCGAAAAACACAATGACTTGGAATGCAACCCGAGCAAATTTCAGTGGTTAGACTATGTGCAAGCATTCCTCCCATCACCTTTTATGTGATTGATATCACGTCCTAAGTGGCCAAGGGTATGCCCAGACATGAGTCTCTTGGTCTAATTAGGCCAAAACCGATCTGGGGTTTCTTGTGTTCCCTTCTGGAGGGGGCTTCCCCTGGCAGTTCGGGATGGAATGTACCCATGAGGAGCAGGGTCAGTACTGATTTGCATAAGACGGGCCTTAGTCTAGAGTGGCCGAAAAAGAACTGCTTGGAATGCTACCCCAAGCGATTGCATTACCAGTGGTTGGACTATTTGCAAGCATTCCTCTCACCACCCTTCGTGTGATTGATGTAGTGGCCAAGGGCATACCCGGATAAAGGTCCCTTGCTCACTGTGCCATATGATGTTATGTTATGTTAATTTGTAGAGTGCAGCTAATCACCTGTGAGGGTATCCAGGCGCTGAGATTGATGCTATACCTCACTAACGAGGCCTAACTAAGCCAAAACTGTTCTGGAGTTGCTTGTGTTCCCTTCTGGAGGGTGCTTCACCTGGCAGTTGGGGATTACTTCTTCAATGAGGAGCAGTGTCAGAACTGATTTGCATAAAGTGTCCTTTGTCTGGATTGGCACAATGGACAAAAAAACAATGGGTTGAAATGCTATCTCAAGAAAATATCAGTGTTAGACTATGTGTAAGCTTTCCTTCCATCACCTTTTATGTGATTGATATAACTCCCTAACTCGCCAAGAATATGCCCAGACATGGGTCCCTTGCTCACTGTGCCATAGGATCCAAGCTATGCCTCACTGACGAGGCCTAACTAGACCAAAACTGATCTGGGTTACTTGTTATCCCTTCTGGAGGGGGTTTCCCTGGTAGTTCGGGATGGACTGGTCTCATGAGGAGCAGGGCCAGTTCTATTTTTCATAGGACAGGCCTTTGTCTAGAGTGACACAGTGGATGAAAAATGATGGTTTGGAATGCTAGTCCTAGAAATTGCCAGTGTTTATACTCGTTTTAAGCATTCCTCCCATCACTTTTTGTGTGATTGATACATTTCTCTTAAGTCACTGTGGTACTCAAATCATTTGACACAATGGCAGTAATCCAAACAGGACTTTTTTGTCTTTTGAGTTAAACTTTACTCTGAAAAGAAGCCTTGATTCTGTGTGTATGGTGTATGCAAATGGCTTGGAGTAAATAGATCGTGCAATTATAAGAGCAATAAAAAAAATGCAACTTCAAATCAATATTGAAATCCAAAAAATGTCTAGGGAAACTATATTTAAGATGTGTTTGCTATGTGACAAGAGTTTCATCCTGCTTTTTCCAGGCAGATTTCCTTATGACGAGAATTTGGCTTACTGGCATGTTTGCCTTAATTGCTGGGATATTTGCATGCCCTACTAACATTGGCTTCATGTAGTGGAAACATAATTCGAGCAATGTATCATTGTAATTTGTTAGCTTTTAAAGAGTTATGATTCTTTTAATTGCTCTCCAAGGACATTTTAAACATCGTTTTGAAAACGGACTTCTTTCTATGACTTATGAAAAGGATTTTCTGAGGAGCATCATCATTTTATTTTAAATAACTCTTACTAAATAAACTTTCTACTGAATATTTGTGAGTGGTTTTAAAAACATTGTGCAGTGCTTCCTGCTGTTGTGATGTCTGCCATGATCCTTTTTCTCTGTGGCTGAATATATGATAAACCGTCATCATCTAAGAGGTTTTCCAAGTTTTTTTAGGGAGATCATGTGTACATTATTTGAACTGGTAAATGTAACGAGTGTGCTTGCCCTTTGATCATTTGGAGTCTTCAATAACTACTGATTCAAAGAAAGCAGCGCTGTGAGGCGGGGTGGAAGGGCAGAAGTGACAAACGACGGAATAGGGAAAATAAAATAAATAAAACCACATACCTTGCGCTTGTTGCATCACCAAGTCGGATATGCGGCGAGCGCAAGGTAAGTGGTTTTATTTTCCCTATTCCATTGTTTGTCACTTCCACCCCCTCCACCCCCTCCACCCCACTCCACCACGCTTACCTGCACGGGCCGCCACTGGATGAGATATGTCACTGGAATCCTAATAGGCATAATCTGGTTATTTTAATTCTTACTTTTTTCTCTGTAGTAAATTTCTCTTACCTTCCTTATGTATAAATTCCAATCTACTCATTGCTTTTCTTGTAGGATCTCACAACGTGTGTGTAATTTTATAACTCACTCTCTTTCTCTCCAGAAGTTGCCTTCTATCTGTTCCTGCCACTGCTGTCACATGTGTCACCAGTGCTGCCCCTCTGCAGCACCGCCAGTTCCCCAGGTATGTATCATACTCCATGTACTCTAAGGGAGAAACCAAAGTAACAGGAGATAGAGACAAAGAGCAAGAGAGAGAGAGAAAGTGAGACTTCTGTAGGAGCAGCAAAGTTACTGAGGAGGTTTAAAGCACAGTGAGTATGGGTGGAACACTATGCAGAGGTTCTGGGCAGGAAATAGAGAAGACAAAACCAAACATATTGTGTGCCAACTGAAAACAAAGGACCTGATTCATAGTTTATAACATGACAAACGCACAACAGTCATCAAAAACAGGCAAGTGTCCCATCAGCTCTTTTTAGAGTACATAGGTGTCAAGAACTGAAAGCTGAGAAAGTCTGTTGAGTTCCCTGCTAAATTGTCTGAGGAAATAGTGACTCCTCCCAGTTGTGCTTGTCCCACCCTGCACAGAATAGTAAACGCGAAAGGTGTCAAGTGTCTCCTTAAGAGGATCACAATTAGGAGGAAAACACGATATATGGGGAAAAAACCTCTTGACAATCTTTTAGCTCTTGAGTGCAGATGACAATAGAATTGAAAAATACCAGCAAGGAACCAAACTCCTTCTAACATCAGGCATGGGAGAAGAGCTAGGCTCCCTCTCAATGCAAAGAACTGCAGAAGAATTGCAGAAAACTAGGAGCAAAAACCCTTGGACAAAAATGGAAGCAAGGTGTGATGAAATTGGTGTAAAATAGTGAACAAGTACATTGTGATGCATCCTGAATTTGGAAATTGCCTCTTATATATGATGCTAATAGGTATTGACATCATAGGAAGAATTCAGCCACATATAGGATTGGGTTCTTACATTGACCATCCATGGACAACCCTGCATCTTGGCTCTGGCTAGTATATAATGATTAACCTCACTGCCTTTCTGGAATCCATGGAATTCACAGAGGAGTCGCTAAAGAAGCCCAAAATTGTCATCGTTCAGCCCATGTGGTATTCCATGATTCTGCTGCTGCCCTCCATACCCTGTGGTCCTACCTGCCCATGGATCACCCCTCTAGGTGGCCAGTAGCATGGGATATGGGAGCACCACAGCGGCTCAGGTGGCAGGGCTCTCAGCAGCTTGATGTGTGTGGCCCTCACATACATGCTGTAGATGAATGCAACTCGCTCTTCTTCCACCTCAACCTGCATGAAGCCTCTGGTGAGTTTCGGAGCACACTCTTGCTGTAATTACAACAAGTGGTTGTATTAATCATTGTGGTAGTGTTCTTGCTCAGCGAAGCACAGTGCCTTGGAAGCCCTGTTGTTTCTAATCTTTCTATTCAGTATCATGGTGATACACATACAATACCACAGTTCAAAAAAGACCCACTTAGTTTAAAAATTCGATCAAATACATAGAAATCACTTCCCTTCAAGACACTTATTTACCTGCATAATTAAAAAAAAAGTTATTATACCATTCAAGGGCAATTGAATAGAAAATTAAACAAAATTATGTTTGGACAGTGTGTAGGTCACATTCTCAAACCCTATCTAGTTTATATACACAGAGCATGTAAGCTGACTGCCTGCCTGTCTGGAAATATTACAGTATATCTTGGAACAACAAAGCATCACCCCTCCAAAGAATCTACTATAGTCTCAACACCACTTTCTCAAGATTTGTGACTACGTGAGTCCTTTGTTTGTATTGCACCTACAACTTAGCGTGTTGCGCATCATGGATTGCACACCAACGCCTATCAGAGATTAACTCCTGATATAATTTTTTGGCTCAAAGCCAATAAGAATAGACCTCTAAATTGTATTTCCTTTTTTCAAGTCTGTCACTTTGTGGACAGCCTTTCTGTACTGTTATCCCTCTGATCCCTACTTGGAAACTGGAAGGTATTGTTCACTGTTGTACTTCATATTGGTTTAGCAGGTTATACTGCTTGAGACATGGGACATCAGTGACCTCCTGGAGTAGGTGTGACTCTGGTGGCAACTCTGATAAGCTCAAGGTCCTCAGATATAGAGCACTTAACATATTTTCAAAACACATTTTGTTTTCCACATGGAAAACTGATGTAGCAGAACAGTGTGGAAATTCACCATATGTCGCTTTGGATTTTTTTATCGAATGAACAGAAATATTGTTAAGTAGGACCCCTTCAATGTGGCCTCCTGGACAAAGCTTCTTTGCCAGAAGTACTCCTGGTATATTCACCAGAGCACTACCCGCCAGCACCACAGGGAACTTTTAGTACAGGATATGGGCTGTTGTGTGCTGTTGGCTGGCCTTGTCAAATACTAACTGGAGACATATGTCTTTAGCTTTTTAGGCAATTGAAGATGGTCCCTTTCATGTTAGAACATATTCGTGTGGACATTGTGTAGGAAAGTCATCGCAAATATTTGTAAATATCCATAGGGTTACAAAAATGCCTGTGTTGACACTATTTGCATTGCCCACTTCCCACAGAATAGACGATTCCCCATCCCTATTTTTTATTTGTTAATGGCATGTAAAAATGTGATATTACATCGATGATCTATTTCAACATTGAACATATGTATAGACATACAAAAATTAGTGACTTTTCAGCCTATCAATTTTTACTCGCAGCTGTGGAGCCAATAACCGCGTGATTCTCTAGACTATAGGTATCTGAAGTGTGCCTTTATTATACTTAAACGAGGGTATGGCACCAGAGAATGTTAGCTTAAATATCGTTTGACAAACATGTTGTGTCCTAGGTAGCACTTACAAAAAACACCCCCACATTGGAGTTAATAATCGAAAATCTACACAAATTGGAGCAACATGTTTGTGATGAAAATTCAGGCCGCCATTTTCAGACACATCATCTTAAAAGAGCATTACTTAGTCCGCATGGGCACATTTAACAATAATTATGGCTGCTCTAAATCCCTGCTATTCAGAAGTGTGGAACCTGTAATAGTCACAGAACATTTGATTTGACTATGAATTCTTTAATATTGTATAGTCTTTGTTGTGAAGAACGCCTTGGGCACAGGTCCTCCCACCAGCTGAAACACGTCCGCGTCTTTCTTTAGTAAACGTTGTGCATATTGAAATATCACTTCCCAAGAACATGTGCATTCTGAACGGTTCATTTCCACCATCTGGCTTTCAAATCGTTGTTATTTTTTCATTAACTGTTCTACCCCACTTGAAATAAATGAGCTATTTCATGTTGAAACAGATCATCTGTGTAAAGTGGCATTTTTTCTTGCAAATAAGACATGAAGAACAATCATTGCTTTACAATAAAGCTGGCCATGGACATCGATAAGAGGGTACCAGAAGTATGAAGTGCTATAACTGGAATGCCCTTTGGTACCCCTGACATTGCCCTTCTGAACCCGTGCCTTTGAAGTCACACAAGCAGCATCAGACACAGTAGATGGAGTAGATGGACAGGGTTCTGAGAGCTGAGGTTATGCTCTGTAGTTTCCACAACTTTCTCCATCTCTTGCATCCTTAGCATCACGCAGAATGGTACAAAGTGTGGAACAAGGCGAGGGATTTCCTAGCTGTGTATCTCATCTGTGTTGTATTGTATTGTAGCATTGAAATAGCGCAACGTACACCATTGTCAGGGGCTAAAGCTCATTTTCAGATTTCCAGACAGGCAGCATGCTACACTGTTTCCCCCTAGCGTTTTCACTTTGGTGGCCATAGCGGGCCATAGCGGGCACCGGGCGTTTTCCCAGTGGGCTAGAAGGGCGAGGGCTGGTTTTGGACCAGTGGGGGCCATTTTTGGTACAGTGGGCCTGGTTTTGCAGCAGTGCTGCAATATCGGCCTCCTGTACTAAAAGCAGCAGCAGGGTTTCCCTCCAGCCCTCCTCCCCCCAGACGGTCAGACCTAATTGCCAGGGCCGGTTTGCATTCCCAGTCCAGGGCCTGTTGGTGCCAGGGTGGAGGGCAACAGGTGGCTGTATTTCCTCCATCTGACATGTCAAGAAAAGAAAAAGAAAACAAATAGTAAAGCTGGTTCCACCACAGAAAACTCACGTACCTATGATTTCCATGTGCTGCTGTTAGCTGCTTTGTTGATGGATGTCTGATGGAAGGCAGCTTTAGATAAGTTAGATCTGTAGGCCTTGCAGCGTGCTATGAGTTAGGTGAAGTCATCAAGGACATTTGGCCCTGTCCATTTTTTGTCCTGTCTTTGTATGGTGCGCATGTTCTCAGACAGTTCTTGGGAGTAGTAGAGTTTTGAAGGTTTTTGCATAGAAGATCGTATTTTCGGAGGTGCGTTGAAGTCTACGTGGTTATTCAATGGTGTTTGTATTTGCTAAGGTGAGTGTTTATGGGGGTTGAGATGTCGATAACTCCCTTTTGCAGGGATTCCATAGGAAAATCTTTGAGGGAGTAGTAGGTCTGTTTTTTTCTTTTTGGTCAGTCGTGGTACATAGATGTGAAAAAGGGGACGGCATAGTAGCCCGTTATTCTCACACTTCACTGAACTGATCTCCTGTTGTAATTTAGTTATCCCTGCTAGTATATGAGACAGCATAGTGTCAGAATCAATTACTGAGGATGGATGATAATATGGGCTAGGCATTATGTCTGAAAGCGCTAACCTTATATTCTGGATTTAACAATGTCGAGGACTCTAGTTTTCTGCCAGTTGCGACCTCTCAATTGGCAACGTAAACAACGCTGGACTTAGGCTTACTTCCACAGTCTTTTATAAGATCACCTTATCTTCCACGCACAAATGTGCACACATACATACAAACATAAACTATGTACGTCTTCTTTCTCTCTCTTTTTTAGATATGGGTCCTCTTACACTGCCTAATTGCACAGGCCGTGAAGCTTCTGTGACTCTTCTCTTCCAACTGAGAGCAGACTACTAATACTTTTGACTTTTCTGAACAACGTTCAGATAAGCGATGATTCAACTAAACAACTAAATATATGAGCTATGATCTCAGCACACTTAGTAGCAGGATTAACCACTTGTGCCAAGACATCCTTCAATACACTTTGCAACTGTTGACCAACCAGTCTCAATTACTAAGCGATTAAATGTGGTATCATAACTTAAGTGATCTTGATAGCCCTGTTTCAATGATTACAACTCGTTACGTAAAGAGTGTGCAATTTCCTATCAAACATCTTCCACAACTGATCACAGATGTCAGAAAAATTGTAAAGCAGGGGATCATTTCTCTCTACCAATGGAATGCTAAAAGTTGCCACATTCCCACTTCCATAGGACAAAACAAAAGCACCTCTAGATTAATCATCAAGGAAGGTCACATGAGTGCACAGATTGATTAAGCAATAACACAAACGTGTTTGGGTCTCCAGAAAATCTTTCAGGATGTGTTTAGGGTATGATTGGAGTCACCACAGAACAGAAATGAGCAAAAAACGTGTGGCCGAATGTACTAATATGATGGTTTTAAAAAGCGGTTGCAAATTGGACACTGACATTTTTTAACCAGTATTATATTTTGCGACCCGAGTTATGTACTAAAAGGTCAGATCTCAAAATAGGAGGTTGCAGAATGCCCTACCTTATTAATATTTATTAGGGAGATTACAATGTGCGACCCACAGCGATTGACTACAATCACAGGATTGGTGGCTTGCAAGGGACAGTAAAATCCATCCCTGTGTGTTGCTCTCCAAAACGGAAACTTTTCTGAACCAGGTCAGCTCTAAAAAAACTGTTTTGGAAAACTTCAGTGAGAGCAGGACCCCCAAAGCTGCCACCCTGAATGCCAAAGGGTAAGGGGTCCAAAGGCGCCCCCTGCCTCTTGGCAAATCAGTTACCACCGTAACCTGGGAGTTGGTAACTAATCAACGATCAATTAGGATTACAGTCACAAATTATTGATACATTCCATACAGGCTCACAATTTAGAAGGAACGCTCCTTACATCCCCCTTTCAAATTGCGATTCTGTGTGTGTCAGAAACACCATTTTGCGGGGTTAGTACATATGAAAAAGGGTTTTTGTGGTCGCACACCCTGGGATTCTGAGAATCTTGAGGTTTGCGAACGCAGAAACCCTTAGTACATATGGCCCTTGGGTCTCGTAAGGAATCATCGTTCTTGCACTCTGTGGGCAAAGCATTTGACTACCATCTTTCATCCCTGATTTACACTTACTACGTGGCTTTTCTTTTACTGCCATTCATTCTGAATGTGGAGCCTCGTTTTCAGACTTCACTGAACTGATCTTAGGTTGTAATTTAGTTATAACTTCTAATATCTGAACATATGTCTCTTCAACTGACATCATGACGTCTCTTCAGTCTGACATGCTTTTCGTTTCTCCCCAGATTTTGCCAGACCTGCCCCCATTAGAGATGTTTACTGGTGACAACAATGGTCAGCCCCAGCATAATGACCTGGACCCCACAAAAGGCCCTCAGACACACCGCTCAGCTCCTCATCGCAGTCAGCAACATCAGCCAGCCTTAAAGACAAAGTAAGTGTGGTTGCTCAGAGGATTGACAGTGAATGATCATACTCTCACAGTCCTATAGGAAGACACCAGTGCCACAGTGCCATTCCAGAATCTGCATCAGCAGGTTGACTAGTTACAAGAAATATCAAGTGTCAGGTGCTTCATTTAGTATGTGGGAGGCACTGTATCTGCTGGTGCCACTATATGCCTAGAAACACGTTTTCAATGGTCACTGGTGTGAAGCACATCTCTCATTGTTGACAGTATGTTTCTGTGTTTTTGTGGTCAGTATGCAGGAGCGGCCCGTGCAGGTAATAGAGGTGGGGCGGGAGTCGACAGACAACGAGGAGAGAAAATAAAATTTTAAAAAAGAAAACCACTTACCTTGCGCTCGCCACATCGCCGACTCGGCGATGCGGCGAGCACAAGGTAAGTGGTTTTCTTTTTGTTAAATTTAATTTTCCCTCCTTGACATCTGTCAACTCCCTCCCCGCCTCACCGCTCATACCTGCACAGGCCGCTCCTGTCAATACGATTCAGTTTTTGATGTCTGTATGTGTGTTTCTATGATTAGCTAGAAGACCACATCTTATTGTCAGTGTGTATAGCCTTCTGTGTTCAATAAGAGATACCACAAGCTCTCTGAGGGGATATTTTGCTAGTACATAAAGGACATCTCTTTGCCTGTTTAGGAGTATTAGCCTGATTCACAAAGGTAACTTATACTTTTGAGTATGTTTGAACTTTGTAAGTTTACCACTTTAGGTTTTCACAAACTCCGAGTGAAAACTTACAACATAATTGTAAGTTACATGTCTCCAACCCCTGAGTAGTGCAATTGGCTTATTCTTGTGTGGGTGGGTGACGTCTCTCCCCAGCAGTGGCGTTACAAAACTTGATGGGGCCCCTCTGCAAAGTACATGTCGGGGACCCCCCACATTCCAGAACCAGTCAAGAGGTCTCAGCTGCCGCCAGTGCACAGTGCCGAAGGGACCCCCCTAGAGCTCGGTCCCCCGCTGCAACGCGGGGGCTTTTACTAAATCCCTCATATTCCTCTCAAATGCCATCATCTTTCGTAGTAAGTCTGCACCTTCTTTAAGTCACTCCCCTGTGGCCCTCCCACATTTACTACTAAAACCTATACTTAAGGGTGCAGAGGCTCCACAGACACGGGTAAGAACTCAGCACTTGTAAGTATAGGTAATGCGGAGGTGTAAAACTCTGATTGTAGTTTGTGAATTGCAATTTGTAGTACATTTTGTACTACTACAAAACATACTACAAGGTGCAATTTGTCAGCAGGGCCCATATGATTTTTGGCCAGTGAAGGGCACCTCACTTATCAGCACAGTATGTTTCTGTGGTGAGTAGTATATCAGTAAATAAGTGATGTGCTCTGTGAGATTTTACATTGTCCTTAACAAGCAGTGAGCCTCGTGCCTTGAATTACTGAGGATATCTGCCCGTTATGAACATTTTTGCTGACTTCCATTTTGGGTTGGATTGTGCCATGTATGAAAGAGTTTGCTATTGTGGGCCTGATTTTAAGTTTGGAGAACATGTTACTCTATCAGATGTGACGGATATCCCGTTTGCTTAATATCAAGTGCATTATATCCTGTGGCACTTGTATTAAGGCATACAGGATATCTGCCAACTTTGTGACGGAGTACCCATTAGCCAAACTCTAAATCAGGGCCTATGCTCCAGGAAGGGGTATCCAACACCACAAGACCATAGGCAATTTCTGCTATTTTCTAGAACCATATATCTGTTTCTGAGGTCTGCAGAGCAGCCCTCTGTCTGCCAAACATGCTTTCTAACAACATTGCTTTTTGGCAAGCACTGATTCCTCTCTCTGTAATTAAAAGAATTCTCTTTCAACCTCACCCTCTGCTCTCACTGTCTGAGATGTAGGGCCAAGCCTAGAAACAATTTAGTTTCTAAGGTGCATAGCACAAGCAACGAGCAGAACATAACATTAGGGTGCACACTCAAGCAGGCAGCCACTTTGCTCAGACAACCCTCATAACTTTATTCACCTAATATCTGGCTTAAACTGTTCCATCCACCCAGCCTCCTCCGCTTTCTACAAGAAGTAAAGAGGGTTTGCTTTGTGTAACAGAGTCATAATATGTTGTTCATCCGTAGCAATCAATACTCGCAGTCTATAGCGTCCATTTGATAGACACTTGGATAACTTTCCATCTATAGCAAGAACAACAAAATCACTAGGTTTGCTTTTGAGTAGCGCACGCGCACAAAGGCATACAAATTACTGGCACGCATGCACGCACAGACCAAGAGACCTACTGACAGCCATTTTCATAGGCATGCCGGCACCAATGCACACAAACGAACACATATGAATCCTTAATGCAAATATAGTAACAGTTACGTGAGACCTTGTACAGCGTGGAGCACAGGGTAATGCTTCTCGGGAGTGAAGGGGGTACAGGGCCACATCAGGGGCGCAACTAGACCCGAACTTCGGGGGGGGGGCTAACACTCCCAGCCAGGGCTGGCCCTAGCACTGGTCGCACACGGTGCAACAGTCTTTTTTGGCGCCTCCTCCCCCATTTCCTCCTTCTCCATTAATTCCCTCACTACCACTCACCAACAATGCACCTCATTTCTCTATTGAGTCGATGAACAGGAGTAAACCCATTAACCCAGCTGAGACCTGTGTGCAATTCGTAACAAAAAACAACGTCTCAACCGGTAATCATTTAAGGGGGGCAAGTACTAGGAGAGTACCAATCACTCAGGGAAGGGAAAAGAAGGGAGACCACAGAAAGTTTCATTAAGAAGTAAATTCTTTGTTGTACGTAGTTATATCAGCACTACAATACAGTTTATGAGAAAGCAACCAAAACAAACAATTGTGCACTGAATGTGCTCGTGATAGTGAACTGCGCAGTGACACAAGGGGGTGAAAAAACAGCGTGAGTGGCGCAGGGATTATATACAGAACTAGTGGTCAAAAAAACCGATAAAGATTATATACAATGAGGGTTTCTTCAATAAGGCTGTTTTAAGTAGACCACAATGATGCCAAGTATACGCTGAGTAGTCGATCATCAGGACAGGGTTACTTTATTCAGAGTAGTGCTGTAAACCGGAAGTACAGGGCTATCCACAGGTAGAGAGGAATTAAATACGCAGGGTCCCTGCGAATTTAATTCCTCTCTACCTGTGGATAGCCCTGTACTTTTGCAAATGAGGCAATCTTTTTGCCTCTGTGCCCGCGCCGTATTACAGACGACATCGCAGAGGCAACGAAGCCCTCAGGAGGCGCACTAAAAGTGCGCCACCTAAAAGGTCGCACTGTCAGTGCGCCTCCTGAGAGCAGCCCTCAGCAGGGGGTAAATGTGGTCCTTGGTCCCCAGACATCCCCTTGCAGGCGACTGCAGTCACTGACTGCACCCGTCTGTAAGGGGATCTCTAATCCCCTGTAAAAGTGCAGGTGGGTTGCCGCCTGCACTGTGAAAACATGGAGTAGCTGCAAGTTTTCACATGAGCAGCGCAAGTTCGTGGCTGCCCTAGGGCAAGCGCATTCATCGTAATAGGGCGCACTTTCATTGTTTACGCTGGGCTCACATTTTTAAAGGTGCGGCCGGTGTGAACAATGAAAATGTGCATATTGTGTAATGTGACCCCTGATGTTTTGGAAGTCAAAGAAGGCCATCTTCAGCTTTTCTTTTAATGAATTGGATGAATATATTCAGTGGGGCACGAAGCTATTTGTGAGTTAGTGCCATGTTCCAAAGGGCTCATTTGTACAAGGCCCCAATGCACACATAACACACATGGGCACCCAAACATACACAATCGCAACCCCCATTCAAACATATATGCATCACTACGTACCTGCAAGCAGCCCCTTATCATATGGTACACCTTCAGCCAGTTCTGGATTTCTAATCAGCAGCATTTTTCATGTGGGATTTTTAAGTGTGTACTTAATTAAGTAGAAACAAAGTTACAGCTCCCAGATTGAAAAGATTTGTTGACTTAAAAAAGCCACACAATATATGGCCATTTGGCAGCTATGAATACGGATGGAGGTATGGAAAATAAATAACATACATTTCTTCTACATATTGTTTAAAAATATCACTTGTTTTTGATTAACTCTTTTGAAAAGTTATCTGCTTTATCATTGTTCTGCATTCTGATCCAAAACGTGATGTTAGCTCCTCAGTTTCTTTACTATCTGTGCTCCTCTCACACCTTTTCTTCCCATTGTTTGCAGTTCTATTCAGTCACGAATGGTCCCATGCAATAACAATTAGTAATGGGATGTTGAAAAGATAAGAGATCTCTTGAAATGTGTTACCTCAAAGAAATACACTTTCTGGCTCTACTGATTTTTGTGAAGACTAGATTTATTTGGAACAGTGTGCGACTGAAAACATCAGATGCAATATCAATAAAAGAAAAGTGAACTATATTTCTGAAAGATGACAGCTGCATGCCCCTGTTTTACAACCACTTATAAAACTAATCCACATGGTGTGCATGGACCTCTATTTTTCAATTTACTGCTATGGGGGCCTCATATTCATATAGCATCTTATAATAGTCCCGAAAGGCTGAGTTTATTTTGTTCTGCGTATTGACTGTCGTGCCGTCTATTGTGGTAACTGCATGTTCTGGGGTGGGATTCGGGGCATTGCGTAGTATTTGTGCTAGGAGAGTGCCAGCCTTGTCAGCTTCAGCGTGTAGTTGTTGTGTATAGGATTGGTAATCTATTATGCGGAGGTGTTCAAGCAGTTCAGCATACGTTATGCGTGCTTCTTGTAAATTTGCTGCACTATTAGGATTGTTTAATGCTTTCTTTTCTAGTTTTCCTAGCTTGTTTTCCACTTCTTTCAAGTCCTTGTGTATGGTCTGTCGCGCTCCTACAGTTGCACTCATAGCTGTTCCCCGTACTACTGTTTTGAATGCTTCCCATTCAATTAGACGTGAGGGGGTGATGTTGGCGTTTTCAGTGAAGTAATTGTTAATGGTGTCGGTCATAGTGCTTTGGAACACTGCATCCTCCAGCATCTGGGGTCGCAGTCTCCAGGTGGGGACCGGTGTAGGGATCTTTCACCAAGACAAGGCGAGTTCCAAGGGGTTGTGATCCGATAGCGTCTTCCCCAGGTAGGTGGTATGCATGGCTTGGGTTATGAGGTTAGTGGAGCAGAAAACCCGAACAAGTCTTGTGTGTAACATGTGTGATGGGGAGTGTTTTTGATGCGCCAAGCATCCGTTAGGGTCCACCCTTGCGCCCAATTTCAAAGGGCTTTGGCCTGCCTGATGGTTGCCGCTCCTTGTAGCGGGGGATGTGAGCGGTCTAGGTTAATATCTAGCACTGCATTGTAGTCCCCCCCCTCAAGTATCCAAGGGTATCCTGCCCATTACGCTAGTGTTGAGTTTAGGTTTTCTAAAAACTTGTCCTGATCATAATTTGGGGCGTATATGCTACCTAGATCAACATGTATCCCATCTAATGTGCCATGTATAAGGACATATCTGCCGTTAGTATCTATACGCTGTTCCAGGATTACAAAGGGTGTACCATTTTTTATCCATATAGCGGCCCCGCATGCAAATGCTGAGTATGATGTGTTGAAGACTTGGCCTCTCCATTTCCTTTGCAGTTTGGCCACTTCAGGGTTGGTGAGGTGCGTCTCCTGGAGTAAGACTATCTGTGCTTTTCTCCTATTCAATTGAGCATATACTCTATGTCGCTTATGTACTGATCCCAATCCCGGACACTCCAAGTAATTATAGTGTATTTCCCTAATGTAGCCATGTGTTTATTGGTGTCGCTAGGTTTCTTGCTACGTCTCGTGGATGTACACTTAAAGGAGGGAGTCTGGGTGGTGAGCCAAGCATACAAATTATCCCCTTACAACACAATACTGGGTCCAACAATGTAACTATAGTGGACCAAACAAAGAACCATAAAAGTAACCGTTCCAACTGTGGCCATCTTGTGTTTGCAGTGGGGGACATGGTTGCTGAGCCTTATAGGTCACGCATGACCTTGGATACTAGTATTGAGATAATACCAAGCAGGACCTAGGCCGTTTCATTAGTTGAACATGGATTGTAGTGCGAGGTGGGGACAACACTAATACATATTAACTATACTGGTGAGACCTGGATCATATTATGTGGAGTGTCACATTGTTATTTCATCCCAAATAGTCGTTCACCAGTTGTGGGGTAAAAGAGGGAAATAGAGTTGAACTATTCTCAGAGTCCGAGTGCATGGTAGTGGCCTCGGAAGACTCAGCAGACGAGGGGGGGGGGGTCCTGATCTTTGAGCGTTGCTGCTGTAAGTAAAGCTGACTTTTGGCTTTTGAGTACTTGTTCAGGTGATGGGCTTTTGCCTGGGTTTTTCCGGGTTGCTTTTCCTCGGCGCGTTTTCCCTGTCTGCATCAATTGTGAGTTCTGGGAAGTCCCTTGCATTGATCTCTCAGGATTACAGGATGGAAATGTCTCTTCTACCCAGGTGTACACTGCTTCAGGGTCATCAAAAAATATGACTTTTGCTCATGCATGATTTTGAGGCGGGCTGGGTATAATAAGGCATATTTAAGATTCAAGGTTCTGAGCTTTGTTTTTACTGCTTGGTAGGGTGCCCTTTGGCACTGGACCAGTATTGTGAAGCCTGGATGCAGGGAGATCCACTGGTTTTCGTATATTGGAGGGGATTTTTCTCTGGCATTATGGAGCAGTGTATCACAGTCCTTATAGTTAAGTATCCGAGCTATCATTGGCCTTGGCGATACGCCCAAGATTGGTTTCCTCGTAGGCACTCTGTGCGCTCTTTCCACACAAAAAAGGTCTGCCAATCCTTCTGGGTCCACCGCTTCACGCAGCCATTTTTCCACAAATTTGTTGCATTGTGTACTTCACAGCATTCTGGCAGGCCTACAATACAGACATTGTTTCTTCTTGAGCGTCCTTCTGCATTCTCCACCCTGTGTTGCAGAATCGACACCTGGGGCTTGCAGTTGAGCTATTTGGTCCGCATGTTCTTTGTGCCGCTGGGCGATCTCTGTTATTAGGATCTTGTTATTTTTCACAGTGTCTCCTAACTTATTATGATCAGCTTTTAGTAGTGTGAAGTCTGTAGTTAGCGCCCCTATGTGTTGCTCGATTGCCTGTATCGATTCTCGGATTTCTTGCAGTATGTGGTCCAGCTTAGCCGGTGTTGTGGCCATGTTTCTAGGTGGTATGTAATCCGCTGCAGGCATTGAAGTTGAGCTTTCAAGTTCGCCCTGTTGTGTGTTGTCGATCGCTGTTGGTTTCGCTGTTCTCCCCCTTGTGTGGCCCATTTCGTGATGCGTGGTGTCGTGGACCACTCCTTTGACTTCTGAGCTATTTCTAGGGTGCCGGGAAGGGGCTTAGTATTGTGGTGGCGGCCTACACGACTTGGCAGTCGACCTCGAGAGGGGGGGGGGTCCGTCCTGCGTGGTTCTTTCACCGCTGGTTCAGGTGAGCGATTGTGTTAGCTGTCCGCTTGCCCTGTAGGGGTGGCAAGGTGCCGCCTTGCGTCTCCGCGTGGGGTTGGTGGGTGGCCTGCGTTGCCTCTTGTTGCCTGTATTGGTGTGTGTCACAGACTGGCCTCTTGAGTCTGCCACCCTGCTCTTCTTCGCACGAGGGGGAGAAGCATGTACCCTGCGTTGTCAATGTGGGCCCCAGATCGAGTTGCGCCACCAGATACTCAGCCTTTGCAGGGCAGACACGCAGCCAGGGCGCCTTATTTATTTGATGCACCCGCCGTGTCAGTTGTCGCCAGGGCCTCCCGGCCGGTCACAGAAGCGCCCGCGGTGCTCCAGCAATGTCCCCCGACCGTGGCCCACTCCCGTCAGGACCAGCCAGCTTCTTTCAGGGGGTGGTTCTCAGGAAGTGGCCAACGGAGGTCGCCATCGCCGCCCAGGGTTCGTGTGGGCCGGGTATGGAGGGGGTATCTCCTAGCAGGTAGGCCCTCCTCTTCCTGTCCCCACGCTCATTTGTTGCATGGGCCCGGGGTAGGCCCTGGTCTTGCTCTTTTCCTGAGCAGCTCTTCAGGGGTCGGAGAACCAGTCCGGCTTTATATTTGGTTTTAGGTGGGCAAATGGTCACTGATTTTGCACGGTAGTGCGCACCAGCTTACGCAGCTCCCTTTGTCCGAGATGGGCCCGGGTCCAGGCTGCTTCCCACTTGGATCCGCTAAGGCCGCCATAATCCCCCGGTGTGGCGCTCAATCGCCGCTCCTCCTGTAGTCTCCTAGCTACCCAAAAGGATCTTGACTTGTGTCTGCCAGCTCCCGCTGGCCGCCACCCGCAGTGTCAGTTGCCGCCAGGGTCTCCCGGCCGGTGACAGTGGCGCCCACAGTGCGCCAGCCATATCCTCAGACCGCCGCCCAAGGTTCGTGTGGGCCGGGTATAGAGGGGGTATCTCTTAGCAGATAGGCCCTCTACTTCCTCTCCTCACGTGCATTTGTTGCGTGGGCCCAGGGTAGGCCCTGGTATTGCTCTTTCCAAACGCAGCTCTACAGGGGTCGGAGAGCCAGTCCCGCTTTATATTTGGTTTGGGGTGGGCAAGTGGTCTCTGTTTTGCACAGTAGTGCGCTCCAGCTCACTCCGATCTCCGTCCCCGGCAACGTCCGAGGTCGGGGCCTCTCGTCGGGTCACGCTAATATGGCGGTGATGCTCTCACCGCAGGGTGATGTTGTTGTATGCCAGCTCCGAAGCCCTCAGTCTCGGCTGGCCGATCACCTCATTTCTTCGACCGTAGTCGTTTAATGGCCGGGTGCGATTCACAGGGATTCCGGGACCGCAGGGGCAGGTCTCGGCCAGCCGGTGACTCCGATGCTCGCAGCTCAGTATTGTATTGTATTGTAATTGCATTTGTATAGCGCTTACTACCCCTGACGAGGCGTCGAAGCGCTTTTTCGGCGAGTAGCACGCTACTCCGGGACCAATAGAGGATTAGTGTTGAATTAGTATAGTGAAACATGCAAGTAAATTTTAAGTGGTGGATATGTTAGTCAGTTATTTGGATTCGGAAGGATAGCAGAAGGATAGAAGAGGAAAGAAGGTCTGTATTTATATAGCGCTTCTAACCCCTGATGGGGTGTTGAATCGCTTTTGTTTTGGCGAGTAGCACGCTACTCCGGAAACCCATAAAGGATTAGTGGTGAATTAGTATGGTGAAATATGAAAGTAATTTGAGTGGTGGATATTAGTAATTTGGAGTGAGAAGGATAGCGGAGGGATAGAAGGGAAGGAAAGGTTTGCATTCATATAGCGCCTGTTACCCCTGATGGGTGTTGAAGCGCTTTTCTGGCGAGTAGCAGGCTACTCCGGAACCCATAAAGCATTAGTGTTGAAAATTAGTATAGTGAAATATGAAGTAATTTGAGTGGTGGATATGTTAGTCAGTTATTTGGATTGAGAAGGGTAGTACTGCTCGCCTGCACCGCCGGTTCGGACCCACGCCGATTTTTGGCTCGGGGCAAGGCAGAACGGCGATATCAGCACCCGCTTTCCCTCTTGCTTGCTCTGTAGCGGGTCAGAGCCATGGATGTCCCCACCACGCAGCCGATAATTACAGGATTTCATGGCCTGGTCCGGGAGCTCTGCTACGGCGCGTCCGCCATGTTCGGCAGTTAGCCACGCCCCCCCAAGCTACCTAATGTAAAGACAGTGCCCTCTCCATTGCTGCACATGGTGCACTCATCAGTTTCTAAACGTTTTGGGGGCTGTCCGAATTTCTTCTGAGTCTGGACTAGATGTTCCAAGTGGCTTACACGTAGTAATTTTCTTAAACCATTTCCGGTTTAATATCTGTAAAACACGACAAGACATCTGACTGTCTACCTCAATATATTTGATTCCGGAGTACGAGATCAACACTGCCCTGAGCAGAATAAGCCAGTCTTTGTTGTTGAAACTACAAAGTTCTGAACTGGCATTCTTCTAATGCCAGTGGAGGTTGAACCAAGAAGTTACCTTCTCTATTTCCTGGTCAACATTGCAACTGATGGCATTAGGGCTCTAAGGATTTTGTAAAAAGATCTTCTAATGTCAATCCAGTTTTCAGGCTTGTGCAATCTTCAAACTCCTGGAATTTGAGGGTTTGGGGAACCAAAGGAATGTCACCCATTTCTCCTCAAGTGCTGACTCTATGTGGCATTTGCAGCCTGGGTCAGGACTTCAACAAGTAAGCAGGCAGATGTCAGTATCATAATGGGCAGCTCTTGCGGCAAGGAAGACATCATAGACATTCTTATGAACATTTGTAAGTGCAGTAGAGCACACTCTCTTGCTACCATATGGACCAGAACCCTAAAAGTCTCCAAATTGTGCCTACTGGTCGTACTTTTAGACACAAAGCTGGATTTCTGATTAGTAAAGGGTTCTTCCTGTAAAGGCAACTCAGCAGGAACCTCCCTGGCCTGGATTAGAGTAATTGGTGACAGGTGAGAAGGTTTAAGGCATGTAGACATTGATGTGCCACATTAGAAACATATACTTTAACTACACTTATATGCAGAAATCAAGCCTGAATCAAAGAAAGAAAGAAAGAAAGAAAGAAAGAAAGAAAGAAAGAAAAAGAGTCACTATGGTAGAAAGCAGCTTTGTATAATAAATTGCTTTGTAGGGACTGATCTGTGGAAGTGATCTGAACCTGACTGTTTGTAACTAGAAAGTGGTATATATAGTGCTAGTGTAGTTGAAAGTAATTCTTCCTGGAGGAGAAACCCTCTCCAGTTGCACAAGCCCTGCTAGAGCCGCATGCACTAGAGTGTGGGACCATTTCAGTGTTTTAGGAATCTACTCTGAATGCGCTCTAGCTAACTAAGCCTTATCCTTTTAGAGGGCATTTGGTGGAAGGGCCATTACACCTTCACAGAATAGGCTGACAAAAGTGACTACACCACAGTGAAAAAACGTAGGGGCATATTATCAAGGGCCGGCAATAAATATCGCAAAGCGCGCTTAGCGCTTGCATATTTATCGCCGGCTATCTCTGGAATTTATCGCCCGGTTAGCGCGTTATTAACAACGCGCATCGCCGAGGCGATAAAAATGTCAGAGATAGCGTGGATATCGCCGTTTTCCATAGGAAAACGGCGATATCCTAGATGATAGGGCCTGTGGTCTTAGCCACAGAATCCACCCCCCATGTTAAGTATGCCTTAGTCAGGAATTTAACAGACGTTAAATTCCTGCGTTAAAGCATACTTAACGCGATTAAAATAATCGCTTCCCGCATTGTAAATATCGCGAGCTGCCTTCGCGATATTTACCCATGTTGTTTCCACAGACACGCCTACTTTGCATCTCATTATCTTTGCGAAGTCAGGCGTGCTGGAAACGGGAGCAAAATCAGCAAAACACGCAATAGCGTGTCTTTGCTGATAAGGCGATATAATTATCGCCGCTTTTCGGCCGAAAACGGTCGCAAAAGCGGCGATAATTGTTTATCGCCGCCTTGTTAATATGCCCCGTAATTCTAAAAATATGGCATAGACCCTCATTTCAACCCTTACACTTCCCCTCACCCATTAATGCATCTTAAACCTAATTTGAACCCACGTGATATCTTAATCCTACTGTTATTTATAATCCTTACCCTAACCATAATTTCAATTTCTTCCTTTTTAATTACTACCACTTTGTTGTTTCAAAACATAGCCAAAATGTAGATTACTTTAATTGTCTTGACTATTTTCCATCTTTGCCTAAAATGTGTTCTTTGTCACATTTCTTTTTTTTAA
The DNA here is from genome assembly GCA_963921515.1 of Calotriton arnoldi. Lineage (NCBI taxonomy): Eukaryota > Metazoa > Chordata > Amphibia > Caudata > Salamandridae > Calotriton > Calotriton arnoldi. The sequence continues at coordinate 1,001,353 of CAWUFW010002486.1, forward strand.
GATTGCTATTGTGGTATTTGTATTTGTTCTTCCATGTAATGCTGGGCCATTGCATTTGAGCTGTATTTCTTAATGAAATGTATGTCTTTATGCCCCGCAAAGTCTAGCTATATTTGGATACAGAAAAAGTTTCATTGGCAACTTTCAATTGTAAGTTATAAATTTGAGATCTTTATACATCATTCATACACTGTACAGCATACAGTTGCTTAAATGGTTTTCAAACATTTCACTTACTTTTTAGAATCCTAAATATTCAAAGACCATGGCACCCTTTGACCACACCCCTTTTTAAACACTTATTGAGGAGTTTCATATACCTTCATAAAGTAACGCAGTCATCCGCACATCGCTAATGTGTATTAGCTTATGAGCTCTGATTTACCATAGGTGAGTATGGAACGGGTATTTATATAGTGCCAACTGCCCCTGGCGAGGCACTGAAGTGGTTTGGCGGAGTAGAAAGCTACTCTGTGGAGCCCATTGCTATTTAGTCAAGTGTAAGAGTTTTTAGTTTGCTTCACGTGGTGCTGAGCAATTTGTGATATTATTCTAATGCCCATTGTTGAAATATTGTACAGATTCCACATGTGATGTACTTTCATGTACTCAAGATAGTGGGGAATTGCTCACTATTATTAATATCAACTTGCATAAGATCTAGTTGTCATGAGATATTTCATCTAGTCATGCAATGTGTGCATAGTATCTCACTCCATTATTTGTGGAGAGGGATTCAGCTGTAAAGAATAACAAAGTGACATTCAGTCTAGTGACTATGGACATTTAAAGCTATAGCATAGATCTGTGTTTGATCGGAATAGCAAATTATTTAAATTTAGGAAGACACATTCATGGTAATGTTATAGTTCATGGACCTTCTAAAAATGTTATTTGCAACTGACATGCAAGGGTCATGCAGAGAGGTGCTCCTATCTGGTCTTGGGGTGCAGCACTAATTGGCATAATGCAGAAGGAAGTGTGGGAGATAGATGCTCAAAATATGATTGTAATTAGCTGCCAATTATATTTTTATGTTAGCCTCACCTACTCAGTAGCAGCGTTAATCCTTTGCGAGTGCTCGAAAAGAGACTTTTGAGGCCAGGGGCGTAGCTATCAATGTTGCAGCAGGTGCAGTGGCACCAGGGTCCAGTGGCCCAGCAGCCCACTATACTCTGATTATTGCTCTATTTTACAATCCAATCAGTGGTCAGGGGCCCATTGTCCTTGCTTGGACTCAGGCCCATGGCACACTTGCTACGCCACCATTTGAGGCTGAGTTCCACACCTGATTTTCGTTCATGTTTCAGAGGTTTGGGGAAAAGCAAGAGTTGCACAGACCAGAGCCAGCTCCTAGCACAGGCCAAAGTCAAGCCAGAAGACCCCGGTGTCCCAGCCCGCTCCCAGGAGAGGGTTATTCCCTCTGCCCCGCCCCTCCCGGCCATCGACAGCTCTTACTCTGGGAGAGGAGCAAATGCTGATCTCAAAGGTAAGCACACAATGATCCCGCCTGTCTTAATGCCAACTTTTAAGCACACCTTATCATCACATAGGATTTAGAAATTCTGTAATCATTTGAAAAATGTTGAGAAACCGTACCCACAAAATCTAGTTCACCGAACCAGAACACATCACTGACAAGCTTTGAGCACTCCCTTGTCACCACTAATGACATCACTAGGCACACAATCATCCCACACTTTTAACACAGACGACATCATTTAGCACTCAATTTTAACAGAATCTCACCACTGATGATATCATAAACCAAAATTCAAAGTCTCACCATTGCAGTGGGGGGTTGCCGCCCTACTTCCCCAATAAATGGGTGTCGGCTTTTGTTCTGGGGTGACCAGATTCATAATGTTAAAATCGGGACAGGCGATAGACATAGAAGTAGGACAAACCTTTCGCAGCGACTAGGGTTAGATTCATAAAAGGAAATATTTGCATCTATCCACACAGAACACAATAGAAACCATACAGGGTAAATTTTTGAAACATTGTATCTTGCAATTTTTTTAAAAAACTGTCATTGTCCCTCCTCAGACTCTGATAAAGATCAGAGGAAGGCCAGCGAACCTGGACCTTGCCCGAGGACATCTATAGTGCTGAAACAGTTTTCAGAGTGCAGGTGCTGTCATCAATATTACATCACTGAAGACGGGGATTGTAAATAATCCAAGCAACACATACAAGGCCTTTTATACCACCAGGCATTTTCCCTGTAGGCTGGAGGCCAGTTTTGAAAGCTCAGGGTGATCCTGGTGCCTCTGTCACTTTCATATTTACATAGATGCACTGAGAAAGAAGGGGAAAAACACCTGTCCCGGTACTCTTTAGTCCTGCCCAGTGAAGGAACCTGCCTGGTAAACTGACCATGGAATTTGTTTCTTAAAGGATGGAAGTCCTCACCCATCCAATGGTGGCATGCTTTATCATCACCCTCTTCCTCATATGACAAAGTAAGGCATTGATGTGGCCTTCAAACCTGAGGGATCATGGAAGCTCTTGCAGATGGTGTAACAGTCGGGGTATTCTATGAGTTGGTGTGGATGTGCTGGAATTGGTAAAGATGGAATAAAACTAAAAATAGCCCCTGGAGGACCACATCCATTTTATTTAGGGTCCTCAGTGGGTAGGCCTAAATTGGTATAGGGGATTAATTCAACCAACCTCTATAATTTTCCCTTTCTCCCCAGAGTTAATTGGAGCAGGCACGGGGAGGCTTCAAGAGAGAGAAAGAGAGGGTGGGGGAAAGTACAGAGAAAGTGATCAGTGAGGGAGAAGAGAAAGATTAGAGAAAGAGTAGAGAAAGAGAGAGAGAGAGAATGGCTAGATAGAAATAGAGTGATCGTGTGAGGAAATGAAGGGAGTGATGCTAGTTTGAGCTTTTTTGCCAGGGTTGCTTTTGGTTGTCCTGTCCTGCTCTGGTCACACAAAGAACAAGTATAACAAATGAGTCATGCCCAGTCGGTAGAAGAGTGGTAAGAGTGTGGTATGTAGCCGGGGGGGGTGCATTTTGGAACACACTGTCAGAAATATATCACTAAAGCACGGTGGTGTAGCACACCTTTTCCATTGAAATAGCCATAAAAATCATACTGACATTCAGTTTTACTAATAAAATTATATAGTGCACAAAACATAAGTGCAGAAATAGGTTTTGCACAAATATTTACCGTTTGCACATCACAGGTGTCGTGATTAGTGTTGATCCTATTAAAATCTTTGTTTCCGTCACACTTTCAGAATTACAAAAAAGTGCTTTTTTGTGCTTTTCTAACTGCTGATATTTTAAAATATTTGTACTGCTAAATGTAAATGTTGTGTGTTACAACTTTTCTTTTCACACTCCCTGTACCACAGCAAGATTGTCAGATAGTTCAATTTACAAAATCCTGACTGCAAAAAAGTAAATACCAATCGCTATGTTAAAGGAGCAATTTGTCAGAAGACATAGTCTGACATGTGACCTCTGTCTTTGATCGTGCAGCAAATGTGATAAGAAAAAAATAATGTTTAAAGGCATCGTTATTGCTTATTCACCCTTTGACTCCAGTCTGGTTATTTTGGGGGCGCTGCAGCACCCCGCTACCTACTTCCAGCGCCTATGCTTGTATGCTGATTGACATCCCCTCCCTTAAATCCTGCTGTGCTTCCTGAAAGAAGCAGCACATCAGGGAAAGCATGAACGCAACGCCTCTCTGTGCAAGGAAAGCCTGGTGGAAACATAAGTATGCATAACATTATTTACTAATGTCCTCCTACACAAAGAACTCTGGGGCATATGTACAAGGAATTAATGCCACCAGAACTTCACTTACTTTGATGTTCTGGTGGCCTTAATTCCTTCGCCTTATTTGATATTCAGGGATGAGGATGATATGTACGGAGGTTAGTAATCGCTATTACTAAGTAGCAATTTTTGTGAATCGCTATTTGGTAAACGCTATTACCAATGTACAAAAGTAGTAACTGGCCCATTTTCAATTCGCAGTGGGTCGCAAATAGAGCTATCTCTTGAATATTAATGAAGTAGGTCGCAATTTGGGACCCACTAGGATTCGCTGCCATTACAGGGATGGTGACCTGCTGAGGTCAACAGACAACCATGTCTGTGATTTCTTTTAAATAAAGTCATCATTTTATTTTTAAATGCAGTCCGTTTTCCTAAAAAGGAAAACGGAATGCATTTAAAAATAAAAAATGAAGTTTCATTTTGATTTTGTAAGAATAGGCAGTGGACCATGGGACTACTGCATCCGCTTAAAAAATATTTTTTAAACATTCTCAACGGGGAATGGGTCTAAAGGGAACCCCTTCTCATTTGAGAATGGGTTGCCACCAACTTTGAATTGGTGGTAAAGTGCGAATGTTTTGCGACCGCGTTTCTGTCACAAACCATTCATACATCCCATTCTGATTCGGTATTTGGAAGGGACGCCCTAAATACCCCCCTTCCAAATACCGAATCGGTATGTATTCACAAGTCCAAATTGTAATTCGGCAACATGTTATTAATACAAACCAAAATGCATTTTTGTGGTCAGAAATGGCTCGATTCTGCGAATTGAGCAGTTTGAGACTGCAAAAATCCTTTGTGCATATCGCCCTTAATATATTCTTTATCTCAACGATCTTTGCCATGACCTAAGCTTCCTTCAGAAGTGCGATTATTCCATATTCCTCAAAGCAAGAGTGGATCACTTCCCTCATAAAAAGCTCTCAACATCCTTGAAAATGTGCGAGCTACCCTCTCATCTCCAATATCCGTTTCACCAAAAGATTTTAGAGAATACCACAGAATATGCCCTCAGGCTTTCATGGAACAGCATCATAACATGGCAGCCTTGCAAAATGGTGCATTATGATTGGATGAAAGGGGTGCCTTGCATTCACAGTGACGCTTTAAAGTTGCTTCTCTTTGCTTGGTCTGGGCATGTGGGGTAAAGAAGGGTCCTACAAGGTTCGGCACGTTTGGTGTGGGCGCACATGTATCCCAATGAAATCTTTGTTACTTGGAAGCATTTAAAATGGACAGCGTGTGTATGGGGCAGTCAGGAGGTGGTTTTGAAACAGGAAGGAGAAAGACACTGGAAATAGCATTTGATGACAGATAATGACACAGACACATTGTCTGCAGACTTTTCCCTTTCATTGAGCCGGAAGAAGCTTGCAGAGTTTGCTACGTGTTCATGCTGTAACTTGAACATTTGGAGGGGCTGGCGGTATTGGGCAGCAGTGCAGTGATTTCAAATCTTTCTCATATTGGTTGACAGGACAGGGCCACGGTGTTCGGCAGGAGGAACAACTGGATCCCCTGAAAGACCAGATGCAGAATTACCACCGACTGCAACGAACCCGGACAGCGCCTCTACAGCGCACCTCAAGGAGCTATGGCAGCAGCACCAGGGCACAAGGCCGAGACCGTTCAAAGCCCAAAGCATAATCAATCCATCTGCCTATCATTCAATACGTTCTATATTACTGAAATAAATGCAATACTGTGAATTTGCTTCGTTTTCAAATTTGTTTAACACGTTATTAAGAAGCGTTGAAAAGTCTGTCTTATTAAGTAAAACATTATAGAGTTTATTTGAGAACTTTTAAAGACTAGAATTAGTCCATTTTAAAATATTGAGGAGTGTAAAGATATGGAATGAATACAAATCTGGTAAACTGTTTCTTTTCAGTGAAACCTTTATCGCTGTGATCCTGAATAATTTCAAAGCAATTGGAATTTCTGTTTTAGAGCATTTATCAAAGAGCGTATATGATTTGTTGGTTTGGGGGAATATGGGAAACAGTATGCCGAAGTGACGCAGCTGAAAGTTTAAGTGTAGTGTCCCGATCTTCTAGTTATGCCAGACAGTCGTGATGTTGATCTTCTGACATCAGTCGGCACCAAAGCTTCATGAAGCAGCCTTCAGAAATAATGTAGTTTCAGAAGTGCCACCGGAAATGTGGATTCAGAAGGGGCAACATGTTTCAGCCTACTGGTGTGCCTGAGTTATTGGCCATCATCAGGGCAAACATGTGTTTTCCTGTGCCTAATAAGGAATCACATTAGTGTATATGCAAGGTTGTTGTAAAGCTGCACATCCAAACTTCCAAAGTAAAGATAGTAAAGGAGGTACCGACCCCTTTGGAATTAGTAGAGGCTACGGAACACAGTGAATCTGGTGCATTGTTCCCAGCCATTCTGGTTGTCAAAAGCAGCTGAAATGCCTGTGTGAAACTCTGTGGAAGAAAGACCAATTACTGGGGTAATTGGGTGCGGTATTGCGCCTTCCCCATTCCGTATCAGGAATACCACACCTGGTTCCCCTAGTAAGTCCTAATTTCTCAGGGATCCACTTGTGACACCACATTTAATCCCCTCCCATCTCCAGGAATTACCCATGCCCCAGTATCGCTATATACAGGGCTGGGTGATTTACCCACATTTTATTTTTATTTATTTTTAATTTTTATATAGAGCGGGCAAGACCTGAGAGTATCGGAGCGCTTTACATAAGTTAAAACAGAGGCAAATAAAAAGGTACAATACATCCTTGAGCAACATGTCAGCTAAACATTGTTGGATATCATGTAAGTTGTCCGCAGCACCTCCTGGTCTTGCCCCTATGGTCCTCAAAATCAGCAAGGTATGTTTCAATGCATATTAAAAGCCTCCCAGCCCCCCTGCGGTATTCAGCACCTACCCCTTCCAGCCCTCCCGTTCCCTCCATACATCACACACTCAAAGCCAATGATACGATTGTGTTGTTTTTATTGTGCTTACGCTGAAAAAAATGAGACTGTCAGTAGGTACTTGTGTCACTGCTTGTGTCATGATATATCATTGATGTTTTACAGCATACGAAGATTGTTCTTAGGAAGGAGAGAGATCTATAGGGTGGCTTAGGGGCTTTCAAAACAGGAGAGAGCTAAGGGACATCTCACACCCTCTCCCTGGAGATAGCTGAACCAGAAGGTCGCCTCAGGATGAAAGATCTGCAAGACATTGTACACCCACCACCCCCTTACAACACTACCTCTACATGGTTAATATCGTGGACATGGAGCTTGACATCACAGATCCAGTCCCTGGTTAGCTGGGTATTAGAGCTGAAGAACATGTGAGAGGAGGAGGGGAATCCTTAATGGCCAGCAAAGACACATTGGAAGGTGCCTGGATGGTAAGAGAGATTAAGGGCATCTTTGGGGTTCCTGTGAAACCCATTCTTGATCAGAGAGTTCTGGGACACCCTGAGTCACAATGATGGGCAGAGGTCTGCTGAGTACCTTGTACACCCTACCCATGATGATCAGATGGCTGCAGGGCACCTTACCAACCCTCTGCATGATGGTCATATTGATGCCAGCCACCTAAGCAGGCACTGATGGTTACAAAGCTGCTGAACACCTTCAGACTACAGAGTGGTTAGAGAACGTAGGACGCTCAAGTCCTGACACTTGGCTAGTCTGGAAATTGTAGCATCTCTTGTTGATGTTCCTTTAGGTAGACGGACATGTAGGGGACTCCTCTGGGAACCTCATACCCCTCTGGGTCTCTCGGGCTGACAGAGCTGTAGGTCTTCTGAAGGTCGTCTGCTCAGGACAAACAGAGGGCTATAGGGTGACAGTTCCCCTGGATGGTAGAGCTGTGGGGGACCTGGCGGGAACACACTTAGGACAAAGAGAGAGCTGCAGGATGCCTGTTTCCCCACAACAATAGAGTTGTGGACATCTTGAACACTCTCTCTCTCTTAGAGCAAACAGAGAGGTACAGATGGCGCAAGGCAGCTCGCAGAATGGCAGTGAGCATGATGTCTCAGGGTTCTTCCCTTGTTGACAAGCAGAAAGCTGTGGCACACTTCAGGGGTTCACAGGATGACAATGCTTTGGACCCCTCTCAACAGAAGTGTTCTTTCTAGCGCAGATTTTTCCTGTCCACGCAGCCAAGCCAGTACTGTGCGATGGGTCGCGGGTAGCGGGGGTACACATAGTCCACTCGCTTCGTGTCCAGGTTCACCCGGTAATACTTATCTGAAAAAGAAGGAAAAAGGCACAATAGAGAATTTAAGGGGTCTGCGGGCATTATGGTAAACCTACCGTCTCACAGGGCATATACTTACAGTGCAGCGGAGCCTCGTATACACAGTAGTACAAGGAAGCACTTGAAGTAGTACACACATTGCAGGGGAACACACAGTGAGAACACTCCCTCCACATACTGTCTTTGAAAACTCTATGTACTCTGTGTATATAGGGGGCATGTGCCCTGTATGTGTATGGAACACTATGTAAAATGCGGGTAGGAATGACACAGAGATAGAACTATGGACACCGGGCTGGAAAGCACTCTGCACACAGAGAGTAGAGACTGGTGTATGTTAGCGACACAATGCAAACAATGCATTATGTACACAGTTGGTTGTACTTACACTGTACCCAGGGCACAAGTCCTAAAAAAAGAAGTGGGGGGACTAACCAGGTTAGGCAGTATGCAAGTGAAATCATGACGTGTGCCATCACAGCGCATGATGTCACGACGCGCGACATTGCACGTGACATAACAGGAAGTCACCTCACTGGATGTGACATCACAAGAAGTGACATCAGATATTAAGACCTCATACATATTTATCAGGTATATAATGAGTACATTTCAGCACATTATGAGATTTAACAAATGAGATTTGGCGTCGGGTTGTGCCAAAAAAGTGGCGCAACCCCTACGTAAAATCTGGGCCTCAACTAATGTATTTATTTTTTAAACTATATCACAAAGAAATTGCCAGCAAGGAGAAGCATGGCAGTAGATCTGTTCTGCTTAAATTGGTTGCAAAGTCTGCATTTTAAAATATTTTATGGGTTAAGGCATCTGCTGTAAAGGTGCCCAGTAAATCTCAGGGAATAGTAATAATGGTGAGATAACTCTGGAGGTGAACGTGTTTGTTGAAGAGTTCTGTGTTTTGTGAAGTCCCAGATTTTAATCAAAGTAGCATAGCGGATTAATGTGTCTCCTGCAAAGCACATCACGTAACATGCAGATGACAGATTTTTATTTTATGTAGATTGTTAAGTGGGTTACTGCTTTTGATACAGAGATCCTTTTGTTACCTGCAGTTCATAAATTGTAACCCTTGTAATATAGCACAGTGAGAGTGAGCTATGAAGGACATGTGACTCCTACACCTTGTAACCCTGTCTCATGTAACTCAACTTGTACATTGATTTACATATGTACATGATTTATTGTCAATATATAATGTGTATAGAGCTCCGACAACCTGCATCGGGTTGCATAGCATTATAAAAGAAATAAAATAGTGCTATTGAAATTATTTGTGTAAAAACTGGGACAGACCAACATACCTGACATTCTTACAATGCATGCATCTCTTATATACAAGGGCTGAACAAAGGCAAAAGCATGCCTCTCTTAAGTACCTGTGAAGAGATAACAAGCCGTGTGTCTTTGTTTTCCCTCCGTGGCATTTAGATTTAAGTGTGAGGTTCCAGGCCGCCTTCAGTCAGGATATTCAAACAAAAAGAGGCCTGATGGCCCTTAACTTCGGCCCAGCTGGAGGTGAAAAAAAAGCTCCCTAGCTGCCTGCACGTTGCTGCTGGGAATTGAACGCAGACAACGTACAGACAGGTGCTGCTGAACATGTCTCGGTGTCTGAAAATTACAAAGGGACAAGTTCAGCATATTTCTGTGGGGCCTAAGTACTTGGGAGGGGGGACGGCGTCCACCCTGTGAAAACAGTGGGTGGATGCCGTGTACCTGCGTGTACCCCCGACTTGTGCCCTGGCTGTACCTAACAGAGGGGAGGGCCCTACTGGAAGTGGATAGAGAAAACAGCACTATAAACGCTGGAGGAGGAGAAATCGATGGACGCAGCCAAGATGGAGCCCTCTTTATCAACCGAGGAGCAGGGACATTCTTGTACACACAGTGGTGGAAGATGGTCAGAAAGTAGATTAGAAAACCTGTTATTGTTGTGATTAACAATAATTGCATACATTAAAAGATCAATTAAAATGCATTCATTTATACCTGAATTGTGCAGAGTTTACAAATAAAGTGCCCAATCAACACCACTCAATGGAGGAGGCACTCGCTGCACACTTATGAACAAACATTCTGCTTTATATATGTAGTGATCAGGAAGCCTTCTATGTACACACAGAGAATACCGAGTCCCCACTCGTCACAGTGATTACGTGTGTGTGTGTTGGCGGGTATGGGCCTTACCTCTCTGTCACTGGACCTGACAGACCTCCAGGATTGATTAATTGGTAAATCCTAACAATGGAGCTGAGAGCCCTATGTTCTGCCCGAATTATTGGGACCACTTGCTCTAAGGTTTCTGTGGTCCAAAAGAGGATGTGGGGCCACGCCCCCATCCTAAAGAGGTGAAGCCTCTAAGGAAAGAACAGGAGTTGTATGTGCATCAGTGCTAGCTGTATTACAGAAAAGGGTGACAAGCGTCTGTGTCTTCTTCTGTAAAACTAAAGTGCTCTGGGAATCCAAGAAAAGGGCACACACTCCCATTGCGCCCTCAGGGCACTATTTGTTATCAGCCCCATGTCTATTGCATGGTATGAAATATGTTGATTGATTCCTCCTCCATCTGCTTAGCGTGCCTCAGCCTGAAACTCTGGTAGTCCATGCTCCCTCATGGGATGAAGTATGAGGTGAAGGCATCATCTTCACCAGTGTAGAGAAATGTCTACAATATTTTGTGCACATCCTCTCCCGCAAAGTAGAGCAGGAGAGATCTTTCTCTGTTTATTCTGTCACTTTCTTTGGTGACCTGGAATTACTTATTTAACCGCACTCTCCACTGTGTAATTTCCAACATACCTGGGTGCCACATTCCCCTAGAAGGATAGGAATATGATGATGGGAGCACTCTGCATGGATATGATGCTTGAAGCTGCAACCACAATGCTCTGCTGCGATATTTCGTGCCACGCACCAAAGGCACAGCTATCATTAATGCAGCAGATGCAATGCAACTAAGGCACAAGCATGTGAAGGACCCACTGTACTCAACTTATGGCTGCATTTAACAATTCAACCAAGGAGAAAGGGGACCATTTTCTTTGCTTCTGTTAGAGACCATGTCACGCCTACTTACCATTGCCAGACAATTTTTCATGGCACCGCCCCATTGATTTTTGCTGGATTGGACCTTAAAGATTTTTCAGGTACTTGGAAAATAGCTGTCTTGCACAAAGAAAGCACAGTACTCAGTATATTGCTAAACCTTTACACCAATCAATGCATGGGAGTTTCTCTTTCTATTTACCCAGCAAAGTATTCCATTAGTGTATTCGTGCACATAAGCGCCATCAGCTTCCTAAAGAAAGTGACTGGCTGTCCGATGAACAAAACAAAGTAGAAGGAGTGGGTATGTAGTATTGTGAAATTGCAATACTTCTTATGGGGGAATGGTTTGAGTTTGCCCCTTTGATGGAGTTGTACATGATCTAGCCCAGGTGACGTAGGTAACCAACAACAGGTATGCCCAGTGGCTTGTGCTGGCAGATGTGGGTTGTATGTCGGAACCATGCAGGTCTTAATCACACCTGCCTTAATAAGGTGGTCCGAACACTGAATGTGTCTTTACAATGCATTCCATTACCACGCAAGTCGTTACAACGACTTGCTTTAGGGAAAGCGCTGGAGGTGGAATAGTATAACTTACTATTCCAAATCAAGTATGTGCAACAGTAGGGAAAGTGCTGGACTTAAAGTCCAACATCAATGCAACAACGCTTTCCTAAAGGCAAGTCGTTGTAATGAATTGCGTGGTAAAGGAATGCATTTTAAAGATGCATTGGTGGTTTGGACCACGCTGTTAAGGCACAGCGTGGTTCGATCCATGGCGTAAAGGCTGTTTCCCAGATGTATGCAAAAACAACAATTAATGGACAGAATGCTGCACAATATCAAACATTTCCCCCCAGCACAGAGGTCTGGGCCTAAATCCATCGTTTTTTTGCTCCCCATGCCATTCCAGTTCAGTCCTAGCCATATGCAAATCAGTATTGACCCTGTTCCCGATGGGAATAGTCCAGCCCGAACTGCCAGGGCCAGGTCCTCCCTGGGCTGGAAACAAGCATCCTGGGACCGGTTTTGGGGCATCACCCCTCCTCAGCCAGGCTTGCTTGACTCCAGTGGCATGGAGAGCATGGGACCCACATCTGGGCATACCCGTCCCACTCAGGGTGATATATGCAAAAAGAACAATTAATGGACAGAATGCTGCACAATGTCTTACATTCACCCCAGTACAGAGATCTAGGCCTAAATCCATCGTTTTTTTGCTCCCCATGGCATTCCAGTTCAGTCCCGGCCATATGCAAATCAGTCTTGACCCTGTTCCCCATGGTAACAGTCCAGCCTGAACTGCCAGGCCAGGTCCTCCCTGGACTGGAAACAAGCATCCTGAGACCGGGTTCAGGGCATCACCCCTCATCAGCCAGGCTAGCTTGACTCCAGTGGCATGGAGAGCACAGAACCCACGTCTGGGCATACCCACCCGACTCGGGGTGATAAATGCAAAAAGAACAATTGATGGACAGAATGCTGCACAATGTCAAACATTCACCCCAGTACAGAGATCTGGGCCTAAATCCATCGTTTTGTTGCTCCCCATGCCATTCCAGTTTAGACCCAACCATATGCAAATCAGTCTTGACCCTGTTCCACATGGGAACAGTCCAGCCCGAACTGCCAGGCCAGGTCCTCCCTGGACTGGAAACAACCATCCTGGGACCTGAATGATGGATTTAACTCAGATCTCTTGACTGGGGGTGAATGTTTGATGTGCTCTGCATTCCGTCCATAATCTGTGTGTCTTTTGCTTTCTCGCCCTAAGTGCGCCAAGTATGCCCAGACGTGGGTCCTGGGCTCACTGTGCCACTGGATTCAAGCTAGCCTGGCTGATGAGCGGTGATGTCCCGAAACTGGTCCCAGGATGCTTGTTTCCGGTCAAGGGAGGACCTGGCTTGGCAGTTCGGGCTGGGATGTTCCCATGAGGCACAGGGTCAAGACTGATTTGCATATGGCTGGGTCTAAACTGGGGTGGCATGGTGAGCAAAAGAACCATGGATTTAACCCAGATCTCTTGACTGGGGTGAATGTTTGATTTGCTCTGCATTCCGTCCATCATCTTTGTGTCTTTTGTTTCCCAGATGTGGCTAACCACAGCAACTGTGTCTGCATCCTGTTTAGGTGCAGTGAGTGATACAACAGAAAAGCGACAAGTGAGTAGTGGTGATCTGCCACTTATTGGGCAGCAGTCCTTCAAGAAAGGTGAAAGCTACACGCCCATTCTGAGCCACGCTCACCTGCATAATCCCCAAACAGCAGCCACCACATCGCGGGGTGCATGAGAGGCTCCACAACAGACTGAGGGTAGTCACCAGTCAAGCACCACAGCACCTTTGCAGTGAGCCCACCAGGAAAAGCCAGTAAAGATTCCCCAACCATGCACAAGGCAGGGTTGACACCAGCAACCGCAGTGCAAATAGCAGCCCACCAAGGGACGCACCCTTGTAGGCCTAAAAGGCCATTTGTGAAATGTGGCAAAGCTGCACCTGCACACTGGGCCTACCTACTACTGGGCAGAAAATCACCCAGACCCCACCAGAAGCGACCAGGACATATCCAACCATGGCCAACCACTGTTCACCACTTCTGCCAGTGAAGTGATTATGAAGTCTGAAAAGAACATGGCAACTCATGGGCTAAGATGTGAGATCCAAACAGACAATGGTCTCTCATTCCAGGAGCAAGTGATAGCAGACTATTTCAGATCGCTATGTGTCAGGCATCAAAGGATCACACCCTCATGGCACCAAACTAATCATGAAGTTGAACAATGTATGCACACCCTGTCATATAGCCCATGTCATCAGCCATAATCTGGGGTGGCCCATTCAGTCGTTTTTGAGGGAGTAAAGACAGACTCGCCATGTGACACGCCTCAAGCCTGGCCTGCAAGAGGCATCAGGTAGTAGACACGATCCCACACCATCTGGAATGGCACTTGGAACAACTACCTGGTGACCAGGCCCACCAACACAGCGAGAAGCAGAATGCTCATGCCAACAGGTGTCGCCTGGCAAGTTGAAGAACACTGCAAGTGGGCGAGCTGGTGCTTGCCAAAGACCGGTACCTGGGGAGCAAGTCCCGGCTCCCGGTTGAACGCATCCCTTGAAGAGTCACCTGGATATGGGGCACCATGGTGACCGGAGGGGCTGAGGACATCAGCGGAACAGCTTGTTCATTAAAGTTCTGGGGCAAAAGCACTAATACTCCAGGACCGGAGGGGCCAATAACCCCCTAGGAACTGAAGGATTCGCCGATGGGGGGGTACCCTTGAAGACTGTCTGAGAGTGTGAGCAACCAGCTGCTTTGCCTCCGGCAGTTAGAACAACATAGCTGATTTCCCCACACCCAAAAGGCACCAACCCCATGGGAGAGCCGTCCAAAAGAACCTGGGATGGAGTCACATAGGACATCAATGATACAACCCCTGTGGAGATTATGCCCTTTTGCAGAGGTACCGTGATTTTTTTAAATTGACAGTCAATGTGTGGGAGCTCAGGGACTTGGTAAGTTGTTTGCAAATAGTTACTCATTTTCATCTTTTGCATTTTGGGGAGGAATGTAGTATTGCTCAATCGCAGTACCTGTTAAAGGGGAATGGTTTGGGTTTGCCCCTTCAGGAGAGATGTACAGCCCAGGTGACCTCAGGTAACCAATAAAGAAAGGGTCTGCCCTGCGGCTTGTGTGGGCAGACGTGGTTAACTGCAACTGATGAGTCTGCTTCCTGTTCAGGTGGGGCGTGCAACACAACAGGGTACTCTGGGGCAGATTTACAAGCCCCTTGCGCCGCCGGTGCATCACGTTGCGTGACGCACCGGTGGCGCAGCCTGCCAAGTGATATTTACAAGAACAGGTAAAGTCACCCTGCGTGACTTAGCCTGTGCTTGTAAATATCGCCCCTGTTCACGCAACACTTTGCGTGTTAGGGGCGTGACATGGGTGTTGCTGTGGGTGTTCCCACGCAACACCCATGTCCACTGAGGCATCCTTGCACCATGGTGCAAGGGTGCCTGCGCCGGCGCATGGCAGCAGTTTGTGCGCCAGCGCAGGGGGAAGCACAGAGATGCAACATATTGTTGTAAATATGTCGCATCCCTGTGCTTCAAAACTAACGCAGCGCGGCGCAGCAAAATGACTTGCGGCACCGCGCTGCGTTAGTTTTTTGTAGATCTACCCCTTCGTGCATACATGCCAGACTCAGGCAGGAGACTCACGATTTTTCAGGAAAGAAAATGGCTTTATTTTGTCTGTCTCACGTCTGAAATTGCCTCTGCTTCAACAGAGTCAATGGGAGAAATGCATTCGCCTGATTATTTTTTTAAATCCCCCACTTTCCTCTTTTAAAATGTTGTATTTATGCTCTGTGTGCAAACTGTAGAGTATACAGGGCATACTCGATGAGAAGAGAGCACGTAATGGCGGAAGCACATTGTTTCTACACATATATGGTATACACTGAAGGTAACAATCTACATACACACTCAGAAGAAAACAGTTCATGTTCATAGTTTGTACAAACAAGCACACTACAGGGATCATGTGCACACAGTGTACAGGGTCGTAATGGAAGCCACTGCGGTACAAGGGGGACACCCTTCAGGCACTCTGGGCCCTTGACGGGGCCCCATGTCAGCCCAAGGCCAATGAATATTTGTGAAATATGGGAATTTTACGCTCAGGCTCCTCTCTTCATATTTGGCAGGGGCCCTATCATTTTACATTACATTAGACCACTGACAGTGGATAGGCTGCTCGCTGCGTACAATGCTTAATTTGAGTCGGTGGTTTCCGGTGCTCGGCACCGGCTCTTATGACAGTCTGCCACATGGTGGCGCTGTCTGCCCAATTAGGGATGAGCACAACAACTATTTATAAATTGAGTATAGATTAACAACGACTAATAACTTCCACCCAAGCCATTCTTATAGCTTTGGGGGCCTGGAAAAGAATGAATTGTCACACTTGTTAGAGTGTGATGGTTAGTAGTTGAGTTGATATTGTCATGGCAATGGATGGTGCAAGCTGCAGTGGCCTCCTGACGAGGGCCCGACCCTGGCAATAATTTTTTTACAAACTAAGCACTAACAGTGGCTATCAAGAAGCACTCTCTGCTCACACAATACAATGGCGGTAACACTACATGCATAAAAAAAAACTCCTCGCCTATACCTTTCTTGAAGAAGTAGACGCTCTGGATGGGTTGGCAGCGCGAGGCGACAGGCATCATCCAGTCGGGGTCGAAATCAGTGTCATCCTCGTCCTCCTCCGACATCCAGTCAAAGAAGCTGAAAGAGGACTTTCTTTTCCTCAGCTGATATTTCCGGCGGTTCCGCTGGTTCCTGCGGGACTTCCGCCTCCAGCTGCGGCTGTTTTGCTTGCTTGGCTGTGGCAGGTAGAGCCTTCCAGCCACGGCTGCATCCAGGTTACTGGGGAGACCTCGCCATGCTCGGCTGATGGACAGGGGCTTGCTGCCCCCTTCTGGGAATACAGGAAATGGTGCACTATGAGGATCAGTGATACAAATGGGCTTGAAAAGGCTTCACTCTTTGAATTCAGAGTCCTGGGTCATGGGTCATAGCTGTCAAGTTTTAGGTGTGGTTATGTGTGACGTTCTTATGTCTGCAGGGTGCTTATGTTTGACATTTTCAGGACATCTGAACAAAGCGGTTATATCCATGTACTGAGGTTAATTTCATTCTATGTTATGCTTTATAAGGGGTTTCAATTGCAACACTCCTGAAAGGTGATGAACCTTTTAAACATGATCCCTGGACATTTTCAAAATAGTTCCTGTAAGCCTCACGATGACTTCTGCCTTCCTTCACTACCTTTCTACCTCAGATAATACCTCTTTCCTCAGCCTTTTTCTTCTTTCTTCTCCTCTTAAATTTGGAATTTCTGTTACTGATTTGCTTACCCTGGCCTAGCCCTTTCATTGGAGGAGCACTGCCTGATCCGACTAATACACCTGCTTTCCCTCTTCTCACTCACCGCCGCCAGTTCCTCCTTTCCTTCTTGTCCGCCCTGTAATTTTTGGCTCACTGTTATATTTAAGTTATTGATAATCTCCAGTGATCTGTCTATATATGAGTACTTTTTAGGTCTCACCTAAGACAGCACATACGCTATCTGTTGCGAGACAGGTATTATAGTACAGTGGGATTAGAGCCCTCTCATTACTTATCATTGGTTTGGCTTAATTGTCACTCTCATTTGCTTGCTTCTTATTTGCTCGCTGTGTGATCTTTCCTTCTTTACCTTGTGTTTTCCCTCCCCTAAAGCATGAATGCATTAACATGTCCTTCCACTGATTGCTTTTTCAGAGGCTACATTCTTCTTTTTATTTAAACACTCTGAGTGCATGTTTTTTCTAGCAGCCTCCCTCGTGTGCTTCTCTACCCCTGCCGCACTCTGTGTTCCTCTCTTTCTTGCGTATGTGCTTTGATGTACTTTATCTGCCCTCCATCCATCTGCAGAGAAGCCTTGCTTGCAATATGCCCTGCCTACATTTGCAAAGAACAATAACACATCCCCTGTTTTCTAATCTGGGAATACACTCATCTTAAAGCGTACTATCATGGCATACCATGGTTCACTGGTCCAGGAATTAAGTATCTATCTCCCTCCAAAGTTAAACTTCTACACATGCAATGTCTTCTTTGGCCCATTGCACTCCAAACCGGATATGAAATTTCATAATCTGTACTGTCTTCTCCTTAGGGATTTTTGTAAGAGGACAGCAGCCCTTCTAATCACTCACTGAAGGAGGAAAGGACTTATGGCTCCTCTTATTGGTACAGTGGCTCTTCTTAGGAGGATACTAGTTTTTCTCAGGGATCCACACAGCAGAACAAGGACTCTTCTGAGGGCTCAGCACAGGACAGCAGCTATTCTTAGAGATTCACACAGGAGGTATTGTGGGATCTCTCCTGCAGGAGGACAGCAGGTCTTCCAATGACTCCCTGCAGGAAGACCACTTCTCTTCTTAGGGCTCCCTTTAGGTGTGCAGTGTCTTTTTTTAGGAGGCCACCAGCTCGTGCCTCATAGAAGATTATTCAGAGGTTCTTCTTGAAGGAAGCGCCTTTAGGCGATTTAGTTAAGAGCTGTCCCATAAAAGCTGATTATTCATTAATTCTGACAGCAGACTCTTTTTACTGCCTGGGTATGTTTATGTCGTCAGTGACAGGCATATGTATTGAAGCCAATGTGTTTTTTGAGTAACGAATCAGCCGCCACCAGTCATTTTCTGTGAAGCGTTCACCTTCTCTGCTTTATTTTGAGTAGCAGGACCTTGCAGTTACCAGAGGACACAATAGAAGGGATCCTGGAGTGGCCGCATCACCCTGATGAATGTGTTCAGATCCTGACCATTCAGTCAGCGCTGGTTTTCTGTGCCACTGTTATGTTTCATATAGGTACCCTAATATAGGCCCGGGTAATATCATACACCTTCAACTACATTATCTCCCTTATACTACACAGTAACGAGCCTTTAGGGTTGAACCTTTACCTAGTTCTAGTCCTGGGCACAGAAGGAGGGTTTTTCCCTAAACAATAGCGTCCTATAACTCCATCAATAGACTCATACAGTATGAATGAATATTCATGAGGGTTCCTGGAAACCAGGCAGGGGCTACACACCACCAGCATAATATCTATGTACAAGGTTCATCCCATATGTCATCCTCAAATCCAACAATGGCTAATACAAGAAACAAGGGACAAAGAAACCCTAGATACTTTTTGTATAAATACAGCACATCTTGCTAGGGTTGGGAGAGGAGACCGAGACTTCCAGGCCGACACACTGACCAGAGACGCTGAGGCTCCTGCATTCAGACGCTCCAGCTGACAGTGGTCTAACACATCCCTCGCGGGGTGTCCATCTCGAGACCAGGACGGGGTCCCACACTCTCTCACTTCAGGTAATGGGGTTAGACTAAATCCTAGAGGGATTCTTGGCTTCACACCTATTCACATGCTAGGTACACTTAGGTACATCTATATAGGCATCGTAGGAGTACGCGCATTTTATCAAGCATTTTATATTCATGTATGTATTCATGATTATTGCAAGATGGTAGAACTGTACTATCCTTTTATTTTCACTATACTGCTAATCATATATATCTGCTACTGTCTAACGGTTGTTGCAGCAAATTCTTATTGTAACACGCCCGACTGTTTCTTCTGTGTAACCCTCTGAGACCGAATGAGTGAGCATGAGTGACTGAGCAAAAAGTAGTATATTGTTTCCACGATCCTGGGGGATCAGGGTTGTCATGTTCTGAGGTTGCCAGAAACTATTCTCTCCCCGATAAGAGGAGATTCTAGTGGCACTGTGAGCTAGCTAATACAGACAGGCTAACGTATCCGGTGGGGGTGCTCAGAGCCAGTCTGCCACCAGTCCTACAGTTTATGTTATCCGAACGCGCAGATCCTGTATGGGTAATATAGGAACTACACGACATCACCTGCATTTGCTTGCCCTTCTCCCCCCCTGACGCTTCTCTCTCACTCACACTATGTGATGCTAAAGGCACAGGGAGGGGGCATGTGTTTCAGTGCCTTGAGTTTGAAGCTCTGCTGACTGAATGGTAGTTTTGAGTCTGTGTGTGTTGCATGCTGACGCTTCTGCGTCACCAATATTCCAACGAGCTGCTTACACCACAGCCTACAGGATGCTCAGGGGCTGTGATAGGAACTGGGGACAGTTAATGGAAGGAGGCCCAACGGATAACTTCACGGTTAGGGAACCTTCCATCAAAGCCTTGCAGCATCAATTCTGCTTGGGTTGGATTCTTCATTGAAGTATGGATTGCAACAGTGAGGTATTCATCTGCAGGGCCCTTGATGCTGTGATTACCTGGGACTTGGTGACATAGCCACCTGTATGACCCTTGGGGGTCCACTGATTGGCTGTGAGTTTAGTGTTGCTGACATAGCCATCTGCAAGGTCATGGGCACTGTGCTGATTGGATGGGAGCTGGCTGTTGGTGACGGAGCCACCTCCATGGCCCTTGGCGCTGAGCTTATGGAGTCAGAACTGGTGTCAAAGCCTTCTGTCTGGCTACAGCATTATACTGATTGAATGGGAGAATGGGGTTATCTAATATAATAGTCTAATATGTCCCATGTGTGATAATGTTGAGGTGTGAGATTTATTAGATTCACATGCTCTGAACTTGGTTGTCTGGTTAAAATACCCACATTCTAGAGACACATCACACTTGAGTGTGTTAATGCATGAAATCAATCCTTTTATTATGTTACTGTAGGTGATTTAGTCTGATTGGCAGCCTTATCAGCATAATCTGTAATGCTTCATAGCTTCTTACCATACACATAATTGTCTGGGCAGCCTGGCCCATTATCCATATTTGAAACCCTTAATTTCCCCAAAATTCTATCATGCACTCTGCAGATACCTGGTTATTTGCACCTAGCTTCTGAGTAGAGGTACTGAAACCCCTGAAGTCCCAGGTACAGGGTGATTGCCTGTGTGAGATGTGTACCTGTCTGTTGAAATAGCCTCTGCGTTTCCATATAATGTAGGTGAGATATGTGTTTGCAAAGTTTGTTTGCAAGGTTCGTATGTGCGAGAGAATTGTTGCCTGTGGGCTTGTGAAGGTTGGGACTGTGCACGAGACGTGTAAGGTCTCCACCTGCGCACGATGTGTGTGCTTGCACGTGGCAAAGATGTGTTTTCACACTTACTGTTTTTTGAGCCTCCAAAGAGGCGCTGGAAGAACTGGCTCCAGTCGTCCTCCATCTGCATGAGCGCGTATTGGGTGAAGGCCATTGAGGGGGAGCTGCCCCTGCAGTCCCCCAGGCTGGGCTGCTGCTTGAAGTCATACTCCCAGTACCGGGAACCTGAGAAGAGAGAACACACACAGCTCACGTCGGTCTGTCTGTCCGTCATGGTGAACACGTAGCATGAATACATGAACCAGGAACGGGTCTTTCCCAAAGCATCCCGGACATCCTACTGACACCATAACTATAATGTGTCTCATCAAGGAGTCAGCACCCATGGTGAAAGTTCATACAGAGGTACCAAACACTGCCTTAATATGGCACCAAGGCCTTTGTCAACTAGAGTTTTGAGTTGGGCGTCTTCTGCAACACAAAACACTGTGGGGCTTATTCACAAGCCCCTTGCGCCGCCGGTATGTCGCTTTTTCCCATATTAAAAGTGACGCACCGGCGGTGCAAGGGGCTTGTAAATAAGCCTTTGTGTCAGGATACTAACCATTATAAAGGCCCACAGCCGGAGCACTAAATTGTGTTGCATCGCCCAAGTGCCCACACAGCATTTAGTAAATAAGAGAGAAAGTGGGTAAAAGACCTTTGCTGCATCTAATATGTACATAAAAAATAGGATAACAGAAAAAAACAAAGGACTCCTTTATCGTGAACACTGCCGAACCAACGGCGGTCTGTGTCTTCGCACAATGGAGGAGCTAGTCGCACACAGAATGGATATGTATATGTGAGGGCACTATTTCCGGAGTCCCAGGTCAATCACGGCCTTTTACCCCAACTTCTATTAACAAAAGCCTTTTACTCTGGGCTTTACCCTACTGTTGGAACCAAAATTGGAGCATCAAATACATCCCTTCAGTACTTTATCTTCGGAGTAGCGAAGTTGACTGTCCAAGGCTTACTGAGGAAGATGGTGAGGAGCTAGGGACTTAGAACTCAATTAACCTTTTATTAGTAGTGTTAGACCCTGTTCAGGGGGCCAGAAGGCAGATGGGTGACTGTACCCCAACTGTAGTGGTTGAGGTTGTTTGCTACTGATGTCCCGGGGCCTGTCCTACTATAGCTCTGCAAACTCAGTCAAGTACAACCCTTTCTGCACTTGACTGTCAGGATAGCGAGGGTATACTGTCTTCTCAGGGAGGTAGTGTTGGGGGGCATGAGCTCAGAACTCAATTGTCATCCAACAGACACGATAACTCAATGTCCAGCCCAGTGCTTGTCTTTTTGGTAAAAGTACTTTTAATCACACAACAGAACTAAAGAGTACACAATCCAATTTGCGTACTTTTAATCACACAGCAGAACTAAATAGTGCACAGTCCAATTTGAGGATGCAGAGTGTTGCTTCTGATCACGATTTTACACCCCTTGTGGATGTTACCCCCACTTACTGTACCCAATGCTCTGTTTCCACCAGAGTGACCCTATGAATTATAGTTCCCAAGTAGTAAAGTCATGAATTAGGCTAAGGTGTAGATAACATTCCCACAGGTTTAATACCTAACCAGTCACTTTTATTGTACCCCACAGTAGTTGTGAGCAAAATCAGTCTCAAGTCTTTTGCGCTCGAGTCAGGGCATTGTAGTACTCGTTCCTTGCTTCTTTCGCAGTCGAGGGGAGAGTTTGAGCCCATCCGCGTCTTAGACCCATGCAACGTCCTGGCAGCAGAGATCAAGCATGGCTCTGTGGATGCTGGCCTGGAAATCTTGGTGTCTTGGCAGTTGCATCGCCCAGCCTGATGAATACAGATCCTACAGCAAGGCATTTGCAATCCCCATCTCAGTCAATGTGTGGTCCGATCAGTTGTGGCAACACCGAATGGCAGCTCACAGCAGGCATCAGGGGGTACACAGGTGTTAATCTCCGGCAGTCTTTGAGTACTCTCATTGGGAATTGCAGAGACAGTAATGTGGGCCCACTTGCAGCATGGGTCACCTCTGGGCACCGTCTCAGGCAGTCCTCTTTCGTTGAATGTTTCCCACTCTAGGTACTCGGTGGGATTCTCCCCATGTACAGTCTCCTCCAGCAGGTCTGGGCAAACTCCTTCCCTCTCTCAGCAGGCAGGCTTCTAGCAGACCCTCAACTACTCCAACAGAAAGTACAGACTTCAATTGATGTTTCCTCACGTCTGGGAAACTAGCTTTTAGGCAGACATGAGCCCTGGTCACAAAGCAATCCTTTGAGTCTTCTGTGAACTCTGCGGAGCCCATCCTTCTTTGGTCATGAAGAACGTGGAACTGGAACACATTAGGGTGGTGTGGATCAACCTTTTTTACAAATTGTTGAGTCAGGAACTGTGGATCCACGCAATCAAACTTCAGAACGAGTTTGGGTAGTTATATTTCAAGTGTCATTCTCATGCTGCTATCCCGACTTATCCATTGTGCAGAGTGATGCTCACAGCAGGTGGCAGTTGGGTTACCTCCAAGCTTGACTACCACATACACAACTTAGGCACAATTAAGTGTGACACATCTCCACGTGGCTGTCATCAACCATGCTGAGGAGCAATCAGGGACAGACAAAAGAGCAATCCTAACCTAGAAACGTCCCCACCTTGAACAACAGGAATTGCAATCTCACCCCTACCATCACCCAAATGACAGTACTCAGGAAGAAATAATCAGCAGCTCCTTGCTAACAAAGTCTTTATAGAATTTGTGGCGGTAGCACTGCCTCAATCTTCCTCACTTCAGTGTCTGGCTCTCCCCCTCCAGTACTAAGACTCAGACACACACACAGTCCTCCTACCCTACATGTATTACACGCACACTGTAGAAGCACAGGCCCTTGACATACACACAGGATATCAGTGCAAGGTTCTTGGTTTCAAATAACAGCAGACTTTTACATGAGAGGAGTCAGTAGGCTATACTCCCACTTACACAGATAAAAATGTCTAGTCACACTGAGGATTCACAAAACACAGTACGCTGCCACCACTGCTTTGTGTGCTAAACCCTAGATAGGGACAGTTTGCCTCTGTCCACTTTGAGGGCAAGCTTGCAGCACCCCTCCAGGTCACAGGGCAGGTCCTGGACCTTGCATTATTAGGAGACAGACCGTGGTTTCTGCACACATGCTGGATTAGCATGACACCAGCACCAAAATAAAATTCAGGATACTAGATTAACCATCAGTTGGGCACTCTTTGCAGGACATACCATATCTATCATGCAGGGGACTTTCCTGTCCCAACAAGTTGTATCTAAATAATTTTCCAGCCAGCGCTTTTACGTAAGAGAAAAGGTACTTTTCTTTTCCACAGTACAATACTGAACACACAATTGAGAGGGCAATGTTCTGCTATACAGTCAGTAAAGTAACTTCTATGACTGGTTGGGACAACCAATGCTAACTTAAAACAGTCCTGTGAGACAGGCATTACTATCTACAGTGCAAATTCCAAAACGTACCCCAGCAGGAGAAATGGATAAGGGTTTCTGGAGTGTAATGAGTCTCAAAAAGGGTTATATCTTCAGTGTATCGTTCTCAGTTCTGTCCCTTACTTGATGGGTCTCAATGTTTGCAAGCCATGTCTACTGCTTCCAGTGAAAATAGTAGCTGTGTCTTCTCTTGGTGGCATGCAGTCTGCACAGCCCTCTGATCAGAATCGTAGTCCGTCTGCCCTGACCCAGCCAACACTTGCCACCTCCAGAGTGCAGGTGCATTCCTCCATTGAAGGCGGACAGGGCAACATGACCACTGGAGCATAAGGAGGTGACACTCTGCTAGATCTGACTGCAGTCAGGTAAACCTTCTGTGGTGCGATTTCCCTTGCCATAGGCAAAAACCCACCAAGGAAGAGGAGAAGGACACAGTTACAGGGTCCTTAACAAGGAAAGGCCCGAATCTATCTGGGTAGTCACAAATAAAAGACACAAATATAAAAAAAAGTCTGCCCTAACATTCATTTTGCTGCCAGCACAATCAGGTGAGCTAACAATAGCCACATTCATAAAGGAGGGGCCTCTCCAAGAGTGGCTGGTGTCAGGGAAAAGTGGCGGGGCACCGCGGACAGTGCAGGCAGCGGGTGGGGCGGGGGGGCGGATAATGACAACAACAATAACAACACATGGAGAAAAAAAAAGAACTTACCTGCCGCCCGCTGCTTCGCCGCACTTCTGCTCCACTGCAGCACAGGCTGAGGCTCCCAGACACCCCTACGGCCAATCCAGACGTTGCTCTCATGCTGCTGGCAGCATGAGAGGAGTGCCGGGATTGACCTAAGCGCACTGGATTTGTGCTCCCATGGGGACTGGAAGCCTGTGCCTGCTGCCTCCAACCTGGCAACGCAGCTCAGGTTCGAGACATCTCAGTGCGCATGTCGGTTTGGCCGTCGTAAGACGGCCAGCCAAACCTACATGCGCACTTCGCAGCAGTGCCCACCATTCCTCCTATGCCCGTCCTCACGATGACCCCGCCCCCTAGCCTCGGCCCTATGTAGAAAAATAAAATGATGATAAACCTGTGTTATTATAATTTTATGTTACAAGTTTTGCATCTGCTGGCGGGGGTGGGGGGGCGACGCTCCTCCACCATAACGGAGGAGCCAATGCTGGCCCACTCTATCATGCAATGAAGTGCACTGAAGCTTAAAAATCAAAAACAACCAGTCTTGCTCTGATTAAAGTCAGGGCAGGGGTGCACACTCTACTAAGCCATGTAAGGACCTTTTCTATTCCAACCATATTTAAAATATGGGACTGTATCTCTTGCTCCTCTTTCCTTTATGACACTCCTATCTGCAAATAAAAGATTTGTATAGTACAAATGAGGCACCCCTCCAGCTTTCATACAAGACACAAAATATCATGCTTTGTAAACCACACTCTACCACACAAGCATATGATTGGATCAGCCTATTCCTCACCCAAGGAGAAGCACTGTAAGACTGTATTGTGCATGAAACTATTTGTGCGCTACATAGCCACATGTGCTGTACTAGCAACGTTCATCAGTTAACTTTATAAACTATGGAAAATATACTGAACAGGAATCTTGTGTGACTTGTATGTGAGGGCACACCACACACACAATTTTCAGGTAGACATCTGCCTAAGCGAAATACGTATACTTTTTGTGGAAATTGCACATATTTTGTACGTAACAAAAATCAGACTTTCAACTCACCCATAGAATCTGCTAATAAATGCCGAAGATTCCCCGATTAAATGTGGCCCATTGTGATTAATCCCAATAAAAAAACATATCCATGATCAATTTGTAATAACTTTATCAAAGGTCGAATAGTAAATCATACAACTAATGCCAAATAGATCCAGTTAAGACCAGTTTACAATAAAATGATAGTGTGGTAAAGCATTTCTGGCTCACCAGAAGGTTGAATAAATATAAATTAAGGATATAAAACAAAAATATCAGAATTTGCTGGCCGGGGTAAATTCTCCCATCGCCATACAAACTGGCACCTATTCGGGCAACAACTGTTTCTGTAGGCAGCCTCATCTACTCCTGAGTAGTGTGGGACGCAGATGGAAGGCAACTTCAGAAAACGCGTGTGGATGATCAGCAGCACCAACACAACACTTGAACCAAGAAATCACTCAGTTATGCCCCCAGGCCAAATTACTAAAAATGAAAAGTATTTTATGACTAGAACAAGACCAAAACGCAAACAACATGATCAGTCACTACAGAGATACAGTTTCAAACTAACAGTTTCATTCCACACTTCTTTTCCTCTCTGCTAATTCAATGATATTTCGTGTACATTACTGACAAGTAGCCACCGCAGGCGTCCTTCCACTCCAGGAGCAGAGCATGACTCCTTGTTCCAAGCGGACTCTTGTGTTCAGTCAGCCCAGAGGGGCAGGATGAGAGCCGACCGTATTGGGCAGGAGTGCACAGTTAACAGCTTCTAAACCGCATAGAGTTCATTTAGGGGTTTCTCTGTCTTGCGTCCACACAGCAGACTTAGGCCACGATTTTGTCGGAGTTTAGGTGCTTTTTATTACCGCAGATCAATTATGATACCCAGGGATACATTACTTATTAGGTGAGATTAACAGCACCTTTTACGGGGCTCTGGGGAATAACATGCAGAGTTTGGTCCTTACCACACCAAAATCCACAAGGTACCGTAAATATCAGATGCTTTTCCCCTGGTAAATTCTGGCAGGTTTGACTGATAATGAAGGGTGAGACATTTAACGCAGCTGGTTACTGGACCCAACCCATAATTCCGACCCCAGTGCAAACAGGGGTTTATGCAAGGTTTTGAAAACCCTGATACACTTGCAATCAGAGCCATAGTCTCTTTTGAGTCTGGCTAAGCCAGTAGACACAACCATCCCCTTCCCAGATACAAGTCCATCTTTGGTGTAGACAGCAGAGGCTTTGCTTTCCACTGCAGAGTTCTCTTTCTGGATACCAGTTGGCTTTGTCACTCACTTCCAAGTTCCAATAAATAACTGTCACTCAAACCCTTGCTAAAGAAATTGCAGCTGGTCAACTTGCCTAACTCACAGGAAGAATCTTTTTGGTGACTTTGGGTGCTGTCTCTGATCCTCTCTCAGGACACACATTCATAGATCTTGGGTTGGGCTTGCATAACCCTTCCCCACTGTTCCGGCACTTGCTTTCAAGTTCTGTACCACATATATTTGTGGTCTGGCTGTCTTCCTGACATGTTCAGACTTCCCGCTGTGTTCTGCCATGAGAACACACACACTTCCCCACTATTCCAGTGTCTCTTTTGCTTCCAAGTTCCGTAGCGTGTATGTTTGTTGTTTGGCTGTCTTCCTGGCATGTTTGGGCTTCCGGCTGTGTTCTGTGTCTTGAGAGCACACACTTGGCGCTGTTAGCAACCTGCCACACACGACCTCCAACCGCTTCCTTCTATGGGTGAGGTCTGTGCCTAGTGTCTGATCCTCCACCCCAGCCACTCCATAACTCACTACAGGTTTTTCACTGATGGCTAAAACTCTGCAAACTAAATAATAATTTTAAAGCTTTTGAAACTATCACAACTCCTAACAGTGACAAGCATTTGCAATGCAATAGGTCTCGCATTTAGGAGACTTTGAGCTATTGGCATTGTAAATGACAATGCCTTTTATTTGTGTTGATTTTTAAAACATAAATAAAAGTCATTTCCATTTACAATGCTAATAGCTTAAACTCTCGCAAATGCGAGACCTATTGCATTGCAAATGCTTGTTTTTAACTGTGTTATCGTGGCTTGTGGTGTTTCATGCATGTAGGCGGAGGATTATGTTGCAGGGACCTGAGTGAGCCACGGCTCGATAGTGTTGTGCAGTATGTCAATTGCTGGTGTGCTATTGCAGCGCTACTGTGCCTGGACTGGTGGCTGATCAGTGTTGCGGGGTACCTTGTTATTTGGTGTTTACTTGTAGAGCGTGATCTGAAGCTCTCTGCATACCTCCGACCCCTGTGGCACCAGACTTCTTTCAAATGGCAGCATGGCTCTCTTTGGCAGCTGTAGAGTTGAACATGTGCCGCAGGAGAATGACCCCCTCATCGGGCTTTGGGGGGGAGAGGTTGAGAGCGAAGTGTAAGACCCAGACAGGAGTCCGAGCTGAGAGGGGAGGAGTAAGGAGTTGCAGTCTGTAATGGGCTGAGTCGGAGCTGGGAAGCAGCCGCCGCAGTTGATTTCAAGCAAAAGGCAGTCAACCTGCTCCCACCCGGCCACGATTAACAGCCCTGTTTACAGGGGAAGGAACCAGTGCTTCAGAGGCGTCAGTCCCAGGCAAAGAGCGGCGGATAAATAAAACAAGATCTATTTGTCTATTTTTTCAATATTATATGCTTTTAGTAACCAGCACGGCACAGGCGGCGTGCCGCGCTGCTTACTGAAAGCACATAATATTGAAAAAATAGAGTTTGGCAAGCCGCGCCAGAGAAATGAA
Source organism: Calotriton arnoldi (assembly GCA_963921515.1). Classification (NCBI taxonomy): domain Eukaryota; kingdom Metazoa; phylum Chordata; class Amphibia; order Caudata; family Salamandridae; genus Calotriton; species Calotriton arnoldi. Next base: position 1,030,129 of record CAWUFW010002486.1, read on the forward strand.
AGGCGCGGCAGCCATTCTTGAAGATAAATGCGTGCCTTGCTACATAATTTAAAAACAACATGGCACATGTAGCATCTGTAACAAACGGTGCAGAGAATTAAAGCGAGGAGGTGGCTCAACATATAACGCTGCCGACTTTGGAGCTGGAGAACAGGGTTCGAGCCTCAGGCGGGCTGTATCACGTAATCACATATAAATAAACGGAGATCTCGGAGGGGAGTGGGGAGAAACAAATAAAACAAGGGGGCGGGGGTCACAAAGAGCGCATTACCACTGCATCATGCAAAGAGCGCACAACGGCGGGCTCCTCTGCAGGGCGTTGCCATTGTGCTAATACAAGAAAAAAGTGCTTAGCGGCTGATTAAGAGACACCGTGTGACGCTGCGAGTAAAAGATCCAGTCTGGGTGGACGGGGCGAAAAGGAGACAGGGCGGTAACAAGGAGGGACTAAAAAGCCTCACAATGGAAAGCCAGCGTTTACCATAAACAATGACGCAAGCCAACGCTAGGCGAGACCTAAAAATGGAATGCCCATTTAAAAGCCCATTTCCATTGGTTCTCTCACATGGCAAATCCGATTAGTGATTTCTCAATTCAGAGTCAGAACACAAGCAGAATCTAGCAGAGGAAAATGCGGTGAACCTTGTGAGAAAACCGATTTTCCTATAGTTTACAGAATACGGCCTAAAGTGTCCCATTTAAGGTTTTGAATCTATGAACAGGTTAAACAACTCAAGCAAGGGTATAATATAACATGATGATTTGATCACTGCACCATCATGGTTGGTGGATGGATTCTGGGGAATCTTTTCATCTTTATGGCTTAATTGAAAAGCTGATTTACTCGTGTGTTTTGTAATACTAGACCTTACTGGGAATACGCATCAATCCATAGATGAGAATTTAGAGCATCGTTATTAGTAAAAAGGGAAAACAGATGGAAATAATGGTAAACTAGAGGAAGGACTATTACATGGTAACTTGTAGAAATGGAAGAAAGTCTGAACCTATGGTGAAGTAGAGAAACCGTGGGGTGAATGTCATAGCAGCGTGAATGTTTCTGGACGTTTCAACAAAGATATAGTCTGTGCACTTTTTAGTGCCTTCCACAAAGGCAAAATGAAACTTAGAGTAAGAACTTGTTATGAAAGCTAATGAAGTATTATTACTCACTTTTGCTTATAATATTTGGTTTCAGAACTTGGTTATAAGTCCCCGTCTCTCTTAACTACGCTGAGATTGATTCAAATGTGTAAAGGAGGTTGACAAAATGTTGAAAAGGGACCTTGGTGCTACATCCCTGACAGTGACCTTTTTCAAGAGCAGTTTGTGAGAAGAAAACTGAGGAATTAGGCTGAATGCCTGCCATTTAAACGAGGAGGTGAGTTTGGGAGCACGTTCCCTGCCCTCAACATTGATGGTTGGTCAGTTGCTCTAGGGAAAGACAAGAGCAAACAGGGCTTGTGCTGGGAGGTGTGTGTTTACAGCCTTGAGAGAACTTACTGGGACTCTTATGAATTTGGAGTAGCCCAAGGACCTACTAACAAAGTCTTCAAACCCAGAATCGGATTGATTGGTTGCTTCCAATAGTGTAGCTTGTCACTCCCATAGAAGTAAAAGAACCACACTGAAGGACACTGGCCTCAAGCACTAAGGCCAGTTTGAGTGGTCAGTGACCCCTGTGTGCCAGTTGTGTGAAACCACTTCCTAAGCTATTATATGTTGAAGAGGTAACACACATCCTAACATTTAAATAGGGTGGGCAGTGATGCCACCAGACCTATAGGTGCCCCTTTAATGGAAAATTGTGGTCACGACCAGGTACGAGGCCCTTAACAACATTATACCCATTAGGTGACACAAGCTATCAGTTTGTCTCTCTGACACCAGTAGGCACTTGAGACTATTTGTGGGATAGGTCTAATGTCACTACCGGTCTGCTGAACCCTATCTGACAACCCTTATTACCCGTACTGGAGCACAAAATCCTCAATAAACCAATAACTCAGTGACTTGTGATACTTACCAGTTTCCCTTGCCATCCAGTGGCACACTTAACTGGTAAAGGACATTGCTGATTGTGATGTCTGCATACTGTAATACCACTTATGCTATGAAGGCTAGCAGTAAATATTGAAACTTCTAAGAGTTGGAGTAACATTTGGGATCATATTTGAGGCCAAAAGAAGAGATAATGTATTTTGGGTATTTATGTGTTGTTTCCTATTTTTGCTCCCTATCTATCTTATATATAAATAAAGGCATATAGTTTGGAAAGGATATAGCTCTGACTGAACATTGATTTTATTGTGTGTGAATACTGTGGTATACAGTATCAGGATCAAACCTACAATCCTACTATAACTTGTCTGAGAACACCTAGGCAGCTCGCATCACTACCATTGATGAGAGTGATTATAACAGGAACACTTGGTTGTCCAATTGCATTCTGGGACACTAGCGGTACAGGACAAATGCTCCCAGGTAACCACTGACTTCATGAGAACTTGGTGTATCAGCCTTACATATGGTACCAATGAGTTCAAATGCAAACATTCTGAGACCATGGCAAGACCTGAACCTATAGCACTCTCCATGGAACTTCAGCCACACCTGACCCTTTACCTTTAAAAAAATAAACCCTCTCTCTGCTCCGGTAGTCTTTTGCTGGAAGAGAAAATGCTGCATCAATGTCATTCGGGATTCTGTCAAATCCTTTTGAGATGTTTCTGGGAAAGCCAGGATCCAGTACTCCATTGTCAAAGCGCCAGTATTCACCACCCTGAGAGTGAAAAGTAAGGACATTTCTGAATACACAACTTATCAAACAGGTTTTCAACCCACAGGCCCTGCCCCAATCCAACAGAACCTCATTTTTCCCATACAAATACAAAGCCAACTCTCGCCCCACTCCCCCGCCAATTAGCTTTTAACATCCATACCTACTCAAGTTTTCAAGCTTCAAGGCACCTCCTTGTCTCAGCTCTTTTCTTACAATCCTTTCCAAATGTGTCATCCACTATTCTGTATTCCTCTGTTCATTCATGACAATGGGACAGGCTTAGAGAATGGCGGGAGGCCTGCCATCTAACAAAGGAGCACAGGTAATAACCTCGGATACCCTGGCCAACTACCGCCTGCCATTTTAGAGATCTGTACCTGCCTAGCAGAGATCTCTGTACCATCAGTGGAACTACCACTGAGGCAGCTTCTCTGAAGCTGAAGGCACTGAATGTTTGCAGAGCGGCCGCCATGTTTCATGCGCCAGCTCAGCAAGCTTTTTTCTTTCCGTAAAATAAAAACTGTGGGGGTCCTATATATATATTTTTGCTTTGCTACCGCTGGGCTTTTGTGTGTGGTCCTGAAGAGAGAAAATAGTACATAGGACCATCATCTCCAAATAGGGCGGGCAGTGTCAGCTCTTTCTGGTAATAATGAGGAAACATTTATTGAGTTAGCATTAGCATAAAATCTTTTCCTAAAATGCCTATGTTAGTCGTATGCATATTGCCAGGTTTTTTATGGGTTATTTGGGAAATCCCTTTTTAGTACACGCATGTGTCCTGTAGTGCTATCTGAATGTGAACGTATGTGGTCTGTGCACGCAGAGGAACCTGCAGGACACTGTAAATGGAAGAGTGAGCTTAGAAAAGAATCCCCCTATAGTATCTACATTGGCCTCACCTTAAAGATGTAGGTTTTCCCCTCGCAGTTGATACGAGTGAAGGCTGCATCAATGGGGCCTGGGATTCCCCAAACATCCTGGATCAGCTTTGGGTACCCGTCTCTTGCCTTCTTCTCATCGAGCTCATAGAAGTACTTTCCTAAGAAGCAACAACAAGGATGTGTCAGAGAACAGAAGGAACTGCACAGCACTGAGGTCCTGCGAGCAGCATCAGAAGGACTTGGCCCAAAAGGACCTTGAACAGAAGGACATGGAATCCAAGCTCAGAAACAGACCAGGAACATCAAGGGTATTCAGGACGTGGCTTCAGGAGACTAAAAGCTGAAAGGACTAGAGGGACCATGATATGTCTGACCTGGAGCAGGAGGGGCAGCAGAACACAGGCCCAAGGTAATCTAGCACCAGAAGGGCAGCAGGACATGGGCTTCTTGTGACCTAAAGCTGGAAGGACAGCAAGAAGCATGCTTTCTGTGACCTGTTCAGGAGAAGATGGCGAAATAAGCTCAATTTGATCTTGAGCAGTGGGGGGGAGCAAAACATGGACTCCGTGTGACCTAGAGTAGGGAGGAAAACAGGCATGTTACCAGGCAAGTGAAGTTGAGTAGGGCATGGGGAATGGGACCTGAAGCGGGAAGAACAGAGGAACATTGGGGCAAAGTGACAAGAAGCAGGAAGGACAGAAGGATATGGGCTACATGTGGCCAAGAGCAGACGCAGGTCATGGGATGCTCATGTAGGAACTGGAAGGACTGGGGGTTATGAGCTGCAATTGAGTAGAAGCAAGAACGACCCTAGGTAATGAACTCCAGGCAACGGGGAACAGGCAAGACAACAGGACACGTGAGTGCACCATGTTGCATGCCCATTCAAGAGGGATACTCAGGTGTCACCACACGATACCCACTGTAGTCAATGGCAGTCATGCATAAGCCTCCATAGCCAATGTCCAATACGTATTGGGCATCTGGAGCGACCAGTCTTCCTTCTTGAGACCTATTAGAGGTGTCCCTTGGATGACAGCAGATCCATCTAGGTGTCATCTTTATTACTTCACTTATAACAGATTAAACCTCGCTGAGACATACCAGGGACATGGGTGCTGCCTTAGTTATCCATTAAGAGTGAGACATAAGTGTTTCTGGTAACATTTAACAACCAATACCAGTGGTTATCAATGTGGGCAAGAATGCGGAAAGTTGAAGGTTTTTTTCCTGGATTTCTAATTCACATATTTGGGGAAAAAGGGTCCCCTGTGATCTCGTGGGGCTACCAGACATTGATAATGTTAGAGGCCACCTGTGAGTTTATACCTCGAAAGGCGTAGATGGAGCCATTCTTGAGGTCAGTGAACGCGTCAAAGGGCTTCCCACTGCACAGGTCTTCCTCTTCTTCTTCTTCTTCTGGGCTGAGTTCTGTCTCGGTTCTAGGTGGCTCAGACTCCGAGGTACCAGACTCTGTGGGCTCTGCAGTAGAGCGAGGCTTTGGGATCCCAGCTGCCGGCTCTGTGGTCTCCTGTAGTGGAGCTTCTGTCTCCACAGGGTCCATCATCACAGGATCGGGCGTCACTGGGCCAACCTCCTCGAAGACTGTTGTCACGGGGTCTGTATCAACAGGGTCAGTGATCTCTGGATCTGTCTCCACAGGGTCTGTCTCCAAAAGGTCTGCCACCATGGTTTCTGTCTCCGCAGGTTCTGTGGCAAACAGTGGAGACCCCGTGGCTTCGTCATAGGTTTCGTCTCCATACTCATCCTCTGGCAAGGCAAAGACGTCCCCACGTGTGACTGCAGACACAAACAAAGTGAAGTTAAGAGTTTGTATTGACTACTTCTTACAAAAGTGTGCCTAAGTCTGATAAATACTTCCTGGAGTTGTAGGAGTATGTGAGAAGAATATATTTCAGTAGAAGCTGGAAGTGAACAAACTGCTTTTGCAATGTGATCGCTTTGTAGTCTGTGGACTGCATGTTCATAGGGATAGATCTGCATGAACAGGAGACCCTAGTATATGGTAGTGATGTGACCTTAAATGTGGGGGAGCAGTAGTGTGGATGTGTCGACAAACACGTGCAGGGAACAGTAAAGAGCGAGTTGCTGGTTGTGCGGCAGAGTTGGTGCTGGGCATGAAGCAGTTAGCAGTGAGTTAGATGTGAGGGAGGTATCAAGAAGCATGGTTCACGGTTGCTGTTTTTGATTGAGTGGAATCCCTAGCATAGCAAGGGTGCCACGTGCCCCAAGGCAAGCGTGGACAAATAGCCCTCACAGTCTCTGGCCCTGGTGCCACTGCGAGTGATGCACTATTGATGACTGTGCCCTCTTTTTAAGTTAGAGGGAAGAGGGCTGGTTCTTTGTATATGGTCGAAGCAAACACTAGGAGATGATGGATGGAGCACTGAAACTTTTCAGACACTCACCTCCAGTCACAGATCTGGTTTGAATCCATCATCATTCTTTAGCTCACTTCGCTACCCCAGTTCAGACTTTCTCTGTATGTGGTAACAGCCCCAGGCGCCTATTGGACTTACAAGTGAGGTAGAGCTTGCACCTGCAGACCCATCAACGATAGGCTTCATACCTGGCGTACACATTTTACGGAGGGCGACACAAAAGAAAAGCAAAACATGCAACCAAAGTGCTTGGCTAATTCTTTGAACCCACTGCTACAAAACCTTTTGCGCCCCAGTGGTGGTTAGAGTATTTGTAACCCCTTCTAAACGTTTGCTGGCTGTGCTGCAGAAGGGGTTGTGGGATTTAGAGCAATGCGTGAAGAATGTTGGGAGGTCACCATGGATACTGGATGTCTGGAGATAGGTGTGTGGATCTCGGAGAGCTTCGTTCCAGAAAGAAGGCTGGAAGGATGATAGATGCATCTTTATCAGGGAAGGGGCATGCAGTTCGTGTATTTTACTCTGATAATGACACAGCCATATTAACATATCAAACAGAAGTGCCTCACCTACGGGCAGAAACCGTACATTGCATGGAAGGTATTTATAGTAGGGAACATAAAACCTGAGAAGTTGGTTCAAACATTTGTACATAGATGCTGATTTCTGAGAAATGATCAGCAACAATTAAGGTACCTGGCCAAGATGGACTAGTTACATTTTGGACATCACGTGCGCCTTTATGTATTCCTCCTCCCCAGTTCCATGAGACAGCCCTTTAAACTGGTTTTAAACTCATCGGGGCATATTCTCAAGAACGTGTGATAACCACCGCAAGTTTAGCTTAACGCAACTTCTCACATCGCAGTCCATTGCAGGAAAACAACGCCGTGTTAACGTAGCATTCTCAACCTGGCGGCACCATGCGATAGTCCCACGACAACGCACCAAATGACTGCGTAAAAAACAACGCGACGCCCAAAAAATGCGAAACACCAACGCGAATAAAGTTGCGATGAGGCCAACCTCGAAAAAAAAAACAGCGATAACCAACGACAGGCCTGCAATTCCCACGCGCCTGGCGGGAAAATGCACCAGAAAAGCCGAACAAGAAAAACACACCAGAAACAAAATAACATGCGTAGCAACATGGATGCACCCGGAACGAGTGCCCAGGTCAACGCGAACCCCACAAGCCCCACAGACCACCAGCAAGGAACCTCGGGGTCGGGGAAGGCCAAGGAGAAGAGGAAGAGGAAGACGGGGTACAGTCCGCATGACAACCCGATCGTCGTCACGGAGGTGACAGAGCACTAACAACAACTGTCCGTCTCCACCACCGTGTCATTGGCAACAGAGACGGAAAAATGGCATTCCATTGTGAATGCAGTCGGACTGCCGAGGAGGCCAAGATGCGCTGGCACGAAGTCAAAAGCCAATCCAAGCAGAAACCCGCTGCCACCCGGAAGGCAGCAAAGGCGAATGGAGGTGGGAGTCCTGCGCCACAGGAGGAGCTGGAGCAAATGGCCGACACAGTCATCAGTGTGGAGACGGTGCAAGGAGTCGGGAGTCCGGACACTGCTCGACATGACTTGACCAAACATCAACAGGGTGAGTAACTAACAGGGACTGGGGGGACGGGCACAATGGCACACATGCACAACGACGTGTAGCACACCGCACACCCACAACGACCCTGGGTCATGTCCCTGATCCCCGTGGCACACTGCAGCACACATACAAACACCAAGTAGGCCCCCGTCCACCATGTGCCCGAAGGGGTCCCACCCCACACAACACCAATTCCACTACACAGACATGCACCCGTGTGAAACACAGCAAAGATGCGTATGCGAGAGCCACACTGACAATGCAAGTGACACCACATGACGAGCAGCATGGCCGGAGTACAATCACCATGACACTGTGCACGCCACGAGACTGAGGTGGCTGAGTGTGGACTACATCCGGAAGGAGCAGGTCACACCCTGACACATCCACGTGCACAAACAACCACTGACGTCAACAATACATCTGCAGACAAACAATGCACAAGAGAACAAAATCCGTCCAGGAGCACAAATGACCCCAGTCGCCAACAACACAGCACCTCAAAAGCACAAAAGCCAAAGGCACATCGCCTCCAAGGGATAAGGGGCAGCAAAATCACAGCAGCAGGTGCGACTCTCACACAATGCAGCAGACACACATAGCAATCACAGCACATCCACATGGACGGCAATGTGGGACACAGTGCAACACTTACACTGCAGAACAGAGGACACAACTGGCTCCGCCTGTGCGTAGAAAATGGCCAATCACATCTGACATAGCTGGAAACTGTGAAATGAAAATGTACGTGTACAACATCACCTACGTCATGTAGTCCAATTGTCCACTATCCCGTATCAAATAGTCCGCCAATCCAAAACAGTCACAATGTACATTGTCATGCAGTCTGTATGTAAACCCGAACAATGCATCAACATACATGCCAACACAATGTCAACAAGCATCTCCCCTTCACATTGCAGAGGGACAAACAACACCTCCAGCAGAGCAGACCAGACAACCCATCAGTGATGCTGAAGAGGATTTCCACACTTCCGACACCGACGCCCTACAACAGTCTTTGGACATCTCAGGCAATAGAGCTCCAGGAGCAGGGCAGCCCGCTGCACCGAGGACACACCACCCCCTGCACGGACAACACAGCTGGACGCACCCACCAACCCGGCTGGCTCACAGCAGCCCACCTAAGCACACATCCCATTACAAGGCCAGCTGTCAGACTGCCAGAAAGGGCTCGCCGAACATGTGCGGGTGGGGTACTACCTCATGGGAGACGAACTAGATCCCATACGTGGGTGTCAAAGTCCCATCATTGACCGCCTACACACCCCAACGGAGACCCACACTGCGACAGGGACACATGCCTTTGCACATTTCCAGTACTGAACCACACCCAGAGCCACGTGATAATCACCCACACCCCCACGCCGGGCTGGAGTACGCCGGCCAAGTTCACTCCTCCTACGTATTGGCTGGGGGACGACAAAGCTACATGTGCAATGTCCCACCCTCTGCCTGCGGTGACATGGCTGCGTCCTCTGCACACGGCACAACGCAAGGTTGTGGGGCCGGGGCCCTAATGCATACATCATGAGCACACGGACACACTGAGATAGTTCGTTGAACTGGCCACGAGTACGTGCGCTCGACACCTTTATTGGCATGGTCACATGTACAGTGACGCATGTGCTGGATGTGTGTGGGTGAGTGTTAGCCAGCCCGCAGGGAGTCGTTGGTGCTGGCAACAACTTGAACAGTGATCACATTTGAAGCAGAAACATAAAACATCAGCATAACAGAAAGTACTGTGAAGCATCATGGTGGTTGCCGGAGAGAGTACAGTGTTCACCCTACATGCAAGCAGAATGGTCCTTGATTTGTGGTGCACTGAGTTAGTGGCACCTGAGGAGCTGAGCAGGGTATCAAGCTGATGATGGCACCCACGACTGGTGTGAGCAAATCTGAAAGTCTGGCAGTAAGACACTTCCGACTCTGGCACCTGTTGTCTGGAGTTAGTCCTAGCGGTGGTGACACGTGCATCCTGTGGTGATGCAACGTCCAGGCAGGTCAGGACTCGATTTGATGTGTGAGCCCAGGTGGACCGCAGTTGAGGGCGGAGGCAGCGGACAGCACAGGGCCACAGACACATGGCGTTGATGACCCCCAGGCCATCGACACAGAGGCCATCCAACATGCCACCAGACTGGGGCCATGATTTGAACTGCACAGAGTTAGTGGCCCCGGATGCACTGCGGCGGGCACAGGCACACCGCCACGGGACGGTGACTTGCGGTGCAGTGAGCTAAGGCCACACGAGGTGGGCGGGTCCTCGTCGATGTCGAAGGTGAATGTAGCGGAGGTTTGGGGGGACAGTGGAAGGTGTCCTCCAGGGCATGATGCAGAGGGCAGGAGCTGGCCGGAAGTGGCAAATGGAGGAGGGGAATGCTACTGCCTCATTTTGGCCACATAGTCAGTATCACCGACATGATGATGAAGACAACCCCCAGTCCATGGACTCAGTCGCCAACAAATCTCAAGAAGAAAGTGTCCATAGTTGTCGGGGAACAGACTTAGTGGCCCCGGAGCTGGAAGGGGATGCAGTCTGCGACGAGGCCAGTACAATGATATCAGGTCTGCCATAAATGAATCATGACTGAGTTCCCAATGTGTGCCCTACTCGACCAATGTGTAGTCTGGAGGCAGCGGCCAGCGCGGGCCAACCGCTGTTCAGCGAACTCCTCCTGGAACACTGACACACAGCGTTGAAATGGCATGTGGGGATGACTCGTGGTTGACCGTGGCAGTAGCGACAGAGCTGAGCGGGTGTTTAGCCAGCGACGATGCCGTGTCCTGCCTGGTACGGACTGGCATGGATTTGTGTGGGGCCTGCAGGACCGCGCTTTAATCCGATGTGGTAGACATCAAGGGCCCACAGACACGTGTGGTTGGGATGCCCAGCACATACTTTGTGTCACCACATCGAAGGGAGTATAGTGAGTTAAACTCAGCCATGAAGTGTGTACTCGGCCATTGTGTAATCAAGACTCAGTTCCAGATGTGTGACCCACTCGACCGCAGTGTGGGGTGAAGGCAGTAGTCAGCAAGGGGCCACAGACAGGTGTAGTTCGAATGCTATGCACAGAGTTGGTGGCACCACATCGAAGGGAGTACAGTGATATAAACTCAGCCATAAGGTGTGTACTCTGCCATTGCATAATCAAGACTCAGTTCCAAATGTGTGACCTACTTGACCATAGTGTAGGCCGGAGGCAGCGGTGGAGTACGTCAACGAGAAAGGAGTAATGCGGGCCTGTGTCGCGGAGGCCGTGATGGTCTGAGGAGGCTGCCAAGGTCGCGGGCTTCGGGCTTGGAGCTTGCGCCGGCACGTGGTGGGCCCTCTTCGACACACACCGGTGTCGGCAGGTGAGCAATGAGGCCTGGCTGTGCAAGGGCGGGCATGATGGGTTCGGGGACCAGCGGCCCGGGGTGCAGCAGGCGCACAGGATCGCAGGCCCCACCACTCTCGGCGATGGCATCGGCCTTGTGGCGGGGTGGGAGGCGCCACCCTGGCAGGCACGTTGGGCATTCCGGAAGAGAACCACGCCCAGGGCTACGTACTTTTTATTCACACCCCTACGCTGGCCTGGCGTCCTCCGGACCAGCCCACTCCGCACACGCTTACGGGGGGGGACGTCACAAGCTACATTTCCGCGATCTTCCCCACTGGCTGGGGTAACATGGTTGCGTCCACTGTCCACTACACTCAGTGCATGTAGACATGGCTATGTCTGTGGTCTGCATACTGCAGTCTGTCCAGCACATCTCCGCAACACTTGGCATTGTGTACATTCTCATTCATGGGTCACTTGCCTCCTTCGCACATGCCTGGTTCCCACCTCTCCCCACATTCCGGTGTTGTGTGGCTGAGGTGCCATGCCGTTGATGGCTCATGTACATGGCTAACCAAGGTTGCCACAGTAAGTTGTGCTGTCATGTCTGGTGGGGGGGGCATGTTGTTTGGCATGTTGTATGTGATTTTGTGACGTGGGCAGTGCCTGAGTTGTGAGTTGCATGATTGTGGAGTTGAGGTGTGTGGTGTGTTCATTTGGTACTTGCCAACGTGCAGTGCATTTCCATAGGTGCCATCCTGGAAGCGCTGGTTGATATTGGACTGTCGGAGGATGAAGGGATCATGCACACTGCCTGGGTAGTTGGCTATGAGATTGGTGAGGAGTCCCCTGTGGTCCACTGTTGCCTGCACATTGATGGGATGCGTGTGCTTTCTGTTGGGGTATTGTGTGCGGGGTTGGCAGGGGGCACAAGTTGGACAAGTGTGCAGTCGATTGCCCCCGACACGTGCAGGGATCCAGCTATGGCATATAGTCCTTGCTTGGTCTCCAGCTGTTCCTGCGCATTGTGGGGGACGTATGGGTGCTGGGGTCCCTAGCTGGTGAGGGCATCCAGGCCAGGTGTGAGGAACTTGGATGGGGCTGGCTGTGAGACTCCTCCGACTAAGGCGGTTGTTGTTTGGGAGGATACCAGATGCCAACAGGTGCAGCACAGCCAGCAGCTTTGTCTGCGGAGGGATGTTGGTTGTCCGCTGTGTTGGTACCATCAGCCTGTGGGCAATGATGTTCAGGATGCGGAGGATGGTTGTCCTTTTGGGCCTGTAGTGGGCATTGGCATTGTCTGGTGTTAGGTCTGTCGGGCTGGTGCATTTCCTATATGTCCGCTGTCTTTGTCTGCGCTGCCTCTTTGGAGGTCCGGGGGGGGGGCGGGGTGGGTCCGTTGGGGTGGTGGCGGTCCTGGGGGTGGTGGCGGTGGGTGTTGTTGCCCCCTCGGGGCTCCGGGGTGCATGGTGAGTGGCTCCATGGCATCTGTTGTTCTTCCTGTGTGGCTCTGGGCTGGGCTCCCTTTGATGGTGCAGCTTGTCGTCCGACTTTACACCAGGTCAGAGCAGGTGTTAGTTTCCTGCTGCTAACGTGCCTTATCGCCTGTTTTGTGGTCTTATCGCAGATGTGGCTGGTCGTTGAGAATGTTGAGGTGTGGTGTTGTCGCGGGATTTTGCTCGGGAACGCCTACTCTGCATCTCATTAGCATTAGTTGCCGGGGTCATCTGTGGCGATGTTTTTTGCGAGTGCTTTCGCAGGAAAACTGGTGTTATGGGCTGTTAGCACCAGCTTGTGAATGGGGCGGTATATTTAGCGCGACTTTGGCTGCGATAAAGTGCCGATAACTAGGCGATAGGTCCTTGAGAATATGCCCCACTAAGTGTGGGGTAGGCAAGGACGTCCGAAGCTAGTGCCTTCTAGTGACATGGGCCTAGCGGAAGTAGAGACATCAATCTAGAGACCACATCCTGTGGTTTACTTTTAATCAGTAAGGTGTGTGAGGAGCACAGATTTCTGGAGGGAGTGTAGCTGGTCATGATGTCAGTGCGATACTTTGAGGGAGTACCATGAGTATCTTTGAACACTATTGTCAACAACATCTAGAGGGCCCTGTTTTCAGCTGAGAGTCACCCAGCTTTATGATGAAAGGGGGCGCTGGGTGAGTGTCTGAGAGAGTTGGATAAGGTCCTGGTTGCAAAATTAAGTACCATGTCTAGATGGGTGAAGGACTGCTGAGTGAGGCCCACAAGCAGATGTTGTAATATTCTAGTTTGCTCCCTATTAGGAAATTAATATTGGTCTGAGCAGTATGGAACAGGAGTCATGGTGGTATGTTCTTCATGAGGTATAGGGCTGCTGCACCAGTTGTGGAAATGAATTCTTCCTTGTGTATTGAAGAGTTGAACAGTTTAAACACAGATTCCTAAGCGAGGAAGCAAAGATCAGGCTGTCGGAGAGAAGTGGATTGCACCTGGAAGTGTGATAGTAGTAGAGAAGGAGGGAAAGTAGAGGTCTGGCACCTTGGGCGAGTTGAGCATCAGGGAAAGGAGGGTCATCCAATGCCCAATTACTGTGAGGCGGATCTCGATGTGTGATTGGATGTAGGAAGTGAATCTGGAGAAAGAGAGATTATGAGATGAACTAGAACACATCCTTGTCGGCAGTGCTTAATTTGAGCTGGTGGTTGCAGGTGGGGCCCACCGGTACTCATTTTTGTGGACCAGCACCTATTTTTCCTCAACAGCCCTTGATCTCAAGCAAGAGAGAGAAAAACACAAAAGGGAAAAGAAAGAGGAACAGAAAGCTGTAAAAACTGTGACAAAGGGAGAAAGAAGAGAAAACAAGCATTGGTAAAGCCAATAGGTCTCTCCTGTTAGAGCTATTGGCTAGGCATGCTGTGCAGCATGGCTAATACTAATTTTTTTTAAGTGCTGTGATGCGGAACCAACCCTGTCAGCGACACAAGTGGAGTTTTGTGCATATCCCGTTTTATCCCAGTGTTATGGCAGTTGAGTCGTTTCACCCCTCTTAGTCAAGATACTCACTATTAAGATGTCGGAAGAGCAGGTAAATCCCCTGCACTTTGACTTGCACGAGCGCAAATGAAATGGGTCTATTTATCACTTTATGCTTCATGAAATGAACCCTTCATTATTCATAACACTTTGAATGACTCGTACTGTCTGGCATTATTTACAGTGAGATAATGGAGAGTCCCAATCTATTTTTAGTTATTTAATACTGTGTCTGAAGCGTGAGTGAAACCGATAGGTGGCTAGAACACAGCAGCTGCGAGTAGATTTTTGAAATTCAGCAGCTATTGAATGTACACTCCGGTAAACATGGTCATCCGAAACGGTATTGCGAATTTAAGTGCATTAAACAAGGAAAAGCTGCTGAACGTATTTACCTGTAATCCCTGCACCCACTAAACTGGTCCAAGCCAGGCCCCACCGAACCTCCTTTTAGGTCAGCAGCGGGTGAAATTAGGGGGGCTGATGGAATGTGTCCCCCCCTCCTGTGACTTCCCTGTACGACTAGCAGAGTGGCTACAACTTCTTCCCATTTACGTTGAACGCTCTATAGATCGCGATATAGATCTCTTGCATCAAGCTGTCATGATACTTTCCCAGAAGTAAATACGATCCCTTTGTTTTTGCAGTATCTTATCCAGCTGTTGCTAAGGCACTTTCTCTGCTGCTGTTAGAAATGGTTGGCATCACGAACAATGGGAGGGTGGGTGGGGGGGAGAAGGCACCGGACAACGGGAGTGAGGGTGGGGGAAGAAGGCACGGACAAAGGGAGGGAGAAGGCACGGACAACGGGAAGGCGGGCCGGCGGGGGTATTTTAAAGGCACGGACAACGGGAGGGAGGGCAGGCAGGGGGAAGAATGCACGGACAACAGGAGGGGGGGGGGTTAAAGAAGGCACCAAAGCATGTCGTGCCTGAGGAGGAGAACCTCCTTTAAAGAAAATAGTGCTCACAGTCTAAAATATCTCGTACCATGTAACAAACAAAGTAAAGAGGCCAATCGCCATGGGAGGTGACAAATGAAGAAGAGGCGGTACTAAGGAGGGACTAACAAGCAGATTGACAACATTACAACATTCTCTACCTCCTGCCTGCCACGAACCACGCCGGGTAAGCGGTAGGGTGGGAGACGGCGTGTCCGGGCGCGTGAAAGAGGACGACAAGATGGTGGGGGGAGGCTTATATACCCCCCCCTGTCCTCTCGCCCCGGAAGTGATGCTCGCCTAGCGCGCTGCGACAAGGCTTGGGGGACTCCTCCCTGAGTCCCTGCCCCTACGGGGGTGTGGGGTGCCCAGCTGGTACTAGAGGGCTGCCCTCTTTAGTGGCCCCCTGCGGGGGCCTCGGACAGCCGCATAGTACCAGCATTGGCAACCTACCTCACCCCTCCAACGTAACATGCATGCTCATAAATAAACACACAACACATTTCTTGTTTGGGTAAAATTGCTGCAGGTTTATTACATACACCGTTATGTAATATGGTGGGTTATCTTACGGGCGATCCAAGGGCAGGCAACCGTCTGGGCCGCCTGCCCGCCTGATGAGCCAAGCAGCACTGGGGCGAACCCCATCTGTGCTGCCACTTCTGGCGATCCTCTTCACGGATCACGTGACACATGGTCCCTTATTACTCACGCCCCTTTCAGGGTGGAGCGTAGCATAGCAAACCCCCCGGTTGTTCAGGCCCACAACCGCCCGAAGGACTAACGGGGCGCCGACACGGTTTTCCAGGAACCTCCCATGAGGCTCCTAGGATTTGGCTCTGGCACCCACCATGGTGCCGCACAGAGGTACCCTTCTGTACCCCTCTGCTTCCAGATCGCCCTGTAACTCCGCCACAGCTCTGGAGGTGGCCACTGTCGCCGCCAGAGCCCCCCACCAAAACAGCTCCTTTCTCACCTGCAACCTCTCATTTCCAGGCCTCCTGCAAAGCTAGGGAAGAGATCCCTCCCACTGGTGATAGATGAACCCCATCTATATCACAATAGCCCTTGCCGATAGCCTGGATCAGCTAGTGTCTAATGCAACACAAAGGCCCTTCTGCCCTGTGAATTTGTGCCAAGAACTCTCCACCCTCCTGTGGGAAAGTTCCACTGCTTCACATAACTCAGCATTGTGCCAACTCTGGGTGGGGCAGATCAGATTCCCTGGCTCACATTGCCCCATGAATTTGCTGAGCTCACCTAGCTGCCGTCCTACTAGGATGGTGTGTCTAGCACACCTGTGTCCCCACTTAAGGGACAGCTGCCCGCTTGTTGGGAGACCGCTCCCACACCCACCTGCCTACTTTTGGTTATTCGGGCGAGAAGGATTATACTTTAACCTTTGCACCGTCCATTTGCTTTCTATGGTTTTGGAATTTGGCAGCCCCTGTGCTCCAAACCCATATTCTAACCCAGTGGGGTGATGGCCCTTTGTTCGGAAATGGAACTGTCGCACACTTCGGGACCCTGCACCCTTTATAACCAGGCAACCACTCCTACACACCTGGCTGTCCCGCTAGAGCAGGCAGCAGCCAACTAGAATTGAGGCGTCCTGGGACCCAAAAGGTTAGCCAATGTATTTGGACAAGGGGACAGGGAGTGAACATGAGAAAATACCCTGCCCTTTCTGAAATAAGAATGCCAAATGTACTGGTATTGTCTGCATTTGTGCTCCCCCCACGTCATCACATACTGTTGAAAGACAGCACCCTTTTCTAATGCCTGCTAAATTCCTTCTGTAGTGAAACCCCCCCCGGCTTCCCAGCTAGTGATTCTGTCTGCTTCAATACAGTGTGCACTGTCTGCAATCTAGTGCCTGACATTCATGATTGACTCAGCCCTTGTTTATCCCCATACTAGATTATTTCCACATTTATGGGGGTTCGCACCGCCCATCCTGTGCAGCCCTAGCAGAGGAAATTTTCCAGCTCCGTTAAATTTTACTTTTGTTGAATACTGGACGTGCCAAATGCTCTTTTTACACAGCAGCCTTTTGTGCTTGGCACTATGTTTCCCCATTTGTAGGGACAGCAGGTGCTGGCTGGCAGCGTCCCCACCCAGCCTGGCTAATATAGCTATCAGGGCGGGGCATTGAGCTTACCTGAAGCACTTGTCACCAACCCTCAGTTCTGGGGTGCAATCCCTTCGTCCCGTTGACCAGACAATTGCACTAACCTCTTTGATTGCAAAACCTTGGTGAACACCTTAATGGTGTCAAATCTGATTTGAAAGAATTTCAGTGTTGTGCCCAACATTGGTGACACCTCACCCTATCGTGGAGTGACAACTTACGCAGCTCAACAGGACTGCTTAACTACCGTCCGCTCACAGCTGCACAGTACTTACTATCCATCTGTAACCTTGGATGCTTAAATCAGCCCAAAGTGTCGGACTCCCAGTTTCATGGTTAGCTGCAGTACACCCTCCGTGGATCCTCCGTGATATAACACGGACCGCATTGGTCATGAGCCTTAAGCACACAACTTTCACCTGGGCGTACCTGTAAATGAGACCGGCTCCACACAGCCGTAAGGCCCGAGACACCTGTATTAAACCCATTTACTAGTTTTTGCTACTTGGCACCCTTCTGGTTGGTGAAGCGGAACCTCCTCCCCAGCATAAGCTGACCATCTGGCGTTGCCGTCACACCACCCGTGTCCCTTGAGTCACGCTCGATCCTCCTCTGTGATAGTCATACTGCTAAGTTGGAAGTTCAACTGCCTCACCCGACTTGTAGTCAACACTCGACTGCAAACAACTCCTTGGCATTCTCTACCTATGTTATAAGTGGAGTTTTCAGGTTGGCTAGGGTCTGCGCATGAGCCTGGCCGAACCCACCACTAGTCGGGAGAAGGGAGTAACACTCAAGCTTCCGCCTGCTCACCCCCTAGGTAGCTAGGCAGAGCCTTAGGGCTTCTCCCAGGGTAGTGTAAATTGGGTCACTGTCCCACAATCAGTTTGCACCACCCAGTAGTTACTGGTAGAGCTGTACTTAACATAACACATAAAGCCTCAACTCCATCAGCAGTGAACCCTTAACACTTGTAGCCGGGCGCATATCACAAGTACCTCATGTCCAAATTAGGCATCACAGATCACCATAGCGTTGCATACAATTGAAATTCACACGGGACTAGGGTGCAGCTTCTACACCCTCCTGTTGTCCAATCTGTGGGAATACCTTCACGACGTGGAGCACGGAAGCCTCTAGGCCAGCCCCCTGCAACTCTGCCTTCGGACGCGGAGGACATTCCCGCACAGTCACAAGGGAGGTAAGACACGAAGCCCAGGGTGAAAGTTACCGGGGGGCCAATGCCACCCAGTGGCCCCAACTTGCCTGTACTTTGATTTTGTGTCCCCCAAACCCGTAACTGATCCAACTCTGTTGAAGGGGGCTATGAACCTGGTGCATGTAGTCAGCAAGACACAGCGCGACGTACAACTACCAAGGGCGCTGGGCAAGGGTGCAGTCACTGGATGAAGGACGCCATAACCGGTGCTGTGAGACACCGCCACACTATACCCTCACTGTTAAGCAAAGCACAGACACACAGACCATTCTACGATTAGCCAGTAGAAATGCCGGTCGTGACTGGGGACTAAACCCGAAACAAACAAGCGTCACTGACACTAGGGCCATCACTAATACCGTATCTAGACGATGCGCCGGTGGAGATGAGCTAAGATTTCCCTCCTCCGGCCCGGAGAACCAGCAAACGTTGGTTTTATTGGACAGCTTCCAATAGTCTAAGCCCTCAGTCGGCCGTTGTGGTCATAACCACATCCACCCCCCTTATGTATAGCGGCCTGCAGCACAGGTCAGGCCTCACGGCCAGGCATGAGAGCCGCCTCAAGACGCCCCGCACTGCTGGGATGTTCCACTCCAGACACACCGCGGGGACCGGCCTAAGTCTGCCCGGGGTGAGCCGAGAGCCAGGTAAGGTGCCCCCATGGCCCGCTTCAAATGGCAAGCCCAAGTCGCATGTCAATCTGGACATCTCCGATAAGACCCTCAAATTGTCTAGCCGTGCTAGGACGCCACAAGCTGAACAGCAGAGGCCGCACTACAAGTCTGCCTCCTCTAAAACCAGAGGCATAAGTGCTTACAGCCTGACCAAGTACGTGACCGGTGGCCCTTGGCTGTATAATCCCCACGGAGAGTGGCAAAGCCCATAATTTGCCTTCCCAAACACAGAGAACCGAACAATGCCTAACTTGTGTTACCAGCAGATGAGTGTTCTAGATGTCCATTCTTGAAATACAGGCTATGGCAACTCCTCTGTATGCCCTCACGCAGCGTTAAGATGCCTGGACGCTGTCTGGACCAGACACACCAGTACCAGGACAAAAAGTCCAAAGCACACAAATTGTTCCCAGGATATGTACCGCCGCTTATTATGCGAGTTACTATGCACTCCAATGAGATCGGAAGATGTTTGGTATGCTTGTGACCTGTGCGTCGTAGCAAGTAAGTAGGTGGGGGGCTGAGAACAGACGCCAGCCAGAACAGTGGTCTTTTGAATGGTACAAGCAGCCATGTCGTAGAACCGTGACATTATTGCACTAAAATTAGGACATGTCACCAGGCGCCAGGAGGGGTTTGAAAATACTCCAAAAGCTGTGTAAGGCCCAGGGTAATTTCCATGCTTCATTCTCTTTAATCAGTGTCCTACCACATTTCCTTTGTGCACTAGATGTACCAGCTTCCTATAGCGCAAACTCTCCCAGCAGGTAATTGTGGGCTTTATGTGCGGACCAGTTACCAAAGCAAGGACACGGTAAATTGTTGTGGACCTGGGAGGGTAGGGATTTGGCCAGGATCACTGGTTAGCGAGCCGGTGCCGAGGCTCGACCCAAGGACAGCAGCTCTGGGATACGATTATCCCTTGGAAGTGGCTAAACATAGTTGTATTGAGCATTCACCAGGACGGTTAGCGCTAGCTGTATACATCGCAGGACTAAATGGACTGCTGTTGTTGCTATGTCGTGCACTGCTTTACCAGAGAATAATGGAGACCGATTCGAACTTCAATGACCCATCCCCCTTGCCTGACTTCAAGATGGCCGCCTCCGTGGGACCCTCCTCGATGCTCTATCTCTCCTGGTCTAAAATCTTTGTTCATCGTCCCGATGTTGATCAGCCCTCACCCGACCCTGTTCCTGCTCACCTACTAGGACATTTACTATGAGAACTTTCCCCCGACAGCTGAGACATAGCCACTTTGTCTGTTGCCCGGTGGAGCTACCTCGCTAGCTATAGGGTAGATGGGCCATGGATTCCCTCCTTGACCATCACCTACCCAGCCGATCTTTGGGCAAACTCTCCTATGTCTCTCTGGACCTAATCTCCCTCCTCCCTTCACCCTACCCCTCTCCGCTCTACTCTTCTCCTCTTTGTAGCCATTGACCTTTGCCCTCACCCGTCCTTGCTCATAGTTCCCACCCTCTTTTATCCACCTGACTCTCTTTTGTGAACCTTTCCTTCGTCAGTTGAGACCTAGTGATTTTGACTTATGCCCGATGGAGCTACCTTGCTTAGCTATAGGGGAGACGGGCTGTGGAATCCCTCCTCGGACGTCACCTACCCAGTCGGTCTTTGGGCAAACTTCCTTTCGTCTCTCCTGCCATCTCTTCCCCCATCCTCCCCCTTCACATTTCCCCCTTCCCCCCTCCGCTCTATCTGTCTCACCTTTCCTTCCTCTCTCAATCTGTTGCTTATTTTTGATGTAAAGTGTCATCTGTTATCATTGTCTGTAACATTGTATAACCTAATGTAAAGCGCTCTGATACCTCCGGGTCTAGCCAGCGCTATATAAAACTCTTAAAATAAAAATAAGAGGTGCACAGCAGGACCATGGCAGTCCAGGGCTAAAGTGGGTGCTTGCGCCGTCTATGTGGGGCACAGCAGGACCATGGGAGGCCAGGGCTACAGCGGGTGATGGTGCTGTGTGGGGCAGGCTCCAGTGGGTGCTGGTGCTGTGCACGAGGCGCACAGTAGGACCATGGGAGGCCAGGGCTGCAGTGGGTACTGGTGCTGTGTGTGGGGCAGGCCCCAGTAGGTGCTGGTGCAGTGGTATGAAGTACACAGCAGGACCATGGCAGTCCAGGGCTACAGTAGGTGCTTGTGCTGTCTATGAGGGGCACAGCAGGACCATGGGAGACCAGAGCTGCAGTGGGTGCTGGTGCTGTGTGTGAGGCAGGCCCCAGTTGGTGCTGGTGCAGTGGTATGAGGTGCACAGCAGGACCATGGCAGTCCAGGGCTATAGTAGGTCCTGGTGCAGTGGAATGAGACGCATAGGATAACCATAGGAGACCAAGGCTACAGTAGGTGCTGGTGCAGTGGTAATGGGCACACAGCAGGTCCATGGCAGTCCAGGGCTACAGTGGGTGCTGGTGCTATGTTTGGTATATGCCTCTGTGGGTGCTGGTGCTGTGCATGAGGCGCACAGCAGGACTGAGGGAGGCCAGAGCTGCAGTGGGTTCTGGTGCTGTGTGTGGGGCAGGCCCCAGTTGGTGCTGGTGCAGTGGTATGAGGTGCACAGCAGGACCATGGCAGTCCAGGGCTACAGTGGGTGCTTGTGCTGTTTATGGGGGCACAGCAGGACCATGGGAGGCCAGGGCTACAGCGGGTGATGGTGCTGTGTGTGGTATATGCCTCAGTGGGTGCTGGTGCTGTGTGTGGGGCAGGCCCCAGTGGGTGCTGGTGCTGTGCAAGAGGCACACAGTAGGACCATGGGAGGCCAGGGCTGCAGTGGGTGCTGGTGCTGTGTGTGGGGCAGGCCCCAGTGGGTGCTGGTGCAGTGGTATGAGGTGCACTGCAGGACCATGGCAGTCCAGGGCTACAGTGAGTGCTTGTGCTGTCTATGAGGCGCACAGCAGGACCATGGGAGACAAGAGCTGCAGTGGGTGCTGGTGCTATGTGTAGTATATGCCTCAGTGGGTGCTTGTGCTGTCTATGAGGCGCACAGCAGGACCATGGGAGACAAGAGCTGCAGTGGGTGCTGGTGCTGTGTGTAGGGCAGGCCCCAGTTGGTGCTGGTGCAGTGGTATGAGGTGCACAGCAGGATCATGGCAGTCCAGGGCTACAGTGGGTGCTGGTGCTATGTGTGGTATATGCCTCAGTGGGTGCTGGTGCTGTGCACGAGGCGCACAGCAGGACTGTGGGAGTCCAGGGCTGCAGAGGGTGCAGTGCAGTTACCTTTAGGCTTGCAGGCAGTCACGTAGTCGAAGCAGCAGCTTTGGTAGTAGACACACAACGGGTCACACTGGCATTTGCGGGTGATATTGAATCCTTCCGTACAGCGGCCAACACACAGCTCTAGAATACAAACACACGAACAGAGTGAGTTTAAGAAGCACGCACTTGGGCAGTATATTCCTGCTTTCGGTTCTTATTTTTTTGTAAAAATAAATGAACGAATGAATAAATAACAATAAAAAGGCACTGGCGTATCCAGGGTTGCCAAATGTCAAGCCTGCCTAGTATGGATTCCACTTCATGCTTCTTTTTTCACCTCTCTACACTCAGTCTTTTCATCGCACTCTTGCAGGTTTCTTCTCATCACAGCTTTCCTCCTTTGCCGCCGTTTTCTTATCCGCCTCTTCCTCCTTCTTTCTCTTATTCTTTATTTTTCTTACTCTGGATCAAATTCTGATGATGAAAAATAGATCTCAGTCCCCAAAAATGAGTGTCTCTGCCACCACCCACTACCACCTGCACAAATTAACCACTGTCTGCTTTCTGTAGTTTATGCCTGTCTCCTGGCTCCTTCGTGAGGGTCCAAAACAGGGTAAAGGAGAGCTACATTACCCTGGTGTGTCCACTGTGCCCAGGATGGCATGGGAAAAATGTCATCCCTTCTCCCTTATAGAACTTCACGTCTCCTGGGTACTTATGTTATTATTATTTATTTATTTTTGAAGTTTTGACAGCGTCAGCAATAGAAGGCTTAACATGGATAAGGCAAATATGCAGAGAATGATTTTAAAACACAGTATGGAGCAGGGCCGGCGCTAGGCATGGGCAGTGTGGGCAGCTGCCCAGGGCCCCGCGGCCTTCTAACTACGACGGGGCCCCCACGAGGCCATCATCCTTTTGAAAATGTGCCATTGTACCACTTACAGGTGGGCAGCGCCCTCCCTCGGGGTGTGCAACCGTGGTGCAGCTCAAGGCCAGAGGCGGGGGGGCCCCCCTCACCTGGACCGGGCTGAAGGGGAAATATGACCCCCGCATGCCTTTCAGCTGCGGGAGACTGGGCAGGGCAGGGTTTGTGGCCTGATCAGCTTTCCTTTCTCTTATCCTAATCACCGCATCTGCATGATAATTGCAGATGCTTGAACTGGCGTGAGGTGAGAAGTGAGCCCTGCCCCTGCATGGATGAAAGGCAGAGCATCCTGCAGGGCTCACAACAAAGAAACAGAGTGAGCTCACGTCACGATGGGCGCTGCTCAAGTCCAGTGGAGGAAAGGGAGACGAGCAGAAAACGGAGTGAGAGGTTATTATTCTTTTCTTTTTTAGCAACTCTGTTTTATTGTTTTTTTCAAACAAGCATGTTTATCCAAAAGAAACGTAAACGGAGTTAAACATAAATAGTGACTCTAGTTGAATGTAAGCGCTTGGTGTTTTTATTTTATTTTAATGTAATTTACATGAAAAAAAGGAATAATGAAAAATTGGGTCGGTAAAAGAAAGTGGAGATAACATTGAGTTGGTAGGAGGGAAGGAGGGGTGACCCCACATTCATCCTCACCACCCAGAGGGAGTGCAGCGACCCCTCCAAGATACACCCAAACTATATAACCTGTCAAACCACACACCATTCCTTGTTGTACACATCTGAAAAGGTAGCACTACTCCCCGGCATCATGTTTGTTCATATCTGAAATCCCGAATTCCAGTGTCCTGGGTACATCTAAGGAGGTCTGGTTCTCTCTTTTGCTTTTAATAGAAGTATTGAGGGAGAGGCACATCTAAAAGGGGTTAGGCAAACAAAAGACAGTAAGAGGTGGGTGAGGTGACAGAGAGGAGCGAGCTGAACATAAGGGGCAAAACAGATATATAGAACAAGACGCTTAAGGAAAGGGAGATGGGGAAGGAGTGATGTGTATGTAATGGCAGAATCAATGAGAGAAGGGAAGAATCTTGGTTAGGTAAAAGGAATAGCATGCAAAAGAGGAATGTAATAGGCTTGGGGAGAGTGGGAGGATGGAAGGGGAGAGAATGTTGTAAAGTAACAAGAGCAGTGGTGTAACACAAAATGATGGGGACCTCGCTGCAGAATGTGATAATGGGCCCCTGAGTCTCCCACATTTCACAGATATTCATTGGGCCTGGGCTGAATGGGGGCCCCCTGAAGTGTTGTGGGCCCATCTGTGATGCAGGGGCCTGCATTGTGTCCTGGCACAAGACGTGAAGCAAGGTAAAAGGCCAGGGAGAAGAGTGATAAATAGCAGCGCATGTAGGGGAGAGGTGGAAGCTTGAGGGGCAGATACAGAGAATTGAGGGTAGAGGTGAGAGAGAGAGATAAAACATGAAGAGTTGAGCATGGAGGGAGAGGTGGACATAAAGGGGGGGGACCAGTGAACAAAGTTAAGGCTGGAGAGTAAGATGAAAGGTGAAAGGCAGTGCTTGGATTGAAGAGGTAAGTATAAAAGAAGTAGAACCATCAGGAGAACTTAAGTGTCATGGAGAGGGTATGGTGAGTGTTGGATGTAAGAGGGCAGGACAACCAAGAGCAGGTAAGAGGCAGGGGGAAGGTAGATTTCAGAGAGGTAGAACCAGTGAGAGAAGGTTAGAGGCTGCAGAGAGATGAAAGGTGAAGGGTTCAGCAGGTAGCTAAGAGGTGGGTGTAATAAAGGAAAAATTAGTGAGAAAGGTAAGAGACCGTAGTAGAGATAAAGTGAAGTGTAGAGCATGGAAGGGAGACGTGGATGTAAGAGGCAGAAACAGTGAGACGAGGTGAGAGGCAGGGGGTTCATAGAGGAGAGGTGGATGTAAAGGGGACAGACCAGCAAAAAAATGTTAGGAGGCCAGAGGAAGAAATGAGAGGTGAAGGGCAATACATGGATGGGGCATGCAGATGTAAGAGAGGCAGAACAATCAAGAAACCTTACACAGAGATGAGAAAGGGAATGGTGAGAGGTGGATGTAGAAGGCCAGAATCAGCGAGAAAAGTAAGAGGCAGTGGGAGAGATGAGGCATACAGCATGGAGGAGAAAAGTGGATATAAGAGGGACATAACGAGAAAGAGAAGAAAAAAAGCTGGGGATGGCAGAGAGATTGATGTAAAAGGGGCAGAATCCACAAAATAAGGTTTGAGGAAGAGACGAGAGTAAAAGTAGAGCATGAACGGAAATAGGTGGTGTAAGTGGCAAAATCAGTGGGAAACGATTAGAGTGTTTAGGAGGATGAAAATGTAAAGAAGATGTAAATGAAGCAGAGCCAGTGAAAAGGGTTATAAGGCTGGGGAAGAGATGAGCAGTGAAGGTAGTGTATGGATAAAAGTCATGGCTATAAGAGAGACAGAACCAGCAAGAGTACATAGCAGAGTGGCAAGAGAGAGAAGTGGATGGAAGAGAGAAAAACCACCAATAGATAGAGGTGAGATGAAGAGTCAGAGAGGAGGGTAAGGTAGATGTTAGATGTGCAGAACCAGCAAGAGAAAGTTAAAGGCTTGGTGAGAGATTAGAGATGAAGATTAGATCAGGGAGGTAGAGTTTGATGTAAAAAGGGTAGAATCAGCAAGAGGAGAGAGGGAAGGAGGAAGGGGAGAGGTGTATGTAACGGGGCGGGAGCAGCAAGAGAAGATAAAAGGAAAGGGGAGAAGGAAAAGGCATAGCTGTATTTAGGATGGCATAACAAGCACAGAAGATAAAGACTGGGTGGAGAGTTGAGAGGTGAAGAGTAGGGCAGGGAAGAGAGATGGGAATGTAAGAGGGGAAGAATCAGCAAGTGAATATGAGAGGAAAGGTGGAAAGATGAGAGGTAAAGAGTAGAGCATGGAGGTATGAGGGCCAAGATCAATGTAAGAGTGGCAGAACCAGAGAGAAAAGGTAAGAGGCTTGGGGATTGGGAAAAGAAGAGACGTTAAGAGGAGAGCATGCATAGCGAGGTGGATGTAAGAGGGGCTGAACCAGCAAGAGAAGATAATAGGCTGAGCAAGAGGGGAGGTAAAAAGTAAAGCACAGAGGAGAGAGGTGGATGTAAGTGGGCAGAATCAGCAAAAAAACTTAAGCGGTTGGAGGAGAGGTAAAAGAGTCTTTGAACTAGCATGTGCTTCTAAGTACATTGAGACTCCTGCCAAAGTTTGCAATTACCTGTCTCTTTATTTTCCAAGTAGAAAATTTGGCTTAGATTTGCGGTGTGTGTCATCCTTCACAAAGGTTTGTGATCTTGAACTATCCTCCACATGTCTGTGGAATTACAGCCTGCTCTCTGTGTACTCTTATTCAAATTTGACTTTTTTTAAAATTAAATCTAGTTCCCAGTTGGGACCCTTTCCTGCCCATTTCATGAATGGATATCTAAAGATCACATCCCCTGCTCTGACCTCCATTTGCAATATTGCCCTTGCCTCCTCATCTGTCCCTACCATGTAGGAAAAAAAACCTAAAAAGCTTCGTTTCTTCCTCTGCTCACAAATCATTCAGCAGGTTCGAAGCTTTTCAGCATCTTCTAACAACTCTTTGCTGCCTTTTTCTGAAAAATCCTTGAAAAAGAAGTCAACTGATAAATCTCTTTCATAGGAACTAATTTACTTATTGATCACTTGCCAGTTGGATTCTGACCTCTCCATGTGTTGGAAGTAGCATTTCTTGCTGTGTCGGACAGTTTGACCCTGACTCTTGATAAGGAAGGCAGAGCAGCCTTGATATTACTAAATTATAGTGTCACATTTGTCAGTTTCCCATCCGGTTCTATGGAATCAACTGGAATTCAAGGTATTCCCCTGGCGTGGCTTATCTGTATCCTTTCGGAGAGGCCTGGTCTCTAACCAAGAAAATGTTTTGGACTTGCATGCAATCAGTAGCTTTTTAGATAAAGACAAATTCATTAAAACTATATAGCGAAACATCAGACATCTGCATCTTTAAGGGGCCTGGTACAATACGCACTGCTCTTTGGTGGCCTGTGGAGCTGGGCCAATCAACCACCATGGTTGCGTTAACAACAAAATCTTGGATTTATTTTCCAACGTCTTCTCTCCTTGTCTGGACAAACAGTGTGTTATCTACTTCTACTACATCCATATGCAACACAAAATCCTGCATTTTCAACCCTGTCACTGCGGCAAGACAGTTGTACAGTCAATTATCTTCTCACAACCAGATTACACAAGTGTTCTCTGTCTTAAACTTCCCACCTTTTGCATTTGGTACCGTTCAGATCATTAAGAACAGTGATTGGATTCTCATCTGAGGCTGCCCTAGATGCTCTTTCTGCTTTCTGTTGATTCCCGCTACCAAACGATCTATCCATTTACCATTGTGCAGTGAATAAAAGGGCCCACTCATTCTTCAGCACTGCATTATCCCTTCCATTTATTCCAGAATCCTACACTCAGTAACAGCCATGCTCCTGTGCCATCCTAAAATTAAGAGAGAACATATTGGAGGTAGATCCTTCTCCTTTCTACCTGCACGGCCTGGAAATGTCTCAGTCTTGAGCTATGGTGCATCTTAAATCTTCTGGGAAAAACTTAACTGGCCTTTCCATACATTAGTATAGCCTGTACCTTTTCCTTCGAAATCCCTTAGCGCCAGGATTCGCTCTTGGTGTGGTATTTTCATTCATCTCGTTCAATGGAACAATAACTAAAGACATTTGCATTCGCTGCACAATTTGGTGTAATTTAACATAACCCCCTGAGGAAAGGGGAAGGTGAAGAAGCCCAAATATCTTGTAAAAGTAGTTTGAAGGTCTATTAGGTATCTGCTCCAGTGTGTTTTAAAGTTCATCATTTGTCACTGACTGTCCAAGAAACTAGAGCCATACATGCTACACACTAGTTAACCTGTCCAAAAGAGTATTAAAATACATGTAGCAGGCTGCTGCACAGGGTCTGTCTGGTCATGCTCCCAAAGATAGCCTGATCACTGTCAAGTGCAGAATGACAATGGGGAGGCCTGGGCAAGCACAAGATGATGTGCGCCTCTTCCCACTATAAATTATCCCAAAACTCAAATAGCGACAGTGAGGCCTGGGGAAATTGCTGCTTTTCAGCAGTACAGTTTGAATCAGCCTTGCTTTGGAGATGAGAAGAAGGGGCAGCATACAGGAAAAGGGGGCTGCAGAGGGGAGCTGACTAAGGAGTGAGTGCCTCATTCCAGAGTACATCATCACACATGGAGTGATTAGCCAGTCACAGAGCTTAGGTAAGTAGGTGGCCAGTAGTTTTAGGAAGGCAAATCTTGTATTGGTGATTGGAAGGACCAAAAGAGTATGATTAGGTAGCCTGGGCCATGACTGGAGACATTTATGGATGATGGACATGATCGTTCAAGGCTCTTGCATTCAATTATCTCTTTAACCATGATCCAGTGGATTTACCTGAGGGTAGGTGCAATTTGTTTGTAACTTCTTAGACTAAATTTGAGTCAAGTGACATGTGTCTGGACTCTTCGCAATTTGGCAAGTGTCTTCTCAGATATTGAGGACATGTGACTTAAAATGTGACTTAAAATCTTTAAAACTGCAAATCTCAGGGATTATGGGAGATTTATTTTGAAAGTCAAACACCACCTCCCCCAACCTATTCCACATTGCTAGATTTAACTTCCTTGTAAGGGAAAACTGCACTGAGTCTGCTATAATAAATATCTTTTGTTTTGTTGCTTTAATTTACTACTTGTCTGTTTAGTGTCTGGCTCCCATTGTATCTTTTGGCAGTTGTTTCCCTGGATACACATTCCTGTCTCTATTTAGCCATCTCATCTTTATATCTTTGAGTTAGTTCAGCTCTTTTCATCTCTTAAAAATGAAGTTTGAGAGTAGTTAGTGGGTTTAGGCATTCAGTTTGTGGGAATGGTCTAGCTTTTGGTGCTCCTGCCTGCCAATATATTAGCCACCCCACCTGTGTATGTCATCTGTGCCATCTCATCCTCTTATTTTCCTTAATCAGTGCTTTCTGTTGTTTACCGGAGCATTTGCAGGTCACTCACCCGAACCAGCATGGATCCCTTAGTGTTGATGCCCATGCCTGCTAAAACCAAATGCCTTAACCTTGACCTCCACTGATGCAACAGGAGTATCAGGGAGTCACCTAAAGACCCACTGTATAGCTATGGGACAATCTGTCTTAGGATTTTAATCATGCACTATTCTGAAAACATCGGTTTTGGAGAGATATAGGCGTAGCTTTTCAACAAAGTTTGATGTGTTTCATTTCCACATAATAGAGCTTTAAAATAATAACATTTATTTTATTAGGGCTATTATTTGTATTTGTAGCCATCTCAGTGATATCCACATTAGAGAAGTAGCGTCTTGCAAAGCTACTTCAACAGTGCCAGAAAATGATTGGTCAGTTGGCACTTTCTATGATGTCACTTCCTGTGATATTACATTTTATGCAAATTAGAGGGGCCTCGCATGTTTCTATCCTGCCCGGGGCCCCACAAATCCTAGGACCGGCCCTGGTATGGAGGTAGCAACATACAACACCAACAAGCAGGTCGATGAACATGAAGAAGAAATAAATACATTGAACATCTTATCACATAACCTAGCTGTATTGTAATAATGTGTTGGCAACATGATAAGAAGGGGATTGGCACCTCAGGTTTTTTCGTAAAGTATTTTAACAACACAGACGACTCCACGAAAATGTCAACAAATCTACGATAACTAGGAAAGAGTTGGATCAAGTTGTGTGCATTCTCCCATTATCATCCAATATCTAGTGAGTGGTCTTTCATCCCTTTCTTGAAGGCATTCTAAGAGGCTGTATTAATTGCTTTTGATCCCTAGCCCTAACTGCGGTGGGAAACTGCAAAGCCTCTGGTTGCAGTGTGTGCCCCGCCACTGAAAATTTTGACCATGATAGGTGGGTACGTAGAAATGGACCAGTACAAATAGACTTTCCAACAAGTAGAACACACCACACTCCTGTGGTGTTCAATAATTCTTAAAAGTGTAATCTCCTCCTAATATCTCAAGAAAGGTGCATTGTACTGATTCTTGATGATTCTAGTGATGATTGAGGATTACACTGCCGAATATTTATCTTGAAGAATCACACTTCTTACTGCGTCCCCTTGGCATATTTTTCTTGCCCTGATGAAGCCTTGTTAGGTGAAACGTGTTGGCTGCGCTCCTTTGAACAGAAAAAAATAAAGCTCAAGATCGATTTCCACCAATGATGAACTACGAGTATTAATTTAATGTGAAATATTTACCTCTGATCGTGTTGCATATGAGATATTTGTGTTGCCAATCAAAAATCCTGTATATAATTAGTTTCTAATGTATGGTCAATAGGCAGCTGACCATTGAGATGGGCAGCACTCCTCTTCGAATCTACTGAGGCTATATCAGGCAGTGCAGCTTTAAATTCCCTGGTTGCTTTCACTTTTGTTTCTGGTATCATAAATAGAATGACTCGGTTATCCAGTGTGAAGGTAACAATATTGGTTGTCCTGGACCAACGATATTTAAATGACCCAAACAATTTCCCACTAAGTAACCTTTGCCTGAGAAAAGCCCTCACACCCTTCACTCAGAGTACCTGCCAGACAAACTGTGACCAATCCTCACTAACACATACAAGGCATTCACCTGCAAGACGAGAAGTACCTACGTTGGTGTTCTATGCCCAGAATTAATTGGACTATGGAATATCGAGGCTAGGAATATCGTGATTGGGCAGAATATCGAGTGACAATATATTGAAAGGTAGGTGCATATAGAGACAGTATAGATGTACTATTCTTAACTCCACATCTATGCACCATGTATATATTTCGTGGACGTACATACATTTGGAGTTAGATATAGAAAATCTATACCTGCTTACCTTTTGATATTGTGTTCACGATATTTGGTGACGTTGAGATTGCTACCTCGATATCCTAGAGGTAAGAATAGCTACAACTACAACCAACACCACAACAGCATCAAGAGTCCAATAATTGACTTATTTCTGAACAAAACAAATGTGTAAGATAACATAGCAGAGACTAAGAGCCCTTTGTTCGAGTTAGCAGCGCTGCTTTCATAGAGTTTGTGTTCTGTCTTACAATTAAAGAGTTTGAGTCATTGTTGAGATTAATGTCCTTTGCATGGATTTGTGAAGCCGTGCCACCCTGCTCTTGTGTTTTCTGGATGGCACTTTGTTTTCCCCCCACTGATCTCAACAATCATGCACGCCCACTCGACGTGCTATGTGTTTGTTGATACTAGACCTATGCTCTGCTGTCTAGAAGCACCAAAAATGTTCCCACATATCGAGTCAGTGGCTAAAAACCATCTCAACTCAGACCATGAGGTGACTAATGTTGATGCCAGCAAGATTCGAGTCAGCGGCTAAGGCTGTTTTACCTGTCTTCCTGTGAGGATACTCACTATCATCTGTTCCCTGTAGAAGGTCCATTAAGTCCCCTTAACTGAGGCCCTGCCTCTTCATCATGCTAGAACCATGTATGAAGGGTACCTGTATTATGTTTGGGTATGTGTGGTTTACAAATGGACTGTTGCGCGCTGAGGTCATTTGGGCCCCATGTGTGTATGTGCACTGCATAAGACGGTTTCCCTTGTGCTGAGCTGGTGACGAAATGTTTGCCTTCATTTATACTTTTCATGTTCCACTCCCCGGACCCTGTTTTTCTTGGGGGTGGATGAGGTCTCCATCACATTATCTTTGCCACTATGTAGGTTTTTCCTGCCTGGGTGGCACTCACCAAATCTTTGTTTCCTGGGTTTTTGACATCTCCCTTAATTACGAAAGCAGAACAAGCCTCCTGCAAGAGGCTAATACGCATCACAAATGAGCCTATCAGAAGTGACCTCAATGTGGAAACTGGGCAAGAAGCCTTTGAAATCTGCTCAGCAAAAGAATGTTCCTCCATGATTAAAGGAGCTTACAAATGTTTAAATGTGGCTGACTCTCTGGATGGATCTGGAAGGCTGCCCAAAACCTCAGAAGAGTATAGGTACTAGACCCCATAGCTAATGCTTGTTCACCATCACCCTCTCAACCCTGAGGAGGCGTGAACACTTATGCAGGACAGATGGCTGCAGGACCACAGGGAGACTATCTGCTAGATTGCCATCCTCCCTGCAGTCTGGGTCTAATTCTGGAAAATCATGTAGAATCACCTTGTTGTTGTGATCTGGGAAGAGAAGGAAGGCCACCTGTCTACTGCGAAGCTGGACTGTGCCAGCCAGGAGGAGTGAACTGAATCCTGGGACGATTGACAAAAGCCCCCCTGACTGCAGGTACAGTGCAACAGACCGAAACTATCCAAGGGCC
This sequence comes from Calotriton arnoldi, assembly GCA_963921515.1. Lineage (NCBI taxonomy): Eukaryota > Metazoa > Chordata > Amphibia > Caudata > Salamandridae > Calotriton > Calotriton arnoldi. The sequence goes on from CAWUFW010002486.1 coordinate 1,062,643, forward strand.
ATAAAATTGCCCCAGCCCGCTGCCCAGGAGAAGAAAGAAGGACGTCAAGTTCGAGGAGCTCCTCCATCACCTACAGGAAACGAGAACTGCGAGCCGGCATCATCCTTGACCCATTGAGTGCAGCGCTTAATTTGAGCCGGTGGGGGCCATCATCACTCATTTTTTAGGAGCAGCACTTATTTTACTGCATCAGACATTCACAGAGAGAAAGAGAGGGTAAACTAAACAAATCGGAAAGACAGAGGTAGAGAAAGATGGAAAATCCGTCATTAACGGATAACGCCGCAGGAACCTGCAAGAGTGAGATAAAGTGGGAGGGAGTGTCTGGTAGAGGATAAGGAAGGCAGGATGTGGATTCAAGACTACGCAGCCTTGGTATTCAAGGCATCAACATTTAATTGCACCAGGTGGGTTTCTGAGCAGAGTTTTGGGCACCGGCACTCTTTTACAAATTAAGCACTGCGGTGTCACTGTCCCGTCACTGGAAACACTGTACTGTGACTGGTAGTTTTCAAGACAGAGGCAACTGATCATCTAGTCACCCTTGAGGCCCACCCTGGGACCTGGCACATTGTTGTTTTTGGTCCCCAGCATTAACCACAGGGACCACGTAGGATGACCAATCGTCCGTAAATTTCACGGACTGTCCGTATTTTGGACCTCACGTCCGTTGTCCGTGAGGATCCCTTTTACGGACGCCTTTTGTCCGTAATTATGGCCATTACAGGGAGCAGCGCTCCTCCCCTGCGAGAAGCCTCAGCCCCCTGATGGGGCCGCCTAGCACTCCTCCTAGAGCACAAGAGCAGCCCCACCCCGCCCATTGTCATTCTGTATGCCGGCTAATTGCCACATACAGAATGACAATGGGGCAGTCTGGGCTGTTAAAGCATGTGATGGCCTCCTCCTGCCTCAGTGTACAGCAGGGTATTCTGTTAGATGGATAAAAGGTAAAATGCCCATGCTGCAACGTGAGAAAACAGTTTATATAAAGAAGCCTGTGAAACAAGTTAAAAAGAACGGGTTATAGTTCTTTCAGTCTCATCATTTTAGAACTGACGCATTTTCAATATTATATTCAACAAAGCCATGGTTGCTGCTTTTTTATTTTAAGCAACTAACAACCATTGACAAAGCCGATAGTCCTGGCTTGTTGTAGGTGTAATGATACTTGCTGTATTATATATCTGGATGCCATGACAGAAACAACATAACACCAGTCGGGGGGAACACTATGCTAAGCACAGATTTTTAGCCTAGGTGTTTTAAGCCACGCCCTTAATTACATCGAACACCCCCTTTGAAGAGACCCCCCCCCCGTTTTTTTACCCCACTTAAAGCCCTGTAAACAACACCATGTCACAGGCACCTCACGTACTGGCACTGTGCATCATGCACGACTCATGACTTCTAAGTTTTCAGATTGCCTATGTGCAGGGGCATAGTGAACCCTCCCCGACCCCACACTTTGCTTTAGGAACTACAGCAGGGGTGAAGTTCTTGATGGGCCTCTTCTGTCTGCAACTCAGCAGACAAAGGCTCAGCTCATAATTAATGTGAAAAGGTGGGTGAGTAAATATGTGAAGGAATGTGTGAATGGCTGGATGGATTAGTGAAAGGATGAATGGAAGAGTGAAAGGGTGAATGGATGGATAATGAAAGAAAGGATGATGGATGAGTGAGTGAGTGGAAGGACGGATGAGAGAAAAGGTAAATAGATGGATGGATGGGTGGATGGCTGGGTAAAAGGGTGGATGGGTGAGTGAAAGGATGGATGGATGAGTGAAAGGGTAGATGATGGGCGAGTGAATGGGTGGATGGAAGAGTGAAAGGATGGATGGATGGATTGATGAATTGATGAGTGAAAGGGTGAATGGATGGATGGATGAGTGAAAGGGTGGATGTAGGGATTGATGAGTGAGTGAAAGGAAGTAGATGGACAAAAGGATGGATAGATGAGTGAAGAAGTGAAAGGGTGGATGGATGAGAGAACGGATGGATGGATGAGTGAAAGGATGGATAAGTAATAGGGTCAATGGATGGATTCATGAATGGATGAGTAGATGGGTGGGTGGAAGGATGGATGGATAAGTAAAAGAGGGATGGGAAGAGAAAGGGAGGATGAATGACTGAAAGGGTGAATGGGTGGAAGGATAAGTGACTGGGTGGATGGATGAGTAAGTGAAAGGATGGCTGGATGGGTGAAAGGGTAAATGGATGGATGGATGAGTGAATAGATGTATGGGTAGAAGAGTGGATGGATGACTGTACGGACGGATGGGGTGAAAGGGTGTATGGATGAATAATGGATGGATGAGTGAAAGGGTGAATGGAGGAATGGATGAGTGAAATCATGGATGGAAGGATACATGGTGGATAGGTTTGCAAATGGTTGAATATGTTTGGATATAGATGGGCAAACAGATGGAAGTACAGAATGAATGGTGAAAGACTGAATGATAGATAAAAGAATGATTACACCTTGTAGCACCCATTATCTTAAGTAACATTTCCTATACATTGACTTTCACGTTTATATGAGTCATTTTCTCTATATAATGTGTGTGTGATGTAACACACTCCGACACCCTGCCCTACATACTTGGGATGAGTTACACTATGAGAGACGGTCTATGTGAAGATGAGGGGCACAATTGGAGGGTGGTAGCAAGGCCGGACTGGCCGGACCGGGCATCGGGTTTTCCCTGGGAGGCTGGAAAGGGGGAGGGGTGGTTTTGTTACTGGGGGCTGGCACTGCAAAGTTCCTTGTATATCCAGTAGTTTTCAATCAAAAATAAAAGCGGCCTCACTTATATTCAGGTGTGGTTCACCATTGTCTGGTGACTAAGGTACCTGCTCGAGCAAGATGCGAATTTTGAATCATCTAAGGTAGCAAGCTGCGGGCATACTGAAAAACTGTGAAGTGCACAATTGTCTCAACCTAATATAAACTTATTTTGACTTGTATTTAAGTGGTTGTCTATTTACTTACTTATATACTATTGCGCAACCTCCTCTGACGTGTCTGTAAAACTTACCTTTTGTCCCGAAGTTTTGTCCTGAATTTTGACTTCCTGTACTCAATTTTTGTCCTGAATTTTGACCCTTTGTCCTCAATTTTTACACTCACCGTCCTGAATTTGCATCCATGCCAGTTGGTCACCCCAGGACCACGTGGGCCCTGAAGTGGACTGTCGCCAAGTGGAAATTGAACAATCTAGACGTGTGGGTGCTAGTAAAGAAATGAGAGAATGCAATATACAAATAAGGGCCGAGACAGAACATAATAAAAATGAGTCTGGAGGAGGGATGTGGAACAAAAGAGTGACAATAACTTGATAGTGTGGGTTTAGAGAGAGAGACACACACACAACAAGACAACCTGAGTTGGAGGGGGAAAGGAGTTAAGGGGAGATTATAGAAGTGAGAGATGAAAGAGAGAAAGGGAGTACAAACAGAGACAGAAAATAATTTATAGTGGGGTGTGGTACACAGTCACAAGGCAGGCAGGGACAGAGGAGGAGAAAGGGAGAGACAGAGAGTGGGAGACACCGAGAGATAGAGGGAAAGAAAGAGGGAGAAATTCGCTGGAGAGTTCTACAGAGGAGGGGAGTCTAAGAGCTTCCGGCCCTACAGCATGTGGGCAGATCCCCTGCTTCAAGCAGCACTGCCAGGTGCCACTCTAGACATTTGTCCCAGTCAATAATGCCATATTTGGCTGAATCAGCGCGCAGCTGCTGCGCCTAATTACATTTCACACATGTTTATGAGGAATCGACCGAAGCCATTACTAACCCGAGCCTCTTAAAACTGACGCAGAGGGCGGCTGGGCAGTGAAGCAGCAGACGGCCCGGCACCGCAGCTCATCAGAAGCCAGTAACGGCTCTCGTGATTCGCAGATGAGAGATATTTATAATCACAAGTTACAAATGAGCCAGGAAAAATCACCGGGCCGGTCTATAGGCAAAGTCACTGCTGCCTTTGGACACTATTTATTAGGAAATTAATTTCTTCTTGGGGCTAAGGCTGCGCCCCCACCCCTCCCCCTATAAACAAAGTCGTTGCTACCAGGAACACGGGTCACAAGGGGCCAACTCGCAAAACATGTTGTAAAGCTGAACCCCAAGTACTCCTACAAGCAGATGCAGTTTTTTTAGGTTTTGGAAGTCCACGGACATTGGCAGGAGTCTGTTTAGAATAGTGTGCACGTTGCAGGTTTCCAGGCGCGCTGCTGGTGATATCACCTGGCTTTTACCGGCCGCTGTGTCCTCAATGCCGTCGCAAAGTACAATTAGGCACTGGGGAAAGGTAGGTCTTGTGGAGACATTTGCATTTTTGTCTTGAGTTTACTCCACAGTGAAAACTGTTTTTCCCAGGGAGGAGCTCCTACAGCGCTGCAAGGTTGGGCGTGTTTGGCCCCCTTGCTTTTGTTGCATTAAACCTCTGAGGACTTCCCAGGTGGGGAAGGATTGGAGAGGAGCTTCTGAATCCAACATTCCCACAATTTGGCAAATCACACCTTGATTCACCCACTCATTGCCTGGAGATTCCGAAGGGGTAACAGTACTCACTTGTGGCATTCAATTACGTAGAAGTTAATGCATTTATGCCTGCTCGGTATCCTTTTGTAGATACCTGACAGGTGTAAATGCAGCCTTGAATGTCCTTGTTAATAATACTCACACTCTATGTAAAGGATGTCATCACAACCAAGGACAATGGGCACACACTTTTTATTGGGAGTTACATCCTCCCGGGGTCTAGCACAGAATGCACACTCTCTAAAGGGTGAGACACTTGGCAAGAGAAAAGACGCATATCAAAGAAGCACTCTCAATAAGGAAGTAATTCCTGTTTGAGGACACAGGACACAAACCATAAATACGAGAAGTCCATGGGATACAGAACGTAAACACTCTGTAAAAGACATGATTACTATATGGCACAGAGGATGCACACTCTCCATAAGGGACATCACTGCTACCTGGGACACTGGCCACCCACTGGCGTAACGAAACGTGAGGGGGCCCCCCTACAAGGTACGTGGAAAGAACCCCTCTGGACTCAATCAGGAGCTCTCCAGCCAGAGTATTGTGCTGAGCGTGCCCCCTGGAGCTTCGACCCCCCGCACCGCAGGGGATGCGGGGGCCTGTGTCACGCCACTGTGACCACCCACTCTCTTTGCAAGTCTAGCAGCTCAGACAACTAATGTATATATTCCATGGGCATGTTTAATCATGTGATCACAAATTCAAATCCCAGCAGGTACTTTCAGCCTTTCACCTTTTCAAGGTTTTAAAAATGAGCACCATGTACTTGTATGGCAATAGAGATCTGTCATCGAGGTCAAGAAATCACTTTGGAGATGAATATGCACTTTACAAATAGACTGTTATGAGGGTAGTGCTTGCTAACTGGTACACAGGACACACACACATCCTCTCTATTGGAAATGTGCCCTTTCTGGAGGATCACTCTGGATTTATTTGCCTTTTTTCCTGAACCCTATTTTTGCTGGCTAAAGGACTGTGCACTTCACTCCTGCTAACCAGTGGTTAAGTGTTTATGCTCCTCCTTTAAACATGATGAAAATTGTAAATACCTGGTTGGCTTATTTAACTTATCTATAAGTCCCTAGTATTTGGTACCAAGGTGTAACCAGGGCCTGTAAGTTAAATATCACAAGAGGACTGCAGCACCAATTGTGCCGTTCACTACTGTGACAATGCAACATGACTGCAGGCCTGCCAACAGTAGCCTCGCTGTGCAGGTTTTACCTTCAAATTTGACCAGTCTAAATGACCCCTTTTGACAGGCCTAAACCTTCCTATTAATTATTGATACGTCATATCAGATTAGGCCTTATTACGCATATGGCAAGGTGCATGGTATTTAAAAGTAGGACATGTAAAAGGCTAATGTTAAACAAGCTCTTATAGCGAAAAATCTCTAAAGGATATTTTAACTGTAGCAGGGTGGCTGTTCCATAGTAATAACAATTTTGGAAAGATGACTTTTAAAAATTATGTTTGCCCTGGCTTATGTCCTTGGAAACGAAATCTGCATTTTGTTCTCTCACTTCTTCCAGCCAGTAATTAGCATTTCAATAGACATGAATGAGGTGTAAACTTACTCCCAGGACAGTGACAAATTGCTTGGGTGTGGGGAGGTGTTTTGTGCCTGTAACAGGATGGTCCTTGGGCTGAACCCAAGAATTTGATTAACTTCAAAGAAGCCTACCCTGTCACAAGCAGATGTAGCTAACACCCAGCCCTTCTATTATCTCCCCAGCCAGACCACCCTCCATCAGAATGGCGGGCATATTTATCAAACTATCACGCACCACAGCAAGCCACCTTGCTGTGCTGTGCTGCGTGAAAAGGCCCTTGTGCCATGGTGCAAGGGTGCCTGCATTGTAGGCTGGGTTATTTTTGTGCAGGAAGGTGCCCCTTCCTGCACAAAAACAATCCTCAGAGGCATTTTCCTCTTTCTAAGTGTGCTGCAGAATGCAGCACACTTAGAAAGAGCAAGCAACAAGGAGAAATAAAGATATTTCTCCTGGTTGCGCCTCCCCTGGGGAGACTTAGCATTTTGACGGATTTCCATGTTTACCACTGTTGGTAAATCTGGGAATGCACCAAAATCCATGGGAGGAGGTGGGGGAACTCCTACGCTCCACCCATCTAAAGTGTCCCTAAGTCAGAGTAACACAACGCAACAAATTAAGCTGCGTTGCGTTACTCCAGATGTATCAAGCCATGCAGGGCCACGCAAGGTGGCCTTGCTTGGTTTGATAAATCTTACTTTAGAGTTGCATAACCCATGCGCACCCCTTGCGTGGCGCAATGGCGACACAACATATTGGTAAATATGGGCCCCGAAGTTTATATGTCCCCAAGTATAAACATTGCACCAGCAAGGGTGCAGTTGACTATGCAGTAGGAAGGCAGCAAAGATCCGCCCATAAGGTTTATCATAGTTTTAGGGTTAGCCTAACTGTGTGAGCGGCAACTAATACTGCAGTAATCAGAAGGTAGCCGGTCTCTTGTTGACAACACAGTGTCAGATGGTGATAGAGTCTCAAGACCTACTTGACAGGTCGGCTTGGGTTTTTTATATGAAATTTGGGACACACCTCAATGGAGGGAAATAGACTGCCAAAACAATTTGTGTGTATCCATCTGTGGTTGCTGAAAGCTCAGCTTTGTTTTACCAGACTTCTGTCTCTGAGTTTGTTAGGAGTACAGGGACTGCCTCCAACTAGATTTTAGTGTTAGATCTGGAAGGATAATCGGATTACGATAGTACACTCCCCACACACCCACACCCCTCAGAGGTCTTGAAAATGCTCAAAGTGGGTAGGGTCAACCCTGGGAACCTTTACCCCATTGGTTAGGGTATCCCCCAGGGTCATTCTCATCCAGTAGTTTATGCCGGGCATAAATGTGGCATCTCCAGGCACCCAATACAGAACAATTCTGGACCGAAGGAAGATCAGAAGAGGACTGAACATGCTGTCTGCAACCGTATAACAGGCCTGGAGGACTGGACCTGCTCTCTCTCTCATACAAATGACGAAGAAGTGAACTCAAAGGGTCATATGGCTGACCTCCTGTTCAGGCTACAGGGATACAACAAGTCCCAAGAGGCGTTTCTGCTACAGCCCAGCTGACCAGTGGCAACTGGACCAGGCCTGGACCCTACTGTTGGTCTCTGCCTTCCACCCTTTGAGTCTCTAAGTGAGTCCTCTGAGGTCCTGGGGGCTTCAGACGTCTACTCCTGGGGTTGATTGGGCTTTAAATGACTAAAGTCAGAAGGTAAAATCTTTGACAAGGATGAACATGGTTAGTCTATTAAACCTATTATTGGCACTTTGTGCTTTTTGATGTTATTTCTACTTAAAACTTTAAAATGTCAAATCTCCAATTCTTCTTTTTGGATTTTTGTCATTTTTGTATTGTTTTGTTTACTAAATTGTACTCTATTTTTCTAATATGTTTTGGAATTGTTATTGTTTTTACTTCATCATTGTTTAGAGTACACCATACATATTTTACACATCACCTCTAAGTTAAGCCTGTATGTTCTGTGCCATACATACCAGGGGGTTAAGCTCAGGTTTATTTAGTGAACTTAGTGGTTCACCCTGGCAAGGAATGTGATTTTTACTTGTGGTGGATGCTTACCCACCTCAACTAATAACCCCATGTCTTACACTTTCCTTGAGAAAAGGCCTTTGTGTCTTCTCCCATTGACCTTAATGTTGAGTTTTCTACATCCATCCCTGAGAAGTATTTGTGCTGTTAAAAATGTTAGACATAATGTCTATGTCTGGGATATCTGTATGTTTTGTAAAATATTTTGTAAATGTTGGATTCCAATTTTCTTTGAGAGGTTTTTTCTCCCCAAAAGGTTAACTTTTGTCGGCACAACTTTAAACGCAGGACGCATTTTAAAACCTTAGTGCTGTGACAAACAATTGATTTTATTTATTTAATTGAATTTTATTTCATGATTTAATAAAGTGGGCTTCAAGGTTGAAAGTTAGCCAGTGAGCTCAACAGTACCACAATATAACTTTTATTATTAAAAGTTGTGTAACAATTGTAAGTCAATGATGGGAAACACATAAAATTACTTTTTGAGAGTACACCTGGAAAAATGGATATAGGCAAGGTCCTCGAATTATGGGATTCTGCAACTGTGGCATTTATTAAACTCTCTCGTATGGGAGACTCTCATACATCCTCCCAAAATATGGTAATTAATCAACACAGGTATAAGCAGTGGCGGCTCCTTCGCAATGGCGGAGTAGCGTCGCCTCACTGCCTGGCTGAGAGCCAGCAAATGTAAAATAAAACGATGTTCTTGCATTGTTTTATTTTACATTTGCCACCTCTTAACCAGCGGTGTTGGGAGGGGCGGGCCGAGGTATGGGAGGGGGGACGAGGAGTGCTACTGCACTCTAAACCCTAAGTGCTCATGTGTGTTTGGTCAGCCGTCTCAGGCCGACCAAAACACACATGCGCACTTAGGTTTTCTCCAGCCCAGCTGCATTGAGCAGCGGGCTGGAGAAACCCCACAGACTCCCTGGTCTGAGCAGGGTGTCTTTCCTGCCCAATCAGACCAATCCCCGCGCTGCAGGAAGTCGGTCCCAGGGGCTGCTGGGCCCAGACAGGAAGAGGAGAGGCGGCGCAATGAGACGGGATGCTGGGGGCCGGCCGGTGGCAAAAGGTACGGTTTTTCAAAAATAGTGTATTTCTACCCCCGCCAGAGCGATGCCTCCCACGCTATCCACCCGTCCCACCACCCTTTGTTTATGCTGGCCGCCGCTGGCTATAAGGGTACTGCAAGGTTGGTTCAGACATGAGATTTCCCTTTTTTGGTAGATAAGAACCGTGAGGATCCTACCCTGCAAGTATTGACTTATCGCTATGGGTTTCCCATAGAAGGGCAGTTACCCTCACTTACTTGTAGTGGCATGCTTCATCATCAAGTACCTCCCTGCTGCAACCATCTTTTTGGCACATGCCAGGCTTCCTTTTGAGCACTTAACAGGGTGAAGAATGAATGAACACTTAGACAGTGTTAGTATTTTACGCCATTGCTGTGAGATAGAGAAAGGCTGCCATTCTTTTTGATATGGATCCTTTCGACGATGACATCTTTTGGATTTAAAATGCATCCAAGAGGGACTTAAGATAACCTCTTTATTAAGTGTCCATCCTCCGCATGGATGATAGGAGTGCCCTAAAACTGTTCACTTCTCAGTTGAAAACTAATGTATTTACGTCTGAAACTGAGAGTAATAAGGTGAAACTTGCAATCAGGTAATATAAATGTGAATGAAATTGTCACAAAATGAAATAATACTGACAGAATCAGGTGCGGTGAGTAATTGGGGAAACTGACTTCTTAGACCTCTTTGCATCAGTAACCTCTTCTAGGGCAGTACAAGCTTTGTGTGGGGGACGGGAGCGGAGGGAGGGAGAGGGGACTCCTGAACTTTGAGGCAACTAGGAGAAGGATAGGGAGTTTATAATTCATTATGAAGTAACATTTTAAGAGGTTTAGGTCACGACAAAAGTATGACGTACGTTCATGCAACAATGTTTATTTTATGTGCCTGTGCTATCATGCTGTAAATAAGCACTTCTGTAAATGCTAAAAGTAGGAAATGTGAACAGGTTGCTCATAAGTAACACATTAAATAAACTTTAAAAAGTAGTCTTGACGAGACAGACTGAGCCAGTCAGCCGTATATCAGGCTGACTGATAGTGTTTTACATCACTCAGGTGTCAGCTTGATAGCGGTGCAAGATAAAAATACTTGAATATATATATATATATACAAAAATAGAACGAAAGAACAATTCTGTCACGAACAGTATCAATTTATAACTCCTCCTCAAGTGCTTTCAACTGGACATGGAGACAAACAAGAAAAATGCAGATAAAAGATGGCAACTCGTTCTCTTTTTCCATTGACTTTACAAATAGCGAAAGTGAGGCTCGAGGGGGAAGTGAAGAAAAGAGGGAGTGACGCGAGGGACAAAGCGAGGATGAGAGGGAGAGCTGTGTGGGGTGTGAGCTGAGGCCAGCTGCGAGAGTGGATGCCGTTCGCCAGTGAGGGTTGTGGGTACAAGAGTTGTTATCCAGTGTGAAAGTGTATGACAAGTTCTAAAGTGGATACCTCGTGCAAAAAAAGTGCAGGTGCCAGAAGTGGTGCCAGATGTCAAAGTGGATGCTGGGTGGGAGTGGAGAGTATGGATGAGTGATGAGGGAGTGTGGATGGGCTAAGAGTGAGCATAGAGTGAGAGTGTGGGTAGGAGTGAGTCTGGCTATATGTATGGATGTATGTGGTTGTTATATAACACAAACCTAGACGAAAGCCAGTGGAGCACTATAGAGGTCCATGGCAAAGACATGGCTAACGTGTGATTGGAGGGAAGCTGGGTTCTAAGAGTGAACCCCTGTGTCTTCAGCTCTGTGTCTTCAGCTTTTTCCTAAATTGGACCACTGGTAGTATTGATGAAAGTGGCGATGTTGTTCCAGATGCTTGGTGTATAAATGTAGAAGGCCCGCTGCCATGTTTTTTCCTTTTTTGTATTTATTTCTCTGTCTCCAGGCTAATGGTGCGTTGGCAGTGGGTGTGCCATAAACCATAGGAGGCGGTGAGCTTCTCAGCCAGATAGGCAGAGCTGGCTTTGAAGAGGATGCAGCTGGTTTTGAAGCTGGCGAGGGCTAGCAAAGGCAGTGAGTGGCGTTCCATCAGGGTGTGGGTGGAGTGGTTATATTTCTTTATGCTGCTGCATGTGGGATACACATAAGGGAAACAAATGTATAGTCAGGGAGGCTGGTGAAAAGGGCATTGCCACCATTCAGGTGCGACAATACGGGGGCTTGAACAGCAATTTTGATTCCACTTTCAGAAGGAATGGTTTCACTTTTTTTTCTAGCAGAGAGATCTGGTACTAAGACATCTTTGTTTTCTTGGCAATGTGTTCCTTAAGGGTGAGATCAGTACCAAGGGTCAGTCTATTATTTCTGGCCTCATGTGAAAGGTGGGGTTCAAATCTGAATAAGTTCTTGCTATTGAGCAAGGTGTGGACTAGTAGTGTGTTGCTCTTGGAGAACAGCAGGAATTCTATTGTATTGTGGTGGGATTAAGCTTTAGACATCTGCTGGAAATCCAGAACTGGACGAGGTACAAGAAATGGTTGAAACGCTGCATAGCTGGAGCCGAGGAGTCTTTCAAATACAGTTCAAATTTAAAGATTTAAAGTAGATGATGAGGCGAGACTGTTTAGTTTGGGGCAAGTAAGAGGATGCAGTGAAAAAGAGGATGGGGAGAGTCAATGAGCAGCAAATTGGAGAAAGGGGGCAAGAGGATTTGCTGTAAGTGAGGGTTGATCAGTGAGTCAATCTACAAAATGTAGATTTGCAGACAGCGTGTAAATGCAACATGAACGGCTACAGACGTGTTTGGCTTGAGAGCTATTGGCTCGTTCGGCAAAATATTAGTTTGGAACCCTCTAACCTTCCAGCACCCCAGATTATTGGCCATGTCGTCCCCATACCTCGCTGCTTCTCCGACCTCGGGTCACACTAGCCTTACCTTCATCGGCCACAGACCAGCAGAGGGTGCCCAGCACTGTGGCCAGCAGCAGCAGCGCCTTCATGGTTGCAGCCGGAAGCTCCTCCGTGCCACTGGACAACTGACCCTTCCCCTGTCGGTGGCTCAGTGCTCATCAATAAGCCGGCCCTCCACCCAAACCTTTCCTGTCTGCCCCCACCGCCCCCTTCCGATGCGTCCCCTGCCAGGGCCTGCCGCCCCCTCCAACTCCTTTCCTGTTTACACACACGCTCTCCACCTACACTGGGCCCTTGCACTGACCACCCTTCCCCCACCTCTTCCTTTCCATTTCTGCACTCACTGTCTGTCCTCCAACCCTTTTGTCTGGGGCCGCCCATAACATTCACCTGCCCTATCTGCACAAACTGTCCATCTGCATCACCTCTCCCTCTTGTGTCGACCTCCAGCCGGAACTTAATGGTCCACTCAGGGCCTGAAGCCCCGGTTACACTGCACCTGCTGCGCCAATGGTAGCTGCGCCCCTCCCTGCTCTTGGCTTTTCATACCGAAGTGACTGATAACCATCGATATTCAATGAGCATCCGAACCGAACCGAGCCGCACCACCAGGTGTTGGCTCCATGCCAGGGCATCTTGCTCACACGCACACAGTTATCTGTACCACAGCCGCCCTTCATGGATGGCTCCCCTCTGCCTCGACTCACCCTCACCTCCCACCCCATGTTTATCTGAACCTACCATGCCTTTAGGCGCGAGTTTCAGGTAAGTTTCACACTATTTAAAAATGTGACAACTACCCACACCTACTACACCTACTATGCACCTCGTCCTCCCATGCCACCCACTCCCCACGCAAGCTCGGGTTGGCTGGACTTATTGACAATGGTTCACCACCCACTGGCATAACAGAGCATTTGAAAAGAGACCCTTGACTCTCCCATACCTCACATTTGTGCATTGGCATTGGGCTGAATTGTGGCCCCCCTGAAAGGTTTGGGAGACATCCCCCCCGCCTCTCCGGCGTCAGATAGGTCCTTCTTATCTCATCTCCTCCCAAACACATATCCTCTCTACCTGGAACCGGCGTTTGCTTAACCCTGCCCTCCAGTGCACTGCCATTTGCCAGATAAACACAGCGTTCCAATAAATCGGTCCAAATATTGCATCGTTGGTAAAGCAAAGAAACAAGGCCGAAGGTCTACCGTGTGCAGAAAGCTGAAAACGTCTATTTGTTCTTAGTGCTGAGAGGGTGGAGTCAGCGAGGGAAGAGATATTCAGAGGTTAGGAGAGTCAAAGCTACCCTGAGAAGCGCTTAGGATACATGATAGGCCTTCTAACCCCCGTAGCCCTCCTTGAAACCACGTTTTAAGACACCAGTAATCAGGGGCAAATGTAAGTGGGTGAAGGTGTCTTCTCACATACCGAGATCGCAAGATATCCTCGGTCACATGGGAGAAAGGTATGACACCAGAATATCGTGGAGGAAATATCATCCTCCAAAGATATTGGGGCATATTAACAAGGCCCGGAGATAAATATCGCAAAGCGCGCTTAGCGTATGCATATTTATCGCCGGCTATCTCTGTAATTTATCGCCCGGTTAGTGCGTTATCAACAACGCGCATCGCCGAGGCGATAAAATTCCAGAGATAGCGTGGATATCGCCGTTTTCCATGGTGGAAAACGGCGATATCCTAGATGATAGGGCCTGTGGTCTTAGCCACAGAATCCACCCCCCATGTTAAGTATGCCTTAGTCAGGAATTTAACAGACATTAAATTCCTGCGTTAAGGCATACTTAACGCAATTTAAATAATCGCTAACCCTCCTTGATAATATCGCGAAGCTGCCTTCGCGATATTATCCCTGTTTGGTTTCACAGCCACGCCTACTTTGCATCTCATTAGCGATGCAAAGTTAGGCGTGCTGGGAACGGGCGCTAAGTCAGCAAAACACGCGATAGCGTGTTTTTGCTGATAAGGCGATGAAATTATCGCCGCTTTTCGCCCGAAAACGGACGCAAAAGCGGCGATAATTTCATATCGCCGCCTTGTTAATATGCCCCATTGTGACCTAAATATCATGTACTAAGTTATCATGAAGGTAAATACGTATAAGGTAAGTATAGGTTTACCATATTAAACTTCACATTTAAGCACATATATGTGTATATATATATATTTTCTCAAAAAGCCTCTGCACAAAGCCCTGTCATCCGCACTGCTTTACCAGGACAAACAGAAGAGCGGCACGTAGAAATCCTTTAACGAGGTGCTTTATTAGGCTTCAAAAGCTACCATGCGTCATGGAGCAAATAGTTAGCAAAGTGCAAGGTGCATGAACATCCATAGATAGACCTACGCGTTTCGACCGTAGCCTTCTACTGGGTCATAGAGAATAGTGCATAGAGTGTAAATTTAAAGGGGAATCACTACCCTTTCCCACCACCAATTAAAAACTTCCATTGTGTTTTAAAGGGGAAACAACCAATTTTTTATTTTTTTTAATACATTTTGATCACAAGAAAGTATATCATTGCAGCGAATTGTACAAACATAAAATAAATCAAAACTGATCTATATATATATTTTTCAAAAACGGATCCCACCAGCCAGTGTCGAACTCTCAACGGGTGCAGCTGCCAACGTGAGGGTGGGCTCACGGATAATTGCGTCGCCAAAAGAGATTGCAGCGTACTCACGGGGTCAATATGAAAAGCATTTTTATCTCAGCATACGCGTTTCAGCATCATTGCCTTCATCAATGCCAGTCGATTAAAAACAGTTTGCACAAAAACAGTCCCGGTTCATAAGGTATTCAGTTCACTCTCTTTGGGGCATTGTATTTCATGGTAATGAGCGAAGGACCACAGTTATCTCCCATTCTTTCTGGTTACCTACGGGAGCCATGACAGCGTGATGTTTTCAATTGGCCGTTCTTGTGTTTCCTTTCCTTATGGCAATAATTCACACTCAGATGTGACGATATTTCATCTTTCCTTAATGGATGTGGAAAACAAGAACTACGATTGCGTTGTCGCTGCATGGCTCATTCACATAGTCCTGCCGCCATGCTATGTGCTAATTGCCCCTCGTTTGCCGCACTTTAAAAATTCATCCGTAGGTATCATTTGAATAACTCGATATCCTTGAGTAAATAGCTCACCACATTTGGGGACGGGAATCTTTTATGCAGCGGTTCAGGCACTTCGAGTAAACCTTCAAAAACGGATCCCAGCAGCCAGTGCCTAACTCTCAACGGGTGCAGCTGCCAACGTGAGGGTGGGCTCACGGATAATTGCATTGCCAAAAGAGATTGCAGCGCACTCACGGGGTCAATATGAAAAGCATTTTAATCTCAGCATACGCGTTTCAGCATCATTGCCTTCATCAGTGCCAGTCGATTAAAAACAGTTTGCACAAAAACAGTCCCGGTTTATAAGGTATTCAGTTCACTCTCATTGGGGCATTGTATTTCATGGAAATGAGCGAAGGACCACAGTTATCTCCCATTCTTTCTGGTTACCTACGGGAGCCATGACAGCGTGATGTTTTCAATTGGCCGTTCTTGTGTTTCCTTTCCTTATGGCAATAATTCACACTCAGATGTGACGATATTTCATCTTTCCTTAATGGATGTGGAAAACAAGAACTACGATTGTCGTTGTTGCTGCATGGCTCATTCACACAGTCCTGCCGTCATGCTATGTGCAAATTGCCCCTCGTTTGCCACACTTTAAAAATTAATCCGTAGGTATCGGTTGAATAACTCGATATCCTTGAGTAAATAGCTCACCACATTTGGGGACGGGAATCTTTTATGCAGCGGTTCAGGCACTTCGAGTAAACCTTCAAAAACGGATCCCACCAGCCAGTGCCGAACTCTCAACAGGTGCAGCTGCCAACATGAGGGTGGGCTCACGGATAATTGCATCGCCAAAAGAGATTGCAGCGAACTCACAGGGTCAATATGAAAAGCATTTTAATCTCAGCATACGTGTTTCAGCATCATTGCCTTCATCAGTGCCAGTCGATTAAAAACAGTTTGCACAAAAACAGTCCCGGTTTATAAGGTATTCAGTTCACTCTCATTGGGGCATTGTATTTCATGGAAATGAGCGAAGGACCACAGTTATCTCCTATTCTTTCTGGTTACCTACGGGAGCCATGACAGCGTGATGTTTTCAATTGGCCGTTCTTGTGTTTCCTTTCCTTATGTCAACTGTAAAGCTGTCTCGGACCTTTTATTTACAAAACACGGCACACCTCTTGGCCGACACAGCAACAGATCTCGTAACCCAGCAACCGATTATGTGGCTGTGTTCAGCAACCGCTATTGGCTAATTTTGCTGACATACGCGAGGATCAGGCACCTGCCTGACCTTCGCGCTGGGACACAAGACGTGGCAAAGACTCCTCCCGATCACGAATCACTGAGCTATCAGCCCACGATTGGCCGGCATATTCGGACAGGCATTTGCCTGTCCATGCATAACACCAACAAAACGGACACCGGATCTCAGGCCGCGCAGGGGCCACACACGCTACGGCAATACAAGCAGGTCAGGCAATTCTAGACCGCAAAGCTTAGGCGCAGTTTGGGACACCGGAACCACCGGGCACACGGGCATTTGTGTTAATTATCCACCAATTAACCTACTTTCGCCCTGTTAAGAGCACTTTATATACCACGCTTCCTCCTCACTTCAGTCACCTTCGGGGAGGACAGACGGATACTGCTAGGTGTACCCACGAGAGACGCACCTTGAGGCAGTAAGGGCATGCATGAATGTGTGATTGAGCATGATTTTGTAACAGAGCATTGACTGGTTTTCTTATTTACCTTTACCTTATTGTCTTCATCTTCCCTCCAGAGTTTGACAACAGGGATCTCTCCTCCATTCTCCTCCCATGGGGCATGTAGGGTATTACTCAAGGGTAAGAAGTGTGAGAAATTTTCTCACATGAGATGTTCTCCTGTTTTAGTGTGTTCACGTTTGAATGACACGTGTTACACACGGATAGCCACCCACGTTAAAAATACCTGTGCATGTGGGTATGAATGTACCAAACATTCTGATTGTTATCCTGATGGTATTCTTGCATATATTTCTCTCTATTACTATTTTTACAGGCTTGATGAGAGTCCTTTTCTCCGGTGGAGTGTGACAAAAGTCATCCCACCAAGTGGTATTTTCTCACCACAACCTTGGTAAGAACGGAGCCCTCTCTTGGTCCTGATGAATGCCGGGGACCCTATTGGGCCTATTGGCAGAAACATGTTGACCACAATCACTACGGTGAGGGGACAATAATATCCCCATGCTCACCGCCCACATTATTTTAACACCATATAGCTACCTCCTCTATTAAATATAATTTGGTAACTGTAATGGTTTTTAAAACTCCACTCACTTGTCACGGGCCCCCACTTAGGGCCCGATTCTGATGCGGGTTGGAAAAGCTTCCCGACCGAGGGCCTGATTCTGATGCGGTTAGGAAGGCCTCCTAACTGCATTTGCTCCTTCCAAATCGGATCGGGAACGTGTCTTCCCCACCGAGGGCCCAATTCTGATGCGGTTAGGAACAAATGTTCCCATTGAAGTCAATGGGAGTTCAACCAAATCGTATCTGGAAGCATCCGGATGCATCCTACTCCGCCGGTCGGACTTTCCCGATCCGAGTGGGTCGGACACCATTTCCCAACCGATTCGGTCAGGAAGCTTTTCCAACCCGCATCAGAATCGGCCCCTTAGTTTTAGAAGTGCCTCCCTGTCTCCAGGTGAAGGCCCGCCCTCTACCAAACCGAGTTTCTAGAGGGCGAGGACTGCCGATGATGAAGCATGACACCTGGCGGTGTGTGAGGACAGTCCTTCACTTTTTGTGAGATGCCAGCACTCACAGTCAAGATTTAGAGTACCTTCGGTCATTTTGTTGGGAGCAGCTTCTTTTGTGTTCATATTTATAAAATATACCTATTATCATAATTATTGCTTAAGATAAAGTCAGTAGGTCTTCTTTATACATGTTGATGTGCTCACCTTCTGATAAAGAATAGGCCTGCCTTTTAAATTTTATATATTTACAAAACAGGAGGCTGAGCACCCGCGGGTTGTTGAGTGGAGGGCCTGGCTGCTGCGGGAGGTTGCACAGTGATGAAAATCTGACTGTATGTTAAAAAACATAGAAATTCACTGAGAAAAAGAAAGGCTAAAGTGAAATTATAGTTCGGAATTTAAATAATATCTTACATTACATTAAAAAAAACCTTAGAAATTCACTGTAAAGAACAAAGTTCAAAGGGACGTCATAGTTTGGTGAAAATCTCAGTTAAAACATAACAAAACCATTAAAATTCTACAGTTATAGTGATTTTTTTTTTTAAAAGATGTTTTTATTACTTTTTTCCCCACACATCTACAGATATTACAATATTACTTATACTCATTGTCCTGCATTGCAACCGCTCCTTTAGTCATGACTCTCACAGCCTTTTGCCAGTTCAGTTCCATAAGTTACGCATTTATACTCTCCAGGCTATCTCTCAGTAGTTCTATTCCATTGCATCTTGCAGCATAAGGACAGGGACTTGACTACTATTAGCTATCTGGCCGGAGTCGTCCCCAAAAAACTAACTAAAATAACAATTAACAAAATGCCCACCCCCCACCCATCCCGCCACCGGTGTGTCTCAACCATCAAATGCCGATACATTCAAGAGCAACCCCTTCTCAGCAACTCTATCCATAGTAACACTAATACGGTACGCCTTAACCTGTAAGCACTTTGTCACAATAGCCACATAACATGTCTGTGCTGGGGGTTTTCCCATTACTCTTACACTTCAGGATGATCCCATTTGCGTGCTCAGGGCTGAGTTGCTTCTGTTTCCAGCTCCTGCGCTCGCAGGGTCTGAACCAAGGCCTCCCATGCCCTCGCAGCCTCCAGCGCCTTATCGTTATTAGTTTGCTTAGCCTGCTGAAGCCGTACTGTACTTTCGCTCGCCGCCC
Source organism: Calotriton arnoldi (assembly GCA_963921515.1). Classification (NCBI taxonomy): domain Eukaryota; kingdom Metazoa; phylum Chordata; class Amphibia; order Caudata; family Salamandridae; genus Calotriton; species Calotriton arnoldi. Next base: position 1,081,745 of record CAWUFW010002486.1, read on the forward strand.
ACTTAACTAGGTCTGCTTTCCACCTCACAAAGCTGGGCCCTCCCCTCGACTTCCAGTGAGACGTAATATCCCTCTTCGCCAACAGCAATCCCAGGTCTAGAAACTTGCTCGTTACCTTCGTTTTGGGAGTGTGCGGAAACCAATGCAGCAAACATGTGCCTATATCAGCGTCTATTCGGCGATCCGTGATTTCGCAGAGCAGGTCCACCACCTCTTCCCAGAATGTTCCTAGTTGCGGACAACTCCACATCATGTCTAGGAACTCCGCCCCCTCTAAAGTACAGCGTGGACACTGGGCAGTATCTACTCCGAAGTACTTCTTAATCTTAGCAGGTGTAAGATACGCCCTGTGTAATATAAAAAAGTGTACCAGCTGAAAGCTGGCATTTCTGGTGCTCTTCCATGCTCTCCTGACTATATGTGCCCATGCCGTCTCAGAAATCTCTTTGCCCAGGTCCGCCTCCCATTTCCGTTGCAAGTCTCCTAGCGGCTCCGTCCCCTCCCCTACCATGCGTCGATATAAGCATGTAACCGCTTTGAAGGTCCCCGCTGCCATCACTACATACTGACATACCATGGTTGTCCGTGGTTCTGAGAGCCCCTCCCTCCAATGTCTCTGCACTGCCGCAACCAGGGCAGAGTGTAATAAATAATCGCCACGAGGGAGATCATACCTATCTTGCAAGGCCTGATAAGGTAATAGGGCTCCATCTTCATACAAATCCCCCAACACTTGCACTCCCAGTGCCTCCCACTCAGCCAGCGCTGTCCAATCCCCCCGTGGGGGAGGGCTGTACACATACCCCGAGGCATCTCCGGCGCATAGGGCCGAGTAGCTCCCGTTCTGCGCTGACTCCGGTTTCAACATAGCCTTAATGTCTTCTCTTCGTTGGTAAGCGTCCCCAGGCATAGCCACTGCTGAAGTACTATGAAGGACAATACATGACGCGGTATCCAGCGCCCTTCAGAACCATCAGGGCCCCTAAACTCTAACGCAACCGCTTGAGTAAGCCACTGCAATTGGGCCGCCAAGTAATAGAGCCCGAAGTCCAGCACTGCCAGTCCCCCCTCAGCCCTCAGGCGCATCATTGTATTCAGTGCCACCCGTCTCCTACCAGTCCCCCACAGAAACCCCCCAACCATTGAACGGAGCTGTCGAAACACGGATCCCAGGACCCATATTGGCAGAGTTCTAAAGTAATACAACAACCGGGGGAGCGCCACCATCTTCAATAAGGCTACCCGGCCCGCCACCGAGAGCGGCAATGTGCTCCAAAACGCCAAACTACCCTTAAGTCCTCGCACAGCCCTGCCTATGTTCCCCTCCAACAGATCCTCTGATGAATGATATATGTTAGTTCCAAGATACGGTAAGCAGCGAGATTCCCAACGAATACCTTGTACATGAGAGGAGCCAACATCTGTTGGGGTCACTGGGAACAAGCAAGTCTTTGCCCAGTTCACTCCAAGCCCGGAAACCCTGCCAAATTCGCGGAGCAACGTCGTCGCTCCCTCCAGAGCTTCCCCTGTATTAGCCAAGAACATAAGTAAGTCGTCAGCATAGAGTGAGATATGCTGCTCATCTCCGCGAAGATCGAGCCCAGAATAATTCCGCCCCGATCTGGCATGCGCTGCTAGCGGTTCGATTGCCAAAGCGAATTACAAAGGCGAAAGCGGGCACCCCTGTCGGATCCCTCGCCCTACCGAGCAGGAGGAGGAAACAACACTCCCCGTCCGAACCCGGGCTGTCGCCGAGTTATAAAGAATTCCGGTCCACCTCACAAACGCGTCCCCAAGGCCGAAAATCCGCATAACGTGGAACAGGTACGGCCATTCCAGGCTATCAAACGCCTTCTCAATATCCACCGACAAGACGGCTGCTGTTGCAGCCGTACAGTGTTCCTCCCCCATTATTCTAAGTAAGCGTCGCACACTAGTGGCCGTGTTCCGAGTCGGTATAAAACCCGCTTGATCTCGGTGAACCAGCTGCACCATATATGGAAGGAGCCGAGTCACGAGAATCCGATTCAAAATTTTATAATTGGATGTAATCATGGATAAGGGGCGGTAAGCAGTCGTATCTGAGGCATCCTTCCCAGGTTTCAACAGTGGGACAATAATCGCCGTTCGTGTGGAGGCCGGTAACTTTGCGGTGTCCCTCGCCTCCCTAAAAACCGCCAGCAGCTTAGGGGCCAATATATCAATGTAGGCAGAATAAAACTCTATGGGTAGCCTGTCTATACCTGGCGTTTTATTACGCGCCATATGCTTAACCGCGCTTCTAATTTCCCCCAGTGTAATCTCCTGTCCAAGCAGGTCCGCCTGCGCCTTGTCTAGCTGCAGCAGTGTGACATCGGCCAGAAAAGTCCCTATGGCATCCTCAGTAACCCTTAATTTGCTCCTATACAACTCGGTATAATAGCCCAAGAACAACCCATTAATCCCCTGTTGGGTGTAAACCGGAGTCCCTGTCTGCGAGGTCAGATTTAGAATGGGGATGCCCCGGGGGGCCGGATTAGCCAGCCTTCTACAGTTATAGTGATCTCAAGTAACTGTAACTCATGCCCTAAATTAATGATAATTTATGCCCTCGCAATGCACTGCTAATTACCTCACATATTAAATTGCTCATGCCATTTTCTATGTCATCGTTGATAACATCACTACAACATCTGAAATGACATCATTGATAACAACACTGTGCAAGCCAGCGGTGAGAGTTGTAGTTAGTTTAGGGTGCCACTGTGTACTTATAGTTAGGAGCTAATTACCATAAAAAGAGCATTGTTTGGTTTGCTCATAACTTTGTTGCCCTTTGACGAATCTTCCTAAAAATGTCCAAAAAAAGTTCATCTACATCAGATCCTTCCTTGAAAGTTTTGAGGTGATTTGTCAAGTGGCGGCTAAGAAAAAAGGGTGGTCCCAAAACGTAATTTCCCAATGCAGTTTTCCATAGGAAAATTAAATAGTGATATTGCAAAAACGGCTGAAAGGAACTACACTAAATTTAACAGAAAGCTAGATCTTGGTTCAGCACGTGTGCTTTTTATGATTTGGTGTAAATCCATTCAGTAGTCTTTAAGAAATCAACGTTCAAAAATGTTGTACATCTGGACGGTTGGGTTTGTGGGAAGTTCACAAGAGTCCCGCTATCACGCAACTTCAAATAATAGAGCAACATGTTTGGCCGAGGGGGCTTTTTTCTCCCATCGGTTGTGTTGCTCCTGCTAGAGTGAAAGGTTCCCATCAACTCCTGCACTCTGATTGGCTGGATGTGAACATAAAGGCAAATGTTGCGGGCACCATTTCAGGACTCAGGGACTCGTCCCTGCGTCCTGAACAATAAAACATAAAAGATGTCAGTGGGCAGGGTTGGGGTGCTCTGATCTGCTGGACCATGCGGTGGGGTCCCAGAGGGAACCCTCCAGACACAAATGTAAAAAATATATTTTTATTTGGGTTTTGTGCAATCCCGTGGGTGCCCAGTGGGAGCGCGGCCCGCTGGACACCCGCAGGAGTCCCACAGGAGAGCAGAGGTGCAGCAATGGTTCCTGTGAGAGTCTTGCAGGATCAGAATTTTTATTTTTTTTAAAAGGTGGCAGGGATTGAGGGTCTGCAGTGGGTTGCTGCGAACAGGTGAAGTCTGTGTGTGGCAGGGAAGTTGGCTGCTCGTGGGAGATTGGAGGAAGTGCTTGGCTGCAGGCTAAGCCCTGCATCCAACTCCTCTGCCGCTCACGGCATAAGGCCCTTTGCGGAAGGAGGTTGGATGCCCCTAGGAGGTGGGTGACCTTGAGTGGTTGGAAGCAGGGCCTGGCCACAGGCTGTGCGCAGCAGGGGGTTGTCCTTACATACAGTAATATAAAAAACTAGAAATTCACTGAAAAAACACAAAAAATACAAAAAACTTAGAAATTCACTGAATAAAACAAAGGTTAAAGTGATGTTTTTGATTAGGTATGGTGATAATATCTTACTTTGCATAAAAAAATTCACTGAAAAAAACTCAAAGGGTAAAATAGCATTATAGTTAGGTAAAAATAACAGTTTAAACGTAACATTTTAAACAAAAAAAACACTGAAATTCAACATTTATAGTTATTTCAAGTAAATATAACCCGTGTCCTCGCCAAGCACTGGTTATGACCTCACATATTACAACACACAAGACATGTTCTGTGACATCATTTATAACATTACTGACGACAACTAAAGTGACATAATTGACGACAACACTATGCATAGTGGGGGCACTACTTATAGTTACTTGAAATAGCTGTTGCAGTTTTTTTTTAGTTTAAAATGTTATGTTTATACTGACGTTACCTAACTCTAATGTCAATTTAACCTTTGGTTTTTTCAGTAAATATATCTATGTATTCACTGGGAAAGCCCCACCAACTTGTGCCGAACTCCAAGGTGGGTGCTACTGCAGGTGAGGGTAGGGCTCACACAGGGGCGACTGGCACGGCTCGCGGGTGGGGGGGGGCGAGGACTGCTTTAAAAAAATAATAATAAACAAAATAAAACTTACCTTGCCGCACGGGGCCCCGTGTCTTCTCTCCTGCTTGCCTGTGTCCGACTCCAGGTCGGAACAGGAAGCAGGCAGCCAGCCTCCCACCCCTAAGCCAATCACAACGCTGCAATGCAGCGTTGTGAGTTGGTCTGAGCACTGTGACACGGCGCTCAGCCAGGGGCAGAAGGGGTGGGCATGTTCTCCATGCAGGCTGTAATGCAGCCTGCATGGAGAACAGGGGCGTGCGCATGACTGGTTTGGGCGGCCCGAGAGGGCTGACCAAACAGTCATTGCGCACAGGAGTGTTCTACCACTTTTCCCCTGCACCTCCACCCTGCCCCCTCACGCACTGCTGCAGCAGGAGGACAAAATAAAATGATAATAATATTCCGTTATTACCATTTTATTTTTTCCTTTCTTTGCTGCTCCTGGCATTGGGGCGACGCTCCTCCGCCTTAGCGGCGTAGCCGCCACGGGGCTCAAAGAATATGCATGTTCCAAAAAAAAATTGAACACTCATGGGGTAAATTAATGGTTTCTTTAATTAAAAAAGATGCGTTTCGGCTATGATGCTTTCCGAATGCTTATAAGTTAAGAATTGTGAGCATGATTTTCCTATTGTACAGCAAGGGAGATGTATTTGGCACGCAATAAGGAGTGGCAGGACTTTGTTAATGGAGCCAGTTCAAAGCGTAAATGTAATTGCAAGTCCCTGTATGTTCGGATGCCTATTGAGGAGAGCTGGAGAATTGAGGGATTTAACCCTAAATTAACTTGATGAGGGGAAATACAGAGTCTGCCATTGGGGATATAATCATATAACAGCACGTCAATGTGGTGGCTGAAGACCACCATTTAGTGAAGAACGGCTGCAGTGCGTTGTCGCTGGCCATAATGGGAAACCCTCCAATGGGAGTAATGTTGTGACTTTTTAAAAATCCTGAACTTTGTGTGCCATTTGAATTCTTAACTTATAAGCTTTGAGGAAGGCATCATAGCCGAAACGCATCTGCTTTAATTAAAGAAACCATCAATTACCCAGTGAGTGCTCTGCAATTTTCTTTTGGAGTATATATATATATAATCAACAAAAAGGTTGCCCTCTGTGGAGACGCCACTCACGGGGAGTTAAAACCTCTTTCATGAGGACAGCAGTTGGGCCAGTCTCCACCTCCGATCAAAATCAGGAAAGCCAAACATGTTTCGGACATCGCCGTCCTTGTTCACTGGCAAAAGAAGGGAGAACAACAGCATCTTAGTGGAACGCCTGCTCACTTTATTATTAAGGTCCCGCCCCAGTGGGCGTTAAGTCCCGCCCTAATAGGCATGTGCAACATTGCACGCTGGTATTCGCAGTTCCACCATCTATCAATCCCCAGTGGGTGCTGCTGGGCCCCTCATATTAAAACGATATCATACCCCAGTGGGTTGATTTGAAGTGTAGGATACTGAATCCACTGCCTATTCAAAATGTCACTCACAAATGGGCCCCCGTTCCAACAGCATCACGTTTGTTCAAGTGGCCCTGGATCCGCTAGATTAGCGGCGGGGCGTCTCCGCGGCCGGGCAGGCCGCTAAACATCATCAACAAAAAGGTTGCCCTCTGTGGAGACGCCACTCACGGGGAGTTAAAACCTCTTTCATGAGGACAGCAGTTTGGCCAGCCTCCACCTTCGATCAAAATCAGGAAAGCCAAACATGTTTCGGACATCGCCATCCTTGTTCACTGGCAAAAGAAGGGAGAACAACAGCATCTTAGTGGAACGCCTGCTCACTTTATTATTAAGGGCCCGCCCCAGTGGGCGTTGAGTCCCGCCCTAATAGGCATGTGCAACATTGCACGCTGGTATTCGCAGTTCCACCATCTATCAATCCCCAGTGGGTGCTGCTGGGCCCCTCATATTAAAACTATATCATACCCCAGATGGTTGATTTGAAGTGTAGGATACTGAATCCACTGCCCATTCAAAATGTCACTCACAAATGGGCTCCCCGTTCCAACAGCATCACGTTTGTTCAAGTGGCCCTGGATCCGCTAGATTGGCGGCGGAGCGTCTCCGTGGCCGAGCAGGCCGCTAAGCATCATCAACAAAAAGGTTGCCCTCTGTGGAGACGCCACTCACGGGAGTTAAAACCTATTTCATGAGGACAGCAGTTGGGCCAGCCTCCACCTCCGATCAAAATAAGGAAAGCCAAACATGTTTCGGATATCGCCGTCCTTGTTCACTGGCAAAAGAAGGGAGAACAACAGCATCTTAGTGGAACGCCTGCTCACTTTATTATTAAGGTCCCGCCCCAGTGAGCGTTAAGTCCCGCCCTAATAGGCATCCACAGAGGGCACCCTTTTTGTTGATGATATATATATATATATATATATCGTACGTTTTCTCCTTCTTGTCTCTGGTTTTACGCCAAAAAAGATGGAAACGGACTCCTCTTTTTCTTGTGCTTGATATTTATTATTGCTGTGCTGCCATGACGCGTTTCGGCCTCGCAGGGCCTTGATCACATGTTTCTTTCGTCACTTCCTCCCCATATTTAAAGTGCCAAGTGCTCAAATAGACATTAAAGACAGACTACTCGTCTGACTTTGTGATGTTACAGTACAATTGTGGGTAGACAGATGTTCACAACGGTTGTTTTATGGTTATATATTATCTACCACCATGTGCAAATTACGCAATTTTATCTGTATAAATACATTTTAAATAGCAACATTAATGGATAAAATCTAATACACAACAATTAGGTAATATTTACAAAAACAATTAAATACGAGTACGCCAATATATATATATAAACACACAATCCCGCTCCAAATGAAGAAAGCATGTACGCAAGGCTGTTAGGATACGGCATTTTATTTTCTTGGGTCTCCCTCGACCCTGCGACCAAAGAGACTCGTTTCGGCTGCCCAGCAGCCTTTGTCAATCTACATGGCGCCAAAACCATGTAAGTATTTATACCACTTTTCACTCTAGACATAGAAGACTTACTATGGTATTGAGGCAATACGATGACATAGGCCCATAATTATATGAGAACAGTGTCTTGATATAAAAACCACAGGAAGCAAAAGAATGTGGCTGATAAAACTGATGATTGCATGGTATACCATAAATGCATAGTGCAACGCATTACAGTACACAAATCCGTACACATATCAGCACAGTGCTTAACAAGCCTACATTTGCCTTGGGTTATCCGTAATGAGCCAGTTGCACTTCATACACACATTATATATCGCCAGCCTTTTTAGTTTATAAAGCATGTCCTGTAAGTGAATCAAAGTGTAATTCAATCAATAAATCCAAAGAAATGTGGCGCCAATGCTCTCAAGAAAATGCTGCCCTCGTAAAAATAAGTTGTATGTTAAAAGCATGCTGTGTATGTCACTCAGAGCGTTCTGTTGAGACTTCATAAACCCGTAGTAATTAATAATAATGGAAACTGGTATGCCGGTATTGACTTGTAACTTGAGCAGCGGGAACCGTATCACATTCTATTATGCCCAAATGTGAATACTCCTTGTATACACTGAGAAGGACAGGAAGCGCTGGGATCGTATACTTCTAAATTCTCCAAAGGGGCTCTTTAACACTTAGGGGGTCGATTCCGATCTCGGTCGGTAGGGCTCCGAATCGGATTCTGCTTTACCGGATCTGAGTCGGAGGCTTTGTTTCCGACCGATTCGTACAGTCGTCAGAGCGAGCAATTACGATGCGACTGAACGCGAAATCGCTGACCGACTCGTTTCCGGGTCCGAACCGCTCCGTCCGACTCGTTCGCACTAGATTCGTGGCGCGCAATGGAGACGTTTTCCGACCGAGCCAGTACGATGCACGATCCGGACAGCCGGATCGAGTCGGAGCCTCCGACACGAAAAAGCTCTCGGAAGCGGACTTCGGGGGTCCGTGCCGGACCCCCCTTCACCCGTAGCCGTACGAGTCGGACACAGGAGGGACCCATGGGTCCCCCTATACATGCGTGTACGGTGCGGATGGCACCAATGCGTACCCACTACAGGGGGCCCCTTGTGCGCAACGTACCCATTGAGTCAATGGGAGCCCATGTACACGTCGTACGACCGGCTCCCATTGACTTCAATGGGAGTCCGACTGAACCGAGTCCGGCAGCATACGGCCGCATCGTACTCGTTCGGTCGGACTGCAGGGGTCCGGCTCGGTCGGAAAACAATCCGGATCGGTCGGAGAGCTTTCCGACCCAGATCGGAATCGGCCCCTTAGTGTGTGCACTCCCGGCTTGAATGCCTGCCGCCAGGTGCTCGCTATTAACCCTGAAAGGACTACGAATCCCATAATGCCTCCTGACAGTCTTTCAAGTATCGAGGTTCGTGGGCACCCGACCCATGCATGAGTCTTAATCCTAAAAGTTCCCTTAATTCGCTATGTCAAACCAGAGAAAGTCATTTTCAAACAGATAATCGGGAAAATGTCTCAATGTCACTCATATAACACAGCACTGAAAAAAGATTCCAAATGGGCACAAAACGCAGGGTCGGAGGAGACCGATAAACAAAAATTGAGTATGCCATACAGTCCTCACCACTTCTGCATCGGCATCCGCGGTGCCCAGTCACCAAGGGGCGCCGGACTTTGAGCAAGGCTTTTCTAGACTGGGGACACCCAGACCCCATGCTGGCAGTCAACAAACCGCCTCGCTCCGGTATCTATGGCTCCCACTGCTGTCATCCTCGTTTTCTTCCCGGCGTATTCCCTGTGGGCTCCACCACATAGCACTCCCATGCTCCTCCAAGAAACTGCGGTTAAAGGGGAGATCCACAAATGACTGGTGTTACGTGGACAGTCGCCAGTAGATAGTTATAGTTAGAACCTAGTTTCCATAGGAAAAGCATTTTTTGAAGTGCTTATAACTTTGGCGTCATTTGCTGAATCTTTACGAAATTTTCCAAAAAGTTCCTCTTTTCAGGTGAGATCCTATCCTGAAAGTTTGGGGGTGATTTGTGAAGGGGGGGCTGAGAAAAAAGGGGGGGTCCCAAAACGTGTTTTCTCCATGCAATTTCCAAAGGCTACAGGTCAAACTGCTGAACGGAATTACGCCAAATTTGGCAGGGAGAAAGGTCTTGGTCCAGAAAGCACGCTTTTGTTTAAATGGGGTAAGTCCGTTCAGTAGTTTTAGAGAAATATCAAAATTTACAGATATTGATATTTGAGAATTCTGACATCTGATTGGCTGAGGCGTTACGAGCACGAGCGTGCGGCTCATTGGTTGCGAACTGTTGAAACTAGGAAGTGTTGGCAGCCATTTTGTGACTGAGTTGAAAGGCGTAGGGCGAAACAAAAAAGAAAAATTGTATAAGAGGTGATAGTAGGAACACTGTGGTCTTAGTTTAAGCAGTCTGTACGGTGCAGAGGCAGGGAGTTTGAATATTGTGTAGGCCGTGGAAATCACAACCGCAGAACAACGGTGCACCGGTTTTGCGGCAAGGTTGGGTAGGCTCTGGAAATCCCGTCGGGAAAACAATGCGCCGTATTGCGGCAAGCAGTGTGTAGGGTGCACACACAGGTAGTGTGAATGTGCGGTATTGCGGCAATGTTCAGTAGGCTGTGTAAATCATATCGGGAAAATAACAATGCGCCGTATTGCAGCCTTCCTTTAATATAATGCGCAGTAATGTTTACTTATAATGCGGTGTTCACTTTTATCACGGACAGTGTCACTTTCTTAGATGAAAATTAATATTATGTGGGAGGGCGTGTTCTGTTCATGTGTCTGGAACAAAATTAACGTTTAATTGGCTGAGGTGTTCCAACAACGAGCTCAATGTTCATTGGCTGCGAACCATTGAAAGTAGAAGTGTTGCCAGCCATTTCCTCCCCGTCCGCGGAGTAGCAGGGACATCTGATTGGCTGATGTGTTCCAAGCAGGACCTTCCCAAGCTTAATGTTCATTGGCTGCGAACCATTGAAAGTAGAAGTGTTGCCAGCCATTTCCTCCCCTTCCGCGGAGTAGCAGGGACATCTGATTGGCTGACGTGTTCCAAGCAAGACCTTCCCATGCTTAATGTTCATTGGCTGCGAACCATTGAAAGTACAAGTGTTGCCAGCCATTTCCTCCCCGTCCGCGGAGTAGCAGGAACATCTGATTGGCTGACGTGTTCCAAGCAGGACGTTCCCAAGCTTAATGTTCATTGGCTGTAAACCATTGAAAGTAGATGGGTTGCCAGCCATTCCCTCCCTCTCCGCGGAGCATCAGGGACATCTGATTGGGTAACGTGTTCTAAGCAGGACCTTCCCAAGCTTAATGTTCATTGGCTGTAAACCATTGAAAGTAGAAGTGTTGGCAGCGATTCCCTCCCCCTCTGCGGAACACTATGGACATTTTATTGGCTAAAGTGTTCCTAGTACAAGTTTGCTCATTATTGGCTGGGAACGGTTCACTGTTGTGAACCATTTTGTGACGCACTTCAATGGAGTACGGGAAAAGAAAGTAGTAGCGGGGAGTGTAGGAACACTATTAACTTTGTACAGTGGTCACAAGGTGGTGGAGAGGGATTGTGAAGGTAAAAATTGTTTTTATATATTTTAAGGGCCATTTATATAATTGGCGTGGTGTGTACAAATCATGGCGGGAAAATAACAAAGTGTGTTGCTGTCTTCTTTTTATTAAGTTTGCGGGTGGGATACTTCCCAGGAGCACTGTTTAGTTATAATGTGGTGTTTACTTTTCTGACGGGGAGCTGTGGTTGCGCAGCAAAAATTTCAGTCTAAGTTTGAAATAGTTTTTATTAAGCAATTACAAATATACTTTCTTCGGAAACTGAAGCTGTATATATCAAAGGGGTGACAAATAAAAACGCAATTCATAAAATATCCCTTAAGCTTGGGCACACCCTCCCTTTTTTTTCTGCTATAGTTTGTAAAAGTGTTGCCCCATATTCTTGATAATATAAGAGGGCATGAGTTACTTTTAGATAAAGTAGAAAAGAAGTGCTACAAGAAACACTCCCGCACTACATCAGCTCAGGTCACAAGAACAATAACAAGTAAAAAACAGTTAAACACAAATCACTTTATATTACACAGAAATGTACGCTTTATCATTTTTTATAATTTCTATTCTGTAGAATTCGGGAAAGTTCGGTCGTAGTGCTTAGAGGTCGCTCACTGCTCCACTAACAAATCACGTACTCCTTTAAGAATATATAGGATAGTAGTATAATAATATACACTACTGGTCGTATATATTCTATAAGGAGAAGGTGAATAGGAACCGCAACAGACAAAAATAGAAATAGCAAAAAAAATTCAGAAATGTAGGGTTTATCAAAGGTATTCACTAAGAAAGTATCTATGGAAACTATTTTTTTTAAACTGCAATTTCCAAAAATAATGTCACTGTAAAAATATCTGTTCAAGTAAGTTATAAAGGTCAGTAAACTGTATTTCAGATGGTTTACTCCTGGCGGCGACAAATCTCCAATTCCTGTTGTGTGGAAATATCACACTCTTACAATATACACAGTGTCACTGATGGCACACAAAAAGGAAAATCAAAATGAAGTCATCAATACAAAACAAGATCAATAACGAAATACTTTCCAGCGATGAGTATGTTCAGAGCTTCTTTTCTCCGGGAGTTCGAAATCTTTCATCTTCGCGCCAACGGGTCATAAAGTGCTCTGAGATCACAATGACTGTTAATATTATAATATACATATTCACAGTATATGATCCCAAGGAAGAAACAGAGTAAGAACGAGAAGGTGCTGACGTTAAATATAAATCTTTAGTCTTCGCGTCGACGGGTCATAAACTCCACTGAGGTCAGTATAAATGTTAATATTACAATATACATACTCACACTATATGATCTCAAGGGAGAAATAGACTAAAAACCAGAAGCTGCTGACGTTACATATAAATCTTTAGTCTTCGCGCCGACGGGTCACAAACTCCTCTGAGATCATAATGTGTGGTTATTATAATATACATACTCACACTATATGATCTCAAGGGGAAATAGACGACAAACTAGAAGCTGCTGACGTTACATATAAATCTTTAGTCTTCGCGCCGACGGGTCACCAACACTTCTGAGGTCAAGTACAGTGTCAATATTATAATATACAAAGTCACACTATATGAGCTCAAAGGAGCCAGAACAGAAACAATGTTTGCTGTATTCTGTCTGTTTCTGAAAACGAGCTGCTGACGTTACATATAAATGGCAAAAACAACCAATAACACTTTTTTCTAAATACAAGTGTTTAAATATTGACAAATAGCTACGTATTATAAATATCTAGTATGCCATAATCAAACAACTTACAACTCAGGATTATGTTTTGTGGCCGCAAAAGAAGAATCCGACTGTAGAAAAGAGCACCTGCATCACTGAATGGAGACGCGTAAATAACTCGCAAAAACGAAACTAATCAATCAACGGGTGTGGTTTATATACTTTTTGGTTATTGAGTAGTCTATGGAAGGAAGATGCGGCTCCGCCCATTTAGATGTCACGTTTTACAGTTGACACGTGCTCACGTTTTAAGTGTTTAACTTGTGCACGTGTTGGGAAAAGTTACAAAATGTGAAGCGGAAAAAGTTTCGATTTCGAACCTAACACGTATAAGGTCCTTAATATGTACATACGTTGGAGAGCTTAAAAACTGTTACCCGGAAAACCGTGTCATTTCCATTCTCATGAGTAAATACATTTATTAATTGCCGTAATTCTAAATAGAAGACATTAAAAAAAAGATCTATCAGAATAGAAGAAAAAAAAAACGTGATAATATTTCTCATCACTATGATTTTAAATTAAAAAAATGCGAGCATTTGTAAAGCGTACTGCTACCCCTGGAAAGGTGTGCCGGCGCTCGGGGGCGTCGGAAAGATTAAGCAAGGTGTTGCCCACAGTGACATAGTGGTGGGCTAACGTGCCGCTGGAGCCGGGAATCGAACTGTGAACGCTGTTGTTCGAAGTCAGGTATCATAGCTGCTCCGTCACACTTTTTCCACACTTATATGTTAATTAGTGCTAATTAAGTTTTAAACATTGTTAAATTATAACTTATAACAGACTACTGTTACAGTTAGTTTTTCACTACAAAAAGTATGCACGTCTTTTTTAAATTTAGTTAAAAACAATATAGGTTTCAGGGACATTGTAGTTAGAAATTAGCATTTATAAAACCTTTCAAATTCACAGAAAAAACCATAGGTTTTACAGACGTAATAGTTAGAAATTAGCATTTAAAAAACCTTTGAAATTCACTGAAAAAACCATAGGTTTCAGGGGCATTATAGTTAGCTGGACATTTCACTCGTACAAAACCATAGAAATTCCACTGTTATAGTTAGTTCAGCTAACTATAACTCGCGCCCCGCAATGCACTGCTCATGACGTCACATATTACATCATTAATGGCATGGTCAGTGACATCACTGATGACATCACTGATGACATCACTGATGACATCTCAAATGACATCACTGATGACATCACTGATGACATCATCCAGTGACTGTGTGTTTCTGTAATTTTTAAATATGTTTTACATATATTCTTAGGTGTATTGAAGAATGAGTGGGTGTATAAGTGTCTGGATGGGGGATTTTACAGGTGTGTGACTGATTGTATAAGTGAGTGATTAAACGTGTCTTACTGAAGCATGGGTTAGTGACTAAACTGTGTGAATGTGTTCATCAGTCTGTCTGTTGTTGTGTAAGCTGCTACATGGGTTGGTCAGTAGCTACATGAGTGTTTATATGGGTTATTGATTGTTTGCCTGAGTATTTGTATGGGAGACTGAGTGTGTGTGTGGGTGGGTTGGAGGTGTGTGACTCTGTGCATTGATGTGTGAGTGGTTGATTCACTGGGTGTATGGGTTCAAGGGTTCATGTGGAAACAGCTGTATGGGTGGGTGAGTGTGTGTATGGGTGTGTTGGTGAGCGAATGGATGTCTCAGTGGTACATGTGTGAGTAACTACATATGTAAAAGGCAGTATATGTGAGTGATGCTGTATATAAATGACTATATGTGAGAGTGAGTGATTGTGAGAGTGGCTGTATGAATGAGTGTGTACTTGTATCAATGAATATATAAGAGAGTAATTATGCGTTAGTATCTGTATGAATTAGTGAGGTGGTGTGTGTATAACTGTATAGGTGAGTAAATGGGAGTGTGATTGATTCTTTGCATGACTGACTAGGTGTGTGAGTAACTCCATGGATGAGTGGCAGTGTGTGAGTGTCTGAATAGGTGTATGAGTGCATATCAAAGTGTTGTATTGATGAGTGACTGCATGTATAAGTGAATGTATGGGTGAATGAGTGGATGTGTGTGTAGACCTAGGAATCAAAGAGTGCTTATGAAGTAACTGGTATTGGTGTCTCGATGGTTTCGAAAATGGTAGTCTATTTTACAGTGGGTGTATTAAAGGATATATTAGACTGTGAGGAGGTGCATCAGATTTTCACGTGGATGATGTTATCAGTGATGTCATCAGTGATATCATTTGAGATGTCATCAGTGATGTCATCAGTGATGTCACTGACCATGCCATGAATGATGTAATATGTGACGTCATGAGCAGTGCATTGCGGGGGCGCGAGTTATAGTTAGCTGAACTAACTATAACAGTGGAATTTCTATGGTTTTGTACGAGTGAAATTTCCAGCTAACTATAACGCCCCTGAAAGCTATGGTTTTTTCAGTGAATATATATATATATAGATATATAGATATATAGATAGATCTATCTATCTATCTATCTATCTATCTATCTATCTATCGTGGTGGTAGCTACTCTGTAGTTATAGGTAGGATTCCCAGAGATAGGAATTTCTCATATTTTTGCTCGCTAATAACTTTGCCACCGTTTGATGAATCTCCATTAAACTTTGCACACCTATAGCTTTCTCTATATAGGTGGACGATGCAAAGTTTTGTGGAGACTCATCAAGGGGCTGCAAAGAAAAAAGGGGGCGTCCCAAAACACGTTCTTCCATCTATGCATTTCCATAGACTTTGTACTCAACTGTAGCTCAAAAACGGGCAGTCCGATTTGAAGGAAATTTAAGGATTGCAGATGATCCTTTTTGGTAGCAGAGGTAAGCAGGGTACGCATTTTTAACCTTGTGAGGCTCGAAAACTCAATGATATATGAAACCATGTTATTTCACAGTAATTTCTCGGTAGTTGCCAATGACAAGGCAGTATATGAATGGCTAATGGCTACCTTTACAAAAGTAAAAGGCAGTCATGTTGTTTTTAGTATACTTTGCCCGTCTTCTGGGTTAGGACCTTAGATAAAGGGCAAGTAGTGGGTTTTATATTTCCCTACCTATTACCACTCTATTAAAGTGGTAATAGGAAGGGGAAATTATTTATAAATTTATTTTAAAGGAAGGTTATGAAGTACTGCAGTACTACCTAGAAAGGACTGCGGTACTTAAAAAATTATGAAGAAAAATAAATATGCACAATAGTTAAAACTACACTCTGCTACACTATATTTCACAAATATGGTGTTGTACAGTGTGTTTTACATATTTACTTTTTATAAAATCCTAGTTAACACAATACTGCTAAAAGTATTTTTCCATTTTTACATACATTTTTTAAAATTTTCCTTTAACCCCTTTGCTGCTAGGCCTTCCCCCCCCCCCCCCCCGTGCTAAGCCTTTTTTTGCCTATTTGGGGTAGTTCGCGCTTAGGTCCCTGTAACTTTTTGACCACATAAGGTATCCACAGAAAATTTGCGTCCTTTTCTTCCAACATCACAGGGATTCTAAAGGTACCCAGGGTTTGTGGATTCCCCTGGAGGGGATCCAGAAATTAGCCAAAATACAGCAAAAAGTTTTTTGGGGGGGGGGAAATGGGAAAAAAGGGCTACAGATGAAAGCGTCTGATTTTTCCCCTGCAAATGGTATCAACAAAGGGGTTGCAGTGCTGAAATCACCATCTTCCCAGCTTTCAGGGACAAGCAAACTTTGGCCAGAAAACCAACATTTTTTACACAGTTTTGGCATTTTTCTGGGACATAGCCTATTTTTGCTATTTTTTGTGCTTTCAACCTCCTTCCAGTTAATGGTAAAAATGGGTATGAAAGCAATGATGGATCCTGGACAGCTATACATTTATGAAAAGTAGACAACATTTTGAATTCATCAAGGGGTCTTTGTGTAGATCTTTCAAGGTTTTCATATAGAAACTAACAGTTGAAAATAGAAAAAATTGAAAATTAGTTAAACAAAACAGCCATTTGTGCCAACGTTTTCACCTGTAACTTCTACTCACTATGAAAGATGTTTTAGAGCAATATACCATTACATCCACTGGACCCTTCTGGTTGTGGGGATATATAGGACTTGTAGGTTCACCAAGAAACCGAGGAACCCAGTGCCAATAACTGAGCAGCGTCTTGCAATGGTTTTTTATTGTGTACCGGATATATAGCAATTCATTTGGAAAAATATAAACAGGGAAAAATCGGTATGAAAGCCACCTATGTATTTCTGAAATGGGAACAAAATATAGAGTTTAGAAACAGTAGCTATTTGCATATCTCCGAAATTGGGGGTACCCATACCAGCATGTGAATTATAGGTCATTTTTCAAAGTGACTTCTTTTTTACTCATTGTCTTACATATGGAAGGCAGAAATGCATCAAAAGTCAATAGGTAATAACAGTTGCTCCACAATTTTGTGTTCCCCTAAGTCTCCCGATAAAAATGATACCTCACTTGTGTGGGTAGGTGTAGTGGCCGCGACAGGAAACGGCCCAAAACGCAAAGTGGACACAACACATTTTCACAGTGAAAACGGACCCTTTTTTTGCAAAGTGCCTAGCTGTTGATTTTGAACCCTAGCTCTGCCGGCACCTAGGGAAACCTAGCAAACCTATACATTTTTGAAAACTAGACACCCAGGGGACTCCAGGATGGGGTGACTTGTCTGGCTCTCACCAGGTTCTGTTTCCCATAATCCCTTGCAAACCTCAAATTTGTCAAAAAAAACACATTTTCCTCACATTTCTGTGGTGGAAAGTTCTGGAATCTGCGTGGATCCACAAAATTCCACCCACCCCGCATTCCCCAAAGTTTTCCCAAAAAAATGGTACCTCACTTGTGTGGGTAGGCCTAGTGCCCGCAACAGGAAACAGTCCAAAATGCAACATGGACACACCACATTTCCACAGTGAAAACGGACCCTTTTTTTGCAAAGTGCCTAGCTGTAGATTTTGAACCCTAGCTCTGCCGGCACCTAGGGAAACCTAGCAAACCTATACATTTTTGAAAACTAGACACCCAGAGGAATCCAGGATGGGGTGGCTTGCCTGGCTCTCTCCAGGTTCTGTTACCTAGAATCCCTTGCATACCTCAAAATTTGTCAAAAAACCACATTTTCCTCACATTTCTGTGGTGGAAAGTTCTGGAATCTGCGTAGATACACAAATTTCCACCCACCCCGCATTCCCCAAAGTCTTCCAAGAAAAATGGTACCTCACTTGTGTGGGTAGACCTAGTGCCAGCGACAGGAAATGGCCCAAAACGCAACGCGGACACACCACATTTTCACAGTTAAAACGGACCCTTTTTTTGCAAAGTGCCTAGCTGTAGATTTTGAACCCTAGCTCTGCTGGCACCTAGGGAAACCTAGCAAACCTATACATTTTTAAAAACTAGACACCCTGGGGAATCTAGGATGAGGTGACGTGTCTGGCTCTCACCAGGTTCTGTTACCCAGAATCCCTCGCAAACCTCAAACTTTGTAAAAAAAACCCACATTTTCCTAACATTTCTGTGGTGGAAAGTTCTGGAATCTGCGTAGATCCGCAAATTTCCTACCACCTAGCGTTCCCCCAGGTCTCCCAATAAAAATGGTACCTCACTCATGTGGGTGCCCCAAGTACCCACGAGTAGGCAAGGGCCCAAAACGTATTGAGGAGACATCAAAATGACCTATCACAAACAACCTGGTTTTGCAAGGGGGGTCACCTGGGTTTTTGGCCCCGGGCTCGGCGGCCATATTGGGAAACCTACCAAACTTACACATTTCTGAAAACTAGACACCCGGGGGAGTCCAGCGAGGTATGGCTTGTGTGGATCCCCCAACGTTTTACTACCCAGAATCCCCTGCAAACCTCAAATTTAGCTGAAAAACCCACATTTTCCACATATTTTTTGTGGAATCACTGTGCCGGCACAAATGTCTTACCCCACAGCGTTCTCCTTAGTCTTCCGAGTAAAATGATACCTCACTTGTGTGGGTGTCCAATGCAGAATTGGCTAAAAATGTATTTTTAAAATCCCCCAACGTTTCCCTACCCAGAATACCCTGCAAACCTCAAACTTTGATGAAAAAATCACTTTTTTCTCAACTTTCTGTGTGGGAAAGTTGTAGGATCACCAGGCTGACACAAATTTCCTACCACCCAGCATTCCCCCAGGTCTCCCAATAAAAATGGTACCTCAATCTTGTGGGTGGGTCAAGTACCCGCGACAGACAAGGGCCCAAAACGTATTGAGAAGATATCAAAATTACCTATCACAAAACAACCTGATTTTGCAAGGGGAGTCACCTGGGTTTTTGGCCCCGGGCTCGGCGGCCATCTTGGGAAACTACCAAACCCACACATTTCTGAAAACTAGACACCCGGGGGAGTCCAGCGAGGTATGGCTTGTGTGGATCCCCCAACGTTTTCCTACCCAGAATCCCCTGCAAACCTCAAATTTAGCAGAAAAAAATCACTTTTTTCTCAAATCTCTGTGTGGGAAAGTTCTGGAATCTACGTGGGTCCACAAATTTCCTACCACCCAGCGTTCCCCCAGGTCTCCCGATAAAAATGGTACCTCACACGCGTGGGTGGGTCAAGTACCCGCGACAGGCAAGGGCCCAAAACATATTGAGGAGACACCAAAAATACCTATCACAAAACAACCTGGTTTTGCAAGGGGGGTCACCTGGGTTTTTGGCCCCGGGCTCGGCGGCCATCTTGGGAAACTACAAAACCCACACATTTCTGAAAACTAGACACCCGGGGGAGTCCAGTGAGGTATGGCTTGCATGGATGCCCCAAAGTTTTCCTACCCAGAATCCCCTGCAAACCTCAAATTTAGCTGAAAAAACCACATTTTCCACATATTTTTCAGTGGAATCACCGTGCCGGCACAAATGTCCTACCCCACAACGTTTCCCTCAGGCTCCCGAGTAAAATGATGTGGGGTAGGACATTTGTGCCGGCATGGTGATTCCACACAAAAATATGTGGAAAATGTGATTTTTTCAGCTAAATTTGAGGTTTGCAGGTGATTCTGGGTAGGAAAACGTCGGGGGATGCACGCAAGCCATGCCTCGCTGGACTCCCCCGGGTGTCTAGTTTTCAGAAATGTGTTTTATTGGGAGACCTGGAGGAACGCTGGGTGGTAGGAGATTTGTGGATCCATGGAGATTCCAGAACTTTCCCACACAGAAATTTGAGAAACATTTTATTTTTTCAGCTAAATTTGAGGTTTGCAGGATTCTGGGTAGGAAAACGTTGGGGAGTCCATGCAAGCCATACCTCGCTGTCTAGTTTTCAGAAATGTATGGGTTTGGTAGTTTCCTAAGATGGCCACCAAGACCGGTGCCAAAAACCCAGGTGACCCCCCTTGCAAAACCAGGTTGTTTTGTGATAGGTAATTTTGATGTCTCCTCAATATGTTTTGGGCCCTTGCCTGTCGCGGGTACTTGACCCACCCACGCGAGTGAGGTACCATTTTTATCAGGAGACCTGGGGGAACGCTGGGTGGCAGGAAATTTGTGGATCCATGCAGATTCCTGAACTTCCCCACACAGAAATTTGAGAAAAGTTTTATTTTTTTCAGCTAAATTTGAGGTTTGCAGGGGATTCTGGGTAGGAAAACGTTGGGGGGTCCATGCAAGCCATACCTCACTGTACTCCCCCGGGTGTCTAGCTTTTAGAAATGTGTGGGTTTGGTAGTTTCCCAAGATGGCCGCCAAGCCCGGGGCCAAAAACCCAGGTGACCCCCCCTTACAAAACCACGTTGTTTTGTGATAGGTAATTTTGATGTCTCCTCAATATGTTTTGGGCCCTTGCCTGTCGCGGGTATTTGACCCACCCACGCGAGTGAGGTACCATTTTTATCGGGAGCCCTGGGGGAACGCTGGGTGGTAGGAAATTTGTGGATCCATGCAGATTCCTGAACTTTCCCACACAGAAATTTGAGATTTGTTTTATTTTTTTCAGCTAAATTTGAGGTTTGCATGGGATTCTGGGTAGGAAAACTTTGGGGGCTCCATGCAAGCCATACCTCGCTGGACACCCCCGGGTGTCTATTTTTCAGAAATGTGTGGGTTTGGTAGGTTTCCCAAGATGGCCGCCGAGCCTGGGGCCAAAAACTCATGGGACCCCCCTTGCAAAACCAGGTTGTTTTTGTGATAGGTAATATTGATGTCTCCTCAATACGTTTTGGGCCCTTGCCTGTTGCTGGCACTAGGCCTACCCACACAAGTGAGGTACCATTTTTCTCGGAAGACTTTGGGGAATGCGGGGTGGGTGTAATTTTGTGGATCCACGCAGATTCCAGAACTTTCCACCACAGAAATGTGAGGAAAATGAGTTTTTTTAACAAATTTTGAGGTTTGCAAGGGATTCTGGGTAACAGAACCTGGTGAGAGCCAGACAAGTCACCCCATCCTGGATTCCCCTGGGTGTCTAGTTTTTAAAAATGTATAGGTTTGCTAGGTTTCCCTAGGTGCTGGCAGAGCTAGGGTTCAAAATCTACAGCTAGGCACTTTGCAAAAAAAGGGTCCGTTTTCACTGTGAAAATGTGGTGTGTCCACGTTGCATTTTGGGTCGTTTCCTGTCTTTGGCACTAGGCCTACCCACACAAGTGAGGAACCATTTTTCTCGGAAGACTTTGGGGAATGCGGGGTGGGTGGAATTTTGTGGATCTACGCAGATTCCAAAACTTTCCACCACAGAAATGTGAGGAAAATGTGTTTTTTTCCGACAAATTTTGAGGTTTGCAAGGGATTCTGGGTAACAGAACCTGGTGCGAGCCAGACAAGTCACCCCATCCTGGATTGGCTCGGGTGTCTAGTTTTAAAAAATGTATAGGTTTGCTAGGTTTCCTTATGTGCCGGCAGAGTTAGGGTTCAAAATCTACAGGTAGGCACTTTGCAAAAAAAGGGTCCGTTTTCACTGTGAAAATGTGGTGTGTCCACGTCGCGTTTTGGGCCGTTTACTGTCGCTGGCACTAGGCCTACCCACACAAGTGAGGTACCATTTTTCTAAGAAGACATTGGGGAATGCGGGGTGGGAGGAATTTTGTGGATCCACACAGATTCCATAACTTTCCACCACAGAAATGTGAGGTAAATGTGTTTTTTTTGACAAATTATGAGGTTTGCAAGCGATTCTGGGTAACAGAACCTGGTGAGAGCCAGACAAGTCACCCCATCCTGGATTCCCCTGGGTGTCTAGTTTTTAAAAATGTATAGGTTTGCTAGGTTTCCCTAGGTGCCGGCAGAGCTAGGGTTCAAAATCTACAGCTAGGCACTTTGCAAAAAAAGGGTCCGTTTTCACTGTGAAAATGTGGTGTGTCCATGTTGCGTTTTGGGCCATTTCCTGTCACGGGCACAAGGCCTACCCACACAAGTGAGGTACCATTTTTCTTGGAAGACTTTGGGAAATGCGTGGTGGGTGGAATTTTGTGGATCCACGCAGATTCCAGAACATTTCACCACAGAAATGTGAGGAAAATGTGTTTTTTTTTAACAAATTTTGAGGTTTGCAAGGGATTCTGGGTAACAGAACCTGGTGAGAGCCAGACAAGTCACCCCATCCTGGATTCCCCTGGGTGTCTAGTTTTCAAAAATGTATAGTTTTGCTAGGTTTACCTAGGTGCCGGCAGAGCTAGGGTTCAAAATCTACAGCTAGGCACTTTGCAAAAAAAGGGTCCGTTTTCACTGTGAAAATGTGGGAATGTGCGGTGGGTGGAATTTTGTGGATCCACACAGATCCCAGAACTTGCCATCACAGAAATGTGAGAAAATGTGTTTTTTTTAAACTAAGTTTGAGGTTTGCAAGGGATTCTGGGTAACAGAACCTGGTGAGAGGCACACAAGTCACCCCATCCTGGATTCCCCTTGGTGTCTAGTTTTAAAAAATGTACAGGTTTGCTAGGTTTCCCTATGTGCCAGCTGTGCTAGGGCCCAAAATCCACAGGTAGGCACATTGCTAAAAACAAGGCCGTGCCTAGTGGGCTTTCTGCCGCCCTGGGTGGGAAATCGGGTGGGGGGGTTTGCCCCGATATGCCACCAAGGGCGGCAGAAAGACTGTGGCTATTAGTTTTGGGGGTGGGGGATTGGTATGCCCATTCTGGCAAGCCCGCACCACCACGCATAAAAAAAGCCAGCGTAATCGCTGGCGCCTAGTGTGCTCTCTGACGCCCCCTGGGGGGCAGATCAGGGGCTACTGCCCCCATCTGCCTCCTGGGGGGGCAGAAGACTGTGGCATTTTTCTGGTGGGGGGGTGGGGGCTTTGGCATGCCCATTCTGGGCAGCCCCTACCCCTGGCCTGTAGAAAAATAATCCCTGGTCCCCCACCCCGAACTTTGGAGAAAAAAAAATCCCTGGTGCCTAGTGGGCTTTCTGCCCCCGGGGGGGGGGGGCAGATAAGGGGCCATTGCCCCATCTGCCTCCAAGGGGGGGGCAGAAAGACTTTACCATTTTTTTTGGGTGGGGCATTGGCATGCTCATTCTGGGTAGCCCCTACCCCTACGTACAAAAAAACAAACCAAAACCCTGGTGCCTAGTGGGCTTTCTGCCCCCCCGGGGGGCAGATCAGGGGCTATTGCCCCCATCTGCCTCCTGGGAGGGGCAGAAAGTCTTTTGCCTTCTTTGGGGGGGGTAGGGTGGGGGCATTGAGATGCCCATTGTGGGCAGCCCCCACCCCTGGCCTGTAGAAAAATGATCCCTGGTCTAGGGTGCTTTCTGCCCCCCCCTGGGGGGGCAGATTGGAGGCTATTGCCCCATCTGCTCCCCAGGGGGACAGAAAGACTGTTTGTGCCCAAAATGTATGGAGGGAGCAAAGGCCCTTGCCCAAGTGGCCGCCCCCCCCTCCCTGGTGCTAGTGGGTGGATCCCTGCTTGGGCATCACCCTCCTGGTGTGAGCCCTAAGCAGGGATCCACTAGGGAAGGGTACCATTGGAAAGGGGAGATTCTCCCCTTTCCAACGATACCTCTCCCATCTGTTTCGGTGCTCGGGGGCAGAGATAGCCCCATAAGCACCGAAACTGTGAAACTGAAACTAAGTTTCAGTTTCGTTTCCGTTGCAATGACGATCCCGCGCCATGCACGCGATCGTCATTGCAAGGAAATCCAAAAATAGGCCTGGGGAGGTTGGGGAAGCTCTTCCCCACCTCCCCAGGCCAAAAAAAAAAAGGGAAATCCCTCTGCTGTCTGCAGCAGAGGGATTTTCTGAGCATGTGCTCATGACGAAATGGTTCCGTCATGAGCACAGGAGCACTGGTGCTGATGACGGAACCATTCCGTCATGAGCACCCAAAGGGATTAACTACTGCAGTAGTTTATGGGTACTGTGTAAATATTTTAAAAAAAATATAGAAAAATATTAATACATTTCCCTACCTATTAGCACTTCAATAAAGTGGAAATACTACTTACCAATATTTAAGGCCCTAACCCAGAACACAGCCAAAGTGTGATGAAAACTGTAGTGATTTCCCCTCTGGGCCCACTTTGGTTCTGCCTTAGTTTTGCATATTAGCTGTTTTAGCCTGCCTCTGCTTTGCACAGCCACACATATGTTTGTTTTTGTGACATGACAATTATTTTAGAAATACACTGTACATGCTATTTGTTATTTAATGACTCTTCTTGGGATTCAGTCTGAACATTTCATATAAGGTCGAACAACATGGTGTACTGTTTTCTTGTGCCCGGTCAGCAACATCTCCTAAAGTTTTAGACATAACACGGCAGCACAGCTGCAACTTTCCAATACAGTAGTTCTTATCATACAAACTGCGTCTCGTCCCCATTGGGGGGCAGAGAGGAGAATTCCAGCAGAGAGACCGGTCCTGGAACGAACGCACCACCCTGTGTTTACACTAATGGTGTGGACCACCTAACTACAAATACCAGGTATGGGTCTGTTGCTAATCCCAGAGATCACTAATATATCTCTGTGCTCACATAGTGAGGGTAGGTCTAGACAGATATATCATTTGCCTTGGTTGGGTTGTTCATTGGATACAGCCTGCTAGTAATACTGACTTTGTTGCTTAGTTGTATTAGTTTTCTAATTGCAGCACAATTGCTTCATAATACAGCACAATAGTTTCAATAAAAATTGGAAACTTTCTTTGTGTCTTTCTTTTGTTTATTATGGACATGCATTAGTGAGAAACAAAAGGTGATGATCTGTTTCCACGGTTCCCTTGGGGACTAGAGGGTCATGTTCTAGGTTGCCAAAATCACATGTTACTCTGGGAATGTTAGGAGTTCAGGTGAGGCACCGTGAGCTAGCCAGGATTTGGGCCAACAGATACTGATGTGGTAGATACTCAGAGCCTGATTTAGATCTCGGTGGACGAGTTACTCCGTCACAACAGTGACGAATATCCTGCCCACCGAAATTTAAAACCCATGGAAATGGAATAGAATGGGATTTATATTTCAGCAGATGGGATATCCGTCACCGCTGTGATGGAGTAACCCGTCTGCCGAGATCTGAATTAGGCCCTAAGTCCCAAAATACTGACGTTCTGTTATCCCAAAGCGCAGTTCTGTTTTTCCAGCAGAATCCCTGTGACAAAACTACATGGCTGCCTTTTACTTTTGTAAACACAGCCATTAGCCAATTATATACTGCCTTGTGATCAGCATATACTATGGTATACTGCAAGGATACTGCTGCCCAATATATAACTTAGTGTTTTGTCACTTATAACTTTGATAGTGCTCAACCAATGTAAAGATAATACCAAAAATAGCCTTTTGCACCCTATAATATATATTCCTGCCAAATTTTGTCTACAGCTGTTCAGCCACTTTCACACTATGGCCCAGATTTATTAGACTACCACGCAGTGCAGCAGCCGCAAATGCTGCGCTACATGAGAAGGAAAGATAATAGATCGCCATATTTACAGAAATATGGCACTTTCCTCATCTCTCCCTAGTGCCGGCGCAGAAATGTGCTGCGCGCGCCACAGACACACCTTTTCATCATCGTGCAAGGGGGTATCTCTGTGAGTCTAGCACAGGTTTTGTACTGGAAGGATACCTTTCCAGTACAAAATACAATGCTTAGACTAACTTTAAACCTTTTCCCATTTTGTATGTATGCTGTTACGTGCAGCACACATGCGAAATCAGAAAAGAAAGGAGAAATGAAAGCGTTTCTCCTTCATAGTGCCTATTTGAAATGGCCACAGGTTTTTGCAGCAATACCATACTACTTTTTTAAGTAATTAGGGTTTTGTGTCAAAAACCTTGGGTGGTTGCATGAGACCGTCATTGAACAGCCCATGGAACTCCACCTTGGTGCGAAGTAATGCAAAGCAGCACTATGTGCTGCTTTGCGTTACTTTCAAGTGATTTTCCAGAGCAAACCAGGTTTTGTGCTGGAAAGTAAATAGGTAAAAAAAGATTTTGCGCCGATTTGCGTCACTTTTGTGGCACAAACACTGCGTAAAATTTAGTAAATATACCCCAATGTCTCTTTAACCTACACTGTACTACACCACACGCCACGCCACTCCACTCTACACCACTACTCTTTATGCCAGTCCTCTCTACACAACTATGCGCCACTCCACTCTACGCTATTCCATTCTACGCCACTCAACTCTACACCACTTTACGCCTCTACACTGTATGGCACTCCATTCTTTGACGCCCCACTCTATGCCACTCCTGCTATGCTATTCCAATGTATGCGACTCTACTCTACGGCACTCCACTTTACGTCACCCCACTTTATGCCAATCCACCATATGCCTCTCCACTCTATGCCACTCCAATCCACTCTACTCTACGCTATTCTACTCTACGCCTCTCCATTCTATGGCACTTCACTCTACGGCATTCAACTCTATGCCAATCCAAGCTATGCCATTCCACTGTACGCTACTTCACTCTGTGCCACTCCACTGTACTCCACTCAACTCCACTCTATGCCACTCCATGCTATGCCATTCCACTATACGCTCTTCTACTCCACGGCATTGAACTTTATGCCATTCCACTCTAAGCTGTTCCACTCTACGCCACTCTACTCTAAGCCACTCCACTCTACACCACCACTCTATGCCACAACACTCTATGCTATTTCCACTTCATGCCTTTCCACTCTATGCCACTCTATTGTATGCCACTCCACTGTACGCCAATGCGCTCTATGCCACTCCACTCTATGCTGTTCCACAGTGCAACACTCAACTCTATGCCACTACACACCACTCCACTCTCTGCCATTACACTCAATGCTACTCAACTCTATGCCACTCTACTCTACGCCACTCCACTGTATACAACTATACTGTACGCCCCTACACATCATTTATTTAAATTATTAGAATGCATGTCATTATGTCCACAATGTACAAATTCATAAATATACATTACAATAAAAAGCACAATAGAACAACTAAAATCATTGAATCTCTTAATCAATGTCAGAAATCATCTGTACAGCAATCACAGCATTCAATTAAAATATTCTAACAACAGATCCTCTGTTGTGTATATACACCTTGTATGAACTATCAATTATAAGCCTACACAAATAAGAACAAGCAGTTACTGTGTATCAGAGTACTTTCACTATACACATTGTGTTGTCGTGGCGTTTCGGCGGTTCTTGGAATCAAATCCCCGCCTTCTTCAGGACAATGTTTACATAAAAAATGTTTCTATATAAAAGCAGTTGTTTGCTTAGTTCCAACTCTGTTCCCCTATTTCCCTCCAGGGGAGTGTTTCAATGATGAGGGTATAATTACCTCCAAAATAATGTTACCTGTATATTAAAGAGCAAACATGTTCTGTTTAGTAAGCCCTTTCGAATCAAGGTTTATGGTCTTCTGTATCATCCCCCTCTGCTTATGCCAATAGCTCTCCCTTGGTTGGTTAATAGGGGTCCCTCGTGGTCGTTTTAGATTTCTACAAGTTGTGTTCCTTTATGCTTTTTAGTCCCTGGTCATGTACAATCCAGAGTCTACTCGGCAGCCGTGTATCCGATATTCTGATTAAGAGGTTCAATGATTTTAGTTGTTCTAGTGTGCTTATTACTGTAATGTAGATTTATGAATTTGTGCATTGTGGACTTAATGACATGCATTTTAATCATTTAAATAAATACATATGTTTTTTCTCATGAAAAGGAGACAGTCATAATTTATGGCATAGTTCAAGAGTATTGACAAGGATTGTGTTCAGTAACTTAAAATGGAAACGATTAGTGGTTGTATAGCGTGAGCACAAAAGGGAAATTTATTTTCTTATTAGTTTTATCTACCCTTTCCCTTTTGGCTTGAAAGGGTGAATCTTTGATATTTGGAGTGACTACCAGAGATGTCAAGCAATTTTGTATCAGGCACGAGCATCGCACCTAATACAGAGGGCTCATGTAGTCCCGTCAGGAGTGAGCTCTTCGACTCATGGGTATATTTACAAGAGGATAGTGCCAACAGAACGTCACTTTTATCTACGTTCGGGTGGCGCTATGCCCTTCTCCATATTTACAAAGCGGCGTTAAGCCACATTTTGTGGCTTAATGCCGACTTGTAAATATGGACCCTTTACGAACATCATTTGGCATGGAAAAGGAGTGCAATGGGTGGTACTGTGGGCGTTCCACTGGAACACCCATTCCTTTTTGGCGCATCACCAGATTTACAAGGATGTGTAAATCTTAAGCAGTGCCAAAAGCTAACGCCATGCACCAGCAGGTGTTAGAAAGGTGAAATGAAGATAAATACTTTTAGTTCTCCTCGTTTTTGCATTTCTATGTGTGCTGCATCCTGCAGCACACATAGAAAGAGCAAACCGCCATTAATGATTGTTTATGTGCAGCAAGGTGTGCCTTTTAAAAAATGACGATTTGCTACTTCTATGTGTGCTGCATTCTGCAGCACACAGAGAAGTAACAAATCACCATTATTGATTGTTTATGAGCAGGAAAGTACACCTTGCTGCACTTAAACAATCATTCCCTGCAACATAGGTACCTTTGCACTATGGCGCAAGGGTGCCTGTGTTGGCACTAGGCAGCTAATTTAAGCGCCAGTGTTAGGGAAAACACAGGGGTATGCCATATTGTTGTAAATATGGCACATCCCTGCGTTTTGGAAATTTGAGAGTGCTGCACTGCCAAATATGGTACAGCTCTGCACGCCGACATTTCCTTGTAAATATGCCCCTCAGTTTACAGAACTCATGTTGGGTGAAGTCAGGTCTCAGTTCATGCATTCTACAGAAGGCAAGTGGACACATGTCAAGAATGAGATCTGACATTTGCATGGTTTTAAGTGACTAACTCACCCAGTCCATGTATGTCAAGTTGTCCCTGTCAGTTGTGAGTAGCTCACCCCATCAAGAGATCCCATATTGCCACATCAGATGTGAGCAGCTCAGTGAGACCAGACGTTGTTCACGGTCAGGTGCAAGTACCTCATTTGACAAATTAGATTTCAAGCGGTTATAGATCCAGGGCAGATTTACTAAGGGATTGTATTGCCTTCAAGTCATGCAAGGCAATGATAGGCAAGCATCCCCTTATGTGGGATTTACTAAGCCATGCAAAGCCACCTTGCCAGATTCTGCATGGTTTAGCAAATCCAGAGTAACACAAGGCAGCACAAATTTCTGCCTTGCATTACTCTGCTTTGAGAAGGCGTTCTACGGGTGGAGCATGGGTATTCCCATGCGTCCACCCATGGATTTTGATGCAATCCTGGATTTATTAAGGTCAGAAATCTGTGATTACGTCAAAATGATACGCCTTCCCAAGTGAGGCGTAGCAAGGAGAAATATCTTTATTCTCCTGGTTATTTCCTCTTTCCGAATCTACTGCATTCTGCAGCACACATTGAAAGAGGAAAAAGTCTCTAAGGATTATTTTTGTGCAGGATGGTACCCCTTCCTGCACAAAAACAATCCTGCCTGTACTGCAGGCACTCTTGTACCATGATGCAAGGGTGCCTGCGTTAGCTGTAGGTAGCACACAATGCGAGAGAGCGGAAATGCATTATATATTAGTAGATATGACACATTTCTGCTCCCTCCCTGTCATACAATGCAGCATAGCAAGTTGTCTTGGTGCATTGCATTGCGTGACTTCTTAGTAAATCTGCTGCCTGATATGGGCAGCTCCCCCATTACACAGCTCTCAAGCTGTGTCTTCTCAGGCACCAGCAGTTCATCCAGTCCTGAGCAGTTCTTGGCATTCTGGTAATGGGAGTCACAAAGCCCCTAAGACCAGTAACAACCGAAAATGGATAATCAACTTACACCTGGCATAACACAACATTAGATCCCTGTACACAAGGCCTTTCCATTGAGCCAGCTGCTTGTCAGTGCTATGAAGACGCCAAATAATGGGTATGAAGAGAGCAGCCGCAGTGTGTTGGCACTGGGGGCCAGGGAGCTCTTCCCCCTAATCTTCAGCGCCCTTTCACAAACAGAGATCTGTGCGCTTTTTCATCAGCTTGTGACTTTGAACCACCCCTGTTACTGATTAATGCCGCACTGTTCCCTGCTGGCTGGTACATATCACAGCCCAGGTCCAGGGGTCACTGACACTCAAGGACACTGGGTGGGGCCCTGGGACACCGAAGTCCATGAGGCGTGCACTAAAACACTGCCTGCATGCAGGCTGTTTACAGAGAAGGGCAAGGATGAAGGGAAGTAAAGAGAGTTATTAGGGGTGGGGCGGAGACAATAGCGTAGCAGAGTCCTTCCAAAAACATTCCAAATAAAGGTTAGGCCGTTCTGAGCTCAGCTCAGCTAACGCTGCTCGTGCAGCTGGGCAAACATCACATTGATGTACCTTAAAGTTGGAGAAAAGGGTAAAGTTGCATGGTTATAGTGTGAAAATGACCACATAATGCAAAGAAAAAGATCAATTTCTTGTTGCCTCCTTATCTGCTTTACCAACAATAAGTATCCCAGGCAATGTCGTAGCTTCTTACGGGCTGGGGGGACTGCTCATGGTGCCACACCCCTTAAAGGCCCAATTATCCAGCTGCTATATTGGGGTCCAGGGATTGTGAGTTTGTTCGGTACAGAGCGTCTCCTTGGCTCATAAACACTCACCGTACATGCCCAGGTCTCCCCTGGAAGAACTCATGACTCCCTCCCACACACCACAAGGCAAGGATAACCAAGGGCAGTTATTCGACTGCAGGGCGATCCAATGACTCTACAATGCTCTGAGGCAGAGAACCCTTTCACCGTAGTCTCACTCTCACCCCTGCGGTCCTAATAGAAGAGTTTTTTCACGTGTTTATTTTCTGGTAAGGTTCTTGGAGGCTCATGGTCTAAACTTCTTTGCCATGATGGGAAGGGGAGTGTAGGGTAAATACCTATGGTCCTCTGTTCAGCATCTCTTCTGTGTTTTTGATGGGATGGGAGGGATGTGGAGTGAGAGAACATGCCATGAGGCCCAGGGAGGCCTGCCACCTGCAGGGCCGTTCACGGCTGGGCCCAGGAGATTTGGACATCCAGAGGTGGGGGCGCGGGACCCAACGATGACTCGGGGACCCCATTCGACCGTGCTAGACATAGGCTGCGAGGGCACGAGTGTGCCAGTCTGGGGACTTGAGGCACTGGGTTCGGGGTAGAAAAGCGCCAGTGAACTGTGGATCCTATGTACACCGGTCACTAAAACGGGGACATAGACTAATCCTTTGCCCTTAGGGGAGCCCTAAACCCTCCAGGTGACATCCTGCTGATTGCATACATGCCAACATTTTAAAGCAGGCATGCACGAGATTTAAAAACAAAAAAAGAGTCGGGAGAATGTGTTTTCCCCACTGATTTATATTGAAGCAGAGGCAATCTGCCGGAATCGGGTCTTTTGGTATGTATGGTGACAGACAATCAGCACGTCATTTTTTGGCAGTTTCATAAAATAACCAACCAAAAACAGAGGTCTAAACTCTGTTTTTGTTTGCACTATGTAAAACTGCCAAAAATATAATGTCAATGCCTGTCACATTCTCTTATCCCCTCCTCCATAAATAAAGGGCAAACCATTACCTTTTGATGTCAGAGGTAATTCTCGGAGGGGGAGATCGGTGCGTGTGTGACAGGCATCAACATTTTATTTTTGGCAGTTTTCCAAAACTCCAAATCGGGTTTCTGCAAGCAGGAATCGGGAGGCTGGAGATTAGCCTTGAAATCGGTAGTCTCCCTCCTGAATCGGGAGGGTTGGCATGTATGTGACTG
Source organism: Calotriton arnoldi (assembly GCA_963921515.1). NCBI lineage: Eukaryota > Metazoa > Chordata > Amphibia > Caudata > Salamandridae > Calotriton > Calotriton arnoldi. The sequence goes on from CAWUFW010002486.1 coordinate 1,113,731, forward strand.
TGCTTGTCCCCCCCCCCCCCCTCCTGGGGGTGAAATGGAGACCAAGCGTGACTGGGCTGCTCGCGCTGCCTCGTCCCATAGGACAGTGTTGGTGGCAGAGCAAAAAGGCCCAGTTTGCAGCACACAACCATTTGAGGGCCCCAAGGGTGGAGACACACAGGATCAGATGCACAAAAAATGCAAAGAAGGTGGTATCGCCTCCGCGGTCCCCCAGCACCTAATGTACCCTGTACCCCGATAAATTAGATGCCATTCTAACAACAATTGAAGCCTTTCGGGTGTGCCTGGAGGCGAAAGTTGACAATGTAGCCGAAGACATCAACGTTCTCTGTCAAGACCATAGGAAACTATCAAAGCGACTAATGCATTCTAAGAAGGCCCTTGCTGAACTTCACCCCAAACAACGGGTTGAAAGCACTGGATCCCCATCTCGGGCAGTAACTACCTGGCAAGGACCTGATTGGCGACAAGCTGGTTGCTGTCAGCGCTCTGGAAGACGGCTGGCTGGCTCCTTCCTGACTCTTGAGACTCCAATTTAAGAACAGGTCTGAGACGGACAATGGTCCATCTGGATTCTTCCTCCGATGCATTAAGGGATGGAAATTCATCTGTATCCTCCCACTTGAACCAGCTTCTCCCCTTTTTGGTTCCACTCTGTGAGGCTGAGGCTTGTCTTCTGGAGAGGCTTTGTTACCACAACTGTGACTCTTACACTGCCCAAACACACCCTGAGGGTGACAAATCAGGCTGCATTCTGGCATGGCTGGCCAACAGGGTCTCTAAGCAACCAACTGTGGTTTCGGTCCGGGGTCCTAAAGGCACCCTTTGCCACCTACAATACAGCCCTCAGCAGCCCCCACCAGGGGCCTCGCCTAATGACATCATAGCATTCCGAAAGTACCGCATTATGGAGGCCATCCTGGGTAGATGAGCTAATGCGGCCGCCTTGGTCCTGGACTTGCAAAAGTCCTTCGACACACTCAGTTGGGAGTACTTATTCGCAGTACCATCCAAATTTGGCTTTGGATCCTATATCACCAAGTTAATCTGTCTCCTGTATACTTATCCTTCAGTCCGTATTCACTTTGGGGGTCGACTCTCCAAGTTCATATAGGTAGGAGGGGGCACTAAACAGGGTTGCCCCCGCTCCTGTTTGCCCTCATGATGGAAGCGCTGGCAGCCAGGGCACACCTGGGTGGCGTGGAGTTGGGCCTACCCCTCTCTGACAGCCTTCATACAATCTCACTCTACGCAGACGACGTATTGTTTTACCTTAGGGACGCCACTTCTGATCTCACTCCTATTGCCTGCCTCCTGGAGGAGATGAGCTTGGTCTTGGGGGCTACATGTCATCTTCCCGTTAATGCTCCTGGCAGTATCTCAGGTCCTGGAGCCGGGGGAGGGCCACATTCACTGCAAACCCATTTCCTTTCATTATCTGGGTGTCCGAATATATCACACCATTGGGGATTTACTTAATGGAAACTTAACAGCAGTCTTCACTTCAATCAGAACACAGCTGACCTTTTGGAAATCTCTTCCCTTGTCATTTATGGGCCCCATAGCCAGAGCTAAAATAGTGATGCTTCTACTCTACTATGTCTAAACCTCACCTAATGGAAATTCTTCCGGGAGCTCCATAAACTCCTGGGAAACCTGATTTGGCAGAAATCCCACAGGCAGGTGACGCACCATACATTCCAGCTTCCCTCAGAGCAGGAGGCCTCAGGGCACCTAACTTTGCATATTATTACTTGGTGGTCCAACTACAAGGGCTATCGCACTTTTCACATTGGCTAGCGGGTCTGTTTCTGGAGGACACAGGCTTGACCAACCTCCCATTCTCCCGAGGGGAAGTCCTCCAGGCACTAAACCCTACGCTCGACCCATTTGTGATTCCCCCATTGTTCTCCTAGTGACTATTTCTTGTTATGTGGAGGAAATCAGACTCACCAAGCATTTACCCCCTAATGCACCTGCTATCCCACTTCTTGGCCTCCAAACTCATAGACACCACATCTGCAGATGCTAGCTACGACCCAGGGAACAAGTAGGGCTTTCCACCATGGGAGACCTGTTCCAGAACAGACAGCTCTTAACATTCCAGACATTGACTGATCAATATGGACTATCCAAAGTTCAGTTTCTCTTATACATCTCCCTAAAAGGCATCCTTGGGGTTGCTTTGGCAGCCCAAGAGATGGAAACCACTATGCACCAACTCATGCAATCATTGCACACCATGGGGCATATTTACAATATTTTGGCGTAGCTGTGCTGCCTTACATAAACAAAAGGGCGCCTTCCTGCACAAAAACGATCAAAGGAGGCGTTGTCCTTGTTCTATGCGTGTTGCAGAATGCAGCACTCGTGGAAAGAGGAAAAAAACGAGGAGAAATGTAAACATTTCTACTCGTTACGCCTGCTTTGGAAAGGCGTTAGTTTTGGCCCTGCCATAGATTTACGCTATGTTGTACACCTGGGGCAGTGTCAAAAACCATGGGTGTTGCATGGGAACACCCACAGCAACACCCATGGAACGTCCATTCCACGCAAAGTAAGGCATTGCCTTACTCTATATATTTATAAGGCCATGAAAAGCCACACAGGGTGGCTTTGCGTGGCCTTGTAAATATCGGCCGACACACTGCGCCGCCGGAGCATCACAAAAGTGATGCTCAGGTTGCGTAAAAGTGACGCAGGGGCATTGTAAATTTGCTCCCATGGGTAGTAGCTGCAAACAGATCAGCTGGCTCACTAAGACACTAGTCACCCATACACGAACCACATTCCTGCCCCTGAGAGATCCCTGGAAGATGGAATTTGGTAGACCGCTTCATGACAAAGAATGGGAAAAGGTGCTGGCATACCCGAGGAGAGTGTCGCGGAATGCCCGCCTGAAATTGATCCAGTTCTATATCCTCCACAGGACATACCTCTCTCCATGCGACTCGTCCGTATATTACCTGAAAACACAGACACAGGTGCGATGCCCGGGTGGCAACCCTGAAGCATATTCTGTGGAGTGCCTCCAATTGCAGGCCTACTGGAGCACTGTTCTGTCACGGCTCACAGAAATAGTGGGCATTATATCCCGGGAGGCAGGGACCCTGGACATATGCAAGAGGCTCTGCAAATATAAAACCAATGCATAATTCATAGATCTCGCTCTCAATGTAGAGAAAAAAATCACGATGAAATGGGAACTCCCACTCCCACCAACCATTGAATTCCGGCTAGGCACATTCTCCCGCTGGGCTAAGGCCGAGGCTGTAGCTTTGCACAGGGCAGATGCCAGTGGCCTGTGCCATCGCCCTATGGCCCACATTGCTCTCGCGACTACTTGACCCACCACAGAAAACCAAGTTGGACCCTGCCTACGCTGACCCATGATTCCACCCATGGGACAGGGACATTAGCCAGAGAACCTCGCTAGCATTCCCTTTCCAGATTATATCCAGGTGCCATGTCAGTGTACACGATCGAGCGACTTGAATAGTGGCCCCACACAGTCCCCGCAAGATCCTCACTGACAGCGATATCAGGGCCCTTAACCCAGCCACCACTGTCCATGTGCCATTCCAGCTCAAAAGCACCACTTCAGTCAAGCCTATGTTGTTGTGATACGCACCACAGCTGTACTATTGTCTCTTTCGTAACGCTTTTCACACCCTAATGCTTCAAGTTTATGTGTGTGCTTGAAATCACGATGTGTACACAACACTACTAAGGGGCATATTATCAAGAATAGCGTTAAAATTATCGCCGGTTTAGCGGCAGAAAACTGCAGCTAAAGCGGCGATAATGGGCTTGATAATATGCCCTGGAGAATTCCAATAGAAGCCCATGTTCACACCAGAACATGGACTTCTATTGGAATTCTCCAGGGCATATTATCAAGCCCATTATCGCCGCTTTAGCAGCAGTTTTCTGCCGCTAAACCGGCGATAATGTTTAACGCCGTTCTTGATAATATGCCCCTAAGTACCTTAAAGCTTCTTTTGTTGATAAACTCAATAAAAGAATTTGGAAAAAAGTGTGCCATGCTGATACCTGGCACTGATACCTGCAAACCTGCCACACCAACTGCCCCATGTCCTTCTGTTTTTGAACTACACAAACACACACACACACACACACACACACACACACCGCTCACACAACATTGCTTAGCAGGGGCTTTAGCCCTCCAAGTTAGCTTACTGTTATTGTAATCTATGAACTGAAAGTTGTTACAAGCAGACTACTGCAGCAGACACTCAACCTTGTGAGTTATCTGATTGGGCTGGGAACCTATAAACTGCAGGTGACCGTTTCCCTGTAGATGACAGTTTCCATAGGATGTGTCCAACCAGCAAGTCTTTTTCCAGTTATTATCAAGCTCTTTGTATACAACACACAATTATCAGTTAGACTTAAAGGGCTTCAAGAGCGCTAGTTGCTTTTCAGAATATTGCCATCCCTGCCTTCGACACCCCCAGTAGCCAAAAACGATTCCATCAGTTAGCCTCGCTACCCCTGCTTGACCAGCATTTTATTTGGTTGAGTATATTGTGGAGATGGTTTGGACATCTCAGGCCCACATACCCCAGATATCACTGGCCAACCTACACTCCTGATTCCAAGATCCGGCCCACATCCCCCGGATCTCACTAGCTAACCTACACTCCTGATCCCAAAATGCCCTATAGTAATATATTTTCATCTGTTCCTTTGCTGCCCTCTTTGCATTCTTTGGAATAGCACTCGTTACTTAGCATGCGTTTAGTACGCATGCCATTACAACGCGGTGGTTAGAACGACCGCGTTGTTAGTTCGCATACCTTTACTACGCAATTCGGAACAACGAATTGCAGTAGGGGGCGCTGGATGTTGGAATAGTATAATTTACTATTCCAACTCCAGTCTGTGCGGACACTAGGGAAGGTGTTGGATTTTAAATCCAACACCTTCTCCCCCCTAACGCAAGTCGTTGTTCCGACTTGCGTAGTAAAGGTTATGCGAACTAACAACGCGGTCATTGTAACGACCGCGTTGTAATGGCATGCGAAGTATCGCATGCGAAGTAAACGCTGTTTACCGCTGGGACAGCAGCTGCTTGATGGTCTACATCTACATACTAATTGACCATGTATTACAAAAGGTGCCAGAGGTGCACCTAAGGCAAGCACATCTGCCACCGTCTGGGTCCGACAGAGAATGGGGGGTAAATGCTGTCATCACTCCTCTGAACAAGCATCAGCCCCCACTGACTAGGTAAATTCCTTTATCTACTGCAAACAGCAACCTTTGGTCCTTCGATCTGAACAGTGTTGCATTCACTCTAGCAAGCTCACATACCACACCCCTGCGTTCACAAATAGTTGGCTCTCACTGAGCTCTCTCAGGTTTCGACTTGTCGCCATTCTTGTTGAATTCCCACTCCATGAATAAGCATGCTGGGGATATCTATGTTCTCATTCCTGACAATGATCTTCCCTTTCTAGCAGAACAGGGGGGGCTCAAGGAATGGTTTGGCTACTCAGTACTCACAACAGATCCCCCTGGCTACACTATACCTCATGTAGCGAGTCCAGCTGGGTAAAGGTATTGAGATTATCTCTAAAACATACATTGCATCTACAGAAATCCTCTCCCCTAAAGTTATTGGTGTAGAAAGTCTAACCACTATACTACCACATGCTTTAAATTCCTCACTGTGCCCCTTACACATCAACAGCCTTTGGCCTTAGTGCCTTCATTTCGAGAGAATGTCTTGAGTTCCACCATTGACTGTAATAGGCCTCTGATCTTAGATGCGTTTATACTTTTCCACAATGCTGAAAATTATAAATATACCCATGCATTTACCAATCATCTTCCAGCAAGCCTTATGATTCCAGCTCTTTAATGACCCCACTCACAAAGCAGGCCACACGTTGGACCTTATATGCTCTTGTGAATGTCTTACTGCCCTGAAGATGTTTCGATCAAAGGCTCATTAATTCTTCAGGACCTCACTTTCTACCTTTCAGGAATCTTATAATAGTGCAAGAAACTTGAAAGAAAAATGTGCCCGACTCTTTCCCAAAGCACCTAGATTCTAATGATTAATCCATTCATTATTTGACCTATTGTGACTACCGAACAAGGCCCTTGATTTGATCACTCCAGCCTTGCAGCAACGTATTCGCAGTAGCTCATTTGCATCAAACAAAAACTTGTGGCCTGGTTTTCCAAGGACCTGCTCAACCTTAAATGAGCTGCCAGGCAAGTAGAATGCTGTTGGTGTCTGAAATATCACACACTAAATCTGAAATAAGGGATAAGGTATAACAACACAAACATTTTGTCTGACAATTCCCAGAAGGTAATGTTTAAAGTTATTGGCAACCTTACGGAGACCTCCATTCTCATCCCACCTATTCTGCCTACTTTGACTTTGTATGGAGAGCTTGCATTATTTTGCATATTAAACTTATAGCCTCAGGAAAACCTAACCCTGACTACTCCCTCCCCAACTGTCCAGCTCCCTCAATTACTTCCCTCCTATTATCCTAGAAGACCTCTTTGATGCCATAACTCTTTCCAAATGGGGGTCTCCTCTTGTCCCCCACCCAGTTTGGTTCTTTCACCTAATTGACCACGCTATTGTTAACATATGCCTCACAAAAGGCACCACAACTCAGCCCTTCAAGGAAGAATGTGGTAGTTTCTCTTACAAAGAAACCAGGATTTGATTCTGCCTCCCCAGCAAACTACGGTCTTAGTTCCCTACTACCATCATTAGTCAAGTGTAAGAAACTGGTTCTATATATACTGCACCAAAGTGAGGTACAGTGTGTTTAGAGTCCAAGGGTCTCCAGAGGTTTGGCAGAGGTTAAAGTTAGATAGAACCTTACTCTCTAAAGTGGTAGCTTGGTCGATCAGTAAGGCAGTATCAGAGGACAGTGTAAAGCAATTGATGTACACACTCAGTCAGCAAATGAATTCACACACTCAAGAACTGAACTCTAGGCCAATTGTGTTGTATAAAAAAATATACTGTTGTTTTATTTCAAGTAAAATGCAGTTAATTACTTTTCAGATTACTTTTGCTAACACAGGACTGGATCCTAGATTCAGCCCCGGGACATTTCCTGAAAACAGGTGAGTAAATGCGTTTTGGTTAAAGGTACGATTTTTAAAGAATATTATTGTATTTCAAAAGTTGACACTTAGAAACTTTTTCACATAGAATCACCAATGTTATCCTATGGGAGGAAATTCACTTAGCAGGTAAGTTAGGTTATCGATACTTTTTCTTACTCAGTGCTGGATCCTAGATTCAGCACTGGGACATTTCCTGAAAACAATTGAGAAAATGCGTTTTGGTTATTTGTGTGATTTTTAAGGAATATTCTTAGTTTTCAAAAGTCGACAGAAACTTTTTGGGAGAAAAAGTGTCAATGTTACTCTATGAAGAAAAACAGGTTATTGGTTTCGAGGTAAGTAATCGGTCTTTTGAGTTAGGGTTCTGGGGTTAGACTCAGGGGTCTCCCAGGGTCAGTGATGCACTGTTGTTGCACCCTCAGCGGCACTAGGGCGGCCGGGTGCAGAGTGTTGAGGCCCAATGTTATCCTATGGAGGATAGGGGGACTCCGGTTGGTGGCTGCTGGCAAGCAGGCCACGGGGTTGTGGGAGCAAAGCTCCTAGGGTTAAGCTCAGGGCAAGTTGGGGACCAAGTTAGCACAAAAGGGGCACCCTCAGCGGCACTAGGGCGGCCGGGTGCAGGGTGCTGTTTTGAGGTTGGGTGCCCTGTTGATTTCAATGGAGATTCTCCGGGACAAAGAAACACTGCAGGCTCAGGGACGAGGATCTTCCAGGAGTGACCACCACTTCGAGGGGTAATTTGGGATGTTGAGGGTTGGTTAGGCACTGCTGGGTTGGGCACACAAGGCCGTGGGGCGTCGGGTGCAGGGGTGCCTTGGGACGTCGGATTTTCTTACCCGCTCTGGTCGCGGTTAGGGGGTCCTCTGGATTGAGGCTGCAGGCGTCGTCAGGAGGCTTGAGGCAGGTCAGGGGTCGCCGGATCTCGGGTCAGGATCGCTGGGGGGACCTCCTCGGGGTATTTGCCCACTCGAGCTCGGGCCGGATTCGGCGGGTGCAGAGTGTGCGGGATTCGCGGTTCCTGGCTGGCACCAGAAGCTGCAGTTCAAACACGTCCGGTGTTCACGGGAGAAACAGCTTGGAAAGTGAAGGCAGGCAGGTCCTCCGGGGTTTTTGAGGTTGCTGGCCGCTGGACACGTTGGGGTTTTGCAGGTTCGAGGGGAGACAGGCCTGTAGGGCTGGGGCCAAGTCAGTGGGCGTCGTCCTCTTGTTAGCTCTGCACGGCTTCTCGTCCTTCTTCTTCTCTTCTTTTTCTTGTAGTTAATGGATCTGCCTTCCTGGTTCAGGGCTGCCCCCTAAATACTGTATTTAGGGGGCGTTTTAGGGGTCTTGAGGTCAGTAGCCAATGGGCTACTGACCTTAGGGTGACTACACCCTTGGTGTGCTCACCCCACGTGGGGGAGTGAGCACAATCCCTATTCCTGATTGGGGAGTGCCTGCCATCTGCAAGATGGCGAGCACTGGAGAGTGGGCTTCACCTCGCCTCCCCCACCTGAGGGGTGGAGTTGGCAGAGGTGGGCACACCTCCTGGGCTGGCTAGTTTTCCCGCCTGTCTTCCCGCCGAAAGGGAGGGAGACAGGAAGAGAGGCCTGCTCCTGATAGCAGGAGAGGCTGGGGGTCGCATCACAAAGGCTGCCAGGCCTTTGAAGCTCCCCTGCCACAGATGGCTCTTCCTGGCCTGGGGGAGGTGTGTACACCTCCGCCTAGGAAAGGCTTTGTTTCTGGGCTCAGGGAGCGTAGGCTCCCACCCTAGGGGTCCAGAAACATGTCTCGTGGTGGCAGGCTGGTGTGTACCAGTCAGGGAACCCACCAGAGGCTGGTCGTTTTTCAGGGGGCATCTCAAAGATGCCCTCTGTGTGCATTTTTCATTAAATCCTACACTAGCATTAATGTGCTGAGGAGTTTGATACCAAACTTCTCAGTTTTCAGTGCAGCCATTATGGTGCTGTGGAGTTCGTAATGACAAACTCCCAGCACCATATACTCTTAATGGCAGCACTGCACTTACAATGTCTAAGAATGGACTTAGACACTGTAGGGGTACAGGGCTCATGCACCTGTACCCTCACCACTGGTATAGTGCACCCAGCTAGAGAGGTGACTGACCTATGCCAGGGCAGTGGGTTGTAGGCATGGCCCACAGAGGTCTGTGCCATGTCGACTCTTCACTTTGTTCTGCACCAAAACACGCAGCCTGCAAAGGCAGTGTGTGTGTGTAAAGGTACAGGGCCTCTAAGGGTGGCACAATAAGTGCTGCAGCCCTTAGAGGTCTTCCCTGGTCCAAGTGCCCTGGGTACCTGTGGTACCATTTACCAGGGGCTGACCTGTGGCCAGAGATGCCAATTGGGTACAGTTTTGGGGAAAGAACACAGGCCCTGGGAACCTGATTGGCAGGGACCCAGGGCACATCAAGTCAAAGTGCATCAGTGGTCTGGCAAAAAGTGGGGGGGTTACTGCAACAGAAACCCACTTCCTTACATCAAGTTAATTGAACAGCAAAGATCAAAGCGAGTTTGGTCCTAAACCAACTATGTGCTTGCTGATGCCCAGGCCCAAGTCTGTCTTGCAGCGGACAAAGGCAGTGTCAACACCCTGATTTTGTTAGATCTTTTAGATGCGTACGATGCTGCTGACCACGGCTTCTTACTGAACAGATGAGTCGAGGCAGGACAGGCAGAGCTGTGCTGAGCTGGTTTTCCTCCTCCTTGACAAAATATACTGAACAGTGGCCCTAGGATCTTACTTGTCATCTACCTCCCTCATTATGTGTGGTGAGCCGCAGGGCTCCACAGTCTCACCATTCTTATTCAACCTTTAAGTCACTCATCTCTGTTCCATCATTTGCTCCCACAACTTTCAATCTTAAACCCACGCTGATGATACTCAGCTGCTTTTTCATCTCTGTCGCCACACAGCTTTGGAGACTGCTTAGCATCAGGGAGTGGATGAAAAGACATTGGTTGAAATTAACTATTCTTTAAAGACAAAGGGCCATATTATCTAGAACGGGCGATAACATTATCGCCGCCTTAGCGGCAGGAAACTGCCGCTAAATCGGCGATAAGGGGCTCGATAATATGCCCTGTAGAATTCCAATAGAAGCCCAGGTTCTGGTGTGAAGGACATCAAACCTGGGCTTCTATTGGAATTCTATAGGGCATATTATCAAGCCCCTTATCGCCGCTTGATATGTTATCGCCCGTTCTTGATAATATGGCCCTAAGACTTTGGTTACTAGTGATAGAATGAATCTATGGCAACAGACACTTTAGCCACAGGAATTTGGTCCGACCCAACCCACAATTACTGTCAAAACGTTAGGCCTGCAGTTAAATGCAGGAATGCATACACATTCTTGTCACTGTAGCAATCTCATCTTGAAACTACCAAAAGATGGAACGTTGTTTAAGATTATCATATCTTTAATTAGAGGGACAGTGGCTTGATGTCACCACTCTGATTGGTTCAAAATCAGACTACTGCAATGCACTTTACATAAGGATTGCTAGGTTTCTTCTGCATTACCTTCACATCCTCTAAAACTATGCAGCTAGTATGGTGTTCAGAGATTCACCCATCTTCATTGGATGCCAGATCACTCCAGAGTATCTTTTAAAGTGCTCTGCCTGATCATCAGATCTTTCTGACAGGTCTCCTGTAATTCCATCAGACCTAGAAGTCACATCGCTCATGAAGGCTTGATATGCTTTCTGGATCCTCCGGAACACACCGCTGTCTAGGCCCCCTGGCATCAACGACTTTGTCAATGTGCCAATACGAGACTGAAAGCAAGTTGCACTGCAACAACCCCACAACCCACTGAGCACTGCTTGAGTCAGACGTGTTTTAGATAACAATCAATCCTTTGGAATGTTTTAGGAACAATTAGTGGAACATAAGTTCTCATTCATCATGGAAAGGCACATTCAAGAACACTAAGAAATCAAGGATCTATTTTAAATATATATTTTTAAATTTAAAATCCTATCCTTGTACATGCAATATGAATAGTAACTATTATAAAGATCAACAAAATGATTTACCAAGAGAATGAATAACAGATAATATTGTAAAATATTGGTAAAATCATAAGGCTTTTTCTTATAATGTCTCCAACCCTACCCTTATCTCTGGGGCTAACTAAGCTACCCCTATCACCAAGGGGGAACCTAAATTTGATTTTCAAAGATGGCTCACACCTGCATACCTCTTCCGAACAATTGAACCAGTGTTCAGTAAAATTGCAATGTCTGCTATTCTCGTATGCATCAGCAGGCAGGCCTATAAGCCCACTGAGTGAAGACTGAGGGCTTTATGTATCAAGCTATTTAGCATTCGCAAATGGGCCGATTCGCAGAATCAGCCCGTTTGCGTACGCTAAAAAGGCTTTTTTACATGTATCAAAACCCATTTTGCGATTCAGTAACCTGTTACCGGATCGCAAAATGGGTTTGCGATTTGCTATTAGGAAGGGGCATGTTTAGGGTGATCCAGCGCGTGGCCAATGCCTAATCAAGGATCAATACTCAATAATATAGCAGAACAATGGCCCATACACACTCACCCAAATCCCTGATGCGCTGGGGTCAATTTTTATACAAGTTTAATTCTCTTGCTCATATCTGTTCATATATGGCATTTTTTCCCCAAATACCTATCTGATTCATCAATCAACTCTTCCTCTACTTGGTCGATGAACCAATTAGTTGAATAGTTGATGGTAATGATACTCTTTTATCTAACTAATCATTTATAAACTAAATAACCACAGACTCTCGTTGAAGTTAATAAAGTTTATCTCAAAACCATAGAATAAAATGCTCAAATGCATACGGTCATAAATGCAAACAATGAATTCACAAAGGGAGAGAAAACATCAATAAATCAAATAAAACAAACTCATCAATTAGCAATGACAATATTGCATGAAGGAGTGGATAGATAAAGAGACAAAAGTTTCAGAGACAATAATGCATTTGCAAGTAAATTATGCAAAAACGAGTTAGAATAAATACAAACTCAGCGGATTTGTAGTGAAAACCACCCCTCAGGCCTAAGTGGTGGTGGGGATCCCCCGAAATAGAGTCAGGGGACAAAGATTTCAGGGACAGGAAAACAGCTAGGCCTCTCTGCAAACCGACGGACTGCGACGCATCTCCATCCTCTCAGCCTCTCCAACTACGACTCTAACCACACCCCTAAAGGCACCCCAGTTATACACTAAAATTACATGTCCGTCCCACATCAATTTGAAACATTCAGCATAACTAAACAGTTGATTGGTGGACTTTGGGGGTGGAATGTCACACCATGATGACTTCATTCACTCTTAACCGCTTGACCGCGGCGCGGATTCCGCCGCGGTGCTGGGCGTTCCCTTGAGTGAGCGTGTCTGGGACGGCCCCCGGCCGTCCTCCGCACATGCCCACCGTGATGTCGGACGGCCGGGGACCGTCCGACGCATGGAAAGGGTTAAACTTATTCTTTGTTTTATGCCCGTTCCCACCACCTCATACATTGTACATTTACATAGTCTTGTTACAGGTTACAATTTTATACATTTCGAGCAATGTCTTCAGGAAACGTCCTTCTATCCCACGACCCAGCACGTAGTTTGGCAGACGATCATCACATCGGCCATCACCCTCTTTCATCACCTATGCTGTGCTCAGTGCTTCAGCGTGCTTTTGTCTGAAGAGCATTTACTCTATTTTCCAACCCGCCTTCACTTTGGACAATATAAGAAAACATGGAGTTCATCCAGCCCACGATAACGAATAGAAAATGAACATTCATTAATTATATGATAATGTAATTTTCACTGTTTGCCACCCACCTTTGTTCTATTCCCTGTTTTTTTTATAACAAACTTTATTGAATACCATAAGTTGATTGCAGTGTGTCTTATCGAATACATATGGTGTTTTCGTTTTTTGTTTTTCAATCGTATACAAATATTGGCTTTGTACAGACTAAAAGTCGAGATGCACATAACAATATATCATAATACAGTCAGTACTATTAAGAGACAATTAATGTAAGCATGTAAGATGTAATAAGGTCACTGAAGGTGATTGCATTCTATAATCTGAACTATTCCGTTAACGTAAACCCCCTCCCTCCCTCCCTCCCTCCACCCTCCTTCCTGGTCTGCCGTTTCTTGTGTGAGTGTCGGCCTAGTACGCCTAGAAAGATATCATTTTCTATCAGTTGCTGCTGGTATGCGATTGGATTGCAGATAGAGCCTGTTCGGGGTCTTCGGCTCGTGTGCCTCTAGTTATAACTGGGTAGGTTATGGGGTAGGATTGACGTGTGTAGGTAGGAGATCTATCTGTTTAAAATCTTCTAACATGAGGTCCCATGCCATAGAAATGGGGTGTTTCCGTAGTCCACGCGCTTCCTCACGTCTAAGTGCCGCACTTTCGGCACTGGCCCACCGGATCACGTCTTCTTGCCACGTGGGTAGCGGAGGGCACCTAGGGGATTTCCATCTCATAGCAATCGCTCTTATGGCCAATATAAGGGCAAGGTCTAAGAAGCGCAATTGAACCTTCAGTGCACTGGTACGCTTGCGGAGGCCCAGCAGACACTCCAAAATGTTGTCATGAATTGTGAGGTGCGTAACCTCCCCAAGTGTATTCCGGATCTTACCCCAATAATCACGGAGGTGAGGGCAAGCCCACAGCATATGGATGAAGCCCGCCTCCTCTGCCTTGCATCGTGGGCAGCAGTGTTGGGCTTCTGGGAACATGCGCTGTATTTTCTTTGGGGTGAAGTAGGATCTGTGTAGGACTATAGTTTGTATAAATTTGAGTTTAGCATTACGGGAAACCCGTTTGGGATGTTCTAAGATGCTCGCCCAGGCTTTATCGGTTAGTTTTGTGTCAATAGCCCCTGCCCATTTCGTGCGGAGGTCCGTGAGTGCAATAGAAGCTTGTGCTCGAATGCCTGTGTATAGCCATTTAACTAGATGACCGCCCTTCCCCATGTAATAAAGTAAATGTACTAGTTCATGCTGTGAAGGTTCGTTGCGTTGGGGCGCCCATGTCACCCTAATGTAGTGAACAATCGTTGCGTGTAGCAAATAAAGGCGATCTGGTGCGCTGGTAACCCGCACAAAAGTGTCATGGTCTAATAGGGTGCCATCACCAAATAGTGACCCAACCTCCTCCACGCCAGCTTCCACCCAGTCATGTAGTCTGGTCTTCGTGAGCTTGCCCCCGGGGATTGGTATACCTAGTAATGGGATATTCCTCGCGTATGGGATCCCACTTGAGGTGTAGAGTAGGGCCTTCTTCCAACAATGAAGCGCAGTTTTTAGTAATGGAGGTCCATCCGGAGAAATGTTTATTTTTGGGAGCAGTAAACTGTGTAGGGTTCCGCGTTCTAAGTCGTGGGTTTTGTAGCCTATTACCCGCAGGTTCCTGCCTGCTGTCCAGTAGGACAGCCACTGGAGCTGACATGCATAATAGTATGCCCTCAAATCGGGAACCCCCAGTCCACCCTTGTGGGGCTCTAATTGTAGCTTCTTGAGGCTAACCCTATGTCGGCCCTTCCCCCAGATGAGCTCCAGGAGGAGTGTGTCCAGGGTGCGAAAGGTGGATTGTGGAACTATCAGGGGTACATTTACAAAGAAATATAAAAGGCGGGGAAGCATCACCATCTTGGAGATGGCAATCCGCCCCATTACTGATAATGGTAGGGATGTCCAGAAAGATACGCTCGAGCGTATAGCAGTGATGGCTTTCAATAGGTTACCATCCAGTTGATCCGCCTGTGCCCTATATACTTGAATTCCCAAGTATTTGAATGTAGTATGTGCTACAGGCAACTTGTAGGTACCGAATCGAAGCACATCTGGGCGGGGTCCATCCCGGAGATAGAAGGCATTAGATTTCCCCTCATTAATGTCCAAGCCAGATATACATTCGAAGGTGGAGAAAATGTTGGGAAGGGGTTCCGACCCGGCTGTCAGGTCGTGTAAGTAAATGAGGATGTCATCCACATATATTGAGATTAAGTGTGCTGTGCCATCTATCGGTATCCCCAGATGTTCGGCCGACTGTCTCAGGGCTATCGCTAGTGGCTCCAATGCTAAAACAAACAGTAAGGGGGATAGAGGGCACCCCTGTAACGTGCCCCTGTGAGTAGTATATTCGCGTGAGATATGGCTCCCAGTGCGTGCTCTGGTGGTGGGATTAATGTAGAGCAGACGTACCCACTGAAGGTAATCTGAGGGGAGGCCAAAACGTTGCAGGGCCGCGAACATGTATCCTCATGTTATGGAGTCAAAGGCCTGGCGTAAGTCCAACGCCATGCATCCAGCATTGTTATATTCCGCAGGGGTAGCCACCATGATATGATGTAATCGTCTAGTGTTTAGGGAAGTGCTGCGTGTAGGAAGAAACCCGCATTGGTCTCTATGTATAAGGGTATTTAGCTAGAGCCTTGCTTAGGATTTTGTATTCGGTCGCCAATAAGGACAAGGGCCGATAGCTAGATAAGTCAGTGCTATCACGTCCAGGTTTGGGGAGTGAGACTAAGGCTTGCATGGTGGAGTGTGGTAAGTGACCGGAGTCCAAGGCCATCTTATATAGTTCCTCCAGCTTGGGGACTAGGATGTCTGAGTAAGTTTCATAGAATTCGATGGGCAGGCCATCTAGGCCGGGGGCCTTGTTGCGGTTTAAGCCTTTGATTGCGGCTCGTATTTCTTGCTGGGTGATGGGTCCTGAGAGATCTTTCCGTGCATCTGCTGTGATACAGGGGAATGTCAGTCCATTTAAGAAGTCGTCTACTAGCATGTCATTGGTGTACGCTGGTGCGGCATATAAATTGCTAAGGTAAGTACAGAAGGCCTCGTTTATCTCAAGTTGCGTACATACTAAACCCTTATTGGTGTTTGTATGCAAGTGATGATGGGCGGTTCCGGGCTATCCCGCAGTATCCGGGCCAGTAGCGTACCAGACTTGTCGGCCTCAGTATGCTTCCGCTGCGTGAATGCCCGATGGTCAATAACTCGAAGAGTTTCTAAAGTCTCAGCATGTCTAATGCGAGCGTCTCGCAGGGATTCCCGTTTGTCTGGGTCAGTCACCGCTGCATGCTCCAAGTCAGTCATTAGGGTTTCTATACTAATAAGGCTTTTATGTATCTCTTGTCTAGCCCCCACTACGGACCCGATTGCAGAACCCCGCACCACCACCTTGAGCGCATCCCAATCTATGAGGTTGGAGGAGGCTGTATTCCAATTTTCTGATAAGTAATTGGTAATGGTTGTAGATATAGTGGCGCGAAACAGGGCATCCTCCAGGAGTTGGGGCCACAGCTTCCAAGTAGGGACTGGGTGGGGACTCTCCCCCATGTGAGTGTAAGCTCCAAGGGGTTATGATCGGAGAAGGTTTTAGCTAAGTAGGTGGACTGGTGTATTTGTATGGCAATGGTGTGAGAGCATATGAACCTATCAATTCTGGTATGAAGCTGGTGGACTGGTGAGTAAAAGGAATAGTCCCTATGTGTAGTGTGCAGTAGGCGCCATACATCATTCAGTCCCCAGCCATTCAGCCATGTATTCGGGAGGTCAGTTTGTTTGCGGGCGCCAGCACTATGTAATGGGGGATGGGATCTGTCTAAGTCCACATCGAGGACAGCGTTACAGTCGCCACCCAGAATCCAGGGAATAGTGTCCCACCCAGTCAGGGCCCTACTCAAGTTATGAAAAAATGTATCCTGATCAAAGTTCGGGGCATAGATACTTCCCAGAACCACAGGTAGTCCATCTAGGGTACACTTCAGTAATATGTATCGACCCTGGTCATCAGTGCGGCGATCCAGTTCTGTAAATGGAACCCCATGACGAATCCATATGGTCGCCCCTCGTGCAAAGGCCGAATAGTTAGTAGTGAATATGTGACCCCTCCATTTTTTACGGGTCTTCAAGGCCTCCGAATCCATAAGGTGCGATTCTTGGAGGAAGACAATGTGTGCCCTCCGCCTAAGGAGGTGGGCATGGACTCAGTGTCGTTTAAGTACCGCCCCGAGCCCTCGCACATTCCAGGTCAGCAAGTTATATGAACCTAAGGTGGTGTTATTGCTAGGCATAGGTGGATATTATGAACAGTGCTCCCTCTAACACGGAGCCAATTAACTGACGCAGACCAGGAATACCCCTTCCCTTTTAAACTAAACGTACTCGGCGCAGCCATTAAACTTTGCTGGGCCAAACAGATAACCACAACAAACATATTCCATAAAACGGTGCGTTCGCTTTGTGGGGGGTCGTTGCCGCCGACCATAGTATTACTTGCTTGGCTGCAGAGCTCCAGTAGCTCTACAGAACCCGGGGGGGGGGTAGTATATATATCATTTGAGTTAGTAAAGAGAATCGCCTGAGGTATAGACACTGGGTCCTGACAGGGAAGTAGTAGAAACACCTGACTGTAACCAAAAGTCAATATCAGGCTATGTAGGCTAGAATTATCAATATATATATAGGAGGATAACATAGCTTTTCGGATCATACTGTTGCAATTATATATACATCATAACATATGACACAACGGATCTTAAAAGGATACTGATGTGCCTGGTAGACTAATCGTAATGCTTAGATGACACAGTCGGTGTATTTAAACAAAGTGTTAGGACAAACCCCTTATTATCCACCAAGTCATCCACAGTCTGGGGCGTCACTGAGGGAAACAGAGTGATGCTATGATCGGAATCTGACTGAATGGTGCTGTCCTCCGAGTCAGTCATGATCTTGGAGTTATCCTCATGGAAGGAGCTAGCCACGGCAAGCGCTTCTGCTCTGCCGGTCATCTTCTGTTCGTGTGTCGGACCAACTTTCGCGGTGCCCTGCGTGCCCTGGTTACGGCTGCGGGTGTGTGGTTTCTGTGTTTTTATGGGACTGCGGCATGCCGAGTCTGATGGCTTGTCTTGACTCAGTTCCAAGTCCATCACTTCCAGCCATTCTTCCACATCGTTTGGGCTGTCGAAAAAGTAGGTTTTCCGATCGTGGATAATTTTTAATCGGGCCGGGAACAGTAGTGCATATTTGAGCTGAGCCGCACGTAGCTTTTTCTTAACTGCTTGAAAGGAAGTCCGTTGACGCTGGACCCTTATGGTGTAATCGGGGTAAAGGGAGATCCGCTGGTTTTCGAACTGGATCTGCGTATTTTCTCTCGCTTTTTGTAAGAGCACGTCGCGGTCTCTATAGTTTAGTATTTTTACAATGAAAGGTCGAGGAGGCGCTCCAGTCTTTGGCGCCCCAGTTGGAATCCGGTGTGCCCTCTCCACACAAAAATATGGTGATAAGCCATCCTGAGCTACATATTCCCGGAATCAAGCTTCCATAAAGTCTGCAGGTTTGATGCCTTCGCTTCGCTCCGGAAGTCCAATGACGCGTATGTTATTTCGGCGATTTCTGCCCTCTGCATCCTTGATTCGGTCCTGAAGGCCGTTAACTTGGTGCTGCAGTTGTTTTATTTGTGTAGTATGTTCAGTAAGTTGAGGGTCCATGCTGGTCAGGGCTTTCTCATGTTCACGTACTGTATCAGCGAGTTTCCCATGATCTGCCCTGAGGAGGGTGAGGCGACTTGTAAGGGCTTCAGTTTGTTGTTCTATCACTTTCCGAGAGTCTCTAACTTCCTTTAGTATCAGGTCAAGTTTGTCAGAGGGAGTCTCGGCTGACTCGGAGGAGGAGGCACTTGGCGATGGGGCTCTGGTGGTTGTTTCGGGTATTCCGGTGGGGCATCCCGCAGCAGGGTTATTGTCCAGAACCTTTCCCTTGAGTCTTCCCATTTTTGTCATCGGTGGCTAGTGGGTGCAGCTTGGACGTGCAAAGTGGCAGTAGAGGGGATGCTGCTTAACGCGATGTAGGCTCAGCGGCACCACCCCACAGAGCGAGGAAAAGTGGTCCAACTGATTGGTCTCAAGCGACTCTGGAATTCAGACACTGGTACCTCTCGATAGTCATTTAATGCAGTCCGAGGTGCATCGCGCCGAAAGCGGCGTTGCTCACTGCTCCAGCTAGATGATTACGGGTCTCAAGGGGGTGAAGGCTGCCACGTGTCTTTCGTTACTTAGCCCAGCCGCCCCATGATAGTCCACAATGAAGCCCACCTGTCGGCACCGTTTGTCTATGTGGAGATAGGCTCCAAGTCTGTAGGGTGTAGTGCTGGCTAGTACTCACTGCGGCCCACTGTCGTCGTCCCGTCACGCCCCTACGGCGCTCCGATGTTTTCAGCTCGCAGGAGGGGCCAGTCGCAGAGACCTGCTGCTGTTATTGGTGGGGATCTGACAACGGGGCGCCTCACCATCGACCGGTCAGGAGGGCCGGAAGGCCGCAGCCACACCTCTCACAGTGTCTTTATGGTTCAGCGGTGGCAGTGTAGTTCGCAGGGTGCCATGCAGGTAGGGATAACTCGCCCGATTTGAGGGCCGCTTTTCAGCCGGCACCACTACACTCCCTCTATGCCGGGCGGGCAGCGTTCGAGAAAGAAATATCCGTCCTGCACCCTTTATACTGTAGGCATCGGTATAGCGGGAAGGGGAGAGAAAGGCACACTCTCGGCCCAGGCTTCGGCGCGAGGCGCCCGCTCTCACCGCCTGTCTTCGGTTCGTTGCACATCGGGCCGATCAGTCCCGTCGTTGAAGTCCCGTCATGGTGGACCTCGGCCCAGCAGGGTGTTCAGCGCCGGCGCGGTCCGTCGGTCAGACAGGGACAGCCGCTGGTTGCATCGGGAGCCATAGGGGGCCCTGGCCGCTGAGAGTAGACAGGGTTCGCGGCACTCCAGTCGCAGCGGAGCGCCGCGGGTAGGCCGCAGTCAACGTGGCCCTAGGTGAACGCTGAGATCAGCTGTGCCGCCTCAGCCTCACCGGGCCAGACCCGCCAAATCACCTCTCGGGTCCTCAACAGCAGCGCCCAGGACCTTTAGGCGGCGGAGATAGTCCTCAGTTCGGAGATTCTTCAGGATGATTCCCCCCAGGGTCCGGAGCCTCACCAGATCGCGTCCGCCATCTTAGGCGGCTAGCCACGCCCCCCCTTCTATTCCTGTTAATGTTTTTCCTAGCATAGCCTTATGCAAAACGACATTATTTATTAATTCAAAGCAAGCTGCAACATGCAAACTACGAAATGCACATGCGGCCTAGTCATGCATTATTTCTCGTTTCTTTCAAAGCATAATGTAAATACAATTTTAGTTCTTTCATGTATTATCTCACGTTAGTGCATGCATGCGCAAAGCAGTTTTCCCTCGTGTTCATGTAAAGTGCACATTAATTTTCTATTACTACTTACTGTTAGTACGTATTATGGGGGTATTAATTCGAGCAGGTTTCTTTTCTCGAATTCCTGCTCCATCAATCCCCCCTTTGATGGCTTTCTGGAGCCATCTTAAAATACCTACCATACCGAGTGCCATCTTCCTTTTATCTAAAACTCTGTAATCTTCTCTCTTTTTATAGCACTTTCATCTATATCGTTCATCATCTTATAGTATTCTTCTAGCTCAATTTCCTCTCTTTTTCTCTTTCTCGCTCTTTGTTTACTCTCCCATTCTGTCATTTCCTTTTTCCCCTTCTTACACTTATAACATTTATATGTTGTTATCATCACTAAGACTATTATGGCTACCAAAATAACTGACATTATTATTTTTCCTAATAAACTACTTCCAAAGGTAGAAAACCATTTACCTACAGAGGAGAAACTCTTACCAAGTCTCTCCCAGACTCCGTCAACCTCCAGTTGGGTCAAATCTTCATGTAATTTCGTAATATTTCTTATATATCCCTCAATTCCTTTACTTTTGTCAGGTATATAAGTACAGCAGTGTTGGATTTTCAACATGCCACAGACTCCACCCTCCTTTGCCAATAAAATATCAAGGGCAAGTCGATTTTGCAAAACCATTGATCTGATTGCAACCATTTCTGTGTCAATCATTAAGAACCCACCAGCAGTATCTGTTGATAAACGATCAACCACTGTGGACAATTTTCGAATTTTGTGTGAATTCAAGATGACTCCAACTGATGGTATCAGTGCACCAAAAATATCAACTTCTATTTCTGAAAAACTTGCTCTTTTGTTACGTGTTAGTCCATGACTTATTTCTTTTAGTCTGTTGCTGTTTCGGTCCATATGGTAGACCTTAGGAAAAACAATTACAAAATAACAACTACCATACCAATGTGCAGGCAACCTATAATAGGCTTTCTTACCACACACATAATAAATTCCCGGAAACACAGGATCAGTTCCACCCTTCAATCCCCAACCTCCAGTAATTTGGAAAGTATGCTCACACTCACTAGTACCGATGATATAATTGTTATAATGAGTCTTCATTCTAAGCAAACATATTTTTCCCTTCTGAGGCCAGTCCAGAGACATTGCAGCGTAGGTTTCGCCTTTCTCATAATTTCCTTCCCTGAAAGCCCATGGTGGAACTTGTGACTTCTGTTCAACAGCTTTTCTCTGGAAACTTTCTCTTCTACGTTCTACTAATTCTATAAATACCTTTTCTTCAACTTGCAAACTACATGTTAAATTATTTTTGTAAGCATATTCTACATCTAAAGCTTTAGTAATATGGAAGAACTCTCCCATATAGGGGGCCGATTATCTCGGCCGGTAGGGCTCCGAATTGGATTCGGCTTTACCGGATCCGATTCGGAGCCCTGTTTCCCGACAGATTCGTATGCGGGTCCGGCCGAGCGAGTACGATGCAAGCGCCCGCGAAATCGCTGACCGACTCGTTCGCGGCTTCAACACGCTCCGACCGACTCGCACGGACACGACTCGCACCGCGCAGTGGAGACGTTCCCCGGCCGGGTAAGTACGATGCGCGCCTCGAGCAGTCTGACCGACTCGCGCCGTCCGGCTCAAAAGAGCTGTCGGAGCCGGACTTTGGGGGTCAGCGTTGGACCCCCCTGTACGCGTAGCCGCGCGAGTCGCACACAGGGGGGACCCATGGGTCCCCCCTACCTGTGCGTGTACGGCGCGACCTGCTTCGACGCGTACCCGCTGTAGGGGGCGCCCTTGTTCGCCTCGCACCCATTGAGTCAATGGGAGCCCGCGTACGCGTTGTACGACCGGCTCCCATTGACTTCAATGGGAGTCCGACCGACTCAAGTCCGGGTGCATGCGTGCGCATCGTACTCGTTCGGTCGGACTGCCAGAGTCCGATTCGGTCGGAAATCTCTCCGGGTCCGGCTCGGTCGGAGAGATTTCCTGCCCGAATCGGAATCGGCCCCATAGTTTGCATTTTACTACTCAAAACCTTATTAAGTTCTTTAATAATAGGTATTTCTGAAAACACTAAATCTATATTAGAGTAGTGGTACTCAAGCTTCCCTGTTACATAAAACAAACTGGTTAGGACACTACAAGACACACCATATGTTAAAGGAAGGTGATGATACGTCACTCCCTCTGAGACAGACGGAGGTAGTTGCATGCACACATAACAATCACTCACATTCATCGTATCAATGTATTCATACAACAATTTAGTAAACACATTTAACGAGAAATCACTAATTGATTTATCATGATGGAGAATGCTTCCATCCATTTCTTCTATGCTAGAATTTGGTATTCTTTTACTAACATCATTCATTTTTTCACTTGTCACATCATTAGTATTATTTCCATTATTAGTTATCATTAGGATAGGTACAAGGACAGTTAGTAATACCCACATAAATGTTAATAGCAAGACACTACATAAGGAAGCTTTAATACATCTACGTTTCAGACTATGTTTTGGCTGTTCAGTCACCTTTTCTTTAGCTATTTTGTATTCTACCAAAAATATAAAATTCTAACCCTATAAATACTAAGCTTTACTAAAAAAACTCAAAAGATTCTAAAAAATATAGTGTAATCCTACACTTCAGGCTTTCTTCTTCACCCCTTTCTTTTGATTTTCTTTTCTTTTCTTTAGGTCTTCAGAATCTTTATTTCTTTTTCCAACTGACAATGCTGCACCTTAGTTTTTGTCACAGTTCTTTAAGGTGGTCTCAGTTTGCTTTCATCCACAGGTTCAGTGTCTGATTTGTCTCTTTCTTCACTTGGATCTGAGCTTTCAATTTCTTCCAAGATCACGTAGGTCCATTCTGGTGCTGTGTATTTTCTACTTGGAATTCTTGCTCTTCTTGTTTTTCGTACAAATTCTTCTCCTGACTCTTCTTGGTCTGTCTGACTTGAGACCTCATTACTTTGCTCTGGTCTTTTTCTTGATTTTCTCCTTACAAGAGTGTATTTCAGTCTTTTCACTCCACCTGGCCAATTATCACCTTTTCTTGCTTTCTTAGGTTGGACTACTTTTTCACCATCTGTATCTTGTTCACAGGTTCTTTTATTTGGTCTTTTTTCTATCTGTCGTTCTCTCTGCTCTTCAGCAACTTCTGTTTCTTCTGTTTCATCAATAACTTCACTGACTCCTTGTTCAATACCTAATTCACTTTCTCCTGGTTCAATAGGAGTTTCACCTTCTTCTGGTTCTACAGCAGTTTCTCGAGACCCAGTAACTGGTGCCCACTTTACTTTACTTGTGCTCGGCTGTTCATCATCAGTTTGTTCTTCAGAATATGTTATTCTAGATTCTTCAGCTTCACACACTTCAACCTCTGGTCTTTGACTTTTGTTTACCAGTTGCTGCTCTTGTCTTTCAAGTGGACTTGGGACTCGTCTGGTGTGGCTAGCATGAATCCAATTTGGCAGACCACCACACTTCACCGCTGTTGTCGTCACCAGAATAACTTGATAAGGACCGCTCCATCTGGGATCTAAACACGATTTCCTCACGTGTTTCTTGATAAGAACCCAATCACCATAACTCAGATCATGAGCTTGATTTGGCTGTGTTGTTGTGGCGTCTTCTCCAACCTGGCGAGACACAGAACGCACCAGATCAGCCAATCCTCTGCAATAGTCAAGCACTAGATCATCAGATATGTTCATCAGTTTGTTCGCTGGTATGTATGCTTGTCTCATTGCTCTTCCCATTAGGATCTCCTGTGGACTCAAACCCGTCTTTTTGTCAGGCATGCTTCTAAGACTCATCAGTACAAGGGGTAAAGCGTCAGGCCATTTCAGTGTTGTGGATGCACACACCTTTCCTAACCTAGATTTTATTGTACCATTTAACTGCTCAACCACTCCAGATGCTTCTGGTCGATAGGCACAATGCAGCTTCTGTTCAATTTGCAATGCTGCACAAATCATCCGAATTATCTCATTATTAAAATGAGTTCCTCTATCTGTCTCTAAAGTGACTGGAAATCCAAATCTAGGAATCAGTTCTCTTAGAAGTAGTTTGGCGACAGTTAAGCTGTCATTCCTTCTTGTCGGATAGGCTTCCACCCAACGAGAGAACAAACAGACAATAACTAGCACATATCTCAGCCCATTACAGGGGGGGAGCTCGATAAAATCAAGTTGGAGACGTGTAAATGGTCCTCCTGCTCTTCCAATTCGTCCCCAACTAACAACTGTCTTTCTGCCTGGATTTTGTTTCTGACAAACTATGCACCTCTGGCAAAGGCTCTCTGCAATGACCCTGAATCTCAGGTTATACCATGACTGCTTGAAGAGTCTGATCATTGCATCTCTTCCAATATGTGCAATTCCATGATATACCCTGGCCATATGGGAAAGCAAGGAATCTGGCAGGACTGGTCTTTCATCAAAATAGACCCACACTTCATCTTCTGCTCGCTTTCTACAACCAGTATTTTTCCAGATTTCTTTTTCCTCATCACTTGCCTCTTCCTGCATCTGCCTCACTTCATCCCAAGTTTCATATATGTTTGTGAACAAAAGATGGCATTCGGTATTTTCCCTTTCAATTGATCTGATTAAAGCCATTAAATTTCATGCACAGAAACGCGCTATTTGGTCAGCGTATCTGTTGCCCTTCATCACATAATCATCTCCTGATTTATGTGTGGCACATTTGACCACTGCAATTCTTTTGGGCAATTGCAAAGCATCCAATAATTCTTTTATAGTTTTGCTGTTACGAATAGGAGAACCTGAAGAAGTCAGAAATCCCCTTTGCATCCATAGCTGTCCAAAATCATGGACAACCCCAAACCCATATTGGCTATCCGTGGATATGGTTACCCTCAAACTTTTGGAAATTTTACAAGCTCTAATTAGAGCAATCAATTCAGCAATTTGAGCAGAATTTACCCCTTTTAGACAGGATGCTTCTAGAACTCCTGCTACGGTGCAAACAGCATAGGCAGTACATAATTCGCCTTTCTCATTTCTCAGACATGATGCATCCACGAATATTTCGCAGTCTGGTTCTTCTAGAGGAACATCCTCTATATCAAACCTGGGTTTGGTGCACAGTTCTGTCACATCCAAACAATCATGATCTGCTTCTTCTCTCACTTCCTCACACCGAGAACTTGGCAATAAAGTTGCCGGGTTTACAGTTGTGCACCTTATCACAGTCACATTTTCTGCACCCAGAATCACTCTCTCGTACTTAGGGGCTCATTATGATGGCGGAAGGACCACCACCGATGGGCCGGCAGTGGCGGTCCTTCCGCCATCACTGAGCATTTTACCCACCGCCAAATTAGGATGGCGGTGGGTATCGCGTCGGACGCAAAGTCCGTCCGCTGCTTTTCCGCCGGAGGCAATCGCACCGATTGCCTGGCGGACGGAAAAGGGCCACTAATATGGTGGCGGTGCCTAGCAGGCACCGTCCGCCATATTATGATGTGTCCTGGAATAGGCCTTTCCATGGCGGCGCTGCCGCCATGTAAAGGCTGGCAGGGATTGGGTTTGGGGGCCCGTTGCGGGCCCCCTCTGTGTGGGGGGAGGGTGTAGGTGCACTGGCAGGGTACCCATGGTACCCCCCTACATTTCCATGCACAAGGTGTCAGGAACCGCGTGGTGCCTGCCATGTTGTGCATGGAAATGCACATCCTGGCCTTTTAACATTGCGAATGGTGCTGCAGCCAGCAGCACCGTCCGCAATGTTAAAAGGCCAGGATGCACCCGCCAGTATGGCGGACGCATCCTAATTGGACTGGTGGGACCGCCGCATGTCTGGCAGGCGGTCCCAGCACCGCTATGATGGCGGGCGGACTGATGTCCGCCCGCCATCATAATGAGCCCCTTAGTCAGCCGACTAGAGGTTAAATATTGAGTCCGGGTTCGAGTTAAAAGGATCTCAACAGAATGTGGCACATACACTTTGACTGGATAACCCATCACATTCGCTTTGCTTTGTTCCAGGCTCACACAAGTGGCGGCTACTGCTTTTAAACAGCCTGGCAACGCTGCAGCCACTGAATCCAGAGTAGCAGAAAAATATGCTACTGGACGTCATGCCATTCCATGTTTCTGAGTTAGGACTGAAAGTGCACATCCATCTCTTTCGCAGCAATACAATGCAAACTCCTTGGTATAATCTGGCATTCCCAATGCAGGTGCTCGACAAAGACTGTTTCTCAATTTCGTAAAGGCTTCCATACTTTCATCATCCAATACAATCGGATATTTCACATCCTTTCGTGTCAACCTCTGGAAAGGTTTTGCAATCAATGAGAAACCACAAATCCACTGCCTGCAGTATCCAACCATTCCCAAAAACATGCGTACTTCTTTCTGAGTGGTAGGTGGGCTCATTTGTCTGATCACACTAATTCTTTCCGGTGTCACCTTTCTGACTCCCTTTTCAATTTTGTGTCCTAAATACTGGACTTCTTGTTTACAAAATTGTAATTTTGCTGGTGACACTTTGTGTCCTCCTTCCGCCAAATGGTTCAGTAAGGCAATGGTATCTGTTACACATGCCTCTCGAGTCTTTGATGCCACAAGTAGGTCATCAATGTACTGAACCAAAACTGAATTTCCTGGCATGATAAAAGTTTCCAGACATCTTTTCAGAATCTGGTTAAAGATTGAGGGACTCTCGGTATACCCTTGAGGAACTCGTCACCATGCCAAGACACGGTCTCCGAACCGGAACGCAAAAAGATATTGGCTCTCTGGATGCAAGGGAATCGAGAAAAATGCTTGACACAGATCAATCACTGTACCATTCTGAATCGCATGGAATTTGGTAAAGGATGACTGCTGGATTTGGTACTATTGGACAGCAAGGTACTACAATCTTATTAATCTTTCTTAAATCATGTACTACTCTATATTTCCCACTTGGCTTTTTAATTCCTATAATGGGTGAATTACAAGGACTACTCATTATTTCTTTCAAAATTCCCTGTTCAATCATTTGATCAATCACAGGTGTGACACCTGCAATTACTTCTGGACTCATTTTGTACTGAGGAGTGTTTGGATACACAGCACCCTCGTTCACCGTAACCTGAATTGGGTCTACATTTGTCATTAGACCGATTTCTTTTCCTGTAAAATCCCATACATCCGACCTCACTGTACTTCTCAATTCTTCAGGCAAACTCTTTTCTGTGAGAAGTGAAAACAACTCATCCACTTCTGTCCCTTGCTTTGCCAACATCATTTTGAATTCAACATCCTCATCAGGAGTCTGAAATGCAATACCATCTGGTGTACAATAGATGGTACAATCCATCTTTCATAGCAAATCTCTACCTAAGAGATTTACTGGACTTGAATCACATACCACAAACCGATGCATGTCTCTGAAGTTTCCAATATGAACTTCTATTGGATTTGTGACTGGGGTTTTAATGTGCTTATTTGAAACTCCTACAACTTGGATAGTTTCTCCTGAGAGGGGTAGGTTTAGAATTTCTGCTGCTCTCACAGTAGAACGGGTAGCACCAGTGTCCACTAGGAATGTAATATCATTTCCTTCGACAAATGGACCTGACTGATCTACCGCCAAAGATGCGCCATTGAGATGAGTCTGAATCATTCTCATTGCACTGCAACAAATACTGCGGAATCATCTGCACACTTTGATTCTTACTGATCTGGTCACCTCCGTGAAATCCAGTGTTCACACCGTACCACTGCACCTGAGCATTCACATTATTTGGCATAGGAGCTTGTGGAACCTGTAACTGTGGGGTAACTACCTGCTGCTGCTGGTTCACAACCACCTCATTCTGCATCTGTGGATTTAAATTTTGATTCACCCCATTATTCTTTTGAGCAGATCTACACTCATTCTTCCAATGTCCAATCTTTCCGCACGCATGACAAGGAAATTTCTTCTTAGCCTCCTCTTTACTTATCTTATCTTACCTCTACCTTTATTTCCATTCGATACCTGACCATTTTGATTCTGACCATTCATTTGATAACCTGTCTGGGAGTTGCCATTCACCTCTTGTTGCTCTGCTACCTTCACTTGTGCCCACATCATTTTCTCCTTTAATTTCTTGTGTCTTGACTCAATGTCATCGCTACAATACTTTGCATATCTCAAAATTTCATCTATGGTCTTGCTCTGCCAACAAATCAAACGTTGCTGAATCATATTACTAATCTCTGGTTTCAATCAAAATACAAAACGATACACAAAATGTCCCATATCCTTGTCGCCAATATTTTCAAATCCACTATACTGTTTAAATACTTGTAACAACCTTTCATAATAGGCATGCACTGACTCCTTTGGTTCTTGAGTCGTTCGATCTATTTTCACCCAATCTGTTTCTTTAGGGGAAATTTTCCCTTTCAAGTAAGTGATTACTTGATTATACTTTTTCATCACCTCCTCGGATGGTGCTCCTGTTTTAGGGTCTCTAGGATATTCTTCCTTTGGCCAATCAACAGTGATCTTACATTCTGTCCACAAGTCTGCCAGAACAACAATTTCAAACAACCCATCTAAATCCTTTAACAAAACCTTCGAGACCTTCACAAACCTTACTACCTGTTTGTACCATTCTACAGGTTTCTCTCTTAGTCTGGGGAAATCATTCGTAAATGATAATATATCCTGTCTTGACCACGGAACATGAACGTATCCACCACCTGGTACTTCTCTCATCGGACACGCCCTTTCAACCTGTTCTGTTTCCTTTAAAGGGAACATAGACACTCCTTTATTAGCTGTTTCTTCCTTCTTTCTCACCCATCTATTTCTCCATCGATTTACATCTCCCCATTTCTTCAAAATGTTCATCAACTCTTTTATCTGTAACCTTTTTCCAGACGCATTCAAACTCTCTAAATCCTTTTCAGTAGATGCCAATCTGTACGATTTCTGCAACACCTTTGACTTTTCTATATCTATTCCATACTCACTAGCAGCTTCAGATATTTTCTCATGAAGATTCTTCGCTCTCCAAGTAATGCTTTTACACAAGAATAATAATTCATCATCTCGGTAAGTCCCTAATCTGTCTGGACTGATCGTACCAATAATCATTTCTTCCAAATCTACCTTCAATTGGCTCAAATTTGTACTCTGTAGTTGTTTTTCTTTTTTTTTCCTTTCCTTTATCCAATCATTCAATTCTTCTGATGAAGGACCTGCTGAACTCCCTGTCATTGGAGTGACATTTGTCCCTATTCTCCTTGGATTTATTTGTATATCTCTTCTAGGGGTTTCTGTTATCATTTCACAAACTGGAAAATCTAACAATGTAACATTTGTGTCAGCTTGTCTACTCTCATTGACTATCGTCTCCATTCCGCTCCTGACATTACCCATTGGAGCTGCTAACGTATGTACTTTAGGTGTATTTGGGTTTTTTCCAAAAAAAGGAACTACAGGACCTATTGTAACCGGTACCGTCAACGCTTCTGCATTTAAACTTAACTGATTTATTTTCTGAATCTGCTATGCATTTGCCTTGTTTAGCATCTCAAACTCTTTTTCTCTCATTATCCTTGCCATGTCCGCAATCTGTGGAATTAATGGATTTCCCATAAAGGGTGCATTCGGAATCACCTCAACTGAATTTTCTTGATATGGCGGGGGTCTTTTGGTCATAATATCCTCTAATAACTCCTCATCAGAATCATTTACACCATCTCTTGCACTTGAGGTTTCTATATTTTTCTTTTTCTCTTTACATTTGCCTCTTATCTGTTCATCAGCAACTAAAACTGGATAAAACCCTCGGTTACCACAGCTCTCCTCCATCGTTTCATTGTGTCCTCTCTTCTCTCAAAAGGGTACCTCGACATTACATTTCTATATCTCCTTCCTCCTCGATATTTCTCTCTCACCATGGCTTCTATTTCCCATTCCTCTAATGCTTCAGACTGTGTAGGTCTGGGATTCAGCTCTAATGAATTCATTCTATTTCTCAAATTCTGCAAAATCCTAATATTAAACAAACCATGCTGTGGAAAAGCTAAAACACCATCATCCTTTGTATACTCTGCCCAATTCTCCAACCATGTACACGTATGATATTCTTGCTCTAACATCATAAAGGAAGCAGGCGTCCCTTGAGGGGGAATAAGAATTCCTTCTCTAGTCACAATCGGCTTATCCTTCTTGAAGAATTTCTTTATTTTCTCGAACAACTTCATTTTCCTGACTTTTTACACTGACGTATTTCAACAAAACAAACAAGGAAACCTTTCCGTAATTCTACTTATTCTATTCGTCAGCTCTTGTCCTATACCAGCGCGACACATACCAACCAACCAATCAGAACACCACTACGTAAGCACAGTCTCAACCAATACTAGCGCGGCTCACACCAACCAACCAATCACAGCTCAGTACACGCCCGCTGCTTGTCCAATACCAGCGCGGCTTTTTCTGACATCAGTATTACTCCTTCTACTGACCCTCCCTTTACAAAATAATACGGCTATATTTTTCTAAGCACTCTTAATCAAAAATTCGATTAGTAACAACATAAAACAATGCTACCTTGTCTGTTCCACTAAATAATGAGATAGTTTTCACTTTTTCCAAGAGGTTTTCTTCACTACAAGTCCTAATAATGTCCAGCGCTATTTTACTCTTCAAACAAGCTCCGGGTGGACCTATTACTCCTCTAGGGATAAGGCCAAAGTTTTGCCAGAGGACTTTTTGGTGTGAAAAGAGGTCTTGGTACTCCCCTGGGTATAAGGCTAGAGTTTCGGAAGTGGACCCTTCACTATTTCAGACACTCTACTCACATACGAAATTTCCCTAATATAACACCTTCAGCCCTCTGTAGCTTCGGTATTATCACAACAGACAAAGTACTTCTGCAGCGTGATTTCTTTACCACACTCTTCTTCTGTCTAATTCAGGCTAATTCCATTCCCAGGATTCCTCAAGTAACTCCGTACCTGTACTTTATAGACAACATAGAACAAGACACTAACTTTTTCGAGTTAAAACATATAATCGATAATCAATAATCATTACCAAACTAATCAATAATCAAACCGTCCTCTGCTACCAGGAAACTGATCCAGCGCGCGGCCAATGTCTAATCAGGGATCAATACTCAATAATATAGCAGAACAATGGCCCATACACACTCACCCAAATCCCTGATGCGCTGGGGTCAATTTTTATACAAGTTCAATTCTCTTTCTCATATCTGTTCATATATGGCATTTTTCCCCCAAATACCTATATGATTCATCAATCAACTCTTCCTCTACTTGGTCGATGAACCAATTAGTTGAATAGTTGATGGTAATGATACGCTTTTATCTAACTAATCATTTATAAACTAAATAACCACAGACTCTTGTTGAAGTTAATAAAGTTTATCTCAAAAACATAGAATAAAATGCTCAAATGCATACGGTCATAAATGCAAACAATGAATTCACAAAGGGAGAGAAAACATCAATAAATCAAATAAAACAAACTCATCAATAAGCAATGACAATATTGCATGAAGGAGTGGATAGATAAAGAGACAAAAGTTTCAGAGACAATAATGCATTTGCAAGTAAATTATGCAAAAACGAGTTAGAATAAATACAAACCCAGCGGATTTGTAGTGAAAACCACCCCTCAGGCCTAAGTGGTGGTGGGGATCACCCGAAATAGAGTCAGGGGACAAAGATTTCAGGGACAGGATCAGGACAGGGAAACAGCTAGGCCTCTCTTCAAACCGACGGACTGTGACGCATCTCCCCTCTCTCAGCCTCTCCATCTACGACTCAAACCACACCCCTAAAGGCACCACAATTATACCCTAAAATTACATGTCCGTCCCACATAAATTTGAAACATTCAGCATAACTAAACAGTTGATTGGTGGTCTTTGGGGGTGGAATGCCACACCATGATGACTTCATTCACTCTTAAACTTATTCTTTGTTTTATGCCCGTTCCCACCACCTCATACATTGTACATTCACATAGTCTTGTTACAGGTTACAATTTTATACATTTCGTGCAATGTCTTCAGGAAACGTCCTTCTATCCCACGACCCAGCACGTAGTTTGGCAGACGATCATCACATCGGCCTTCACCCTCTTTCATCTCCTCTGCTGTGCTCAGTGCTTCAGCGTGCTTTTGTCTGAACAGCATTTACTCTATTTTCCAACCCGCCTTCACTTTGGACAATATAAGAAAACATGGAGGTCATCCAGCCCACTATAACGAATAGAAAATGAACATTCATTAATTATAGGATAATGTAATTTTCACTGTTTACCACCCACCTTTGTTCTATTCCCTGTTAATGTTTTTCCCAGCATAGCCTTATGCAAAACGACATTATTTATTAATTCAAAGCAAGCTTCAACATGCAAACTACGAAATGCACATGCGGCCTAGTCATGCATTATTTCTCGTTTCTTTCAAAGCGTAATGTAAATACAATTTTAGTTCTTTCATGTATTATCTCACGCTAGTGCATGCATGCGCAAAGCAGTTTTCCCTCGTGTTCATGTAAAGTGCATGTTACTTTTCTATTACTACTTAGGGGCCGATTCCGATCTCGGCCGGTAGGGCTCCGAATCGGATTCGGCTTTACCGGATCCGATTCGGAGCCCTGTTTCCCGACCGAACCGTACGCGGGTCCGGCCGGCGAGTACGATGCGGGTCGCCGACCGACTCGTCCGGGCGTCCCGACCGCTCCGACCGACTCGCTCCCGGCTCGAACCGCTCCGACCGACTCGCTCGGACTCGACTCGCACCGCGCAATGGAGACGTTCCCCGGCCGGGTAAGTACGATGCGCGCCGCGAGCGAGTCCGACCGAGCCCGCGCACTCCGGCTCGAAAGAGCAGTCGGAGCCGCACTTTGGGGGTCCGTGTCGGACCCCCTGTACGCGTAGCCGCGGAGTCGCACACAGGGGGACCCATGGGTCCCCCTACCTGTGCGTGTACGGCGCGAGTCGCTTCGCCGCGTACCCGCTGTAGGGGGCGCACTTGTCCGACTCGCACCCATTGAGTCAATGGGAGCCCGCGTACGCGTTGTACGACCCGGCTCCCATTGACTTCAATGGGAGTCCGACTCGACTCGAGTCCGATAACATACGGACGCATCGTACTCGT
Source organism: Calotriton arnoldi (assembly GCA_963921515.1). Taxonomy (NCBI): domain Eukaryota; kingdom Metazoa; phylum Chordata; class Amphibia; order Caudata; family Salamandridae; genus Calotriton; species Calotriton arnoldi. The sequence continues at coordinate 1,147,259 of CAWUFW010002486.1, forward strand.
TCGGTCGGACTGCACGGGTCCGATTCGGTCGGAAATCTCTCCGGGTCCGGCTCGGTCGGAGAAATTTCCGGCCCGAATCGGAATCGACCCCTTACTGTTAGTACGTATTATGGGGTATTAATTCGAGCAGGTTTCTTTTCTCGAATTCCTGCTCCATCAAGGGCCTCCCTTCCTAATACCGAATCGCATCAGTATGTAGGAATGTTTTGTGACCCAAATGCGGTTGCAAAACATTCTTATTTTACCACCTACTTCAAGTAGGTGGTAACCCATTCGCAAATTGGAAGGGGTCCCCAAGGGACTCCTTCCCCTTTGTGAATGTTTGTTACAGCATTTTTTAAGAGCAGGCAGTGGTCCAAAGGACCACTGCCTGCTCTTAAAAAATGAAAAGAAAACTTTTCATTTTTGTTTTTGAAATGCATCCCATTTTCCTTTAAGGAAAACGGGCTGCATTTAAAAATAAAAGATTGCTTTATTCAAAAGCAATCACGGACATGGTGGTCTGCTGACCCCAGCAGGCCACCATTCCCGTGATTTTAGTGTTGCCTAGGGGGTCGCAAATTGTGATCTACCTCATTAATATTAATGAGGTAGTGCGATTTGCGACCCCCTAGGAATCGCTGTATGAAACTCTTTGAGTTTCATACATTGTAAATTGCGATTACCTAATTGCGATTCTCAGAAATTCGCAATTAGGTATTCGCAATTTACAATTTTGATACATATGTGCTTCCTGATAGCCTTAAGCAAAGGAAGGTGAAGCAGTTCACTGGGGCCTCTGCCTCGAGTCTCTGTCATGAGCTTCCTCTCTATCTTTTCACACTATGGGCCAGATGTAAGACCATACTAAATTGCGACTCACAATTTGCGCTCGTTTGCGAGTCGCAAATTGTGAGTCGCAATTTAGTATGTACAACAGTGTCAGAGACACTGAGTGCAATTCCCAATGGGGTCGCAAAATGCAAGGCTCATTAATATTAATAAGGCACTCGCATTTTGCGACCCCATTGGGAATGGCTGGCCCTCCCAGGGATGGTGGCCTGCTGGGCTCAGCAGACCACCATGTCTAGGACTGCTTTTAAATAAAGCAGCTTTTTATTTTATTAATGCAGCCCCTTTTCCTTAAAGAAAAACGGGATGCATTTAAAAAAATAAAAATGAAACGTTTTTGTTTCATTTTTTAAGGGCAGGCAGTGGTCCCTGGGACCACTGCCTGCCCTTAATAGAACACCTCGGACGCGCTGTTGGGATACGCGGTCCATCAGGCAGAGGTCTTTTGGAACCTTCCTCGAGTGCACCCAGGACGAGTTGCCACCAGCTCCACCCAAATGTCGGGGACGCCGCTGAATATCAGCTAATCATGATTGACGTTCCAATCCGCCAGTTGGTGTATCCTTTCAACACCGACCGAAGTTGGTACGGTGTCAAGTTCTCTACTCACTTTTTTTTCACATGTGACCCTGAAGAAAGCCAGGGCACCTCTACGGAGGGCATTATGGCTGAAACATGTCGACCCTATGACTACACCCTTCCATGCCAGGTTGAATTCTCCCAGCATGGTACATCCACTTTTTTAACCCGGACCCCCCGGATGTTCTATTAAAATTGAGTTTTGATATACCAGGTAGTTAGTTTTAACATCACTGACACTTCTTCTCACACCATCCCTCCCCACCCAGCTCATTTGAAGGTCTTAGTATACCTCCTGTCATCATATTAAAGCATCCCTGAGCTCCTCCCTCTCAATGAGGGGGTTGTAGCCCGCACTCCAACCAGGTTGCATTGTGAGGAGGTTCCCGATGATGAAGCATGCCACCCATGGGTGGGTGAGGGAATTCATCCTTTAAAAGGGAATCCCCCACACTCCTCTTCTCCTCTCTTGTTCTGACCCAGGGTGGCTGTTTCGTGCTGCTAGTTTTCTGTATAGGGAGTCGCCAGCTGCTGGTCGTTAAATCTCCTCTGGCCTCCTCTGTGTGTATAGTTAAAATAATTAGCCTAAAATATATCTCTCAGGCCCCCTAAGCCAATCCATTTCTACTAAGCTGCTCCTTGCGTTATTGACAGCGTAATCCAAGCATCACTGTATCAGGGCTGGTTGCACCTCAAATAAACCTCAAATATACCTAACAAAGGGCCCAATACAATTTTTAATGTTGAGTAATAAATATGTACTATACATATATACATATGTATAGTACATATTTATTAGTCAATATTATACCTACATATATGCTCCACAGCACAAGTCCCGTTTCACCACAAGAACAAGAAACACAAACCTTCCAGTGATGAGACGGTTAAGTTTATTGGCAACAAGCTCCCAACGCATTTCGAAGAAACATTCTCCTTGGTCACGGGTACTGTCAGCACTGAAAGGTTCCTTGTGGAGCATATATCGGAAGTCACACCTGAACACGAACCGCCATAGCAAGAATAATAATAATTCCAAATTTGTAAAGCACAAACTTATCACCCCTAAGGGTATGAAGGAGCTGGGGGGCCATTGGGGAGACTACGTGAGTTATTGACCAGAGTCACATGATGCTGAACTGCCGCCGGATCACACTTTGGGTATTGAGGCATGCAAATTTTTCTTCAGGGATAAACCTTTCTCTAAATTTGACCAAACTATGATGTTGTTTGAAATGCTGGAATTTTGTCTCAACAATAACTTTTTTGTATTCAATGACCTATGGTATCGTCAGTTGGCCGGCACAGTGATGGATAGTTGCTTTGCACTGAGCTAGGCCTGTATCTTCATGGGGTGGTGGGAGGCCAGCCATGTCTGGATAGAAGAGAATGAAAACTGGACGAGGCACATCACACTGTGGACAAGATACATAGATGACTTGTTTATTATTTGGGAAGGTTCCAAACGAGATTTGGAAGAGTCTTTGATGCACATTGGGCATAATTATTTGAATTTGACATTTACACGCAAAATACATCACAACAGGATTGATTTTTTGGATGTTTCAGTTGAGGTCTGTGAAGGTCAATTACACACTAAACTGTTTTGTTAATCAAACAGCGGGCAACAGTATCTTACATGCAGACAGCCATCACCCACAGAATTTTAAGTGGAGCATCCCTTATGGTGAGCTGCTACGAGCTAAACGCAATTGCAGTACTGATGCCATGTATGAGGAAGAAAAGAGAAGGATGATCTTGCGCTTCAGAGCTAGGGGTTACCCAACTAAAGTTCTGAGAAAGGCCAGTGAAAAGGTATCTAAGGTTCAAGGGACACTTTATTTGTGAAAAAGAATGAGAAGGATGAAAGTCAGGAACCGGTGATACTGATTACTGTGTTGAACACTGAGAGACAAGAGATCAGGAAGGTAGTTGCCCGGCATTGGCATTTGATTAGAAGCAATCCTGTTATTGGCAAAACAGTCAGTCGGTTTCAACAAATCACGCATCGAAAACCTAAAACATTATGTGACATCCTGGTACACAGCTACATGGGTACACAAAATAGGAGAGAGGGATGGCTACAGGAACAAAAAGGCTTCTTTAAGTGCAGGAGGAGTTAGGCGTGCAAGAGAAGCAGCAACACCAGAACATTTACCATAGCTACGGGCAAACAGAGACGCATTAAGAAGTTTATGACCTGTGGGATTGACTTTTGCATCTATGTCCTCACGTGTCCATGTGGTCTTAGATATGTTGGGAGCACTATTGGCCCAGTGAAGAAGCACATTTTGGAACATTACAGGGCGATAAAAAATTTGGATCAGGCATACCCTGTTGCTAGACATTGGGCTAGGATGCATCAACAAAATGCTGACCGTCTCGTTTTCTTTGCCATTGACAGGATCGAAAAAACAGTCAGAGGAGGGAAAAGAGAGAGACATCTGCGGCAGAAAGAGTCTGAATACATCATTCTGCTTGGCAGCAGGTATCCAGAAGGACTGAATGAGAGAGCAGGATCTTCACATACGGATCACTGACAGAATATCGACAACAGAAATGTCAACCTACAAAAATATTGTGACAAAAATATCGTTGTCAAAAATATCGACCTCCTATCTACATAATGGTAAGTACAGAAATATCGAGAAAAAAATATCGTTGTTTAAAATATCGTTAAAAATATCGTTTTTTAAAAATGTTTAAAAAATAACGTAAAATAAATTAAATAATACATATAATTAAAAAAACATAGTTAGAATTATTAAAACATGTTTAAAATTATAAGTAATAAATATAACGTAAAAATAAATTAAACATACATATATATAACATATAATATATATATTTACTTAATAATATTAATAAATAATTATTTAAAAAAATTATAAAATGTTAGAAACATATTAAAAATTATAAATACATATATATATATATACATACACCTGTAAAATAAAAATAAAATATATATATATAATAAATTAAAAAATTAAAATATTTTAATTTTTTTTAAACTACATTTTACACTACATTAACTGCAACAGTAGGGAAAATGCTGGATAGCAGAGGGGATAAAATTACTATTCCCACTCCAGGGAGTGCAACAGTAGGGAAAGTGTTGGATAGCCGAGGGGAATAATTTACTATTCCCACTCCAACGAGTGCAACAGTAGGGAAAGTGTTGGATAGCGCATGGGAATAATTTACTATTCCCACTCCAGCAAGTACAACAGTAGGGAAAGTGTTGGATAGCGGAGGGGAATAATTTACTATTCCCACTCCAGCAAGTACAACAGTGGGGAAAGTGTTGGATAGCAGAGGGGAATAATTTTCTATTCCCACTCCAGGGAGTGCAACAGTAGGGAAAGTGTTGGATAGCGTAGGGGTAAAAATTACTATTCCCACTCCAGGGATAACAACAGTAGGGAAAGTGTTGGATAGCGTAGGGGTAAAAATTACTATTCCCACTCCAGCGAGTGCAACAGTAGGGAAAGTGTTGGATAGCGGAGGGGGATAAAATTACTATTCCCACTCCAGCGAGTGCAACAGTAGGGAAAGTGTTGGATAGCGAAGGAGTAAAAATTGCTATTCCCACTCCAGGGAGTGCAAGAGTAGGGAAAGTGTTGGATAGCGTAGGTGTAACAATTACTATTCCCACTCCAGCAAGTGCAACAGTAGGGAAAGTGTTGGATAGCGAAGGGGAATAATTTACTATTCCCACTCCAGCAAGTGCAACAGTAGGGAAAGTGTTGGATAGCAGAGGGGAAAAATTTACTATTCCCACTCCAACAAGTTCAACAGTAGGGAAAGTGTTGGATAGCGGAGGGGAATAATTTACTATTCCCACTCCAGCGAGTGCAACAGTAAGGAAAGTGTTGGATAGCGGAGGAGATAAAATTACTATTCCCACTCCAGCGAGTGCAACAGTAGGGAAAATGTTGGATAGCGAAGGAGTAAAAATTACTATTCCCACTCCAGGGAGTGCAAGAGTAGGGAAAGTGTTGGATAGCGTTGGGGTAACAATTACTATTCCCACTCCAGCAAGTTCAACAGTAGGGAAAGTTTTGGATAGCGGAGGGGAATCATTTACTATTCCCACTCCAGGGAGTGCAACAGTAGGGAAAGTGTTGGATAGCGTAGGGGTAAAAATTACTATTTCCACTCCAGGGATAGCAACAGTAGGGAAAGTGTTGGATAGCATAAGGGTAAAAATTACTATTCCCACTCCAGGGAGTGCAACAGTAGGGAAATTGTTGGATAGCAGAGGGGATAAAATTACTATTCCCACTCCAGCGAGTGCAACAGTAGGGAAAGTGTTGGATAGCGGAGGGGATAAAATTACTATTCCCACCCCAGGGACTGCAACAGTAGGGAAAGTGTTGGATAGCGTAAGGGTAAAAATTACTATTCCCACTCCAGCAAGTAAAATAGTAGGGAAAGTGTTGGATAGCAGAGGGGAATAATTTACTATTCCCACTCCAGCAAGTGCAACAGTAGGGAAAGTGTTGGATAGCGGAGGGAATAATTTACTATTCCCACTCCAGCAAATTAATTAGCATTAATTAACAAACAATTAATTAATAAAAAATAATTTACCTCCCACCATATTCCCCTATAAATGACACCACCAATGTCGTAAAACATGACACAATTAACATAATGAATTAACTATTAATTACTCAATGAATAACAATTAACAAGCAAATTAAAAACAACTAATTCACTCAATTATCACTATAAAACAACATTAAATAAATATTATATAAAAAATATTTTAAAATTAAATTACTTCCCACCCTACTCCCCTATCAACCCACAACCCGCCCCTAAAAAAATAACACAATTAATGCAATTAACTAATAAATATTAATACCCAATTAATAAATCATTAATAATAAATTAACTTCCACAATTAACAATATAAAATATTAAATGCATAAATATTAATTAATAAAAAATATTAATTAATTAATTATAATGAAATTACTTCCCACCCTACTCCCCCATAAACCCACAACCCACTACTAAAAGAATGACACAATTAACATAATTAACAATTAATTAATAATTATTTTAACAACCAATTAATAAATAATTAATAATAAATTAATTTCCACAATTAACAATATAAAATATTAAATGCATAAATATTAATTAATAAAAAATATTAAGTAATTAATTATAATGAAATTACTTCCCACCCTACTCCCCCATAAACCCACAACCCGCTCCTAAAAAAATGACACAATTAACATAATTAACAATTAATTATTAATAATTAACAACCCCATTAATAACTAATTAATAATACATTAATTATCACAATTAACAGTATAAAATATTAAATACATAAATATTAATTAATAAAAAATATTAATTATAATTAAATTACCTCCCACCCTATTCCCCTATAAACCCACAACCCGCTACGGAACTAAAACGCAAAATGTAATAAAAAAATAAATAATAACTTCTAAAAATGATTAATAAATTTATTAAATTTAAATTACTTCCCACCCTATTCCCCTATAAACCCACAACCCGCTACGTAACTAAAGCGCAAAATTTACTTTAAAAAAAAAAAAAATTTAACACATACATTTAAAATACACACTAAAATGCATAACACTAACTAAAACAATATTTTTAACAACGATATTTTTGCAACCGATATTAATGACTTCGATATTTTTAAAAACTATATTACTTACCTTAAACTCGATATTCTTGACAACGATATTCTGACAGTCGATATTTTTGTATTACGATATTTCGCACTCAATATTAGTGCAAGTCGACATTTACAACTCGATATTATGTCTGTTTACCTCACATACACATTGGCTAATGTGGTACTTTACTGAAGTTTTATCATTCCATTTTTGCTCTTGATTACCCCTTTTGGTCCCGAGTATTCTCCCTATCCCAGTACCATGAGATCACCCTTTGCTTCCCCTTTTTCTTTTTAGTTTTCACTCTTTTTTTGTATTTGGCAGGGACAGTTGTGATTTGTACAGCAGGCCACCTCCTTCCTACTATGTGCTGTATTCTATTGAAGATTCCCCTGATCTATTCATCTTGTTCCTCCCTGCTGATCTCGAGTACGTAAGCTCAATTTGTGCTGTTCTTTATTTTATTTTTATTCTGTAGTCTTTTTTAGCATAGGTACACTTACACGGAATTGCTCTGTTTCAGAGTGGGTGCACACTAAGATTTTTGTTGAGAAGTGGAGACATGGGATGCTATAACATGAGTGAAATCGTATCTGCACTATCGTATTTGGCTTTTCATTTTGTTTGATTGACCTAGGCCACTCGGCCATCAACTGTGCCAATTGATTCATTCTGCGATAAGAAGGATCCTTGCCATACACAACTGTATTAGGTATATTGGGGGCATGATTGTAAATGCATATTGAAGTTGCCACATGGCAGCTATATGATTATGTATTAACCAGATTAATATCTGCATTGGTTGATGTATTGAGTTCACTTGGCCACTATTTGTGCCTTTCATAGGTTCTCTGGTTTGACAATAGGGATCCATACCACAGTTTATTGTGCAAGAGAGCTTTGATGACAGTTTTGGAGAAAGTTATGTGAACATTTCCATTTTTGCATATATATAGATTAGCAGAACCCGAGATTTGTATTTTTTGGTAAAAAAAAAAAAAGAAAATTGGGGGTAACAACTTGAATATGCCTTTTCTATATATTTTCCTATGGAATAATTAAGCATTCATAGAATTATGAGTTTTATTTTTGTTGTTAATGCATCCTTTCATGACAGTTTTTCTTTTATGTTTGTTCACCCTTGTATGCTATTTTTATGGTTGATGGGGCACAACATGCAAATGAGGCAGCGACGAAGACTTGCTGAGGTTGAAACACGTTGCTGAGAACGGCGAGTGCATTTCTTTGAGCCCCACTTATCTGTGAGGCGCCACTTTGACATTTTAAGTACGGGACCCGTAACCGTCATTTGCACTAGCCACGACAGGTGGATATGGCCGGGCTTTTACGGGACACATGCAATGGAGTGATTGGAGCTGCTTTCCACCTAAACCTGAGAACTACCCAGAGTTCTCTGCTTCTTTTTTTGTATAATTTATGCGTCACACTATGCCTGAAAGGGTTTTGTTTTGACGTATACTGGGTGCTCCCTTGTGTCTGGACAAAGCTATACCTCTCTGAAGAGCTCCAATGAGAGTGAAACACGTGTCAGGGATTGCTTTTATTCATTTCAGGTTGGCTTGGATGGTATTTTAGCAATCCAAAGCTGTAATACTGTGCCTGGAGTGGTAAAAGGCTTTGGCCATTTTACAGCTCGGCATGGATAGCACTGTGCTAATCCTATGCTTAAAGGCTTTGCTGTGGAAATGGCAAAAGACTTTGTCCCTTTCTATCTCTGTGTGGATGGCACTGTGCTAATCCTACGCTTAAAGACTTTGATAGAAAAGCAGACATTTGATGTGAGCAAATTTAGAGTGTTGCTGGTGTTGCGAGTGCTCTATATTGGAGCTGCTTTCCACCTAAACTTGAGAACTACCCAGAGTTCTCTGCTTCTTTTTTTGCATAATTTATGCGTCACTCTATGCCTGAAAGGGTTTTGTTTTGACTTATACAGGGTGCACCCTTGTGTCTGGACAAAGCTATACCTCTCTGAAGAGCTCAAATGAGAACAAAACACATGTCAGGGGTTGTTTTTATTCATTTCAGGTTGGCTTGGATGGTATTTTAGCAATTCAAAGCTGTAATACTGTGCCTGGAGTGATAAAAGGCTTTCGCCATTTTACAGCTCAGCATGGATAGCACTGTGCTAATCCTATGCTTAAAGACTTTGCTGTGGAAATGGCAAAAGACTTTGGGCCATATGTATCAAAAAAGAGTTTTGGGATTCTCAAATTGCGATTTTTAGCGAATCGCAATTAGAGAATCGCAAAATGCAATGTATGTAGGATTTGCTAAAATGTTTGCGAATCCTACATATTCCTTATTTGCGAATCACAAATTGAGATTCGCAAATAAGGAATACCTTCCCATTCATTCCTATGGGCTAGGAGGCCCATAGGAATGAATGGGAAGACATTCTCAATTTGCGATTACCAATTAGAGAATCGCAAATTGAGAATGCAATTTCAAGGTTGCAAGGGTGCCAAAAGGACACCCTGTTGCACCCTGAAATATGCATGTGTGCACATTTTGCGCACATACATGCCCTAAGGGCATGTATGTGCGACATATGGCACTTTTAAAAAATCAAAAAAGTGCTTTTTTAAAGAAAATCGCAAATTACCACCAACTTGAAGTTGGTGGTAATTTGCAATTCCTAAGGCCAAATAGCAAATTTCTGGTGCTTCCAGAATTGCATTTAAGGAATCGCAATTTGCAATTCCTTAATTGTATTCGCAAAATAGAAAATCGCAAATTTTGCGATTCTCTATTTTGCGATTGCCTTTTGGGATGATACATCCCAAAAGGCTTTTTCCCATTCGCAAACGGGCAGATTCTGAGAATCTGCCCGTTTGCAATTGGGAAAAAGGCTTGATACATATGACCCTACGTCCCTTTCTATTTTAGCGTGGATGACACTGTGCTAATCCTACGCTTAAAGACTTTGATAGAAAAGCAGACATTGAGGTGAGCAAATTTAGAGTGTCGCTGGTGTTGAGAGTGCTCTACATTGGAGCTGCTTTCCACCAAAACTTGAGAACGACCCAGAGTTCTCTGCTTCTTTTTTTGCATAATGTATGCATCACTCTATGCCTGAAAGGGTTTTGTTTTGACTTATACAGAGTGCTCCCTTGTGTCTGGACAAAGCTTAACCTCTCTCAATAGCTCTAATGAGAGGGAAACACGTGTCAGGGTTTGCTTTTATTAATCTCAGGTTGGCTTGGATGGTATTTTAGCAGTCCAAAGCTGTAATACTGTGCCTGGAGTGGTAAAAGGATTTGGCCATTTACAGCTTGGCATGGATAGCACTGTGCTAATCCTATGCTTAAAGACTTTGGGGGTTATGCAGAAGGAAGTGACGGAGAAAGGCGTCAGCCTTCCTGGCTTAACGCCTCTCTCCGTCACTTCTGAAAGGCAAGGCTGCACCATATTTACAAGAATGTGGTGCAGCCTTGCGTTTCCCCCTCCGATGGTGCTAAGTTTAGCAACTTAGCGCCAATGCAGGCACCCTTGCACCATAGTGCAAGGGTGTCTGAATGCAGGGGAGGATTGTTTATGTGTAGGAAGGGACACCTTCCTGTACATAAACAATCCTAAAATGCCATTCTGTCACTGTCACGTGTGCTGCAGCACACATAAAAGTTACAAAATGACATTTTTTAAAGGATTGTTTATGTACAGGAAGGGATACCTTCCTGTACATAAACAATCCATGGTATTTTGCTTTTTTCATGTGTGCTGCACAAGGCACGAGGAGAATTAAAGCATTTCTCCTCATTTCGCCAACTTAAGACCAGGTATTCCCAGGTCTTAATTTTGGTGCTGCCTCCTATTTACGCTGCCCTTGTGAATAGGGGGCAGCGTCAAAATCAATGGGTGTTGCGGTGGAACACCCACCGCAACACCCACTGCCCACCCCTTTCACGCTAAATACAGCGTGAAAGGGGGCCTTATTTACAAGGCAGCGTTAAGCCACATTAAGTGGCTTAACGCTGCCTTGTAAATAAGGCGCAGCCCCTATCGCCACCACAACGTCGATATAAGTGACATTGTGGTGGTGATAGGGACTTGTACTTATGCCCCTTTGTCCCTTTCTATCTCAGCGTGGATGGCACTGTGCTAGTCTTACACTTAAAGACTTTGATAGAAAAGCAGACATTTGCGGTGAGCAAATTTAGAGTGTCGCTGGTGTTGAGAGTGCTCTATGTTGGAGCTGCTTTCCACCTAAACTTGAGAACTACCCAGAGTTCTCTGCTTCTTTTTTTGCATAATTTATGCATCACTCTATGCCTGAATGGGTTTTGTTTTGATATATATATAATATTATATATAATAATCTCACTTGGAGTGATTCCTACATCAAGATTACACTTGACGTCACTGACCTGTATACCTCTATCGATCATGATTGTGGGGTGCGCGCTTGTGAGTACTATTTGAAAAAAAGACCAGCATGCTTTCTGGAACACACTCGAATGCTTTTGGAGATGATCCGTGTCTGCTTGAAGGATAATATCTTCATGCATGACGGGAGTCTGTACAGGCAAATAATGGGGACTGCAATGGGCACCTGCTTTGCCCCCAGCTTTGGCAATTTGGTTAGGGGCTGGTGGGAAAAGCAGGTGGCCTGGGCAGATGAGAATGCAGAGTATGTGCAACATACTCTGATCTGGACCCGTTATATTGACGATCTGTTCCTGTTATGGAACGGGTCCAGATCAGTGACAGAAGAATATGTTAGAATTCTTAATGAAAACACTTTCAACCTACATTTCACTTCACATATGAGTTCCAGCGAGATAACCTTTCTGGATATTTTGCTACAAGTGAAGGGGGTAAAATCAATACTACAGTGCATTGTAAGGTGGCAGCTGGGAATAGCACTCTGCATTTTAATAGCCAGCATCCGACAAATTTGAAAGAAAGCATCCCTTATGGGGAAACATTGAGGCTTAAATGGATTTGCAGCCAGGAACATGAGTTCCAAGGCCAGTTGCAAAAAATGAATGAGAGACTTTGCAAGCGAGGATATTTCCTGAGAACATTAAATACGGCCAGACTGAAATCTGAGAACATTACTAGAAATCAGCTTCTTTACCCCAATGATAGAGCGAAAAAGGAAATTGCACCAGACAGATTTATTTCATGTTTTAATCACATGTCCCCCTAAGTACATCAGATCATGAGAAAACATTGGCAGGTAGTAAGAAATGATACAACGATTGGAAAAAATTTACCAATGGCACCACCAGTAACATACAGAAAAGGTAGGACATTGGGGGATAGCCTAACACAGAGTTACTTTACAAGGAGCTGTAAACCTGACACGTGGTTATCTACTACGAAGGGGCTTTTCAAATGTAATCACTGTAAAGCCTGTAGAATGATGAGAAATGTTTTGACCTTTGAGTCCGCTGATGGGCAAAAAAGGAAGGTGAATGGGTTTTACAATTGTAATACAGATCATTGTGTCTATGTGCTTAGCTGTCCCCGTCCCCTAATGTATGTGGGAAGTACAATCTCCCCCCTAAAAAAACGCATACTAGAACACCAGCAGGCGATCAGGAATCATGATTTTACATACTCAGTAGCCAAACATTTTTATGATAAACATGAAAGTGACCCTGGGCTGTTAATGCTCTTTGCCGTGGATAGAATCCCCCCAAATATAAGAGGAGGTAATAGAACCATGAATCTGAGACGCCTGGAATCAAGATATATTTTGGATTTACATACCAAATTTCCAAGTGGGTTGAACAGGGATGAGGAGTTAGAAGTGCATTTGGGATGATCCCTGGCCATGGCCATTTTTCGCCCTCTTTCTTTCCACGTCCTGTCACCTCTCCTAATGGATTTATGATTCTGGTCTGAAATGTTGAGCTGTGACATATTGGTTAATCCTTGCACTTAGACACCTAAGGCATTTCACTTGTTTTATAAATGTATAGCTATTTATGATATTTACATATATAGAATGATGATATTTATAATGTGTTTGATATGAATATACCTAATATGAATTTTATAGAAATATTATATATGGGATTGATTTATATTATGTCCAGGTTCATTATCAAATTATTAATTATAACTTTCTTGCATAATAGCTTTTTAACATTGGAAATGTATTTGGGGTGATCGCAATGCTCTTTTTAGCCAATACTCTCCAGAATAAGCGATTAGTATTATTTCCACGACCATTCGATGTATTTATATTGATTGGATTTGGGCACTGGCCCAAGATATTGCACCGCTAACCTCCAAGGCTCCATAGTCCAAGCACGATGTACATAATGTAATGAAATAATAAGTTGGCTTTCTTATAAAATAATTTTTATAAATATTAAAATATAGTAAAAATAGAAAAATAGGTATTAAAGCAGGAACATATATGAATATGTAACAGCCATTTAAATAATGCAGTCGTAATATGATTATGACAGAGAGGGAAACGGACGTGTTTCTTCTATGTTTATGATTGACTGTACCTTTAAAAATGCTTGACTTGCAATACAATGTGACTTTGATAAAGGCTGGGACCAGCCGAAACACGTCAGGATGGACATGGTGACGGAGATTTAAAGAAATAAAAAGATTTTTGACTTGCCTGGAGTGCTGCCTCTGCTCTTTTCTACGAGAGTGTTCTATATATATATATCACCAACAGAAGAAATATCAAAGCCCAGATCCATAGAACACCAGCTTTATTAAAATTCAAAGTGGCAGCATTTCCTTCTCTCTTTCCCTGACGCATTTCGGCTACACTTAGCCTTGTTCAGTAGGTGAGCAGGATCAAAGTGCGTGATTTTGAAGGCCTTAAATCCAAATTCCCCCATGACCTTCAGTGACCGCATACATTGTCCATAATGAACTTGCAGTGTGAATACGTTGTATGAAATTGCAATGTTGGTAAGTATCAAGCTGAGTAGCGTCAAAAACATTGCAATAGAATCTGCATTGTCCAAGTGCACATAATTTCTTTATAAAGGACTGTCATGTTTTGCACAGGAGGCTTCATTAATAATTGCAATCTTGCTAATTTTTCTGCCAAAAAAACTATTCTGTTTAAAAGCACGGGTTGCACAGAAATGACAAAAGGAGAAATTTCCCCTCATGTCGCCCTTTCTCACCTCCACATTACTTCTTCTAGGAAAAATTCCATATTGGTGCACCAGGGGCGAGCGGGACATGTTCCCCAAATTTAATCCATACACAAGCTCTCCACGTTTGCTGGGAGCCCCATCACTGCAGGGCGGCTTTGTTTGGACAGACATGGAGCCTCTTGTCATTAAATCACCAACAGAAGAAATATCGAAGCCCAGATCCGTAGAACACCAGCTTTATTAAAATTCAAAGTGGCAGCATTTCCTTCTCTCTTTTCTGACGCGTTTCGGCTACACTTAGCCTTGTTCACAGGTGTGCTGGATCAAAGTGAGCGATTTTGAAGGCCTTAAATCCAAATGCCCACATGACCTTCAGTTTAAATATATTCATTTCTTACGTCTATGATTAAAATGTATATCGGTCATTACATAAATAGCATATACATTTTTTACTACATGCTTATGGGTCTCTATTATGATCACTCATATCACAACATATAAACATCATTATGCAGAAAGTATGTGTAAATGTTACTATTCAATACACTTTTAAATGGGGAAGAAAACAAACAAAAATTATATTGGTATGCATCTCTCTCTATATTTTATTATACTTACCAAAGAATGAAAAATAAATAAATAAATATATTTAATAACTAAAAAAATAAAGAAATAAAAAATATATGCATATATATATATGCATATAGGGGGGCGTGGCCTGACGCCGATTGAGACGGGAGCCTGAATCGGAGCTCCTGCCGGTGATCCCCTCTCCAGCATCATCCTGCCCGATATAGGGGGACCCCAGACACCAAAACCGGCGCATGTAGCGTCGGAACCACTGGGGCATCGGCGCAGACTGGATACCAGCCGAGAAACGCCCTAAAAAGCTCTCAACGGAGAATCGGACGGTGGGGCCGCGAGCCCGCCCAAAATGGCGGCCGAGAATCAATAGCAAGGCTTGGCGCGCACCGCAACGGCTGAGGGCCGCAGACGAGCTCTGCAGATACAGCTGGACACCCACGCATGGCGCAGAGCGGACAATCCTGACGGGCCGGGCTGCGGAGCCCAAATGAGAAAGCAGCGGCACTCGGCGAGCGGAGAGTAACACCCGGAGCTAGGAGCAGGTGAGCGCCCGGCTGCATAGGCAGTGGGCCCCGTTCTGGGAATAAACTTGAAGCGGCATAGATCCTGACCCTACTTTAAGACCGAGGAGGGAGAAATAAACACGCAAGCCCCGGGACCATACCAGGATCAGCAATAGGGGGGCTAGCGTTGGGACCGCCTCCGAGATTCCGGGATTCTGGGGTCACGAAACTGGGGCGCATAGCCTACCGAGCGGTGGATCCCCCCACAGAGCCGCATTCCTGAGGAAAACAGCGTGACCGGGGCTCCCGCTGCGGAGGATTGAGGCACCCTTAGACCGAGCACCGATCCGTGGACCTGCGACGTGCTCCAAAATGACGGCCGCGACACTCTAACAGACGTCGGAGGAAGATCTGGAGGAACCCGGCCTTTCCAAATCCCCAAAGCCACCAGGTGTTCAGTCCCACCGATAGGCCACGCAAGCCAATACATAGGCAGCGGAACCAAGACCGAGGACTGCTGCGCTGCGGCGGGGGAGAACTACCGCTGAATGCGAGGGGGTGATCAGTCACATCAGTAGTAGACCCTGAGGAGAAAGTGGGGTCTGAGCGACACGGCCCTGAGAACACTTCGGGCCTGAGGAACAGAGAAGACAACGCCTGCATGTCGGCGAGGCACTGCCGGGCGACACAAGAGAGGCGAGAGTACAGAGCTGGCACCTACCTGATCCATAGCGGCAGAGCACGCAGAAACGAACTCAGGACCCAGAGGCAGCAAGACGGGCATCCAGAGCACACGGTTGGCCGCCAACCCACCTCAGGCCCATCCCATTGATCACCACACCAGGGACAGCGAGTGCCCACTGGGGCAGGGAGACAGGAGATAAAGTGGGGGGCACAAGCACCATGCGCTAGGATCAGCGCGGAAAAACCCCAACTTGGCCCAAGAGGGGCCACAGCGTGCGGATTAGCGTCTCGAAACAGTGCATAATACCTACATGATGAAAACCTCCACAGGCCCAGACCAGTAAGAACTAGGCAAGCGAACCTACGTGACACAGCACAGCACTACCCACAGCGAACAAATCCCACGTACCTGCAGGAGCGGATCTCTACGCCAGGGCTGCGATCACCCCACTACCACTCACGGTGGCCTGACACCTCATCAAATCCCCTTCAGTGGGATACCCACGAACAGGGTGAAAACCCTCACCGGAAAGAGCAGTGACGGACAGACGGGGGACTAGGACTACCCTGAGGGCCTCTACAAAGCAGCGCCACTTCGGAACATAGCGAGGCACACCACCATCCGGCAAGCCCAACTGCCTTTCTAGCTTGGGGACACTGAGTGAGCCTGCGAGTGAGTACACCTGAACCAAAGCACTTCCTGACAACACATACTTCGACAGCAACATGGGACGGGTCACCAAGAAACGCGACACTGAGCACCAGGAATCGGCGAGCGACGATAATGCAGAGTCACGCCCACGCATGGGGACCCGAAATGAAGAGGCGACACCCCAAGGGGAGATATCACTCCACGACATCCTGCAGGCCATAGAAAAATTGCAGACGGCAGTGGAGACCAAGATCGACACAATCCAAGAAGACCTGGGCCTACTACGAGCAGACCATAGAAAACTAGCTGACCGGATTACGGCCATAGAAGATGAGGTAGAAAGCCTGAGGCCATCGGTAACTGCAACCGCACGCAAAGTCAAGGACATAGAAAAAAGAGTCCTGGTCCTAGAACAGCGTGTGGAGGACGCGGAAAATAGGGCACGCCGCAATAACATTAGGGTCACGGGCCTGCCTGAAAAAGTTGAAGGGAACAATATGGTGGCATATCTTGAACACTGGCTGCGCACAGCAGTGGCGGAAGAGGGCCTATCAACGTTCTTCGCCCTAGAGCAGGCACACAGAGTCCCCGCTCGAGCACCCCTGCCTGGCAGACCACCGCTGCCGGTGGTGGCCCGCCTCCTCTTCTATAAAGACAGAGACCATGTACTGAGCCAAGCGCGCCTCAAAGGACAACTCAAAGTAGACAACAGCGTTGTCAGGATTTTCCCTGATTTCTCCCGGGAGGTGCAACAGCAACGAGCGTCCTTTGTCATGGTCAAAAGGAAATTGCACCAAATAGGGGTGTCCTACTCTATGGTATTCCCAGCCAGACTCCGCATAGTGCGATCGGGGGGAACCACGTTCTTCACTACACCCCAGGATGTTTGGGACTGGATCGAGGAGCAAGATCCCCGAGACCGGGGACGGGAAGACAAAGACCCAGCTGAGAAGGAACCTACACGCTCCCCTGACAGAGGGGCGAAATCAAAGAGCCATCCAACGATGGAGGAGACGCACTGAGACAGAGCAAGTGCGATCGCAGCGGTGGCCTCACTGAGCACAGCGAGCACCTGGGATGCTCGCTTGCATTCCGGAGAGGAACAGAGAGACTCGGACTCTGAGACCAGCTCGAGCACGGTGGGTGATGTCAGCCAAGTCCTACCGCACATAACACCCAGATCAGCAGACGACCTGATGTGATGCAGATCGAGCACGCAAGTACAGCCAGGACTATATTGTTGGGAGGCGGGGAACGGCGCGGGCGTCGCCCTACACAACGCCAAGTGGGGTCCTATACAATTGTATTTGACCTATACACTGGAGGGGGGGGAACCGAGGGGGCGGAGAGGACGGCTGTCCTCCAGGCGGACACTGGCCTAGTCACCACTTTCGGACTCTGACTGTTAAGGCACGAGAGTGCAAGGTTTGGATGGGGGAGGCGTTCTCACTTGTCCTGGGGAGGGGGAGTTGGGATGTTTATATAGTTTTAGATGTACCAGGGGGGGCGCTGCTGTCGACAGGGGTAAGGAATACAACACGACATTACGCATGGGGCACCTGCGAGAATTTTAACGATGGTCTGGGTACAAGGGTACGAGCACAGAAGAACCTGAGCACCAATGCAACTGACAAAGGCCACCTATAACATAATATCATGGAATATTAGGGGTATGCACTCCATGCACAAAAGGTATAAAATATTTTCCCATTTGAACAGGCGGGGGGTACAAATAGCCATGCTTCAGGAGACCCACACATTGGCCCCAGAGGGTGCGGCACTACGCAGACGCTGGAGAGGACAAGCCTTTTACACATCCTACTCAGCATTCGCCCGAGGAGTACTGATTTGGATACGGGCAGGGGTCCATTTCCAGCCTATCGAGCACAAAATTGACCCGGACGGGCGATATGTAATCGTCTCTGGGAGACTAGATGGACAAGAAATTACCCTCATCAATATATATGGTCCAAATGTAGACCAGACCCGCTTCCTAGAGCAGCTATCAGGAGTCTTAGCACCATACATGATGGGTGCGGTCTTAATAGGGGGAGACTTTAACTGTATAGCCAACCCTGATCTGGACAGATCACATCCACCGCTCTGAGACTCCCCTGTGCACAATGTGGCTCGATCCTTTCGGGACTGGCAAACTCACTGGGGATTAGTGGTACATGGCGCAGCACACATCCGACTGACAGGGAATACTCGCACCTCTCCCATACCCACGAAGTGCATGTCCGCCTGGATACTTTTCTGAGTTCGCCGGACATATATACACAACTCTGGGGGCAGAATATCTGACCAGAACAGTCTCGGACCACAACCCGCTAATCGTTAAGTTACGGGGGGGGACACAACCACAACCAATCCCTACGTGGCGCCTCAAACCAGAGGCCCTAGAGGACCAAGTCTTCCTGCAAGAGACTAGAGACCATATTATACAATATTTCACTGACAATACAAACTCCACAGACTCTAGAATCACGGAATGGGAGGCCTTTAAGGCCGTAATCAGAGGACGGTGCATGGCAACATCTATTGGGGTCCGAAGGACACTTACAGCAGACGTGGAAAGGGCGGATAAGGCACTCAGAGACTTAGAACGTAGGCGACCGGAACACCCGGAGCTAAGACAAGAACTATTAGAGGCCAAAGAAGCGGTAGCAGTGCAGGAGGAGCGACTGCGCATACACAGACAGAACACACGCCGAACGAGATAAGGCAGGGCGCCTATTGGCATGGCTCGCCAATCCATCCAGGCGAGGTAGTACCATACTAACAATCCAGGACCAGGCAGGAAGACCCTTACATAGGCAGGAGGAGATTAATAATCGCTTCCGTGACTATTATACCCACTTATACAAAAGCTCCGGACACCGAGAGGTGGGAGGGATCACTGGCTATCTGTCAGACCTCCCCCTACACACACTTGAGGAGGAAGAAGCAGAACTACTAGGGGCTGAGATCACGGAGCAGGAAATCAGAGGGGCCGTTAAAGCCATGGCGAGGGGAAAAACCCCGGGCACTGATGGACTACCTCAGGAATTTTATGCCACATATCTTGCGGAGCTAGCGCCCAGACTGGTAGAACTCTACGCGGAGACATGGGACAGAGGGATTTTGCCGCACACTACTCGGGAGGCGGTGGTGGTCCCCCTGCTCAAGCCCGATAAAGACCCGACGGAGTGCACTGCATACAGGCCGCTATCAATGCTTAATTTGGATTTTAAAATACTAAGTAAAATATTGGCCACCAGATTGCTGCCACATATGACCTCTTTGGTCCATCAAAACCAAGCAGGATTCATTCCCAGCAGAAATACAACTCTCAATATCAGACGACTTTTCGCCATTCTGGAATGGAGTGGGGAGGAGGCCCCAGGTGGAGCAATATTTACTATTGACATAGAGAAAGCATTCAATAGTCTTGAGTGGGAATTTCTGTATGCAGTGTTGACACGAATGGGGCTTGGACAGGGGTTTGTCAGGTGGGTGAAAGTACTATACAAGGACCCTGTGGCGAGAGTTCGCACGGGTCGCACCATCTCAGCACAATATCGGGTGGAGCGGGGCACGAGACAAGGATGCCCCCTCTCCCCCCTTTTATATGCCTTGGCTGTGGAGCCGCTAGTGTGTAGAGCGCGCTCTGGGATGCCCTATGAGGACATACGATTAGCTGACCAGACGCACCACATTGCATTATACGCGGACGACCTTCTACTATTTTTAAAGGACACCGAGGCGGCTCTGAGGGGGGCCAGTCACATGATGGACGAGTTCGGGGCCCTCTCGGGGCTACGCGTCAATTGGTCGAAATCACGACTCTTTCCAGTGACAGGTGATACCCCACCCCCCATGGGGATGGAGGGACTGCAGTGGGAACCTCAATGTTTTAGATATCTAGGTGTGAAAGTGTACCACGCCCTCACCGATGTCCAAGAGGGGAATGTAGGGGGGGCCCTACGATCGTTGAAGGGTTGTATGGACTTCTGGGGAAATCTACCCCTATCAGTAGCGGGGCGGGGCGGATCTCCCTGCTGAGAATGATAGCTCTTCCCAGGCTGTTATACTTCTTCACCACGTTACCGGTGTGGATCCCAAGTGCATGGTTCCGGACCCTTGACTCTCTTATCACTGCCTTCATTTGGGGGACAGGCAGAAGCAGAGTAGCCTTGACAACATTGAGGAGGGCACAGTCAGAGGGGGGTCTAGCGGTCCCGGAGATGGAGAACTACTACCTACCAGGACAGCTCCAACGATTTACACAATGGGTGGCAGGGAGCTTAGACCCAGACCGGAGGAAGCCCCCATTTACCCCAGATAGGGCAGATATAATGAGCACACTAATGGGCACCATTAAACCACGAAGGGTCTGCTCCTCAGAACATAAAGTGCTGAGGCGTTGCTGGGCTAGATGCCTACAAAAAACAAAGACCAAACGTCCTTACTCCCCAGAGATGTCAGTGGCTTTTCTAGAGGCGCTCCCACATGGGGGCCACTGGAGAGGATTAGAGGAATGGATGCAAGCTGGGGTAACTAAAATAGGTGACCTCTATAGAGACGGAGAACTACTTCCATTCGCGGAATTCCAAGCGGTCTGGAACATTCCGCAGGGACACTTTTTACTATATGGGGCGATCACAGGGGTCATGCGCAGATACTGGGGACAGGGGACAACCGAACCACACACACACTCCACATGTGAATACGTAAGCCTAGCAGGGGGCGTCATCAAAGCTGTCTCATGCCTCTACCGACACATCCGACGAGACTCCACGAAACCATTAGAGGGGTTACGAGCCAAGTGGGAAGCAGACCTCGGTACTCCCATAGAGGATAAGGTCTGGGAAAATACACTCCTGAGGGCCACTAAAGTATCCCGCAATGTACGATTCCAGTTAATCAGCTTTTACACTTTGCATAGAGCATACATCACACCAGACAGAATAAATCGGTATTTCCACCGGGACGATGTGAGCTGCCCACGTTGTAGGGAGGCAGGATCTAGCTATATCCACATGATGTGGAGTTGTCCGCAGCTTGAAGGGTATTGGCAAGAAGTGATCAGGGAAACAGCGCGAGTCACAGGGAAAGAGATACCATGCACCCCAGACCACGTGCTGCTTAACCTGTTCCCCCACTCCGCAAAGACCAAAGTAACGGCGAGGTTCCAAGACCTAGCCTATATACTGGCGAAGCGAGAACTGACGAGCAAGTGGAAGGCCCCAGCAGGCCCCAGTATACTAAACTGGAAGTGGGAACTGGAGAAATGGGCAGGCTGCGAAAATAGAATACTGCTCCGGAACGCAAAGCGAGGAATAGGCAGACTGGAGAGGGCGCAGGCTTGGGGAGCCCTAGTTGATGACCTGAAAAATGCAGATCGGGAGTCCACTCCCAGCACCCCACAGGGCCGGTCCCGACCAGATAGCCCTAACAACCAGGAACAGGGGAGGGAGCAATGTGCATAACACAACGAACACAGCCACACAGTGCTTGCAGCCCCGGGGGAATGGGTGAGTCCTGCCTCAATGGGTAAATACGGAGAGGGACCCAGACCACATCTACGATGGAAGACAAAGGGACCTACTAGTCGACAGCAGCGTGGGGTGGGGGGAGGGATGGGTGGGAAGTTGGGGAGGAAACGTTAGACCACCACACATGGTATAGTATATCCCACAGCCAGGAACCTCACAGACCTCTGAAACATAACAAGAACTATATTACATAGGATGAACAATAGCCTTCTAGACAATGAAGGCAAGTCCGAAATGCTAACCGTAATAATTTGAGAACAAGAAAGGCACTATGGATGTACCACTGTTATTTAAATGTTAAAAAAATATGTTTTAAAAATATAAACTGTATATATTTATTTTTGTATTTTGCACTAAGCACTTTTGCACTTTTTAGCACAGTTTGCACATTGTCGTTATTCAATTTAGTGAATGATTAGACTAATATTATGATTATTATATACAATAATGTATGAGGCCAGAATTAAGGTACCTGCATTTTAGAACTAAGACTTTTTTTTAAATTTTAGCACTATGCTATTAATTTGGTTTAAAGAATTAGTTTCAATAAAATTACAGATGTTTAGCCCTTGATTAAATATATGACATCAATTAGAAGCACTAAGCTTATATAAGTAAATGTTCATGGGATAAAAAAGTAAACGTTTGGTAATTAAGTGAGTGTTATCATGTACGCACAGCTGCCTCTTTTAATGCTTAAACTTAGTCTATTAACTGATAGGACGAAATGCAGCATGTGCTTTTTAAGCTTTTTTCTATATATACTCACTGATAGGTCCAGCGCGTCATGTGATCAAGACTGCCGTTGGGCAGTCGAAACGCGTCATGCTGGGCACTCGCTTTTAAGAACTATGCACTGACACTTTGTTAAATCTGCACTGAATAAAGGAAAACTTTTGACCGCATTTGTGGTCCGTACCTGCTTTTTCGACCAGGATTGTGATCGTTCCAGGACTGTGGCTGTCATATATATATATATATATATATATATCTGTATATATATATATATATATATATATAAATGTATCTTTATATCCATACATAAGTAGATCAATACATCAGTAACATATAAGATGATAAGTGTATGCTTATGTGTTTATTTTCCTATATAAACATATATCTGCCACAATGTATAAATATGATTATAGCATTTGTATCTAAAAATGCTTCACTGTTGAAATATTGGGGGACAAATATATATTTAAAAAAATGCTAATAAAATATAAGAAACCTTAATTTACAGCAAAAATGGAAATCCTGAGTTTGTAAATATTTATCAATGCATGTACCTAGGGGACTTTATCTAGTACAATTTTCTATCTCCTACTTATTTTCCATATGCCTATTATGTTTAAATCTCTATGTATGTATTCCTCTTATGTGTGGTTATGTATCTACATATTTATATATTTTTCTCCCACTGCAGAGAAAAATAAAATAAAATAACTCATCGTCCCAAACTACCCCTCTATGACTCATCCTATTCCTTTTCCAAAATATCCCCTACCTCAACTCTCTGACTCATCCCAAACCTCTTTTACCACTATGAACTCCCAAATAATCCTTTCTAAACTCTTCTCTCCTCTATCTATTCTTTATCCTAGTCATCCAACTTACAAACTCACATGTCTACCACTTCTACCACCAATTTATATTGTCCACTACTAACCCATCACTAATCCACCTTTGGGTTCTGGAGTAGCGTACTACTCACAAAAAAGTGATTCAACGCCTCGCCAGGTTTCCTGGAGTATTTCAACCTCCACTGGTAAAAAGACAAAGACCCTACACCTTCCTCCTTAAACTGTTTCTGTCAGGGACTCCCAACTACAACATTTCACCTTGCCAATGCACAATAAGCGTTTGATCCTGAATCTGCTTTTCTTATGGAGACACCACATATCTCACACTCTCAAATAGGATTGTTTAGACCACTTCTTCATTCCGTTCAAGTTCCTGACCTTAACGCACCTGCCTATCTTAAACCAAACTCTAGTAATGTGACAATCTATCTCTCTCTGTCATGATGTCATCTCTATGGTTTCGGAATGTTGCTGTTTGAAGTCCAGGGTCAGTTGTGACTTTCCCTGGAAGCTGTGGAGATGAACGGTCAATAAACTAAGTGCTCTTACACTTACCTGTCTGTGTGTAGTCACCTCAAATTTGGCGACGAGTTTGACCGTTCAAGATCTCCACCCACGTGTGCTGTGCCAGTGGCTGCTACTCCAGTCTCATTGGATTTCGTATTTGTGATATCGGCGTTTTTGCAGAGATTACCTCTTCAAAAGTTCACCCTCGTGTTGTCACCAGTGGGAATTCGTTCCTGGTGTCATTGGGGTGGATTTGGTTATACATCAGGTTGGGAGTTGCCTTCTGCTGTTTTTGCGTTCAAGAAATATTCTTCTACGTGCATGTTGGGCAAAGCACACGGCTGAAAATTTCCTTTCTTTCCAACCTGTGACCATCGACCACAGTATCTGAGGAGTTCGTGCAGTTGGGGCAAGATTCACAGGTGAGACTTTGTATTCTTGTCTCACAGTGTGTCTCACGGAGTTCGTTGTGCCGCTAAATCAACCCCGGCTCTGATCGATCCTTTCCCTTCGGCTGCCAGTGCCAGTGTGATGACGTGTCAGAACGCTGAACGTCTGACGCGCAACCTTTAGTAGAGCGTGAGGCGCAACAAGTGTTCGCAACCTTCTTCTTTCTTCTGTGATGCGTGCGGCTGTTTGGGAGAAGAGTGTTAGGCGCAACAAGTGTATGCGGTCTTTTTCAGTCTTCAGTGACAGGTGCGGCTATCTAGGAGAAGACTTGTTCGAACTTCGACTTGCCTAAAGGTATTTTCTTCGCTGCGTTAGTTGCCTTAATTGGATTTTATTCGTTTCACCAGCTTCCTGATACTGTCGGATTTGTTTCGTTTCGCCAGCTGTCTGTTCCTGAAAGCTTGCGCAACTCTTCTCTGTAAAATCACGCGCTGTACTCCAGTGATCCTTGTTGAGCGTGACTGTTTTGAAAATACTGTTCTGATCCTTATTTTGAATTGAGCGCTCCTGCACGTCAGAGTACTGCAGATTTCAACAGTTTCTTCTGGCATTGTAACCCCTTGTACAACCGTGCCTTAAAGAAGATTCATTCTACATATTGGTGACTGAAAGGGAGAAATTTATTACATCAATTTCTTTATCATATTTTCTCACTTTTCTACAATGCAATTTTTGCAGTTTCTATCTTTCTGGGTGCTGCTTACTTTACAGTTTTGTTTTATTATGTAAAGTGTTCAAGCGCCTCCTCCTTTCTTACAGCTTCCAGGAGACCCTCCTGTCAAGTGGAAGGCTTGGTATAGAGCCTTTACCAAGTACTTAGGAGCCATAGGGGACATTAAATTCAGTGCAGAATGAAGGAAGTTTATTTTAGAACACAATCTAGGACTAGAGGGACAAGCTGTATCAGAACACTTACCCCCTCTTGAAGTTGCTGAGGGAGAAGGGCCTCTTAATGAGTTTGATCAAGCTGTGGCAATGCTGGAAAAGCAATTTGATGTGGAGGGTAGTCTAGTTGTAGCTATACACAAACTTTTTACCAGGGAACAAGAAAGTGATGAGAGTATTGTGTCTTATGTGGCAGCGCTATGTATTCTAGCGTCTGAATGTGAGTTTGAACAATTCACCTCACAACTTATAAGGGATCAAGTGGTAGCTCATTGTAAACATAAAAAAGTTCAAGAGAAGTTGTTGACTTTAAAAAATCCATCTTTACAAGAAACGATCTCAATTGTTAAAAGTATAGAATTGTCTCAAAAAGCTTCTAAAGAGCTGAAACCTGACAAAACTTGTGTGGGGGCAATCAAAGAACGCAAAGAGCAGGGAGAAAAGCAAAATAGTGAGCTGCGTTGTGGCAAGAACACTTCTTACAGACCTGAGAAGAAAGTGAGCAACACAAAAATGTGTGCATGAAATGTGGATTTCTTTCACATTACAACAACGCTCGTGTTTGTCCAGCAAAATTTGCATTGTGTCGAAAATGTGGTAAACAAGGGCATTTTGCTAAGATGTGCTTGTCAAAAGGCAGTGTCAACTCAGTTTTTGATGAAGAAGTTAAGGGGGAACCTATGGGTGACATTGTTTGTTCGATGAAGGATTTAATCGTTGTTGTTAGTGATGATGCTGATGATTGTGTGGATCCTGTTGTGGAGGTGATCGTTAATGGCAAGTCTATTCAACTTTTGGTTGATTCGGGTGCACGAATGACCATGATCACCGAGGAGTTGTTTGAGAATACTTGGTTCGACAAGCTTCTGGAAGCACCTGACAGAAATCCTCTATCTTATGAGGGCAGGGGAATTGAGTTAAAGGTTTTTTTTGTAACAAGCTTGATTTTTAAAGGGAGGTGTATTTCTGGGAAAGTGTATGTGGCAAAAAAAGGACTCAACATCTTGGGGTGGTATCACCAGGGATTATTCGGAATGACCCTTAGACCGGGTACCAATGAACAAGTGTCAGTTGTTGATGAGTGTAATCAGGGTGAGTGTTTGACAGTGTGGGGCAACAAATTCAAGAGTGTGTTTGGTGAGGATTTGGGGTGCATTAAGGGATTAAAACATCTTATCACAGTAAAAGATCAGGCAATCCCTGTTAAGCACAAATTACATAATGTACCCTATAGCGTGAGAGATGATCTGTCGGATGAACTTAAAAGGTTATGTGAGTCTGGCGTTATCGAACCAGTGGAGTCTTCTTTATGGTTGTCTCCATTAGTGGTAGCCTGTAAGAAGAATGGAAATCTCAGAGTGTGCATTGATTTGCGCAGTCTGAATAGAGAGATATGGGTTGACTCCCATCCTCTTCCCCGTATTGATGACATTCTTGCCAAATTTGCTGGATGTAAGTACTTTTCTAAAATAGATCTTTCTTCCGCCTACCATCAGGTGGAGCTGGACTCTAGTTGTAAGCATTTGACTGCTTTTGTTTCACCGATAGGCACCTTTCAGTTTAAGAGAATGCCATTTGGGCTGGCTTCGGCAGCCTCAGCATTCCAGCGAATCATGGAGAATGTTTTGGAGGGTCTGGAGGACACCGTGGTGTTCCAGGATGATATTCTGGTTGCTGGAAAGTGCAAAGATTCACATGACAGACAAGTCACTCAAGTTTTATCTAAACTTCAAGAGAAAGGTATTGTGGCTAACAAGCTTAAATGTGTGTTTGGTGTGGAGTCGATCGAATATTTGGGACATTGCATTTCTGGTGAAGGTATTCAGCCAAGAGAAGGTTTGATAGATGCCATCCTCAATGCTCCTTGTCCCAAGTCAAAGGATCATGTTTCTTCATTTTTGGGTGTGTGTGAATTTTATTCAAAATTCATTCCTAACTTTGCTGCCAAAACGGTCCATATGCGTGAACTACTTAAGAGAAAGGTTGTTTTTGTGTGGGATCAGTTGTGTCAAGATGAGTTTGTTCGTATTAAAGAAGAACTGAGTTCATGCAAGATTCTTACCCATTTCGATCCCCTTTTACAGTGTATCGTGTCTGTCGATGCGAGTTTGGATGGTTTGGGTGGTATGATTACCCAGGTCAAACACGGAAAGGAGTATACTGTTGGATTTGTGTCTCGAGCTTTGCGACCAAGCGAGAAGAACTACTCGGTTATAGAAAGAGAGCTATTGGCTTGTTGCTGGACAGTTGAAAGATTTAAGTGTTTTTTGTGGGGCAAGTATTTCAAGTTGTTAACAGACCACAAGTCACTCATCCCTATTCTTAATGGACACATTGTTAAGGAGCATACGCCAAGGATAGCAAGATTGAGTTCAAAATTGTTACAGTACAATTTCGTTGTTGAACACATTCCGGGAGGAAAAAACACGAGAGCGGATTTTCTCTCCAGATCACCGCTTCCATTGGGAGATGAGGAGTTAGTTGGGTGTGATGAAGATGAAGAGTGTTTGATTGCGGTGATTGATGTTTGTAGTGTGGGTGGTTTCTCAGTGAAGGAGTGGTTTGATGCCATGCAGTCAGATAGTGTTCTCAAGAAAGTAAAAGAACACATTGTTCTTGGTTGGCCTAAAGAAAAGCATCTTGATGCAGAACTTCAACCCTTTTCCAAAATTGCTCTTGAGCTTACCTTGGAGGGTGGAGAGATGATTATGCGTGGTGACAAATTTGTTCCACCTGAATCATTGAGATCAAGCATTATTACTTTGGGACATGAAGGACATCTGGGGCAATCCAGCACTAAAAGAATAATTTGTGCTGTGTATTGGTGGCCTTCCATGGACAAGCAGGTTGAGGATGTGGTCAAGGGGTGTGTGATTTGTTGTACGAGTGACAAGGTCATCAAGATTGTCACGCCCCCGGTCCAAGTTGTTGAACCTCCTACTGGTCCATGGATGAAGCTAGCTGTAGATTTTGTAGGGCCTTTCAATGCATTGTCACACAGATACAAATTTGCGTTGGTTGTGGCCGACTATTACAGCAAGTAGTGGGAGGTCCATTTCATGGTTGATCCCAATACTAAAGAAGTTATTCGGTTCTTTCAAAGTTTGTTTGCAAGGGAAGGATTTCCTAAAGAAATTGTCTCCAACAATGGTGTGCAATTTACATCAAAAGAAATGTCTGATTTCTTGGTTCAATCTGGCATTCTGCATCGCCGTGTGGCTTTATATAATCCTCAAGCCAATGGTTTTATTGAGCGCATGAATCGCATTTTGGTTGAATGTGTGCAGTGGGCTTTATCCAGTCGGATTGAAATCAAGGAAGCGGTAAATAGCATGCTTTGGGCGTATCGCTCTACCCCCAGTCAAGCCTTGGGTAAAAGTCCATTGAGCTGTTGCGTGGTAGAGCTGCAACTTTTGACATGTGTCCTGCTTGGATGAGGAAGTGGGGTTTGCGTACCAAGGTTGGGGCTTCAGATAGTGCTGTGACAGTTTTTCCCTATTCAAGTGTGGGTGCGGATAAATGTTCAACCAGTGCATGCAATAATTTGTTTAAGAGTGTCCCAAATAAGTTGTCTAAGAGTGCTGTCCATGATTTTAATTCCAAGGTTTTGGTGGGCGATTGGGTTAAGGTTAAGCTTCCACTTAAAGTGGCCAAGGGTTTGTCTAAGTTCAGTCCTCCTGTTAAGGTGGATGCCACTTCACGCTTTGCGGTGAGGGTTAATGGTAAGAATTGGTGGAATTGTTCCAGAATTTACAAGATTCCTAGGAGTGTGGTTCTCAAATTGGGTCTCGAGAAAGGGTCTGGTAGTTGTGATCCTGAGTTGGTTCAGACCCAACCCAAAACCTTTCCTCAACTGTCCAGTACACGTAGGAGTGTTAGAAGAAGTGTTCCACCTAAACGTTTGGATCTGTAATTTTTTCATGCTTATGCGTTTCTTTCGTTTAATGGCCGCAATGTGAATGTTTTATATACTACTGTTTTTGCAATTACCTTTGTATTTGTTCTATTGTGTCTCTTTATATTTTCTCCTCCGTTTTGCTCATTTTCTCTCCTTTTATTTCTTGGTCTTTCTTCTTTCCTATTTATATTGTTATTCTGCATCTTAGGTTACTTCTATGGAAAGAAGGGAGGTGTTGTAGTAATGTGACAATCTATCTCTCCCTATCATGATGTCATCTCTATGGTTTCGGAATGTTGCTGTTTGAAGTCCAGGGTCAGTTGTGACTTTCCCTGGAAGCTGTGGAGACGAGCGGTCAATAAACTAAGTGATCTTTCACTTACCTGTCTGTGTGTAATCACTTCACAAACGCATTTCGAAACTTAAAGCAAATTGACAACAAACATTGACAAAGCCAAGAGGTCTAGCTTTAATATGCTAACACGTGCAAACACAAGCATGCACACGTGTCAGACGATGTGTATTGCATTTTAGGGCAGTTTGTTCCTTTTGTGCCTCCTCTGCCTGCCCAGCTTTTTATTCTCCAACTGTGTGTTGTTCTTTTTTATTTCCAGTTCTTGCGGTGCTGGAGCCATGCAGCACTACAAGCCTGAAATATAAACACTAGGGCGCAGAGTCAGGTGGTACAGAGAAACAGCAAAATAGTCTGTGTGCATTTGTGCATCCTTGTGTATACATACTTTAATTAGCAGGTTAGAGGTTGACCCCAATGCTTGTTTGCACTTTTACTTCCTTCCACTGCTCTACTTGTCGTGCTCGTGGCTGAAGCTGTCCGAAGGTCTCTTGTAGGTTGTTGTGTGACATTGCAACCTGTATGATCATTGATGCTTCGTGTGGTGCTTATGGCACAATGTCTAGCTGTATGCATGACGTTTATGTCATTAACAAGTATGCTTGTGTTTTCTCTTCTGTTACTTCATTCTTTCTGTGGACTTGTACAGAGAGAAGGTAAGGATGCGAAGGCCTGCCAGTTAGTCCCTATATGTTAGGTTCAGAGGTTGTTGATTCTAGAAGTGCCATTGGAGATCAAAACATCTTCATTCGAGCGTAGAACATCCGGGATACTTGCTTCCCTTCGCCAGGGGTTAGCATGTTGCTATGTTAAGTGCTCAATTTCGTCCAAGGAATTCCAAGTTTGTCTTTGTTTGTCCTGCTCCCGATCCCGGTGTGTTCTTGTCGTTTTAACCGTCTGTCCAAGAGTTTATCCAAGAGATGTTTTTTAGGATGACAGCAGTGTAATGCTGTTTGAAGCTTATACTTAAAAATATACAGGTGCATATGAGACATCTGACCTAAATGTTTGAAGAGACCATATTATAACAGTAGACACATTTTATCCTAAAACCGTCTTGCAGATACAGGTTTCTATGTTCTATGCTAACACCAGACGAGATGCATGTGGCACTTGTGATTTAATTCTGCTTATTCTTTGATTTCGAAATAATTCATACACATGCATATTAAAAAAATCAATAATACTGTGAATATTTGGTTTGACCTTGCGTCACTTTAAAATTGCACCAACAACTCTACATGCACATATACATAACTGAAGCATTTGTACATACGTGTGTAACTCACATTCCATACACCTGACTGCACACACGTGAAAAGGCTTTCCACCACATTCACACAGGCACTTCAGACAAATACAAATGTACTATGTAAACTTCCTTAATTCTGCAGGCTATCTCTGTTCCAAGCACAAATGATGTGTGTTAAATACATACTATTCAACACAAGCTGTTCCAGGGCTGGAGCTGCTGAGACCGGCTACCTGTGCCAGGAGTGTGCTGCTGGGACTTACTAGCTGTTGAGAGGACTGTGCTGCTGGGCCTAGCTGGTGACGTGGTGTGCCAGGTGTGTGCTGCTGAGCAGGGCAAGCTGTGCTTCTGGAACTGGCTAGCTGCCCCAGGAATGTGCAAGCGTTTGTATATGACTCTTCTGAGGGGTATGGCTACCTGGTTGTGACTGTTCTGTGCTACTGGGCCTAGTTGACTGTTTCAGAGTGGTTGTGCTCAGCTGTGCTAGGGCTTGGGCTACTCAGCCCCCATCTGCAGCCCCCAGACTGCTCTGTGGCGCTGATCTCACTGCCAAGCCCCTGGGCCCATCACGTCTGACTCACTGATGCTGAATGGTCTTGACACACATCTCCTTTCATTGGTCACGAGGGACATTAAAAGCTCCCCTGGAAGGCTGCCCACAGACGTGCGCCCCTGTGACTGTGAGGGGCCCTCGGGTCCCATGGAGACTGCAGAGAGACAGGGTCACGCTCATTTTCCTCTTCCATGAAGCAGAATAGTGCTGTCCTGGTGCATAAGTTGAAAGCAGAGCATGGCAGCTGGAGGAACAGTTTGATGCAACTGTGTCCATCACTGAAAAGTGCATCTGACATGAGCAGAACCATGGACGAGTGTTGCGTGAAGAGGATGCCCATAAGGGCGAGTTCAATGACAACTGAGGTGGCCATTAGCTAGCGCCTGCTTAAAAACCAACAGAAGAAATGAGCAAATTCCGTGCGCAATTCAATGAAAATCATTTTCACATTTACATTGAAACAACCATTCCCTGACAAATGGCATCACTTAAATCCCAAACGGACAAACTTTACATAGCAAAGTGCTAACATCTGAACACAAGCTATTGGAATATTTAAACATGCACATATATGATCATTGTGTACATCCAATGATCTCCTCATTGCATCATGGGGTGGCCTTGGTTTTCACTTTGCATACTTTTCTTGACACCAGTCACCTAGCGCCCGCTCAACCTATCCCCTCACAGGAACGTGTCTATGCATCCTTGGGCAACACCAAGGTAGGGCCAAGAGGCCATGGCGGACAGAAGGCAGCCTCACCTCCAGACAGCGGGTCGCCCATTGGGGTGTTCGGGTACTGTACGCTATCTCCCCCAACCCTCACTTTTCCCTGTCCGTGCGAGAGTCTGAAAGCTTCAGGATCTTACACTGACAGGCGAGGAAAAGACAGTGTAAGGAAAAAAACAAAAAGAATACAACATATCCTGCTCATGAAAGGAACACAAGGATGTGAGACGCTGAAAGAAAATATCAGAATATTATGGTACAATTCCTTCTTGGAGGATTCTCGACGAGGGAGTTTTAATTCTGGCTGATGATTTGACATGTTCCGCAACAGAAACCTCTGAAAAATTGCCATAAATACGAGCATCAGTTGCAGACGTAAGAACCTGAGAAGAGCAACTACCCTCTCAGAATTGAAACATCGTCATAACTAACATCGCTTTCGGCCTCACTTGCGATATTTTCACTGTCCTCAAGCAGGGCAGCTTTCCTATTACATTTAGCCAAACATTTGACCCTCCAACATTTACCATCCTGGATAATGACGCTTCTTTTAGTGACTATAACTACCTTCCTTGATCTAGAGAACTTGGGGCACCATCTCGCCACACGCCCTGGAAGTTTTACTTTGACAAAATGCCCTACGCAGAAGGCTTTGGATTTGACTCAGTTCACCAGATTATAACGGATTTTGGATTCTGCTGTCGAGAACACATTGCACTCCTGACTTAATTCACGTTGACATGGTTGAAACGGCTATCACTAGAAAGGAAACTTACTCTTGAGCCACCATAGGCACAAATCAGATACAGGATGTCTACCTTTAAGTACTAGGAGTGGGCTCACACCAGTTACTGAGTTGAGTGAAATCCTAGAAGCCCTTTGCCTTTTTATAACCGTCGAAACGAGTTGATAAGGCAAGATGTACACTTTCATTAAGGTAACAGTTAAACCGCTTCACTTGCACATTACATTGGCGGGTCGTATAAGGTTGTGGTCAAGTGTGTGATAGCATGTGCTACCAGAAACTCAGTATACTCATGCAACATCAGTAGTACCCCATTGTCGGTGAGTAGGATTTCATGGCATCATTCCTTGATGAATACTTCCATCAAAAAATCTATGACCACAGAAGTAATGATGGGATCTATGAATTTAATTTCTGGCCGCTTTGAATGGCATAACTTGTGAAACTTGTCTGCACTGTTGAGTTCATTAACAGCCAACATGGGATCAGGAGTGGAAGGATCAAGGATTATTCTTAACAATGGTTGGTCCCTCCAGCTCAGTAAACATACCATTTTAGCAGTTATATACGTTTTAATTTCTGCAGTCCTTCCTTTAAATTGCACGAATTGTGGAAATTGCTGCCGAAAATCAATTAGTCTCCTAAAAGAATATCATGTGTACTCATCCTATGCATCCTGGAAGCAAATAAAAGTTCAAACATCTCTTTGGTGATAATAGTGCACAGGGATCCAGAGTCCGCCATAACAAATAGTTCCTTCCCCAACACTTACAACGAACTCATAGGGGGTTTATCCACATTGGTTGTTTTAATGCTATTCACTCCATTGATTACCAGTACCATGTTGCTTGCCTCCTATCTATGGTATTCCTTTAGGTAGTTACCCATCGCACTTTCCTCTGATACCGGTTCAACCCTGGCTTTAGACAAGCTTCTGCTTTCCTTGCAGACTTTGGAGAAATACCCAACCCATGCACACGTCACAATTTGTGTTCAATTCCTGACAGCCTCTGCATGAGGCCAGATGAGAGATACTACCACAACAATACCAATTAAACTCCACTCTTTCATCTTTCCAAGGACCATTTTTCTCTTGCTTGTTGTTTATACAGCAAATCTCGTTATTTATTTTGTCATGTCTGTCCTCATTGACTTCTCTTATCCATGACACAGATTTATCAATAGATTTAGTAGACTTAACCACTTCTTCAAGATCCGGATGCCTCATGACCTACAGTCTCACTTGTATTCTTTCAGTGTTGGTGTTGACCATGAACTAGTCATGTAGCATCTCATTGATGGCTGTACCAAAGTCACAGGTTACTGAAAGGCTTCTCATAGTTGTCAGGAATTCATCGAACGACTTACCATCCCTCTGTCTACATGTATAAAAATTATATATTTCTAGGGTAATACTGATGGTGAGCTTAAAATAATTTTCTAATCTGATTAAGGCCTCCTCATACCTTCACCTTCAGGAGGTTCAATTTTAGGAAGTGCTCTGAAAATTTCTGGGCCCTCTGACCCTAAGAAATGGAGGATTATGCCTTTCCAGTGTTAAATAGGCATCCTATTTGCATCTGTGACAATGTTATAAGTCAAAAATTCTTCCTTCCACCTTTTCCACGGGATGGGAGGTTCACCTTTGCTTTGCAGGAATTTGTGAGGTGGGTCAAACTGCATTATGGAGGAGGAAAAGTAGCCTTATTTTACAAATATGAAAAATGGGAGGGAAAAAAGCAATATTTAAATGAGTAAGCGTGGGGAGAGGACTGGAACAGAACAGCACGTGCTCTGAATAATAGTTGAGAACAGTCAGTATGCACATAAAATATACTGTCAATCAAATCTTCTCAAACATTTATAAACTTGCCCCGAAAGGGTTTTAAGCCAAGATGGAAAGATACTTTTAACAGTCATTGGCAAAGCCAATAGGTCTAGCCTATGCAACAGCTATTTGCTTTGCCAATGTGTTTTAGCCATATTGTACACCCGTGTGGCAGCTGTGCAGCATTGCTAAATGTTAGTGGCATACAGGAGAGTGGCGAGAAGTGGAGTGTCATAGAGTGGAGTGGAGTGAAGTGGAGTGAACTGTTGTTGAGTCGAATGGAGTCAAGGTGAGGAGTAGAGTGTTGTAGAGTGCAGTGGCATAGAGTGGTGTACAGTAGAGTAGCGTAGAGTGGTGAAGTAGAGTGGAGTAGGGTGTTATAGCGGAGAGTGGAGTGGCATCGAATGGAATAAAGTGCATAGCTGGAGTTTGGTGGAGTGCAGCAGAGAGTTGTAGAGTGAAGTGTCCTGGAGTCGAGTGTTGCAGTGTGGCATAGAGTGGAGTAGAGTGTCATAGAGTGTAGTGGCATATGGTGAAGTAGCATGGCATGGAGCAGAGTGCCGTAGTGTGGTGTCATGTAGAGTGGAGTGGCGTAGAGTGAAGTAAAGTGTCGCAGAGTGGAGCGACGTAGAGTGAAGGGGCGTAGAGTGGCGGGTGTAGCATGGAGGGGCATAGAGTAGAGGCAAGTACAGTGGAGGGGCATACAGTGGAGAAGAGGGGCATACAATGGAGGGGTGTAGAGTGGAGAAGAGTGTCGTACAGTACAGTGGCATAGAATAGGAGAGAGTGTTGTACAGTGAAGTGGCATAGAGGGGAGTGGAGTGTTGTAGAATGGAGTGTCGTAGATTGGAGAAAAATGGTGTGAAGTGGCATAGAATGGTGTAGAGTGCAGGGTTGTAGAGTGTTATGGAGTGGAGTGTCATAGAGTGGACAGGAGTGTTGTAGAGTGGAGTGTCATAGAGTCGCGGGTCAGAGAGTGGAGTAAAGTGTCATAAAGTAAAGTGGCGCGTAGTGGTGTAGAGTTGAGGAGATTGGAGTAAAGTGTTGTTGTGTAGAGTGGAGTGGAATGGACTGGAGTGGCGTTTAGTGGCATAGAGTGGAGTGGTGTAGAGTGGAGTAGAGTGGTGTAGAGTGGAGTGGCGTAGAGTATCGTAGAGTGGAGTGGTGTAGATTGGCATAGAGTGAAGTGGCGTACAGTGGTGGGGCGTGATGTGGAGGGTCGTACAGTGGTGTAGCATACTGTGGAGTAAAGTGTTGTAGAGTAGAGTAGAGTGGTGTGGAGTAGAGTGGAGTGGAGTAGCACATAGTGGAGTAAAGTGTTATAGTGTGGGATGGAGTGGCGCAGCTGCAGTGGTGTAGAGTGGAGTAAAGTGGCGTGGAGTGTCGTAGAGAGAAGTGGCGTGGAGTGTCATAGAGTGGAATATCATAGTAGCAGAGTGAAGTGTTGTGGAGTGCAGTGTTGTCGAGTGAAGTAGCATAGAGTGCAGTAAAGTGTCATAGAGTGGAGTGAAATAGTGTGGAGTGGCGTAGAGTGGAGTAAAATGGTGTGGAGTGTCGTAGAGTGGAGTGTTGTCGAGTGTCGTATAGTGGAGTGTCGCATAATGGAGTCATAGAATGGAATGTGGCCTAGAGTGAAATGGCGTAGAGTGGAGTGTCGTAGAGTGCAGTGTTGTAGAGTGGAGAGTCGTAGAGTGGAGTGGTGTAGAGTGTAGTATGCATGGTTTGGTAGCACACTGCCATTACAGACAACACA
This sequence comes from Calotriton arnoldi, assembly GCA_963921515.1. NCBI lineage: Eukaryota > Metazoa > Chordata > Amphibia > Caudata > Salamandridae > Calotriton > Calotriton arnoldi. The sequence continues at coordinate 1,183,941 of CAWUFW010002486.1, forward strand.
TTTTCAATTGAAATGACCATTACATTTGCACATTAAGTTTTACTGATAAAACTATACAGCACACAAACGATAATGTGTGCAAATGGCATCACCTAGTGTATTGATGTGTTTTGATCGTATTCAAATATTTGTTTCCACCACACTTCAGAATTACAAAAAAAATGTGCTTTATTTGTGCTTTCCTCATTGTGATATATTTCGAAATATTTGCACAGTTCATTTACAGACATTTAAATGTTTTTGTTTGCTAGAAAAAAGCCTTTCCTTTCCTGTACCCAGCAACACTGTCACATAAATCCTCTCACTTTGAAGTCAGAGAAAGTAAAGCGAACACCAATTTCCCTCGGAAGATAGAGACTGACATTTGACCTCTGTCTTTGAATGCACAGCAAATATGACAAGGAAAAAAACAAAATTAAAGGCCTGTTTACAGAAAGTGAGCACTTGTGGGGGAATACAGTAAACATTCTATTCTTCATGGGATGGACTAACTCAAGCGGGACAGTTGAAAACAAATAGAGCCAGCAAATAGAAAGCAAAGCAAATGTGAGTTACAAACCACAAAGCCAATGGTAAGCAATGGGCAGAATGGATTCCCATGGAAGCTTTCAGAATGTCCACAAGAAGTCTTTTCGCAACCAAACAGCTGTGCTGTCTAGTAGGCTTCGACCTAAAAATAGGACTTCGTAAAAAACGGAAGGAGTAAGATGAAGCAACGTCCGTGAACTGCTCCACCTTAGGTAAGCCTCAAGTTCAGGAAGTCTATGTGAACCTGTAGTTCCACAATGGAATGCATCTATCTATCTATCTATATACATATATATATATATACATATATATATATACACATATATGTATATATATGTAAACAGCAAGTCCCAGATAACGCGCTGCTCGAGCACCACAGGGACACGGACTCCAAAGATTCGTGCTTTAATCCATTTTTATTGATTCTGACATGGCAGTATGCCGCGTTTCGACCACCCCAGGTGGCCTTGCTCACATATGTATGTGTGCGTGTGTGTATATATATAGATATGTACACACACACGCACGCATACATATGCCAAACATATAGCAGCTCCCTAATTGGTGCTAAATAAACTAGATTTTATCATTGTTAGTAACTTTCTTGCTATTTTATTAATCTTTTAAACTTATTGTATATTTTTTAAAACAACACTAGTGTTGTCACTTCCTGTGATGCCATTAGGGTCAAAGGTCATGTGACATCACTTCCTTTGATGTCATCGGGGTCAAATGGTGTGTGATGTCACTTTCGCTACCCATGGCATTTTGGTGAATTGATGTCTATGCAGTGACGCTCTCTGTAGTGATGGTTTTTACAAATTCTACCACCATCCACCTTGAAAACACATCCACCATCACTATAGCAAAACGTTTTTTTCCAAACAAATAATTCATAGGTCCAGTGAAGTCCACACACAGTTTCATTCAAGCAAATTACAAGCCTCAACCTACACCTTGACTTTATTATCCATGCCTGACCACAAACATCTTTCCTTTAAATGTCTCTTGATAAGAGACTGACCCAAATGCTCCTCATGCGCAATGCTGATCAATTTTCTGGTGGGTGATTGCGAAGGACTGTAGGTACTGCTTAAATTCTTGGCCCTGAAAGGGGGGGGGTCCATTATCGCTCCTGAGGGTGTTCAGGACTCCAAATGTCGTGAATATCTTGTTCAGGAACCTTTTGGTATGCTCAATCGTAGTAGCTTGAAGTACTTCCACTAAAGGAAATTTCGAGAAAGCGTCTGAGACAACAAGCATGTGTCATCAATCAGGCTATCTCCAAAGTCAATTCTGATGTCACACCATGAGCCATCTCTGAGGCAGTCTGTTGCGACTGGGGTTGGTCGGTAAGGCAACTTGCTGACTTGACACCAGTGGCACTTGTCGACTATGTCATCAACCTCAGCGTCGAGTGCGGGGAACCAGACTTTCCATCTTAAATGGGCGTTTATCTTGGTGGCAACTTAGTGACCTGTGTGTGCCTGGGTCAAGATGGGTGCCCTCAGTGGGCGAGGAATGACAATCCAGTGGCCGTGCCGGACCAGACCTGGTGGTGTGCTGCTGAGTTCATGACGGATGTTCCAGAGGGCGGAAAGGTCAAGCTGGGTAATGTCATCGTATTTTGCTAGATCTCAGAGAACATACTTCTACCTTGCTGATTCGACCTCTGCCCAGGCCTTTTGCACATAGGGGTCTGAAGCAGTGGCATCGGCAATGTCTTCCAGGGTGATGGTATGGGGCAGCCCAGTTCTGCAATCCAGTGAATGCAGTCATCTGCGTCGGACATCCGCCGGTGGGTGGGGGTGCCAGGAGAGATAGTCAGGTGAATGATCACAGCCTGGTTTGTACCCCACTGTAATCTGATGATTTTGCAGTTGAAGGGTCTACTTTTCAGTGTGGCAGGTGAGGAGCGGTGCACACAAAGAGGGGTACTAATGGTTTTTCATCCTTGATGACTTGGTAGGGGCATCCGTAGAGATGTAGATGAAAGTGATGGTATCCCCACTTGATGGCAAGGACTTCTTTCTGGATGTGGATGTAGCGTTTTTCAGTGTCGTCAGTGCCCAGTCCCAATTACCTGCGTACAAGAGGACGGATCCGAGGCCGATGGAGATGGTGTCAACAATGAGTTCAGAGTCCTTTGCAGGGTCAAAGTAGTCCATGACGGTGTCACGAAGGAATGCCTTTTGATGGCTTGGAATACATCCCCCATACCCATTGAGTCAAAGCTTTCACAAGGTGTCTCAGCATTGCCAGGTTAGGGATGAACCTCCCATAGTATGTTATGAGGCTATGGAAGCTCCTGACTTCTGCCGCAGAGGGCGCATGGTCACCTCTACAATGTCTGTGTATTTTGAGGGGTCCACTTTGATGCCTGCATTGGAGAAGACGTATCCGAAGAACTCCATTGTCTGGCAAAAGAATTGGCATTTGGCTCTGATTGAGCGTGATGCCGGAGGCATCAATTCTTGTAAGGGCGGCTGCAACGGCTGTCAAGAGTGGGTGCATGGATAAGAATGTCATCGCTGATGTTGATGACACCTTCTAGACCTGCAAAAACTTCCCATATTGCAGTTTGGAACATCTCCGCCACAGACAATATACCAAAGTTGAGTCTTTTGTAGCAGTGGAGGCCATCGTGGGTGGAAAATGTCATAATGTATCTGTTGTCCTCGTAGAGTTCCAGCTGGTGGTACCCAGAGTTCAGATCTAGCTTTGAGAACCACACAGAGCTGTTGAAGTCAACAATCTGGTCAATGGTGGGGGATATGTAATGCTCTCTCTTAATGGCTTGGTTGGGAAGGTGCATATCACTGCAGATTCAAATGCACCCAGGCTGCTTAGGTTTGTTCGCAACCACCATGGGAGACACCCAGGGGGTCAGGCCTAAGACTTTCTCGATGAGCCCTGCGTCCTGCAATTTTTGATATATATATATATAGATATATATATATATCTATATATATATATTCCACCACAGTGACCGCTTGTCTGAAGCGATCCAGCCGCACTCACTCCGTGGAACAGCCGCATCCACTCCGCGGAACAACCGCACTCACTCCGCGGAACAGCCAAAACCACCAGTTTCTTTAGTCATGCATTTTATTTGCATAATAATTAATTCATGTGCCGCAACACCCAACACAGGACGCCTACGCGTTTCGCCTTGCGCCTTCAACTGGGCAACCCCATTCCCACAACCAACGTGAATTTTAAAAGACAAGTATACATCACATGACCCTCTATCATTTCCTTTTTGCAACATCTAGACCACTTCTCACATTATTACTCAGACAACTTTTTCCACCATATTGGATTACAATGTGACAAAATTCAAACTTTCACTAATTCAAATTGTTCTATATGTGTAACAATTATCCCCAGTTTCTTTATATGCATCCAAGAATTTCCATAAAGTGCACTATGCTTGTTTAAAGTGCAGGGCTTATTTTTCTATATAATATGTAAACATAATGGCTCATATGCTGCACTTGGTGTGAGTAGTTACCTCTCTACTGAACCTCTCACGTTCTAGGTTTTCAAAACCTCACAAAGTGCACATAAACACTTCCAGAAAGTTCAAATGCTTAATTGTAAACAGTCACACTAAATTGATATTTGTTAAGGCCTCAATATGTACAACATAAGTACACTAAACAATGCTACATGCATACTTCTAAAGTGCAGATGCATGAAAAGTTTTTTCTTTCCTTTAACAGGGTTACAGTGATATACTACACACTACCAAGATGATCCTCTGTCTTGTTCTAATACTGCAATTAGCCTGATATCAATCTATACACAGAATACACAGAGGCACATAAAGTGCAAGTGCTTAATTGTAAACATTCACACAAGTTGACTCTGTGTCAGAGCCTCCATATCCTCAATTTGGATATAATATTTATAACTTGTACTTAAAAATATGTATTTATTATATAATACTCTCTAACACATACAGATATCTCTTACCCAGAGATATGCACAATGCACACAATACATTGCATAGAAATCAAGTAAATAGCACAAAATACACAGTGGACCCCAGGGGGGGACCAAACAATATACTAAGAAAGTGGTATACGAACCACGACTCGGGTCAAGACAATGTCGAGAGGACGTAGAAGTGCTGGGGACCCAAGGACCCACCCAAGGTGAGTGACTTGGAACCCCACGGAGAGCAGGTGCAGTGTGGGAACACGACTGTGGGCTCCGTACAAATCAACGTGTAAGTCGTGGTTAGAGTTTTAAAGGTTAAGGATCCTTCCCAGTTGACCCTGAAAAAACCCTGTGGAAGACAGAAGTTTGGAGAGCCACCGCACCCGTAGATACCCTAGTACCCATGTTACCTACACCAGGGAAGCCGGGTGCATAGGTGCGAAGTGGTGTCGGAAACCACCGTCATTTCCAATGGAGGACTTCAGGAAAGTGCAGCTGTTGGAGAAGGAGAAAGTGTCTGGTGGAATCCAAAGGTGGATTCTAGTTGAGAGGTACCTGCAAGCAGAGGGGACAGAGTCTAAGTCACTCAGGAGTGACCAGGAGATCTGGAAGACGAATGGCCACCAATGTCGGGAGTTGCAGGAGAGTTGATGAGGACCTTGATTCTGCAGCTGGGAGAACCAGGCGATGCTGAGGAAGACCAGGAGCTGTGCACGAGATGTCCCACATCCGATGTCGAATGCTGAGGGGTCAGTGTCCGGCGGGAGCACCAACAAGCCTTGGAAAATGCAACCAACGCAGAAGTCAAAGAAGGAGCAATGTCGGGACCAGGAAGGTCCAGGGGACTCACCACAAGCAAGGGAGTCAGAGCAGGCCCCGAGCAATCAGGGGAGCCCAACAGAAACAAAGTTGACCCTCAACAGGATCCACAGGCCGGAGGCACTGGAGTCGCAAGAGGACCTTGAGCAGCTCACCAAAAGATGCAGGCCACGATGCAAGAAATGCGGTGTGGACAAAGATTCTAATCACTGGAGATGCTCGAGGTTGGGGCTACTGGGAGCCTAAAGATCTTCATGGAAGGAAGCCAACAAACCTTGGCAACGGCAAGTCAACACAGTGCACAGGGGTTCGGTTCCTGCGGCTCCCACGGGTGATAATGGCATCAAACTTGGTGAGAGGGCAGGACAGTCCTTGAGAGTTGTGGATAACTACCACCTGTGTTATTGAACCTTTCGGAGTCCGTAGGAGCTCAGGATCACCAGACCGGTCAGCTTGGTTGTGGTGCCTGCGTATGCAGGGAAGTGACTCCTTCACTTCAAGGGAGATTCCTTCAAGTGTCTTGGATGCCCACAGGCCTTGGAAGGTTCCTGTATGGTGCACAGGCACAGATGATGCAACAGACTGAAAGGGGGACGAATTTGAGCTCAAACGAAGTCCAGCGAAGTCCAGAGTGCCCAGATGGTAGAAGTTGAAGTGGTGTCTGAATTGAATCATGTCCCACGACGAATCTAGGGACCCACCCACAGGTAAGGCCTTAAGTACCCTAAGGAAAGGGTTGGAACGATTCAGGGGACCCTCCCAGAGGAGGGTCTGGACAGTGGGGAAGTTACTCCCATGTCCTTTGTCCAGTTTCGTGCCAGAGCGGGAGCCAACGGCTCCAAGAGATGGTCTGAACTGGACTATACATGGGGGCACCAAATGTGCCCCTCATGCAGACTGAGTGGCACTGGCAAGCGCACCCACCCTGCCCCAATACTCTAAATCCTGTCTGGGAGGTAGTCACACCTCCCTGTGACAGGATACCTATTGTTCTGCCTTCCCCTGCTCGAGCTTGACTCAGCAGCAGGAGAGCAGAATCGTGTCTCTGGTCGGCAGCAACCATTTTGTGCTGTCCGGGTCTAGTAGACTGGTACCGGGAACATGGAGAACCTAACGAAGGGCTCTTCCAGTGCTTGGAATAATACCTCCCACACCGATTATGGTGTGGGGGTATGATTCCAACATGTTTGATACCAAACATGATAGGATTCGTTGCAGCCAGTTTCGAGATGGTCATTGCGTAAGTACGCGATGCCCTCTATATGGTATATGGCTGCTTCACTTACAACCCATATCCATCTCCACGTCTTAAGAAAACTAAAGCCTTTCCTGCCCAATGCAGATCTCAAGATGGCGGTTCAGGCTCTCGTGATCTCCAAACTTGACTATGGGAATGCTACCCTTGTTGGCCTACCGAAAATAAAACTAGCACCGCTGAGGGCTACCCTAAATGCTGCTGCACGGCTCATCACAGGCGTAAAGAAAAATGATCACATCACCCCAGCCCTCCACTCTCTGAACTGGCTACCTTATGAATCTAGGATCCACCTAAAAATAGCATGCATGACATACAAAGCCATCCACCACAACACTCCTCGCTACCTGGCTCATAAACTGGTGCTATCCGGAAGGAATAGAGCTTCTCGTAGTACATGCTCCCTACTGCTGAAACCCCCAAAATTTCACAAAAAGAAAACCTATAAGAGATCTTTCTCTGGAATTGCCCCAAGAATTTGGAACTCTCTTCCCCCAGAGATCAGGACCATCCCTTCATTCGTTCTTTTAAAAAACGAAGTAAAAATGAGACTACTGAATAATCTCCTTCCTATCTGAGGCGACTATCCATGCCAATTTGATATCTTTGCTGGTGTTTTCACTATGTCCCTTATCTGTTCATGCTGTATATTCTATATTTTGCTCCATGTATATTTGATGCTATTTATTAGGTTGTACAGCGCTCTGACACCAAACTTTTGGTCATGTTCACGCTTCATAAAACTTTATAAATAAAATACAACCTGGGAGAATGGACTCCATAGGCTGGAGGGGTGTCCTGCTCATGCAGGGGCACCCTCACACTTAGAACCAAGCACCCTGCCTTCAGGATTGGAAAGGCCTGCTGTAGGGATGACTTCTAGGTTTTAAGTGCAGTGACCCTAGATATAGGAAACCTATATCTTTTATAAGTGGTGCTAGCACCAGCTTACACAGGCTGCAATGGCAGGCTTGTAGTTACAGTTTGAATGGTCTCCCATGGGTGGCATAATACATGCTTCAGCCCATGGGGGACCTCTGAGGTACCTATGCCCTGGGTACCTTAGTACCATATACTAGGGACTGATAAGGGTACCCCAGTATCCAATCTGGGATGTACCTAAGTACTGAACATAACAATTTAAGGGAGAAAGCAGAGAGACTGGGGTCCTGATTAGCAGGATCCCAGTCAAACTAGTCAAAAACAGCTTAGCACCAGGCACAAAGTGGGGGCAACCTTGCAAAAGGATCCTACCTTCCTACACAGGTGATCTTTTCCTTGATTCTGCAGGCTCTTCCCTCATAGGTTACATAAGAAGTTCAGTTTGATCCAAACTTGCAAGCTTTGCACATGGCACATTTCCTGAAGCCTATACTCCTATTGGTGAGCCAATTCAATTACTGATAAAGCATGGACTTGGTTAGCATATCGCCCAATGATGGAGATTTACGATAAGTTATACTCGGATATTGACCCACTACCCCCTTAAGGTGTTCATCATGCTACAGTATGTGCCAATTTTGTTTGATAAGGGAACAGGTCGTACTGTATTCCATGTTGTACCCCATAAAGAACCTTATCATATGGTCTTGTTCATTCATGTTCTCTGCTGTGGTGTCTGTTCTCCTTTTTTTTAAAAGTAACCGCCCTCTGTCTCTGGTCAAAACTCTGCGTTTTGCTTCAATGAGAACTTGTTCTGGATATCCTCTCTCCATAAATCTAGAATTATAGACCTGGCTTCAGTCTCAAACAGTTCATTAGTAGAACATATCCTGCATGCTCTCAAAAGCTGGCTGTATTGTATGCTCCATTTCAGGCAGCCTGGGTGTCCACTATTGCCATGCAATATTGAATTACATGCCGTCTTCTTACGAAAAATGGTTGTTCGTATTGATCCATCTCTGATTTGTAGCTTCACATCAGGAAAATCTATCTCACATGGGCTGCACTTTATGGTCAATTGTATATTGAATGGGTTTTTATTTAAGATGGTTACATACTCATTCAATGATGTCTCATTTCCATCCCACAGGATGAAAATATCATCTATAAAGCACACCCACATCACAATCCTCTCTGTGTGGTGCGCATTGCAGTCAGCCCATGCTACTTCTTTCTCCCACCAACCCATCTAAATGTTGGCATAAGTGGGGGCAAAGGCTGCAAACATCGCCGTACCCTGTTTTTGTAGGTACATCTTCTTGTCAAAGAGAAAGACATTGTGTGTGAGACAGAACAAAAGCATCTTGAGAAGCATCATAGTGTGTTGTACAAGATTCAGAGATCTCGACCTTAAGAAATAACGGCAGGCTTCAATGCAATATTCATGGGAGATGGAAGTATAAAGAGAGCAGATATCCATAGTCACCATAAGATAACTGTTCCACCAGGGAATGTCATTGATCTTCCGCAAGAAATCGTTTGTATCTTGTATGTAAGATGGCAAACTGGTGACATAGTTGCATAGAATCAAATCTAGAAATCTGGAACTATTTTCTAGTAATGACCCAATCATGCTTACGATAGGTCTCCCAGAAGGATTATGCAGATGCTTGTGAATCTTTGGAAGACAATATATGACAGGTGTCCTTGGGTAATCGACTTTTAGATATTGATATTCCTCCCTGGACAATAGACCATCATCAGTCCAATTCTTTAACATAGCATGATATTCCTTTTGATGGTTTCCAATGGGATTATTGTTTAATTCTTCATAATGTTCCTTGAATATTAGTTGTCTGGTCATGTCTCTAGTGTATTGGTCAGTACTCAATACCACAGTATTACATCCTTTGTCCGAGGGTTTCAGAATGATGGACTTATTGTTTCTTAAAGCATTCAATTCCTGCCAGTCTGCTGCAGTAAAGTTGTTATATTGCTTCCGGCATGCTGAACACCTCATTTTATTGATGTCCTCTGTTGGGAGCTCGTGAAATACATCCACTAGGTTGCCTGTTGGTAACTGCGGCATGAACCTACTAGCTGGTCTCAGACCACTCTCTATTGTTTGATTTGTTGAAAATCTCATTCGTTCTAGTTGTGGAATATCTATTTCATTTACTGTCTGAGTTGAGCCACTCATACTTCATGTTCTGTCCAGATTGTCAATGTTCATTATCTCAGAGATGTCACCAATAGTGAATTGGGCAGTTTTTTGATCCACGTTCATGACATTAGTTATAGATCTTGTGTCTCTCATAGCAAAGTGTTTGTACAGTTTCAATTTTCTTGTGAAGTTGTAAGCTTCTATTCTTAGGCTCACAAAGTCAGGGCTTACTGATGGGCAGAAGCTGAAGCTTAAATTTAAGATCTTCACTTGGCCCAGTGTCAAGGGTACACCCTAGATGTTAATAACTGTAATTGCTTCTTCTCCCATCACATCACACAAGGAAATTAATCCTCGGATTCCGTTGTCTGTTTCCCCTTTCCTTTTCCCTTTCCTTTTGCCCCTCCTCATTTTACATTGCCTTGCCCGTGGCCACGATTTTGCCCCGAGCCTCTCTGGGGTGTAACCATTCTCAGCAACCTCATTTCCTCGTGAAAATCCAATTTCTCCCTTGGACCTTCATCAGCAGAGGATCCTGGTTCAGAACTCGCATCTGTGTCGCTGATATCCACCATAGTACGACCTCTCATGTTGAGGTTCTCTTTTGTTCTAAATGGGTTGTATTTTGTATTTCTTAGCAAACGTGTAGATCTTGCCAAATTGATAATCCAGTCTATCCCTGTTAAATTTGTGAGCCTTGTGGATTCAGGTTTCTTCTTCATGTTTTTCAATCCGCTCTTCCATTTTCTTTAATAGTTTACATATTTCCTCTTGCTCTTTCATTAGTTCAAGCTCCTTCAGGAGGGAATCAATGATTACAGTCTGTTCCTCTATACGACGTCTTGCATGTGTTATCAGCGTCTCCATTAGTCTGGAGGAGCAACCCTCTGTATTGCATCTCCATTCCTTGAATAAATCTGTATCCATATCCTCAAATGTTGGCATCACAAAGATACGTAGACCACATGGTATCCTTTTGTATTCAATGTATCTCGTTAGTTACGTCATCTCCCACCATTTATTTGATTCGCCGATGCGAGCTTTCTCCAACTCTCTGATCACAGCATGTGGTGTTCTTGCTGCTGTTGATTTTTCTTTCTGTGTGCCTGCTGGGGTTGGGGCACCACTAAAAACATCCAACACTGCCTTTTCCCACCTTGCTTTACGTTCTGCCATAGTTCTCTCTGTCAATATTGCTAATCCCAACGGAGTGTCACCTTATAATGGTAAACACACAAGATGATGGACGGAATGCTGCACATTGGCAAACATTCACCCCCAGTCACAGATCTGGGTTTAATCCATCGTTATTTTGCTTCACCACGCCACCCCAGTTCAGACGTAGCCATATGCAAATCAGTCTTGACCCTGTGCCTCATGGGAACAGTCCAGACCGAACTGCCAAGCCACGTCTTCCCTGGACCGGAATCAAGCATCCTAGGACCGGTTTCAGGCTATCAGCCTTCATCAACCAGGATAGCTTGACTCCAGTGGCGGGGGTATGCCCAGACGTGGGTCCCGTGCTCACTACGCATGGCTTGGCAGTTCGGTCTGGACTGTTCCCATGAAGCACAGGGTCAAGACTGATTTGCATATGGCTATGTCTGAACTGGGGTGACGTGGTGAAGCAAAATAACGATGGATTAAACCCAGATCTGTGACTGGGGGTGAATGTTTGCCAATGTGCAGCATTCCGTCCATCATCTTGTGTGTTTTGCATTTCGCCCTAAGTGGGAAGGGTATGCCCAGACGTGGGTCCCGTGCTCACTACGCCACTGGAGTCAAGCTATCCTGGCTGATGAAGGCTGATAGCCTGAAACCGGTCCTAGGATGCTTGATTCCGGTCCAGGGAAGACATGGCTTGGCAGTTCGGTCTGGACTGTTCCCATGAGGCACAGGGTCAAGACTGATTTGCATATGGCTATGTCTGAACTGGGGTGGCGTGGTGAAGCAAAATAACGATGGATTAAACCCAGATCTGTGACTGGGGGTGAATGTTTGCCAATGTGCAGCATTCCGTCCATCATCTTGTGTGTTTTGCATTTCGCCCTAAGTGGGAAGGGTATGCCCAGACGTGGGTCCCGTGCTCACTACGCCACTGGAGTCAAGCTATCCTGGCTGATGAAGGCTGATAGCCTGAAACCGGTCCTAGGATGCTTGATTCCGGTCCAGGGAAGACATGGCTTGGCAGTTCGGTCTGGACTGTTCCCATGAGGCACAGGGTCAAGACTGATTTGCATATGGCTATGTCTGAACTGGGGTGGCGTGGTGAAGCAATATAACGATGGATTAAACCCAGATCTGTGACTGGGGGTGAATGTTTGCCAATGTGCAGCATTCCGTCCATCATCTTGTGTGTTTTACCTTATAATGGTAACCTGCACCACACCATGTTATTGTTCGTAAGCTTCACACTTTCAATGCACCATCCGCTGATGATTTATTATGGGTTCATGTGAGGTAAAGTGTAAAAATACAAGTAAAATTCGATAGTTGTATGGGTGTCGCGCAATCAGGCCATATAATTAAGAAAGCGGACAATTCAATCTGGTTGTTTCTCCAAGGTTTTCACCTGCCGCATCACGCAGATTCTGGTACACCATGCCCACCTTCTTATCTTATGGGCTACCGGGTCAAAAACGCTATTTTAGCAATTGCTAGGAGCTACACAGACACAAACAACAAGAGGCCGGTATAGAGTCCACAACCAAGCGATTCTTACCCGAGCTCCGGTCGATGAGTCACACACCGCCAGTCCTTGATCCTGTAATTCCGGCGGAGAGCAGCCTCCAAACGTCCATACTTAGATTCTCGATGCAAATGATGGAGCGAGGTAAATGAAAAATTTTGGAACCCCCTAATATCCATGCTAATAAATTAATGTCACTAATTGTTTGATCGACTAACCAACACTTTACACCTTTTAGTAAACATTTATATAAACGGTAATCACAATTTATGTGCAAAATTAACTTATTTACAATTGTAAAAGTGAAGTAATACTAATATAGTGATTTGCGTACTAATTAGAGTAAAATTGCATGATTTGTGCTATGTAGTAAAATTGTATTGTGGCAAAAGAATGCGGATGGTAAGTAAACATGGCTTTAAATGTCACTTTTGCTAGGTAACACTTAATTGGGGTACTTAGATTGACGGGTGGGAAACAGAAAGGCTTATTTTCTTTATTTTAATTATGATTGTGTTTGTTTTCATGATAGTTCGTTCGGGCTTGTTAAGCCGTGCTGTGAAAATGGCTGCCGAGGCAGATGAGCTCAATGCGCAGTTGCAAAGATGGCTTCTAAGCGGAAGAAAGCCGCAGAACCATACCACGTGGGTATGAGTCGAGCCCAGAGTGAGAAGTGTCAAGGTCAGGCTGACCTGACACAAGGAGAATGCCAAGAAAGACTCAGCGTGCATCCGTGAGAACAGGAGACGAGCCTCAGTGAATTAACAATGGACTGTTGAAAATGAGCAACAAAAAGAGAAACATTAAATGAACTGTCAATCGGATTGCTATTACCCAAAGGTCGTGTGAAAGGATGAACCATAAACAATTTTAGAACTGGTTTGAACAAGGAGGGCAATGAGGTGATTCTTGCCACCCCTCCAATGGACCAATTAGCGTGATTCTCGCCCCCAAAGATTGCAACTTTATGTTTAGTAAGCTAGTAGTAGGGTATAAGAGGACCTACTCTTAAGTAGGAGGAGCGCTATTCCTGCATAATTTTTGAGCACTGAACGTTGATGCTGAAGAAGCTGCTGCTATTTTCTATAGGCCATTTTCTTGATAGAAATATTCATTTTGAACTTTAAAAACTTGTCTGCGGAAAGGAACGAGACCGATGCGGGAAACCTGTATAGGAGGTCCGTCGAGGAGGCCTGTTTAGCGGGACAGACAGTCAGTTTTGGGGATTTCCATGCTGTGATCTACAATTTATCTGCTTTGGTGAACTTTTCATTCTCCATCTAAGAGGGGTATGCATAAAATTCTTTCTAAAAGCTTATTTCTTATAATGATATTGAAATGTATTAAAACGATTAATAAACTTGAATCTTACTCATGCATTTAAGAAAATAGACAAACTTTATTATAATTAAAACTACGAGTCTGTGGTTCTTTAGCTCAATAATAAGTGTAATGTTTTAATAGGTTTTGAATGTGATTGAGCTGGTCTTAATCACTATCAACTTATTCTACTAGTTGGTCCATCGACCAAAGAGCGGAATACCTTGATGTCTTAGAACCGACAGGATTAAAACTGATTATGTATGATGTTTAAGAAAATATCCTGTTCATTTTAATAAGGTATCCCGTTCCTCCAGCAATTTAGTTCTTCTCTTTGGTAAAAGTGGATGTGACCCAGGGAACGATTGAGGGAGTGTATGGTTATACAGTGTTATGGGCCCCACCGTCATATGGTATAGTTGTTGTGAGTGATCCTTACCTGGAGGTTAGGTCCAAAAGAGAAGAATTTATATTAGTCGCGCTGGATCAGATTTCTTTGTAGCAGAGTTATGGTTACTATAGATTAGTTTGGTGATTATTGATTATTTCATGTCTAACACTTCATGTCGAATTGTATTATGTTATATGTAAGTCGGAAATTTTGAAGCTTCCGGGAAGTAGGAAGTGGACACGTGTGGCAAGAGAAGTCACATGGAATAGTGCATTGTCCGGTTTTTCAATTTGGTGATAACACAGGTTGTGTTATGATAGGGACATTCTTTGTATAAAACGTGTATGAGTGAAATAGCAACCAGTTTTCTTGTGAAACTCTGGCCTTAATTCTCAGGAGCAGTGTAGTCTCCACATGTGTTTTATCCCCAGAGAAACGGGTTTACCCCTTGCTTGAAAGAAGGGTAAGGTAGAGGGAAGTGCTACACTTATCGAACGAAACTGTATTCTTGCAAGATAGAGTAAAACTATCTCTTTTGTTTAGCGAAAACAGACAATGGAAATGTGTTTTATGTCGTAACTAATAGAATATAGTCAAGAACAAACTGCCGATAATTTTTGTAAAGGAGGGGTCAGGAGTAGAACTGACGTTGACAAAAGACCGCGCTGGGATTGGCCAGTGCTTGGCAACACGAAAAACGCCCTGATTGGTGCGTTAGTGTGAGACGCGCTGGGATAGGTCCGAATAGCACATAGAGAACAGAGCAGAGTTGTGAATTTGCAGAAGGGAGAGAATCGTGAAATATGGCTTATTATGAGTATTGTAGAGAGAAACCGTCATGGATGGCGAAAATTAAGAACTTCTTTAAGAAGGACAAAAAGGTAGTGACTAGAGAGGGACAGGTAATTCCTCCGCCGAAAACGCCAGCTTCTCATATGATGCTGAAATATGGTTATCATACTTGCATTTGGTTAGAAAATTGGACAAAATATACTCAGAATGATGGAGTATTGGCTTTTCCAGAGAATGGTTCATTTAGCACAGCCGTACTTCGAAATTTGAGAGAGAAAATGATGAAACTTGAGCCAAGATCTAGTCCGACACAGTTTGAAGCGTTAGGTGAATGGGAAGACGAGATGTATGAACGAGAAAGACACAGGGGTGCAAAGAATTATAGTTTGGTTCATGGAAGAGTATGGGGAGTGAATCATGAGGACAGGATGAGGCGTTGGAGATATGCTAACATGACAGATGGTTTGTTTCCAGCCATAACAGTTGAAGAGGGTACAGGAAGGAAGTGTACAGAGAAAAAGAAACATACAGCTACAGAAAGGTATGGGTATGGAGGTAGCGAAACAGAGGATGAATTGCTGGAAGATATTTTAAACAGAAAACCACCTCCATATCAACAGAATTCTGCGGTGGTGACACCCAATGCACCGCCAATGGAAACTGGAAGGAATAAAAGTCCAGAACGAAGATACGATATAAATAGGTCAAATGAACAGCTAGAAACTCCACAAAGTGAAAAGTCTGACAGTGGCAATGCAGCTGAGTTAGCAAAAACCACAAGAGAATTGACTGAGAAAATAAGAGAGTTAACAATGAACATGGAAGCTGTGACTGTGCCAGTGACAATAGGACCAGTAATACCAGTTTTTGAGAACCAGAGAATAGATGAGCATTCCTTAACCATCCCAATGAACTCAAATATGCAAAGAATGAGAGAAGGGATAATTACAGAAACAAGAGAGACAAGAGATTTGGTCAGCTCATATAGACCGAGTCCGCCTACTAACCTGACAGTAAATGAGAGTGAGATAAAAAGGATTCCTATGGGAACCGAGTCTGCATCTGAAACGCCAGAGAGGAATAAAATTGGATAGAAATAAATAGTACACCTGTAGGTCCAACTCCAGAAGAATTAAATGAATGGATGAGAAATTTGCAAAAGAAAGATACAGAACCGCAACCATTGGATGTAATCAGGCTAAAGATAGACATGGAAGAGCTGATTTTAGGGACTATTGGTACAGAAAAATTGAAAACATATCAGGACGAAGAGGT